>CM035415.1:29180551-29868051 GCA_020310875.1 Ceratopteris richardii
TGTCTATGTGTGTATGTATATGTGATGTATAGACTACAACATATCAGGGGCATAGCGATGTTGTGCATACCGATGGTCACACGTCGGCATCAGTATGATCATTGAAAACCCTTGAAAAATCACGGAGGCAATATACGTGTCAAAAACTAGTGGGTCGGTATGAGCGTCGGTAGTTTCTAGTAATTTACCGATGCTCATATCGACACTCATACCAATGCAGTGTTTTAATTGGACCCAAGAGCAAAAATTGGACATTCGTCAGGTTTTGAAACAAAACCTGCTACTGTCGAGTTTGTGCACGTGAGCTAAATCTCTCTGTTTCTCACTCTTTCTCTCTCTCTCTATGCACACCTCTCTATTTCTCTAGATCTAAAGTTTTGCTAAGTATCCCACATACTTTAGCACTCTTTTCTCTTTGTTTATGTTTTCCCTTTTCTAATTTCTCTTCTCTTTAGTTTTTCACGAAATTTTGGCATCATGTCTTTGGAATACGACGAAGGACAACATTAAGTGGAATATGATGACAAGGATCCAAACAATTACATCGATGTAAGTGATTTTTTCGTTTTCGATTGACATAGAGAGAGATGAAAGAAAGAGAGAGATGAAAGAAAGAGAGAGATGTAGAGAAACATAAAGAGAGAGATAGAGAGAAAGAGAGAGACATATACATATACATACACACACATATATGCATACACACATGCATATGCACACATACATACACACACATGCATATACATACACACATATGTGCATACACACATACACATGCATATGCATACACACATACACACATACACACATGCATATGCATACATACTTACACACACAAGTTGCATATACATACACACATACACACATGCATATACATACATACACACATGCATATACATACATACACACATGCATACATACACACATGTTTACATACATACACACATGCATATACATACACACAAATTGCATATACGTAAAGACACAAATTGCATATACATACACAGATGCTATGCATACACACATACACAAATGCATATGCATACAAACATACACACATGCATATGAATAGACACATACACACATGCATATGCATACATACATACACACACAAATTGCAAATACATACATATATACATACACACATACATATGCATATGCATATACATGCATACATACATACATACATACATACATACACACACCTGCATATGCATATGCATACACACATGCATATACATACACACATATGTGCATACACATACACATGCATATACATACACACATATGTGCATACACACATACACATGCATATGCATACACACATACACACATGCATATGTATACACACATACACACATACACACATGCAAATGCATACATACATACACACACAAGTTGCATATACATATATACACAGATGCATATACATACATACACACATGCATATGCATATACATACGTACATACACATTTTCATATACATACATACATGCATATACATACACACATATGTGCATACACACATACACACATGCATATGCGTACACACATGCATATGCATACACACATGCATATGCATACACACATGCATATGCATACACACATGCATATACATACACACATATGTGCATACACACATACACATGCATATGCATACACACATGCATATACATACACACATATGTGCATACACACATACACATGCATATGCATACACACATACGCACATGCAGATGCATACACACATACACACATGCATATGCATATGCACATACACATATGCATATACATGCACACATGCATATGCATACACACATACACACATGCATATGCATACATACATACACACACAAATTGCATATACATACACACATTCATATACATACATACATACATACACACATGCATATGCATATACATACAATACATACATACACACATGCATATGCATACACACATGCATATGCATACACACATGCATATACATACACAAATGCACATGCATATGCATACACACATACACACGTGCATATGCATACACACATGCATATACATACACACATGTGCATACACACATACACATGCATATGCATACACACATACAAACATGCTTATGCATACACATGCATATGCATACACATGCATATGCATACACATGCATATGCATACACATGCATATGCATACACATGCATATGCATACACATTCATATGCATACACACATACACATGCGTTGCATACACACATGCATTGCATACACACATGCATATGCATACACACATATACATACATATGCATACACACATACACATGCATATGCATACAGACATACACACATGCATATGCATATACACATACACACATGCATATGCATATATACATACACACACAAGTTGCATATACATACGCACATGCATATACATACATACATACACACATGCATATGCATATACATACATACATACACATATGCATATACATACACACATGCATATACATACACACATATGTGCATACACACATACACATGCATATGCATACACACATGCACACATGCATATGCATACACACATGCATATACATACACACATACACATGCATATGCATACACACATACACACATGCATACACACATACACGTCATTTAGAAGTAACCTCAAAGAGGAATCGACTTTTAGAACTTTTCCAAAAGGAAGAAATTAGGGTCCAGAAAGACAAAATGGTATTTGTCAGTTTGTTTTAATCTTTGAAAGTTTTAAAACAACATTCAAACAGTCTTATCTTGTATATATCTGTGTGTGCTTGCATGTATGTATATGTGTGTGCATGTATGTATGCATATGCATGTGTATGTATTTGTGTGTGTATGTACATGTGTATATGTATGCATGCATATGCATGAATATGCATGTGTGTATTTAATATGTATGTGAGTTTGTGTGTATATGTGTGTGTCTATGTGTGTATGTGCTTATGTCGTATGTGTGAAAAAGTGTGTGTATGAATATGTATGCATGTGTGTATGTATATGTGTGTTTCTTATGTGTGTATGCATGTGAGTGTATGTGTATGCATATGTGCATGTATGTGTGTGTATGTATATCTATGTCTATGTATGTATGCATATGCATGTGTGTATGTAATATGTATGCATGCATATACATGAGTATGTGTGTGTGTGTATGTATCTCTATCTCTGTCTCTTTCTCTCTCTTTCATCTTTCTCTCTCTCACTCACTTTGTCTCTCTCTTTCATCTCTCTCTCTCTCCTGTCTCTCTCTCTATCTCTATTTCTTATTAAGAAAAAAACAATCACTTACATCAATGTAATTCTTCAGATCGCTCTTATCAAAGCACAATCGACATTTTCTCTTGTCAAATTCCAAAGAATCGATGCCAGAAAGCTCCTACAAAAAAAAAGAGAGAAATTAGGAAAGAGAAAACATACAGAAACAGAGAGGATGAAAGAGTGCATGCATCTCTTACCAAGATGTGAGATACAAAGATGTGTGTGTGTAGAGAGAGAGGTGTGTGTGTGTGTGTGCAAGCCGATCACAATGCAGGTGGACGAGCACAATGTATGCGCACAAATTTGACAATAACAGTATGCAGTTCAAAATAGAGTAGAGTGTCAACTTTTTGCTCTTAGATTATTAAAATACGCCACCAGTATAAGCGTCGATATACACATTGTTATTCCCAGGAATATACCAACACTGATACCAGCGCTTATACTAACATATATACTGATGCCTATATTGGTGGTGACATTTTTCATCACTTATACCAACAACAAGCTTTCAACGGTTATACTGACACCCAAGTGATCATTGATATCGCTAGCATGGTCTTTCTAGACATTTCCAATGGTCATAAGGATGCGGGAGTACAACCATTGGTATGGGTAGCATCGACATGCCCCTCATATGTTGTGATGATACATACATGCATACTTAGTTACTTACTTACTTACACATACATAGACACATTCATACATGCATGGATCTTGAAATACCTACTTATATACACATATACATACATACTTAATTAATTAATTACTTGCTTAATTACTTACTTACTTGGTTACTTACTTACTTGCTTGCTTGCTTATTTACTTACTTACTTGCTTGCTTGATTGCTTACATACATACTTACTTACTTACTTACTTACTTACTTAATTAATTACATACATACATACATACATACATACATACATACATACATACATACATACATACATACATACATACTTACTTACTTAATTACTTATGCACTTACTTAACATACATACATATTGTAATGATCCCACAGTCACAATCTCTCAATTACTAAACAAAAATCGATAAGAGAAAAGCTTGCACAAGTGGTTTGTTGCTTTTTTCAGTAGAACATGTCGAAAATAGAAGGAAAAACAACAAAAAGACATATATGCCGACAACCAAAATATGCATGACAGTAGAAACACACCAAAATCACAGATTTGAAAAATGTTTTATCGGCCTTATATCATTAATTTTTCTAATTAATTATTCAACATTTATCAATCATCTTTTTTAGCATGGGTTTGGTGAGCAAAAGTAGCCTTGAAGAAGGTCTTAGCAGTTGTGTACCAATGATTAAAGGTTTCTCTATCTACATTGTTGGAATGACTTCATCAAAGTGGTAGCTATTGTGTACCTACCTACTAATGTGAGATACTATTTTGTATTTTCTAACACATCTCACATGTAATTTGATAATTGGATTAGATCTTGTGCCTTCCAAAGTGTACTTGGTTATTTTCAAGCCTTCGATTGGTTTGTATTTTTTGCAGTAAGCATTGGTCCTTCTAAGTAATAGTCTCTGCACCTTGTCGCATCCTAAGTTTATTTCTAGCTTCTAATGCATACTCACAGACATACATATTGACACATATATTTTTTTAAAGTGTATGTAGTATGTTCTTTTGTAGGTGTATGTAGAATGTTTTTTTTAGGTGTATGTATGTTTTGTTTTGTAGGAATATGTAGTATGTTTTTTGCAGGTGTATGTATATTGGTATATTTTGTTCTTTTTCAGGTGCATGTAGAAATTTTTTTTGGGAGGCATATATATGTTTTTTTTTCACAGGTATTTGTAGTATGTTTTTTGTAGGTGTATGTATATTGGTATTTTTTGCAGGTCGATGCAAAAAAATTAAATGGCTTACATGCCTTATTTACTTACTCCATGTGTGCCTGATTTTCATATGGCCTACATGCCTTGTGGTTTTTTTGGGATGGTTTCCTACTATAGGGGAAATGATTCCATAATTCTTTTACCTCATATCATTATATACATACTTACATTCATACATGCATATATATGTACACTTGCATACTTATATACAGTACAAACATACATTAGAATTTAGAATAGTATATAGACATAAACACGTAGATAAAGAATTAGGGTTCATTTTAATATTTATATACATACCCTAATTTCTTAAATATTTAGTTCTACATTGTATATTTGATTATATATTGTACTTTTTTTCCCTATTTTATATTTGATTACATATACCAATATTAAACCTAAAAACCTATTTTTTATATATTTATTTATAAGTATTTATTTTTACTCAAAAACCCTAGCTATTTTCATATTTATTTATGTATACTAATATTTATCATAAAACCCTAGTTCTTTACATATTTTATTATATATACTAATTTTAATCTTAAAATCCTAATTTTTAATATATTTAATTATACATAGCACATTTGATTATATATACTAATATTAAACTTAAAATCTTATTTTATATATATATATATATATATATATATATATATATATATATATATATATATATATATATATATATATATATATATATATATATATATATTCGATTCTATATATTAATATTAAACCTTAGACCCTACTTTTTATATAATTCATTATATACATTTTCTTAATTAAAAAATCCTAGTTCTTTTCATATTTATTATATGTGTGTGTATGTAAATGTGTGTATGTATGCATGCATATGCATGAATATGCATGTGTGTATGTAATATGTAATATGTATGTGAGTGTGTGTGTGTATATGTGTGTGCCTATGTGTGAAAAAGTGTGTGTATGAATATGTGTGTATGTGTGTATGTATATGTGTGTTTCTTATGTGTGTATGCATGTGAGAGTGTATGTGTATGCATATTTGTATGTATGTGTGTTTACACATGTGTGTGTATGTATATCTATGTCTATGTATGTATGTATGCATATGCATGTGTGTATGTAATATGTATGCATGCATATACATGAGTATGTGTGTGTGTATCTCTATCTCTCTCTCTTTCTCTCTCTTTCATCTTTCTCTCTTTCTCTCTCACTTTCTCTCTCCCTCTTTCATCTCTCTCTCCCCTCTCTCTCTATCTATCTCTATTTCTTATTAAGAAAAAAAACAATCAGTTACATCGATGTGATTCGTCAGATCGCTCTTGTCAAAGTCCAATCGATGTTTTCTCTTGTCAAATACCAAAGAATCGATGCCAAAAAGCTCTACAAATAAAAAAAAAGAGAAATTAAGAAAGAGAATCATAGAGAAACAAAGAGGATGAAAGAGTGCATGCATCACTTACCAAGATGTGAGATAGAGAGATGTGTGTGTATAGTGAGAGAGAGATCTGTGTGTGCGTGTATGTGTGTGTGCGCGCAAGCCGATCACAATGTAGGTGGACGAGCACAATGTATGCGCACAAATTCGACAATAACAGTATGCAGTTCAAAATAGAGTAGAGTGTCAACTTTTTGCTCTCCGATTATTAAAACACGCCACCAGTATAAGCGTCGATATATGCATTGCTATTCCCAGGAATATACCAACACTCATACCAGCACTTATACTAACATATATATTGATGCTTATATTGGTGGTGACATTTTTCATCTCTTATACCGACGACAAGCTTTCAACGGTTATACTGACACCCAAGTGATCATTGATATGGCTAGCATGGTCTTTCCAGACATTTCCAATGGTCATAAGGATGTGGGAGTATGACCATCGGTATGGGTAGCGTCGACATGCCCCTCATATGTTGTAATGATACATACATGCATTCTTAGTTACTTACTTACTTACACATACATAGACACATTCATACATGCATGGATCTTGAAATACCTGCTTATATACATATATACATACATACTTAATTACTTACTTACTTGCTTACTTGCTTGCTTGCTTGCTTGCTTGCTTGCTTATTTACTTACTTACTTGCTTGCTTCATTGCTTACATACTTACTTACTTGCTTGATTGCTTACTTACTTACTTACTTAGTTACATACATACATACATACATACATACATACATACATACATACATACATACATACATACATACATACATACATACATACATACATACATACATACATACATACATACGTACATAATTAATTATGCACTTACTTAACATACATACATAGTACTTAAATACATCCATACATACATATTGTAATGATCTTGATCCCACAATCACAATCTCTCAATTACTCAACAAAAATCGATAAGAGAAAAGATTGCACAAGATAAGAGAAAATTTGACACAACAGAATAGATAATATGTGATGTAGAAAGAGAGATAGTCCTGTAATATACATACATACATACGTACGTACGTACATACATACATACATACACACATACATACATATATACGTAACAAACATATATACATACATGCATATATTTTATGTATGTACCTATGCTAATAATTCACTAATTAATGAATGCATGTTGTAGGATGTTTGATGGTCGAAATAAAGATAGTAAGCATTATGGTTTTCGGCCCTCTCTCATTGTTCCTTTGCATGGCATCTTCTACTTCAAGTGGTATGGGGTACGCTTGTCCCATCGGGGTATATCTCTCGAGTACCTACCTTTGTCTAGAAGTTTGTTCTTTTCATCATGAATGATTTGCAATGGTCTATAATGATTTGCAATAGTATTGTTCCATTTTTGTGTTCTTTGGCTTGGATAATGTGATGTACTATGTTTGCTTATATCTGCTCTTTACTATCAATTAGGAACCTCATGTGTGGGTTTTTGGTTGAAATTGAGAAACGGCCTTCTAAGCACCTTGCCTCTCTGAATAGTGTTTAAGTGTGTTATGGTGTTCTATTTATGTTCAATGAATAGATTTTTGTCTTTATGACCATTTTTTGGGTTTTAATTGTGTGCTTAGTGCACCCATGTCCCTAATGTCCTTAAGCTACGACTTCGAAGCCATTTGGACACTATGATGAGTCGTTTCATAAGTGATAAGTTTCTTTTTGTATTTCTTTTTCAAAGATTTGCAAGTAGGTTTCCTTCTTTTGAACCATAGTCTATTGGTATATCTTCACTAAGGCACGTGGGATTAGATATGGAAGTCACCTCTTTTTATGCTTCAAGCATGGTGTTTTGCAACTATTTTTATATGTATCTTCAAAATGTCTTAGGAATATGTATTTACAAGAAACGACTCTTTTATGGGAACATAGTCTTTTCAATTATGATAGCCTTTTCAACATAGTCTTTCATGGGGACAAAGTGTTTTCAACTTAGTCTGAAACCTTTTGGTTTTTGTGGGATGTGCTTGTGCTTTTGTATGTGTTCAGTATTTAGTTTTATGCTTAAATTACATGGGATTTACCCTAAGAAGACTTTAATGACTCGTTTTTCTTTTTGAAGCCACGATATGAAACCGAAATGCATTCCTCTTCCTTATTGCATAGATAGGACTTGCTCATGATGTTCTTGGTTAAATATAGCTTTGGTTTATTCCTTATTGCTCATGAAGATTTTCTCGGTTAAATGCCCCTTTAATGACTTCCTTATTGCATGGATAGGACTTGCTCATGAAAATGTTCTTGGTTAAATATAACTTTGGTTTATTCCTAGGAATAAAATATTGTTTCCAGGATAAATTTCTTTCTTTAGGGGGTAAATATGTGATTATAGCATTTAATTTGTGCAATTAATTATTCTCTATTTATCAATCATATTTTTTAGCATGGGTTTGGTCCACATAAGGAGCCTTGTAGAAGATCTTAGCAGTTGTGTACCAATAATTAAAGGTTCCTCTGTCTACATTGTGTACCTACCTGCTGATGAGGGATACTATTTTGTATTTTCTTACACATCTAACATCTAATTTGGTAATGGGCTTAGATCTTCTCTCTTCCAAAGTGTATTTGATTATTTTGAAACCTTCAATGGGTGTATTTTTTTTAGTAAGCATTGGTCCTTGTAAGTAATGATCTGTGCACCTTGTCGCATCCTAAGTTTATCTTTCTAGCTTCTAATGCATACCGAGAGACATACATACATACACATACATATTGACACATAAATAGTTTTTGTAAGTGTATGTAGTATGTTCTTTTGTAGGTATATGTAGAATGTGTCGTTGTAGGTGTATGTATGTTTTGTTTTGTGGGAATATGTAGTATGCTTTTTGCAGGTGTATGTATATTGGTATTTTTTTTTTTTTTTTGATCATGTTATTTGAAGGAATGAACGATGTGATTTACATGGAGAGGTTTAATACATTCATACAAAATAACTCCATATCATGAAGAGCCAAAAAGATTATGATAGTCCCCAATGAAGTCTCACGATGAACCAAAAATTTGGATAGAAAAATGAAGGCACGATCGATATGATAAATGCCTTTTTCAATAATGATACTATAGAAAATATAATTGAGCAAGGATACAATTTCAAATATTAGAATGAATGATCTGGAAATTACTAATTCATCATAAGAAGATAGATGTACTTAAAATTTGTTTGTCTTTCATGGATCTACAATAAATGTATGCATGGTTTAATTCTAGTGTCTAGAGGCTATTTAGATTATTGAGGGAAAAATTTTTAACAATAAGAAATGAGATACTTTCTTCTAGAGGATATGCAAAATTAGTTATTGGCTTCTATTGGCATATACTTCAATAAAATACATGCATGTAAATTTATTAGCTTCAATGAAAATAGTCTTTGTTCAAACAGATTAGTTGGCTTTCCTTAAGATTCATGATCGGCATAAGTTCATAGAATTCATGTTTTTTGAAAGGAGATTTGACGTGCGTCTACTCTCCGTCTTTAACCTTGAATGTAAAACTATACAGGTGAAAGGGTATAGTACCTATGGGATGCTCGTATCCCACAAAGCAAGGGTTTGATTGGATTACAACTGGTTTAAACTAGCCAAAGCAATTACATGTCTAACCTGATGGTTGAACTCTAGAGCTCCCCCTCAAGAGGCCAAAGCCTTACAAAACCACCTCATTGTGATCAAAGGAAGTTCAAATTCCCATATTAAAAACATAATTTATAATTTAAGTGAAGTATTCATATGGATATTTTTAAAAGAGATACATGAAGAATCTTTAGAAGTGCTCGAATCAATTCCATCACAATTGTATGTCTGATGTATATGCATTTACCTATAGACTTCATGACCAAACAAGCTCATTTGCTTCTACACAACCGATGAAGTGCAATTGCATGAAATGTCCATTCTAGATGGATGCTCTTTTGATAAATGAATCACTTGTGCTATCAACTTAATTTATATTAGTTTTTTATCCACATATGTCATGTTTATGGTCTCATGAAGAGGAAGAAAAGGTAGTACGCTTGGAAATGCAAGGCGATGGTAGAGAAAAAGATGGAGAAACTCTGCAAAATAAAATAATGAAGTTCATTACTTTAAATTAATAATCAATCCAAATATGGCTAGAAAAATATGAGAAAGAGAAGAATAGATTCAAATTAGAGGGAAGAATAGAATTAAGATGCAATAAAAAATAAGAAATCTACTTTGAGTTTCCAAAAAGAGATTGAATTCCAGGAGCAAGATGGAGTGGTTATAAGTACGCGAGAACATGAGTTTGTAGTTGGATGGTATTTGAAATATCATAAATACACTGCATTATGGGCATGTGGTAAGTGGAAGAGATACAAATGATGTATCATCCGCTTTGTATTATTGTGGGATAGTCCTATATATTAAAGTTATCTTTTTGGAAATTTTATTTATGTCTGCTTGATATGAAATGGTTTAGTCTCATCACCTTAGGATGCAATGCACCTTTAAGAAAAGATGCAAGTTGTTTTGTCCAAACTGAATCCACAAAGCTATGGAATGATAAGGGATTGATGATATTTTTGCATTTCCAAAGGATTGCAGATAGGCTGTTTACATTCTAGAGAAACTAGATTCAAAGTTTTGGTATGTTGTACAAATTGATCCAATAAAGAAATCCATTTTTGAAGGACAAGAAATATTTGACAGCTCCAAAGTAGAAGATCATCTGTAAATTAATAATACCAGTTATATAACTGTAACATATCTTACACCATGCATTGAAAATACATCCATTAGGAAAAATGAATTAGAAGAGGATGACTTAGAAGATGAGGACTTGCAACAAGCATCTATAGAATTTAAACCACTTATGCAAACTGGAATAGATATTAATGACAAAACACAAACTTAAGGGACAAGATAATATCAAAAGAGCTAAGAAGCTATGGTCTAAAGGGTTTCTTATGTGATCGCATCATTGAAACCAAGATAGAAGACATTAGATCAAGTTCAAGGACATAGACCCTAGCATGAGAATTGACTATGAAGACTTGTATCTATTAAGGAATAGAATCAGTGCCTCAGATGCATCGAAGTCTTGCCTGTTTCTTGGAACGTATTTACCTAATTCAAAGGAGCTCATTTGGAATAATCGCAACAAGCTTGAGGACATTAGGAGAATCAAGAGAAATTTCAAAGTTTAAGGATTGTTAAACAAAAATGGTGCACTTATTGGTCTTTGATATGATGGGAATTCAAATTCAATGATCTATGGCACCTGTTAATAGAGAACAAGAAAGTGGTCCTCATCTAGCAAATTCTTCATTGTGGCATATGGACCAACGTGAAAGACAATAAAATCCATTGTCCATGGTGCAAAACATGTTTAAATGGTAGAGAAGACATAGATCACTTTTTTTTTCATGCCCTAGGAGTGGCAAAATCTAGTGGAGTGCTAGACATGCCCTTTTGTTGGGTCATGTGATTAGTTTGAAAGAAAGCACAATTTGATAGGAAAGTTGTGGTATCAACTTCCGTGAGCCCTATAAAGTGGTCCTAAGAAAAGTCCCTAAACTCCCTAAAGAGAAGAAATCGCAATTGTAGGAGTTCCCCCCGTTCAAGCACATAAGGTCATTAGGAGTGCTTACCGCTAAGCCAAGCCGTGAGGGATTCTAATGGATAACGTCTTCATATATGAATTTAATTCATACGTTTTTCATTTTTTATTTAAGGAAAAAAGAAAAAAAAAACGTGACCATTCTGATCAGATTATCTTCTCTCAAGTTCCTTCGCGTACCGCGCGGCGTGCGCTTGAAACTGATCCTCGCCACCTTCGTGATTAGGGGGGACGCGTGAATCCGGGGAAGCAGACAACACAGTCTGTCGATGGCGGCGGACGGTGGTGGGAAAGCGCCCTCCACACAGAGCAAGAATAGTGGCAGACCGCCGCCAACACCGCCAACCCAGCAGCACCAAGCAGGCAGAAGGCGCGTTAACCGCCATGGCCAGCAACCGCGCTACTTCGGGAGGATGTCGACCAACGTTACTGAGTACCTCAAGAATGCGGTGCCCTCGCATGCATTCAATCCAACTCTGATGAATTTGCCTCCACCTTCCTACCATCGAAAGGCAAGTTCCATATCCGAGTACATCGAACGCCAGGTACGGCCGCCTCCACATTCTCGTCGCCCGTACACCGCCCCTGACGTCTACTTCGGCCGCCGCGCCTCCAATGTTACTGATCACCTCCGTTTCATTCCGCCCTCTCATCTAGGCATCGATGCTCAGTCTAAAGCGCTTCCCTACTTCGGCCGTCTTGCCACCTCTGTCACTGATCCCTCGAAATATGAAGGTTTGGGCGATGGCGGAGAGGAGTCCATTACGTCGCACTGGTCTCCCGCAAGTCGTCCTGGGAGCGCTCGGCTTCCTATTGCTCCGCAGCACGTGAAGAGAGACGTCTTGTTCACAGCTCTCTCCGCCCGAGGAGAACACACCAACCCGAGCGGCCGTCGCCCTACGAATATTGGCTGGCTGTTGAAGCATCAATTCGCCCATCTCGTCGGTGCTGAAAGGTCTACGGTCTCCTCTACAAACAAGCGGCCCATGCAGAAAGCACAAGATGAATGGCCTGGAGGTTCTGCGAGAGGTCGACGGCCCGCCACCGCACCCAGTGCAGAAGATTATAAACGAGGCCATAAACACTTCCAATCTTCAGAGTCACCCCGACCTAAGGATCAATGCATGTCTTCGAGACCCGCAACTGCACGGAGCTCCTCGTCTAAGCTGACTACAAAACCCTTTATCTCGAACAGCGCGACGGAGACGATGCCAGCACCGAAGCCTACTGCAATCTCATCTGATACCAAGAGTAAATCCTCTGAAGGATTGAGTACAGGAAGCAAACGACGGCAAAGACCCGACGGCGATGGCGGAGCAGCGAACACAGTCAACCAACAACATCCAGAGGTCCACGATGGAAATCGATTGGAAGTTTACAATGTAGGAGAGCACGACGAGAAAGATGTGGAGATGGAAGAAGCGCAGCCGAGACAGCTAAGTTCTCCAGGGGATAACAGCGGGGAGCAGTCGGCAGCGATGTGCGACGATGATTCATCGGAGGTCACGGAAGAGCTCGCACCAGAAAAGATGGAGTTTGTAAGCAGGTGGGTGCAGCAGGAGCCTGATCGCCATGGAGCCTGGACGGAGCAGCTCAGAAGCAAAAATCGAACAAGGGGTTGGCCGAAGACGGCAGACAAAGCTCCCTACCATGGCCGCCGCGCCACCTCTGTTACCAAATTCAACATATGGACATAGAATTCAATGGAAGTTCTTTGTAAACTCTCTCTCCCTCTCGTCTGTTTCATTCAACTGTAAACAGTCATACCATTGCCATAGATGAATGCATAGCAACTTCATGAATCTTTTTCTCCTAAACACAGTTACTATTCTTTGTTTTGTGTTCTTTTTATTTACATCTCCTTTAACTGAACATCCATAGCTTCCATCCATCCATCTCATCTCCTTGCAAGGTCTGCTTTTACCATGGACAATTAGCAGGCATCTTAGAAGAGAAGATGGGATTAAATGCAATAAAACAATCAAAGTAAACATTGCAATGAAATAATAATATAACTGAAGAGCATGAAAAGTGATACTGTCTTAGACTGGTAATTGGACATTTTGGGTTCAACCCAATCTATGTCATCTTAAATCAGCACCTTCAAAGAGTTGTTTATCTCTTGTCAAACTTTTCAATCTACCACTAGCCAACTTAACTTGCCATTTGATACAAATATATGCATGAAAGCCACATCGCTTACAATTTCTTCTCTGAACATTTCAGTTGTCTCTTACATCTGCAAAATAAATAGAAATTTTCAATGTTCATATTCATCATATGCTTTCAGAATGTAAATCACATATGGGATTGTAAATAGTATTATCAAATGTTCATATGGGATTGTGAATAGTACTATAAAATGTTCTTTCGGTTTATTTTTTATGATCACTGTGAAGACAGTCATCTTTCATTTTTATGTTAATATTATCCAAACTGCCAATCGATCTTCTCATATCGAATTAGATAAAAGATGATGAGATGGTGACACTACATATTGGTTTATTTATCGCTATTGATAATTCTGATATTCAGTTCAAAATGCATACGAACATACAGCCATCACACGATTTAAAGGATAGTGATGTAGATGATTTGTGGAAATTTGAGGTTTAAAGAGGGATTCTTCTAAGTCAATGAACACGGACTTCCTCTTTGGTGACATAATTTTAATTTGTTGGGTGATTTTTTTATGATTTTTTTTTAGAGGACAATGAATTTGGAAAGACACACACCCGACCTCGTAAGGTAGAGGCACCCATCTTGGGGAACTCTGAGGCATCCAACCCTAGGCAAGACTTGAACCCTGGCCATCTGCCTAGGAGTACAAGGCACATCCTCTAAACCATGCCCACTCGACATGATTTTTTGTTCCGTTTGAGAGCAACACAAAATGATCTCACATGTAGACATGCCAAGGACCCATGTGAGGATTGAATCCGAACCACCCGTCCAGAGTCATATTTTCTAGGCAAAATAATTGATAATACATATCGCTATGAGAAGGACATGTTATTTGGCTTTAGAAAAGAAGAGTTGTTGTTATTCAAAGATTCTTGACATATTTAAACGAGCATGAATGTGAAACATTCCATTATAAGAAGTGTACTGTACTCAAGACTGATCATTTTAGACTTTGAATCAATAAAAATTAAAATTTACAACAATATGTAATCATAATATTGAAATAATTTTCTATGGATTTCAAGAATTTATACTACAGAAACTCATTATTCCCGATTACAACTTTTATTTGACCACTTCAGCATTACAACCCATGCTTCTCATTACTAAAGAAAATATCGTTCTTTTTGTTTTCCGCATGACTTCCTATAAATATAACGGCCCAAATGGACCTATGATGATATTTGGGATGGCTCATCAGTTGAGAAGGAGAATTTCCACCACTATATTTAGCTTTGTCATTCATTTCAAATCAACTCCACACATAACTTCGAGAGAGTCATTAAATACAAGAACATTAATTTCCTTCTATAATTTTATATTCTCATATTTCGAATATAACTCCCAAAGGCCTGCGAGGATTTGTATTTTTAGTTCAATCCATCACTTTTGTGCTTTTTGAACCCTTTCCGATTTAAGATAGCATGTCTCATCCTTCTTGAAAATTCAAATGTAACATTTCGCTTGAATATTTTTGGAAAGGGCTTTAAATTCAAATTTTAAATTCATTTTGAATTTAAAGCCCTTTCCAAAAATATTAAAGATATGTATTGTTTGTTATTATGTTCTGGTATTGATATATGTGAAAACTCTTGGAAACACAATGATACGTTTTTCTCTCTTTCGGAGGTTTTCTTTCTCCCCATTATATATATATATATATATATATATATGTGTGTGTGTGTGTGTGTCTTTAACTCCAAAAATTGTTAGCAAAACATGTTTGTTTTTTGCTTTTTATGGTGCATCATAGACACACCCCACTTACTTTTTCAAAATTTTTAATATGTTTGGTGAGAATTTTCAAGGTAATGAATACAACAAGATATAAGCATGGAGGTTCTGCCAATGTCAAAAAATTATGACGAAAACAACGGGCATTAATAGACCCATCAAAAGGCCAAGTGAAGGTGGATGACAAGGCTACTGAGTGGGTTACCAACCAGATCATGAATGTTCGAGGATTAATTATCATTAGGTGCCTTCTTTTGTTTCTTTTTTTGCTTTGGTTTAGTGACTTGTACATTGACCCTTTGGGCCCCCAAAGTTCTTTTTTAATTTTTTGACTTACTGCCATGGCCACCAACTTGATTATTGAGAGCGCTACCGACATTCATGGAAATCTACCAAAAAAAACTAAGAGTGTGGCTCTCTACATTTTCATTTATGTTTTGTACATAAGTTTGAAGTAATAGTTGTTTAGAACTCATCTGAGCTTATTGGCACTCTTTTGGCACATGAATCTATTCTTCTAGCACTTGGATCGACTCTCTTCCTTGGATCTACATAAAGCTAAGTGTAGTTTCTTCCTTCTCTCTCTCTCTCATTATATGCACATACATGGACACACACATTTGTACAGGCACATATGCACACACACTTAACCACATATAGACACACATACACAAACACCTACATAGTCACACACTTACACATACACATGCACATACACATACACATAAACATACACACACACACACACAAACCTACACACACATATACACATAAATATATACACACACACACTTACACATGTCATACACACACACACACTTACATTGTCAGATGCTTTGTTTGTGTGAGGGATCAATAATTTTTTTTTGTTAGTATCAACATTAGTCAAGATTGGCTTGGTTGTCAAATTTGTTGATGATATGTGTATAGTTCATGATCTCTCAAATGGAGATGTCATTATTTCTTTTACCATTTTATATCATGGGTTGTATGAGCTTATGGACTATGCAAAATCTATCAATGATTCAGCATGTGCAACTCAAGGTTCTTAGGCTATCTCAAATGCAAAGCTTTGGCATGCACACTTTGTTCATTTGAATTTTGCTAGTTTGATATGCCTGCAAAAAGTTGAAATGGTGTCCTCTCTACCCAAACTTGAGACACCTGGTAAACATGTCTGTGAAGCCTATATTTTGGGAAAAATGCAACTTTACTCCTTCCTAGAAGATGGTTTAGTTAGAGCTACTCATCTCAAAAATTGAAACTTGTTTAGAGTGATATCTGTGGTCCTATGTAGACACCTTCTTTTGGGAACTACCTTTACTTCATGAATTTTATTGATGATTTTTCCAGGCATGCATGGGTGTATCCATTCAAAGTGAATTTCAAAGTGTTTATGTGCTTCACACAATTTTGGGTTTTGGTTGAAAATCTATCAACATGTAAAATGAGCACTCTTTGTTTTGATCAAGGGGGAATACATGTCTTTTGATTTTAATGCTTTTTTGGTTGATCTAGGGATAAAATATCAGTGCACTGTGTCATATACACCTCAATAGAATGGAGTTGCTAAACAAAAGAACAAGTCTCTCATGGAGATGGAAAGGTGTATGGTCAAAAGTCAAGCTTTACCACATAGCTTCTTAATTGAGGATGTTAGGTGTGCAACAAATGTACTTAACATGTGAGGCTTCCGATGGTCACAAGCCATCTATTGCTAATCTACGTGTCTTTGGTTGTTTGGCATATGCATTAATGCATGAACAACAACACACAAACTTGGATGATAATGTAGTGAAATGTATTTTTGTTGGGTATAGTCCTAAAAGCAAAGGCTATCGTCTATATCATCCATAGAATAAATGCATTTTGGGTAGTCATGATGTTGTTTTTGCGTAAGATTCAATTCAACCATTACTTTCATGTAATAAGGAGATATCAGTTACCTCCAAAGATGTGTAAGACACTTTGCTGCTCTTTTTATGGGTGGATAGTCAACTTTTGGTCCAATTTATCAACCTTTATAGGTTCCACATGATGGTGCAAATCATTCCATTTCTGATGTGGACAATACATGATTCACTTATTGATCAGAGGGCTAATATAGAGGAGGCAAAAACTTTTCCTAAATGCCTGATTCAGACTTTGTGAGATAAAAATTAGATGCATCTCTCTCATATCATACTTGTTTAGGCTCTCATAGTGCTTCTTTTGCATAATATTGCTAAGTGACAGATGCCTCTAGTCTTTGTGATGAGAATGAGCCTGTTTCTTTTGATGAAGCACAAAATTCAAAAAATCAGATGGCTATTGTGCAACCAAAATATGATTCTATTATGAAGAATGGTACTTACTCTTTATGTGATTTGCATCTAGAAAAAAAGGACATTGTTCTTAAATGGGTATACAAGCTGAAGTGTAAGCCTAATGGAACAGTTAACAAGCATAAGGCTAGGTTTGTTGCAAAAAGTTATGCTCAAGAGAAAGGCATTGATTTTGATGAAACCTTTTCTCCCACATGTCAAATGACCACCGTTCATAGCATTTGTGCGGTTGCAGCTCATCATGGTTGGAATGTGCATTAGCTTGACATTAAATCTGCATTTTTTAATGGTGACTTACATGAAGAAGTGCATGTATTTCAGACCCGTGGTTTTGTGTAGAAAGGGCATGAAAAAAAGTGTAAAAGTTGAAAATGGAATTATATGCTTTGAAGCAAGCATCATGTGCTTGGTATGAAAAGATACATGCCTACTTGATTGCACATGCCTTTGAGAACAGTCCAACTTAGAGAACCTTATATGTTAGGTGTGCAAATGATGTGCTTATGATCATTGTTGTCTATGTTGATGAAATGTTGCTCACTCATCCTAATGAGAAGCATATTGCTAATTTAAAGTCTGATTTGCATGCCTCTTTTAAGATGTTGAATTTGGGGGCATTTGCATCATTATTTGGGGATTTTGTTTATGCAAGTTGATGGTGGAATAGCTCTGTGTCAAACAAAAATATTGACACATTATTCTAGCATTTTGTGTGGATATATTTAGGTAGTGATGTGTGTGAATACTCTAGGACCACCGGGGCACTTTTTTCCCTCTTTAGGAGGTTTTTTTACCTCGGCTTGTATATAAGCCTATTGCCCTAATGGGCTACTTATCTTTGTACATTCTCTAGTAATACATTCAGCATTGTGTGTTGTGCTCCAAGCTTCTTCTTCTTCCTTGTGTTGTTCGCATGCTTCCATAGATGTCTAACTCCAACAATTGGTATCAGAGTAGGTCACTGCTTCATCTAGGGCGTCGTCAACACCTCTCTCGTTGCAGTCTTAGAATCACACAAATTTTGGTGAGCATACTCAGCGTGTTTTTGAGATCAAAACATCTTCACTCTGTGGTGCCAAAATCACGATCTAAGCTCGTTTTGGCCTCCGAGGAGCGCTTGTGCAAGCTATTTTATCTTTTTGTGCCAAAGGTATATACCTGTTTTGGTTCGCTTGTATAAGCGTATCGAAGTTTGCTACAGGTTTAGCAGAAGTTGTTTGGGTACCGTTCAACTTTTTGAGATACAATCAATTTTTTGCATCAAGGTATTTTAGTCAGCGTCCATGGTTGAAAGCAGTGATGTATTTCGTATGTTGGCTACTGAGGATAAGTTGGATGGTACCAACTACCGGTTGTGGACTTATATGATGCGACGTGTATTGGTTGCAAAAGGATTGTGGAACATTGTGTAGGGTGTTGAAAAATGTCCTATCACACCTGCAACTGTTACAGCTGCAAGTACTGAAGCTGATGTAGAAGGTGTCGAAGATGATGATATTCTACATATTCTTGTTCGTGTTGTAGTTTTTGTTGCACCTACTGCACAGCAAATTTGTTGGGATGGCAGAGATGCATGGGCACATGCATTGATAACTTTTCTATCAAACATGCAATTATTCCTCACATATCCTCTTGCAGAATAGCTAAGGATGCTTGGGATACACTTACCACATTGTACCAAGCTAGGAATGAGGCTCGTGTTGCTTACCTCTGAACACAGTTGGAGAGTGAGCACATGGATGAAGGTGATTCTATAGACAACTTTCTAACAAAGATCAAAGACTTGAAGGAACAATTGATTTCTACTAATGAGGTTATACCAGATAGCTCACTAGTGTAGACCATTCTAAATGGTCTTCATGATTCATATCAGAGTTTTGCTTCTACTCTTCGGTTCATGATGAACGGCAATCCAAATGGCTTGTCATTTGAGGAGTTAGTCTCTATTATATTGCAGGAAGATCAGTCCAAGTAGTATAGGTCGATCATGTGAGTTGCAAATCAAGCATTCCTGGCTAGTCAGAAAGGCAAAGGAAAATGGAGCTCTTCAACTAGTAAGCAAAAATCTACTAATTCTCAACAATCGAAAAGGGAAGACAAAGATGAAGGGAAATGAGAAAAGCAGAAATTGTTTTGCATCATAAAGAACTATCCAAAACTGGCTACTAAAGAGGAAAAGAAGAAAGAGGCTGGAATGGTTGTTGCAGAAGCCTCTACACCAAAAATAGAGTTTGCTAATCTTATGCACGAAGAAGAATGGGTGTTTACTACTGTTTGTAATTTTGACCCATCTTCTCATGAGTGCATGTCTGCAATAGACTCAAATGTTTGGTACTTTGACAGCTTGGTACTTTGTCAGTGGGGCGACCAAACATATTACCTCGCAACGCAATTTCTTCTCCTCACTAAAACCTACCCCTACAGGGAATACTGTTACATGCGCCAACAACTCCTCTTATCCTGTTATGGGAGTTCGTAAGATCATTTTGACTAATATTGATGGTAGTTCTTTCACTTTGTCAGATGCTTTATTTGTGCCAGGGATCAAGAAGAACCTATTATCAGTTTTTTCATTAGCCAAGATTGGCTTGGTTATGAAATTTGTTGATGACAAGTGTACAATTCATGATTTGTCAAATGGCGATGTGATTATTGCTTCTGGCATTTTATGTTGTGGGTTGTATAAGCTCATAGACTATGAAAGATCTGTGAATGATTCGACATGTGCAATACATGATTCTCACGCTATGTCAGCTGCAAAGCTTTGGCATGCATGCTTTGGTAATCTGAATTTTGCTAGTTCGCTACGCCTGCAGAAATTTGAAATGGTGTCCTCTTTGCCCAAACTTGAGGCACATGGAAAACATGTTTGTGAAGGCTATATTTTGGGCAAAATGCAGCGTTCCTCATTTCCAAAAGATGGTTTAGTTTGGGCTACTCGAAAATTGCAACTTGTACATAGCGATGTCAATGGTCCTATGCATACACCTTCTTTTGGAGATTATCTTTACTTCGTGACTTTCATTGATGATTTTTCTAGGCATGCATGGGTATATCCATTGAAGGCAAAGTCCGAAGTTTTCATGTGCTTCAAACAGTTTCTGTCAGCATGTAAAATGGGCACCCTCCATTCTGATCGAGGGGGGAATATATGTCTTCTGATTCTAATGCATTTCTAGCTGAATGTGGGATAAAAGACCAGTGTATAGTGCCATATACACCTCAAGAGAATGGAGTTGCTAAACAAAAGAACAGGTCCTTAGCCTTTGCAGGTTTTAGATGATGATGCAGATCATTCCATTTCTAATGCAGATTTATATGATGCACTTGTTGATGAGAGAGTTAATATTGAGCAGACAAAAACTATGCCAAAATGTTTGGTGCAGACTGCAAATTGGACGCACCTCTGTCATATCATACTCAATCAAGCTCTAATAGTGGCTTTTTTGCATCAGATTGCTATGCTATGGCTGCATCTATTCTCTATGATGCGAATGAGCCTATTTCGTTTGATGAAGCACAAAATTCAAAAAATTGGATGGCTACTATGTAATCTGAATATGATGCTATAATGAAGAATGGTACTTGGTCTTTGTGTGACTAGGCTCGTGGCAAGAAGGCCATTGGCACTAAGTGGGTTTAGAAGCTTAAGCATAAGCTTGATGGAATAGTTGACATGTATAAGGCTAGGCTTGTTGCAAAGGGTTATGCGCAGGAAAGAGGCCTTGATTTTGATGAGACCTTTGCACCTACATGTCGTATGACTACTGTTTAGAGCATCTAGGCACTTGAAGCACATCATGGTTGGAATGTACATCAGCTGGACATTAAAACATCATTTCTGAACGGTGGCTTGCATGAAAGAAGTGTATGTTTTTCAGCCTCATGGCTTTGTGCAGAAAGGACATGAAAACTAGGTGTGCAGGTTAAAGAAGGCATTATATGCTTTAAATCAAGCACCACGTGCTTGGTATCAGAAGATACATGCCTATCTCATTGCACATGGTTTTGAGAATAGTCCAATTGAAAGAACCTTATATGTTAAGCATGCTTATGATGTGCTTCTGATCATTGTTGTCTATGTTGATGACTTGCTGATCACTAGTCTTATTGAGAAGCATATTGCTGACTTTAAGGCTCATTTGCATGCCTCATTTGAGATGTCTGATTTGGGGCATTTGCATCATTATTTGGGCATTCAGTTTATGCACATTGATGGTGGAATGGCTTTGTGTCATTGACACATTATTACAGCACTTTGGACTTGAAGACTATAAACCTATTGCCCCTCCTATGGAAACAAGTTTACGACTGAGTCTTCATGATGCTGGAGATGCATTTGATGCTATTCTCTATCAGCAGACTGTTGGATGCTTGATTTACTTATGCATTACTCGGCCAGATATTCAGTTTGTTGTCTCATAGATAAGCACGTTTATGCATTGCCCAGGAGTCAAGCATTGGCAAGCAGTTAAGCGCATCTTTCGCTACTTGAGTGGTACTCGATCACTTGGGTTGTTTTATCCCAAGGGGGGATCACTACCGCCAGATTTGCATGCTTTTTCTAGCTCTCATTGGGCTGGTTGCTATGACACTCGTGTGTCCACTAGTGGATTTTGCTTCATCCTTGGTAGCTCATGTATCTCTTGGTTGAGTAAGAAGTAGGATACTATGGCCATGATTTGGGTGTTGGTTAGTCTTCTGCCACCACCATCTTCACTGATAGTCAGAGTGGATTGGCAATTGCGAGGAACCCTGTGTTCCATGCTCGCACTAAGCACATTGAGGTGCATTATCATTATGTCAGGGAGAGGTTCTCTACTAGGGAGATCAGCTTGGCATATGTGCCCACGCAGGAGAACATTGCAGACCTTTTCATGAAGGCTCTGCCTAGGGAGAAGTTTGAAGCTTTCCGCAAAGCTTTGGGCTTACCTTCTTTTGTGGAGTGATTTCAACATGGCTTGGTACTTCCTTATACATGAGTGCCACCTAATTATTCACCACATCACTCCCAGGGGGATTTGTTGATATATTTAGGTAGTGATGTGTATGAACACTCTAGGACCACTGGGGAACTTTTTTCCCTCTTTAGGAGGTTTTTCCTTGGCTTGTATATATGCCTATTGCCCTAAATTAAATGGGCTACTTATCTTTGTACATTCTCTAGTAATACATGCCGTATTATGTGTTGTGCTCCAAGCTTCTTCTTCTTCCTTGTGATGTTCGTGTGCTTCCGTAGACGTATAAATCCAACATTTTGGACGATTATTGCAAACCTATTTCCACTCCTATGGAAAAATGTTATGGTTGAGTCTTCATGATGTTGGAGATGCATTTGATGATGTTCTCTATTAGGAGGCTATTGATTTACTTATGTATAACTCTACCTGATATTCAATTTTCTATCTCACAAGTGAGAAGGTTTATGCATTGGCCAAGTGTCAAGTATTGACATGTGGTCAAATGCATCTTTTGCTACTTGAGTGGTACCTAAATACTTGGATTGTTTTATCCCAAGGGGCGATCACTACTACTAGATTTACATGCTTTTTTTTTTACCCACTAGACTAGGCTAGTTGTTATGACACTCGTGTGTCCACTAGTGGATTTTGCTTCATGCTTGGTAGTTCATGCATATCTTGGTTGAGGAAGAAGAAGCCTACTATGGCCACTTGTAGCTATGAGGGTGAGTGGCCACTTCACAACGATCGTTGAGTGTGTGTGGCTCAGGCACCTTTTGGCTAATTTGGATGTTGGTCAGGCTTCTATCACCACCATCTTCACTGGCAGTTAGAGCACATTTGTAGTTGCAAGGAACCCTTTGTTCCATGCTCACATAAAGCACATTGAGGTGCATTATCATTATGCTAGGGAGAGGTTTTTTGTTAGAGAGATCTGTTGGTATATGTTCCCAGACAAGATAACATTACAAAAGTGTCCACAAAGGCTTTTCCTAGGGAGAAGTTTGAAGCTACCTTTGCCCTTCTGACCAGCTAAAAAATCTTGATCTACAACATGCATAATAGGCCTCTTCTACCTGGATTGATCTTTCTACAACAAAATAGATACTAACTATTCAAATGTTAAGGCATTTGAATTTCCTTTCATCATCAACTAAAAGTAGAAGCAAAACTTTGATATGAATCTAGAAGACCATTAAGAATAGTTTGCACAAGTGAACTATCAGGTAAGACTTCATTAGCAAAAAATAATTGCTCCTTCAAATCTTTGACCTCTGTCAAAAAGCTATCCATAGAATCTCCCTCATTCATATGCTCAATCTCCAACTATTTTAAGAGATAAGCAACAATAGCCTCATTTCTTGCCTGGTATAAAGTGTTCAGTGTATACCAAGCATTCTTTGTTGTTTTGCAAGAGTGAATATGAGGGATAATGGCACATTTGACATAAAAAGCTATCAATTCATGTGCCTCGGCATCTCTGTAATCCCATTGAAGTTGCTCTACAATAGGTGTAGCAAGAATCAAAGCACGAACACTAACTTATAAATCATCATCTTCAATGCCATCTACATGATCTCCAACAACTATATTCGTAGGTGTAATAGGTCTCTTTAAAAAATCTTGCACAATATTCCATATTCCTTTCACCCACCAATACATGATGCATCATATATGCCCATAATGGGTCACTGGTATCATCCAAGTAATTCTCAACAAGCAACATATGGAATACATCATTGCTTTCAGCCATGGCCACTAAATAAAATACCTTGATGCAAGAAAAAAGAGTGTATCTCAAAAAGGTGAACAAAACTACCCTACCAAGCTCTACTAAACCTCTAGCAGACTTCAAGGCGTTTGTATTGACAACCTAAAACCTGTATATATGTTTGGCACAAAGGGATAGAATTGACTAGACAAGCACTATGATAGTGTGTTCAAAGGCACTATCAAGGTGTATATTGCATTCTCACACACAACACTAAAAAAAATATATCAACACATCCTTCCCAAAAGATGGTTCAATTCGAGCTGCTAATAAATTGCAACTTGTTCATAATGATGTCTAGGGTCCTATGCAGACACCTTCTTTTGGACAACACCATTAGGCTGTGACTTTTATTGATGATTCCTCTAGGCATCCATGGGTGTATCCATTAAAAGCAAAGTCCAAAGTGTTTATGTGTTTCAAAGAGTTTTTGGTTATGCCTAAAAATCTCCTAGCATGTAAATTGGGTGCCCTCCATTCTGATCAAGGGGGGGAATACGTTTCTTTTGATTTTAATGCATTTTTGGTTGAGTGTGGGATAGAACATCAATGTATAGTGCCATATAAACCTAAAAAAAAGGATTCTCTAAAAGAAAGAACAGGTATGTGATGGAGATGGCAAGGTCTATGGTCGAAAGTCAGGATTTACCATGTAGCTTTTGGCTTGAGGTTGTTATGTGTGCAGCATATGTACTTAATCGATGTCCCACCAAAGCACTGCAATCAATCACTCCATATGAGGCTTGGCATGGTCTCAAGCTATATGCTTCTCATTTGGGTGTCTTCTGTTTTCTAGCATATGCTTTAGTGCCTAAACAATAACGCAGGAAATTAGATGATAAAGGAGTGAAAATTCTAAAAGCAAAGGTGATAATCTCTATCATTCATACATTAAACACATTTTGGTTAGCCATCATGTTGTTTTTGTGAAAGATGCAATTCAGCCATTACTTTCATGTAGCAAGGAAAAACTTTAATTAACTCTAGAGATGTATATGATGCTTTGCTACCTCTTTTTATAGGTGGGGAGCCAAGTCTTGGTCCAAATGAGGAAATTTCTCAACCTCTATATGTTCCACATGATGATGTTGATCATTCCATTTCTAATATGATTTACATGATGCATTTGTTGATGAGAAGGATGATATAAAGGAGGAAAAAACTATGCCTAAATGGCTTGTGTAGACTTTAAAAGATGGCAAATTAGATGCTCCTCTATCCTATCATACTTGTTTAGGCTTTAGGGCCAAAGGCTACTTGTTGCAAAAGGTTATGCTCAAGAGAGAGACATTGATTTTGATGAGTCCTTTGCACCCACTTGCCGAATGACCACCTTTCATAGCATCTATGCAGTTGTAGTTCATCATGGTTGGAATGTACATGATTTGCACATTAAAATTACATTTTTAATGGTGACTTACATGAAGAAGTGTATGTATTTCAACCCTATGGTTTTTTCCAAAAGGGCATGAAAACAAAGTGCACAGGTTAAGAAAGGCATTATATGGTTTGAAGCAAGCACCACTTGCTTGGTATGAAAAGATGCATGCCTACTTGATTGCACATGGTTTTGAAAACAATCCAAGAGAGAGCACCTTATATGTTAAGCGTGCAGATGATGTACTTCTAATCATTGTTGTGTGTTGATGACATGCTACTCATGAGTCCTAATAAGATTTGCATGCATCTTTTGAGATGTCAGATTTGAGGCATTTGCATCATTATTTGGGCATTGAATTTATGGGTTGATGGCGGAATAGTTTTGTGACAAACAAAATACATTATCGTAAATTTTTTCCTTGAAGATTGCAAAACTATTGCCACTCCTATGGAGATAGGTTTATGATTGATTCTTCATGATGTTGGAGATGCATTTGATGTTGTTCTCTTTAGCAGGCAATTGGATGCTTGATTCACTTATACATAATTGGGCCTAATATTCAATTTATTGTCTCATAGATGAGCAGGTTTATGCATTGCCTAGGTGTAAAGCATTGGCAAAGAGTTAAGTGCATCTTTTGCTACTTGATTGGTATTTGATTACTTGGATCATTTTATCCTAAAGGGGGTCATTATCGCCAGATTTACCTGCTTTTTTAACTCAGATTGGGCTAGTTTCTATGATGCTCGTGTGTTCTCAAGTGGTTTTTGCTTCATGCTTTGTAGCTCATGCATATCTCTGTAGAAAGAAGCATCCTATTGTGGCCACTACTAGTTATATGGCTGAGTACACGACAATTTTCATAGCTTTTGTTGACTGTTTGTGGCTTAGATACCTCTTGGCTGATTTGGGTGTTGCTTAGTCTTATGCTACCACCATCTTCATTGATATTTAGAGTGCATTCACAGTTGCAAGGAATCCTATGTTCCATGCTCACACAAAGCATGTCAAGTTGCACTATCATTATATCTGGGGGAGGTTCTTTGCGGGAGAGATCAATTTGGCATATGTGCCTGCAAAGGATAATTTTGATGACCTTTTCACAAAGCATTTGCCTAAGGAGAAGTTTGAAACTTTCCAAAAATCTTTGGGTTTACTTCCTTTTGTGGATTGGTCTCTTTCCACATAGCCTGGCATTTCCTTATACATGAGTGTTAATTCCTTGTTCACCACATCACTCCCAAGGGGGATTTGTTGATATATTTGGTACTGATGTGTGTGAACACACTTAGGATCGTCGGGGCACTTTTTGCCACTCCTTTGATAGCATTCTAGAAATTCAAGCACGGCAAAAAATGTCCATGTATACTCACAAATAAGATATATTCACATTTGTAGCTAGCTTATTGAACTTGAATTTGTTTTGTGTGAGCTTGATTGGTTGAACTTATACATTTTGATCATCTTTCCCATTAGCATAACCTTAAATTACTCTTGTTCTAAGGTTGTAACTTAAAATTCTAAAAGCTTTTACCCTCTTTTGACCTCTAATAAATTATTCTAAGTTACCTTTTCTTTGTTCCAAGTTGATTTGGGACTTTCTTATGTTCCACTACCTCATGTTCATCATAATGTTATCAATTAACACCAAAGTTCAAATCATTACTTTGCAAATTATGCTATGTAGACTTGACAAATATGCATCCATGAATTCTCGCGTGAGAGAGAGAGAGAGAGCAACACATATAATTTTATATGGTATGTGCATCGTGCATGCATAGATAGTACTCATGTAGAGCTTTGATTTGATAACAAGTCTAAATATTTTATTGTGATTAACACAAGATTAGATGACAAAGGAGTGAAATGTTTCTTGTTGGGTACACTTCTGAAAGCAAAGGCTATTGTTTGTATCACCCAAAGGCAGAACACATTTTAGTTAGTTGTGATGTTGTTTTTGTGGAAGGTGTTATTCATCCATGGCTTTCATGTATCAAGGAAAAACTTCATTTAGCTCTAGATATGGGTATGACACTTTTCTTCATCTTTTTATAGGTGGAGAGCCAAGTTTTCGTCAAAATGAGGCAATGTCTTAACCCTTAAGTGTTCCAAATGATGCAGATCACTACAATTCTACCGTAGATTCGCATGATGCAGTTGTTGATGAGAAGGCTAATATAGAAGAGGCAAAAACTTTGGCTAAATGGCTTGTGTAAACTCTAAGAGAAAGCAAATTAGATGCACCTCTATCATATCATACTGATTCATCCTCTCATAGTGCTCCCTTTGCATCAGATTGTTATGCAGATGGATGCCCTTAGTATTTGTGATAAGAATGAGCTTGTTTCTTTTGATGAAGCCCAAAATTCAAAACATTGGATAGCAACTATGCAATCAGAATATGATGTTATTATGAAGAATGGTACCTCGTGTGATTAGCCTCTCTGAAAAAAGTTCATTGGCCCTAAAAGGGTATACAGGATGAAACATAAGCCCGATGGAATAGTTGATAGGTATAAGGCTAGGCTTGTTGCAAAAGGTTAGGCTCAAGAGAGAGGCATTTATTTTGATGAAAACTTTGCACCCACTTTTTGAATGACCATCATTCATAGCATCTGTGCACTTGCACCTCATCATGGTTTGAATGTACATCATTTGAACATTAAAAGTGCATTTCTAAATGGTGACTTACATGAAGAAGTGAATGTATTTCAACCTATAGTTTTGTGCCAAAAGGACTTGAAAAAAAGTATGTAGGTTGAGAAAGGAATTATATGGTTTGAAGCAAGCACCAGGTGCTTGGTATGAAAAAATGCATGGGTACTTGATTGCGCATGGTTTTGAGAACAGTCCAATTGAGAGCACCTTATATGTTAAGGATGTAGATGATGTAATTTTGATCATTGTTGTGTATTGATGACATGTTGCTCACTAGTCATAATGAGAAGCACATTGTTGAATTTAAGGTTGATTAGCATGCCTCTTTTGATCTGAGATTTGCAAAATTTGCATATTACTTGGGAATTCAATTTATGCAAGTTGATGAGGGAATAGGTTTGTTTCAAAAAAAATATATTGAAACATTATCGTAGCATTTTGGCATTGAAGATTGCGAACCTATTGCCGAACCTACAAAAAAAAATTATAATTGAGTATTCATGATGTTGGAGATGTATTTGATTTTGTTCTCTTTACTAGGCTCTTGGATGCTTGATTTACTCATACATAACTCAGCTTGATATTCAGTTTTCTATCCCATAGATGAGCAAGTTTATGTATTGCATAGGTTTGAAGCGTTCACAAGCAGTTGAGTGCATCTTTCACTACTTGCATGGTACCTAGCTACTTGGATTTTCTTGTCCCAAGGGGGATCATTACTGCTACATTTACATGCTTTTTCTAACTCGGATTAGGCTGGTTGCTATGGTACTTGTGTGTCCAAAAGTTTTTTTTGCTTCATGCATGGTAGCTCATGCATATCTTGGTTGAGCAAGAAGCACGTTGCTCTAGCCACTTCTAGTTGTAGGTTGAGTAAAAGACAACTTTCATAGCGACTCTTGAGTGCGTGTTGCTCAAATGCCTTATGGCTGATTTGGGTGTTCATTAGTCTTCTACCACCACCACCTTCATTGATATTCATAGTGCATTGGAAATTTCAAGGAACCCTATGTTCCATGCTCAAAACAAAGAACATCAAGGTGCACTATCATTATATTTGTGAGAAATTCTCTGTTGGAGAGATCAATTTGGCATATGTGCCCACATATGATAATGTTGTAGCCTTTTCACAAAGGCTCCACCTACGGAGAAGTTCGAAGCTTTCCACAAAGCTTTGGGCTTACTTTCGTGTGTGCATTGATATCTTTCCACATAGCTTGACACTTCCTTTTACATGAGTGCCGAATCCTTGTTCACCGCATCACTCACAAGGGGATTTGTTGATATATTTTGGTAATGATGTATGTGAACACACTTAGGAACATTGGGCACTTTTTTCCCTCTTTAGGATTTTTCCCCCTCACCTTGTATATATGCCTATAACCCTAACGGGTTTCTTATCTTTGTACATTCATTTGGTATTCATTCAAATTTTTGTTGTGCTCCAAGATTCCTCTTCTTCTTCCATGTGTTTGTGTGTGCTTTCGCATACCTCAAACTCCAACAAAAGCAACCCAAAAAGAGGTGAATTTCCAAAAACTAAACAAAATTTTTAACAGAGATCCAATACTCTAAAGTAAACATTATCTAATAGGTGTAATCAAATGGTAGACCTACCCATTTCATCCAACTCATCCCAATCATCTTCATTTGTGTTAGCAAGCTTCTTTGAGATTACATTTACTAGCCTCCATTGCCTCCCTCTGGATGAGCACATCTTTAATATGATTCTTCCATAAGAGCAAAGTTTGTGCCATCAAATTTTTGGATCTCAAAATGGTCTTTCAACTACAAGTTATAGCTCCTTCTTGGAACACTAACACTAGACCTGATATGCCAGATGTGCTTGAGATCTCTGATGCCATGATGATCAAGAAATGACGAGAATGATAATGGAGCTAGAAGAGCCCAAACACCACTAAAGCTAAAAAAGGATGACCAAGGGTTGAATTTTGGGAAAAATTAATAGAGTCTCCCTAGAGAAATGGATTAATGAGTAGTAATGAACAACCAAAAGGATTTTGTGAGAATATGTGTGCTCACACCAATAAGTGTATGAAGGAGTAGATTGACCATCGTATAGTTGACAAAACAAAAAATATGGAAACATTTTGCTAGAGTCTCCTCTACAAAATGAGCATATAACCAGTGTGAAATGCTCATAAAATAACAATTAATGGCATGCAAACCTACATAGGCAATCATTGACTCCACTACATGTAATCAGTTATCTGAAAGAAGCCAACTTGGCTTATCGAGCATTATGAACAACTAGCATAGATCTCCTATGGAGAGGCTAGGTAAGTCTTCCACCTGCATCACCAAAGAGACCCCAAGATCTAGGTGTCTCCCAATTAAGAAAACCTCACCATGACCCTCTTTATCAACGTCAAAGGCTTTATGCAAAAACGTAACTGCTATATAAATGACCACATGCGTGTACATAAGAAATATCCACAGAAGCATGCATAGTGTGTATGTGCTCAATATATGCAGTAAGATGAAACTTAAAGGTTAAATTCACATCCCAAAAACTAGCCAACAACACCTCCAAGTGTCTATAAACTCTATTCTTTTGGCGTAAAAACCTGCATAAACTTGTAGTGGTTGCTCCCATCCCAACTAAAATCTCAAGAAACCTATAAATTTACTAGTGTGGCTGAAAAATACAACCCCAAAGGTGAATGCTTGTTGTCCAACAAGTACAAAGAGCACTCTTTTTTATGTTATTGAACCTATGTAAGGAGAAATATCTAGAAAAGTACTCCAAAATGGCTCCAAGAATCACCTAAAAAATGCTTCAAATCAGTCTTTGAAAGCAAAGAATGAAGCTTTGAGGGACCATAACATGTTCAAGGTAATGTTAAACTTAGTCTTTCCCCTTCTTTAAACACCACAAGAGTGTATCTTAGTGGCAAGAGAGCTTGTTTGTTAAGTGGGCTCTGGGGGGAACAAACAAGGATGGGTAACCTCCCAAGAAGTGCCAAGAACCTCTGTCTTCCTTGATGGAGAGTGTTAATCTCCAAAAGAAAAAGTTATCCTTGAAGTTAGAGCATCTCTATATCAAGAATAACTTAAAACCGTCACCAATTTGGATGATCAGTACTCAATTTCCAAAATCTTGAACAAACTGTGAAGAAGGTGACTACACAAAAATTCTGTTGCACATAACTCACTCATTGACTTATCAAATGTGTAAATTTTTTTATAAAACTTTGCAAAAGGTGTCGTCTATAGTTTTCACAGCTCCTCCAAGTTAAATCATTCCAAAAGACTCAGTAGATCTTGTGAAATAATCTTAACAAGTCACCTATGTCTAAAACTATAGTTATTTACAGTCAACTTTGACACCTGCAACTTCTAAAGCTTGGATCTCCCAAACTAGAAGTCGTTTAATCAAATGCTTTTAGCCATAGGTAGCTTACCTTTAAACTTAAAGAATGAGTGCTTGCATGCTCAATACTTTACACTCTGGAAGGAGAACTGACCAAAACATTAGTATCGAATTTTGCACCTCCTGCAACTTCTCTTCTTTACATTTACACATGTAAATGTTCCTACACTCAATTCTCTCAGCCTGATCACAATTAGAAGCTGAAAATTTGTACAGAAGACAATCAACTATAGAATTAGACTTGTACAAAAGCATTTCACAAAAGATTCAACACAGAAGGAGAACTCGCAGAAATATCGGGTGCAACTTTTCTTTATTTCTGGAAAACTTTACATCTGAGTGATGAGAGAGATTTTACTCACTTCTAAAGTGTATAATGGCTCATACAACTTCTAATTTCACTATTCACATGCTCTCTCATGTTTTCCCCGACATTTTTCCTTGTATATATACAAAAATATGTACAAGATCATAAATATATAGAAGTATAAGTGAGCTAACTCTAAGTTAATGTACATATGTATACATATCTTCATTCTCTGAACATATACTTTCTTCATGCTTCATGACTTGATCTTTTCTTCAATCCTTGACTTCAAAGCTTCATCCAAACTTCAATTGTTGATTGCCTTGTACCAAAAGCTCCCCCTCAATCATCAATTGAGGTTTTCTCTTTCTTCTTTATACCTGCCATGTCTTTGAATCTTCGTAGCTTTGGTCCATCCAAGCTTTTGGTTAGCATATCAGCTATCTGATCTTTTGTTGAAGTATGTATAACTTCAATCTCTTTATCCATCACCTTCTCTCTTAGGAAATGATACTGAATCTCAATGTGTTTAGTCTTGGCATGAAAAATAGGATTAACAACTAAATACAATGAACTCATGTTATCTCCATGAATAGTGGGTGTACTCTGGATTACGTCAAGACTCTTCATAAGAGTCTTAAGCCATATCACTTCCTTTGTAGCTTCAACCATACCTTTGTACTCAGACTATGTGGATGATAAAGCAACTATGTGTTGCTTCTTTGAACACCATGAAATTAACTTATCTCCCACATAACACAAGTATCCATAAGTTGATCTCATATCATCAGGATTACCTACCCAGTCTGTATCACTATAAATCTTGATGTTTGTATCTGATGTAAAAGCATAATACAAAACTTCTTTGAGTGTACCCTTAATGTACCTCAACACTCTTTGTCTTGCAACCCAATGTTCTTTCCTAGGACAATGCATGAATTGAGACAATACTCCAACTGCATATGACAAATCAGGCCTAGTTAATGTAGCATAAATCAGACTACCAACCAAACTTTGATATAGCTTCATGTCCTTGAACTCTTCTCCTCCATATCTGCTCAATTTGTGATTCACCTCCATTGGAGTAGGTGATACCCTGCAATCATACATTTTAAACTTGATCAACAAGTTTTTCAAATACCTTCCTTGAGTTACATACACTCCATGTTGACTGTATGAGATCTCCATGCCCAAGAAATATGACAAGTCTCCCAAGGCACTAATCTTGAATTCTTTCTCCATTTGCTTCTTTAGGCTTTGAATGCCTTTCTCATCTGTACCTGTAAGAATTATATCATCAACATATATGCACATGTAAATGAACCCATCATCACTTGCTTTAACAAGCAAGCTACTATCTACTTTAGATACTTGGAAACCAAGTTCTTTAAAGAACTTCACAAGTCTATAATTCCATGCCCTTGGGGCCTGTTTCAAACCATACAAAGCTCTCTTGATCTTACATACATGATCTGCATACCTTTCATTTCTGAATCCTTGTGGCTGCTCCATGAAAACATCATCTGAAATGTAACCATTTAGAAAAGCATTCTTCACATCTAATTGACATAATTTCCAATCTTTACATGCAGCAATAGCTATGAGTGTCCTGATGGTTGTCATCTTTGCCACAGGACTATAGGTCTCATCATAATCTATACCATATGTCTGAGCAAAACCTTTCACAACAAGTCTAGCTTTATATCTAGACACATTTCCATTTGCAAAGCTCTTTGTCTTGTACACCCATTTGCATCCAATGATCTTCTGACTATTTGGTTTGGGAACCAAATCCCATGTCTGATTCTCCATCAATGCATCATACTCTTCCTACACAGCTTTCTCCCAATTTTCCTTACCTTTTGCCTCTTCATATGTAGAAGGGTCTTCATCTTCCTTATCATATAAGCATAATCTTTGGTAGCTAAAAAAGAAGTGTCATAACTATACCTTGTAGGTTGCCATTTGTGTCTTGATGACCTTCTCAGTTCTCCACTCCTTGAGGTTTCTGGTTCATCACATTGTGGATCAAACCTTGGCACTTCTTCAACTTCAACCTGTACTTCATTATTCTCCTCTGCATCAAATATCTGAACCTTTGATTTACCTTTCTTTTGATTCACAACTTCTTCATCACCTGCATAAATATTGATTGTACCTACATACCAAGTACCTTGCTCATCAAATGTAACATCCTTTGATACAAGGAATTGTTTTGTGGATGGACTCCACAACCTATATCCGATCTGCTTATCATCATATCCAATGAACACATACTTTTCAGCTTTAGGTTCCGATTTGTGCCTTAATTGAGATGGCACATATGCATATGCCAAACATCCAAATACTTTGCAATGATCTAGAGTAGGTCTCTTACACCACCATGCCTCATATGGTGTCATACCCTACAAAACTTTACATGGTAATCTATTGAACAAATATGTGGCTGTATTTATAGCCTCATCCCACAAATAATTTGGGCAATTTTTCTCCTTCATCATGGATCTTGCAAACTCAACAAGGGTTCTATTCCTCCTTTCTGCTACACCATTTTGTTGAGGAGAGTACTTGCAAGTAATATCCCTTTTTATACCTACATTCCACAAGTAATCACTGAACTCATTAGAGAAATACTCTCCCCCTCCATCTGACCTTAGTCTCTTCAATTTTTGACCTGTAATTATCTCTGCATACACATGATAATGTTTGAATGTATTGAATACCTTTGACTTATCTTTGATCACATAGATAGTGATCCATTTGGTAGCATCATCAACATAAATCACATAATACCTTGAACCATTGATGCTGAAATCCTTTGATGGCCCCCACACATCTGTGTGTACCAATTCAAGCTTCTCTGAATACATAAAACCATGCTTGGAATAATATTGCTAATGACCCTTACCTAATTGACATGCCTCACATCTGTATGTCATATGTTGACCTGCAACATTAGGCAATCCAAGCACTGAACCATTGTTAACCATATCTTTAATACCTCTTTCATAAAATGTCGAAGCCTTTTGTGCCAAAGATCTAATTCAGAGATCTTATGTCCTCCATAGGTGAACAAGGCATGACCAATGTTACCTTGAATCTTCAATGTGAACAATCTTCCTTCTTTCTTCCCTGAAACAATTTGTTTATACCCATTGATAGGGTCTTCCACAAAAACTCCTTCATTAGTGAACCTAACTTCATAACCTTTTTCAACAATTTTTGCTACACTTATCAGATTCTTTGGAATTTTAGGAACGTACAAAACATTAGTCAAGAGAGTACTTCCATCCTTGGCCTTTAGTGATCCAATTGACTTCACATTGTGCTTTGTATTGTCACCTGTTTGAACTACATGATTAGTTATCTTATTCTCCAAATTAGTCATCAAAGCTATGTTGCCACTTAGGTGATTGCTACACCCAGAGTCAATGTAGAAGATTCTTTGGTCTTCACTTTGCCTTTCACAAGTTGCATTCATTATCAATGTTGAATCCTCCTTCTAATCTGAAGCATAATTATAGTAGGTATTGTTGTATTGTTGACTTTGGAATCCTCTACCTGCATTTCTTCCAAAGTAACCTCTACTACCTCTACTTCTGAAATTACCTCTTTGATTTTTGCCACCTCTTCCTCTTCAATTAAAGTTCTGATTATATCCACCATTATTCTGAGTATTATGCCAACAATCATGAGCTAAGTGATTTGTCTTACCACAAATCCGCCAACTTTGACTCCATCTTTATTACTTCTACCTCTTCCTCTACCTTTGCCACCTCCTCTTCCTCTTAGGAAGTTAGCTTGGCTAGTTGTACCTTCATGTTCATTTGCTTGTTGCTTCCCTTTGCTATTCTTCTTCTTATTGTTTGAATACATTGCTTGACGTGCACTTTTATCACTTTCACCTTTGACATCCTACTCAAAGGTTAGCATGTGTCCTAGCAACTGATTTAAATCAAGAGTAAAATGATCTAATGATAATTACGTAGACAAAATGAATGGCTTCCATTTGTCATCACCTCTCAAACCTGTGAGGATTTGCCTTACCAATTTATCCTCCTCAATATCTTCATCAACTGCTCCTAATGCATCTGCAATGTCCTTCATCCTTGTTACATAATTTGAGATGGATTGAGAGGCCTTCTTCTTGAATGTGGTGAACTCTGCCCACAAGGATGCCTTCCTTGACTTTGTGGTGTTTTGAAATGCTCCTCCAAAGCATTCCATATATCACTTGCACTTTCAAGACCTCTAATGTGAGGTAGAAAGTAGTCATTAACTCCCATATAGATAATGCTCCTAGCTTGAGCATCTCTCTTCATCCAAGCCTTCAAATTTGACAATTCATCCCTAATTGGAACACTAGGATCTCTAAACTGAGGCTTTTCCTCTTCACCTGTAATATAACCTATCAAGTCTTTGCTCATAAGATGAGCTTCCATCCTCATTGACCATGCTAGATAGTTCTCTCTATCCAATTTCTCTATTTGAAGAGAATCTTCCATCCTTTCTTCACCTGTGTATTAAATCCTTCAAGCTCTATGAGGAGTAAGGTTACCTTTGCTTTGAATGAAGTTCCTTTTGTCTTCCTTGATATCTTCTGGCCTCCTTTTTCAAGCTTTGCTTTCAAGCTTTCACCTTTTGTATCTTCAAATGTTGAATTCTTTATAACTGCAGCAGTCAGGGTCCTCCTTTCTTCAATTTTGATGCATCCTACTCTGATACCACTGATGGAGAGTGTTAATCTCCAAAATAACAAGTTATCATTGAGGTTCAAGCACCTTTATATCAAGAATAACTTAAAACCTTCAGCAATTTGGAGGATCAATACTCAATTTCCAAAATCTTGAACAAACTATGAAGAAGGTGACTACACAGAAAGTCTGTTGCACATAACTCACTCATTGACTTATCAAATGTGTTAATTTTTTTATAGAGCTTTGCATAAAGTGTCTTCTATAGTTTCTGCACATCCTCCAAGTTAAATCATTCCAAAAGACTTAGTACATCTTGAGAAATGATCTTAACAAGTCACCTATGTCTAAAACTATAGTTATTTATAGTCGACTTTGACACCTGCAACTTCTAAAGCTTGGATCTCCCAAAGTAGAACCCATTTAATCAAATGCTTTTAGCCATAGGTAGTTTACCTTCCAAATTAAAGAATGAGTGCTTTCTTGCTCAAAACTTTACACTGAAGAAGGAGAATTGACCAAAACATTAGCATCGAATTTTGCGCCTCCTGCAACTTCTCTTCTTTACATTTACATATGTAAATGTTCCTACACTCAATTCTCTCACCCTGATCACAATTAGAAGTTGAATATGTGTACCAAATTCAATCAACTATAGACTTAGACTTGTACAAAAGCATTTCACAAAAGATTCAACACAGAGGGAGAACTCTCAAAAATATCGGGTGCAACTTTTTTTTATTTCTGGAAAACTTTACATCTGAGTGATGAGAGAGAACTTACTCAGTTCTAAAGTGTATAATGGCTCATACAACTTCTAATTTCTCTATTCACATGCTCTCTCATATTTGCCCCAACATTTTTCCTTGTATATATAGGCAAATATGTATAAGCTCATAAATATACAAAAGTATAAGTGAGCTAACTCTAAGTTAATGTACATATGTATACATATCTTCATTCTTTGAACATATACTTTCTTCATGCTTCATGACTTGATCTTTTCTTCAATCCTTGACTTCAAAAATTCATCCAAACTTCACTTTTTCATGGCTTGCACAAACATTCCTTGATCGTTGAGGTCCTCCCTGATGCACAACCAATGGTGCCAACGGTGACTTTGATGAGTCGAATGACAAGGTATGCCAAGGTCTATGCCTTGGTAACCACCTTAGTTGTAAGCCTTGGAGAAAGCCTTGGGTGGGTGGGTGGGTGCTCACTTCCCTTGCACAAAAGGAAGAAAGCTTTTGCATGGAAATGCTTTGATACTAGTGAAGTATTTTGAAGAAAATGCACCACACGGAAATCTCCTCGTTGAGAGCTCCATGATGATACCCTCAGAGTGGAAAACTGATCTCGAGGCACTACACACAGTAATTTGCACAGAAACTATAGAATACGTAAAAAAGCAGTACACAAGGAGCACAAAGATAGATTTTGTAGGTGTTAGAAATGCGATCGAACTTATAGTCTATGGCTCACCATACCACTATAGTTTTTATTAAGGAACATATACAAAAGTGTCCAATGGAAATTTGGCCTTTCACATGGACACTAACGATAACAATGGTTTAGAAAGAAGTCTTGATGAGGAACTTGGATTGCCATCAGTGAAGACTGCAAGAGTAAGAAAGGCACACACAAATGATAAAACAAGAAAAGTTTATCGAGGAGAAAGAAGATTTGGGAGGATGTGGAATTCACTATAGATATTAACATATGATAGCTACATAGCTCATCATTATGCTTACGTGTCTAAGGTACTACAATATGTTGTTCCATCTTGTTTCGAAGATGGAATTGGAAATGTAGATCCAGAGAAACCTATGGATGAGGAGATGGCTACACTTTATGGAAATGAAACATGGAAGCTAGTTCCATTTTCACAAGCAAAGAAACCCTTATGATACAAACAATTTTACAAGGTAAAGCATAATGATGATGATAGCATAAGTAGGCATAAAGCATACTCATTAGTAGAAAATGACTATGCACATACATATGGCATTGATTATGAGAAAACATTTAGCCATGCAACTAAATGGCTACTATTAGAGCACTCATTACATTAGCTACAACAAATGGATGGATTTTACATTACATGGATATGAATTTTTTTTTCTTACATGGTGAATTAAAGGATGAAGAATACATGGACCAACCACAAGGACACAAGGATCCAAAGCATCATGGAAATGTTTGTATATTGAAGAAGGCTTTGTATGTCTTAAAAGAGCACCTCATGCTTGGGATGCAAGGGTACCTGGCTATTTAACTTCAATGAGAGTTTTTGTTTGATGAAGATCACTCATTATATGCAATAAAATTTGATGATGGTATCATAATTGTGGCCATTTATGTTGATGAAATGATTGTAACTAGCAATAATGAAGAAAGCATTAAAAAGGTAAAGGAACTCCCTATGCAAGAATCCAACATGAAATATCTTGGTGTGTTGCACTATTTTATGGGCATTGAATTTATACATATAAAAATAGATATATGGCTATTCTAGAGGCAATACACATTGATTATGCTACTAAATTATGGTAGCACTGATTTTAAGCCTCTATGCCATTGGATCATAATTCAAAGTTGGATGCTATCTCTAGTGAAGCATTGGAAAATGATTCTATGTATAGAATAACTTTGGGAAGTTTAATCCATCCCACAATTACAAGGCCTAATCTAAGCTATAATCTAGGACTTCAAAGTCAACTTCTACATGTTCCTAGGAAGCCACACTTATATTCATTACAATGCACTCTATGTTAAGTCAATGCTACTTTGGATTATGCATTTTTATGAAGGTAGTGCAAAATTGTAGGTTCATGGATACATTGATGTAGATTGAGCTAGTAGTGTTTCAGCTAGAAGATCTACTAGTGGTTTTCTATTTTGACTTGGAAGTGCAGTTGTCACATGGAGTAGTAAGAAGCAAACCACTATTTCTTTGTTGAGTAGAAAGGTTCAGTATATAGATGCCAAATGGAAGCATGTGAGGAATCAATAGTGAATTTTGAAGTAGGTTTCTACATGGATAAACGAGGACACGTACTTAGTAACTAATCAACCTAACATATCAACTTATAAAAATAATCGAGAGCTAGTGACTACCCCAAGAGGAAAGTTTATTGTATTGATTGTCTTCAGAGGAGATAGAATTCCTCTAGAGGATGATCTGATGTACTTTTATCTAATTATTGGAACTGATAAGTTGTTGCAAGAAACTCTCATGGAGTATCACTCTTTAGTTATGATTAAGAGATGTGAACCATCTCTTATATTAATTGATTATGGTACTCAAATGAGTGTCAAGTGGCACCCATATGAGAGAACATGAGTATTACCCTTTACGGGTAATTAGAGAGAGAGAGAGAGAATATATAAATATATTATGCAGTTGGGTAGTTCAACATAGTTCAAATCTCTATGTTCTAGCTCATCTATAGCAAGCGACTCCACTTCTCGAACTCTGTGTGAAGGATCCCAAAATAGCGGAGCTCATCAGAGGCATTGAAGGTGATGTGAGAGCTGGTATCAGAGCTAGACAGTGACCACATGAGCGACGACGCAGAAGACAATACTATGAGGCAAATTTAAGTCACACATGACTGAGAGTAGAGCTCTTGGAGCGCGATCCCCAGCCTCTTCCCTCCCCTCTTCAAGTTACTGGAGGTTTATCCAAATGTATGAAATCATAGCTAAACATCTTTATGCCTTGTTGACAAATTTTTGAGTGGAACGAAGAATGTGAAAATTCCTACAATGATGTGAAGAGAGTGTGCACAACACAAATATTGACCACTCCTAATTGGAATAAACAATTCCATGTCCATGTGGATGCAACCAATCATGCAACAGGATGTGTGCTAGCACAACCCATGGGCAAAGGAAATTTAGATTTTCCCATAGCATATGCTAATAGACAACTAAACGTAGCAGAACGAAACTATACAACAACTGAAAGAGAAGGCTTAGGCATGGTATATGCTGTGAAGAAGTTTAGACACTACCTATTGGCCAATAAGTTCAAGTTTTTTTACTGACCATCAAGCCTTATTGTATTTGGTCAATAAACCTTGCAATATAGAATGCTTAGTAAGATGGTTTCTCTTACTAATGGAATACGCTTTTGAAGCTGTTGCTAGGAAAGGTAGAGCCCACCTCAGGGAAGATCACCTTTCTCGCATCACTTTAGGAGAGCCACCGCAAGGAGTGTCCGATGAACTACATGACGCTTATCTGTTCAATTTAGAAGTTGCTCCTAAATGGGAAAATAAGGTGGTGCCTATCTTAACCTTCAGAACCTTAAATAAGAATGTGAGAATGAACAAAGAAGAAATTGTAAAATCACAAAAATATCAAATATTGGTAGGAAGTATGTACAAACAAGATACAAAGGGTGTACTAGCCTTTTGTTTCAAGGACGATGAGCATAGTAATTGGTTAACACAAGCTCATGAAGGATTGCTAGGAAATCACTATTCTAAACAACGAACTTTGTAGAATCTAAAACGTTTAGGAGTGTATTGGCCTAGCATGGACAAAGAAATACATGAGTGGATTAAAAATTGTCGAGTGTACAAAGAGAGATTCCCAATGGAGCATGCTACCCTTTATCATGTGTCATTAGATCTAGATTGGAGTGCTCCATTGGTAGAATTTATGAAATCACGAACACTATCCAATGAGGCTAGTCTAGCAAGAAAATGGAGCATGCAGCAAGAGGCTCAATAGTATGCCTTAGTAGGAGACAACCTATACCAAAGAGGAAAGGATAATTACTTGAGATTGTGCGTTCACAAATTAGACTATTTGGAAGTCTTAGAACTGCACACAATGGCGTTGCGGGTGGACACTTTGGTCCTGATTGAGTAATTAAGACCATTCTATTCTCAGGACTTTGGTGGCCCACTCTTCATATGGATGCACATACCTATGTGGAGAAATGTGACACATGCCAACATGCACAATATACAATTAGAAAAGATGAGATGCCTTTGAGGACCATGATGGGAGGACGTGCATTCTCGAAATGGGGTATAGACTTCATAGGTCCTATCAACCCCCCAGCTAGAAACTCCCATGCAGAGTACATTATTATAGCCATAGATTACCTCACAAAGTGGGTGGAAGTAAAAGCCATAATGAAGAATGATGTTCAAATGATGGCTAAGTTCTTATTTGAAAATGTGTTCACTAGATATGGTTACCAATAGAGTTAGTAAGTAATAGAGGTACACACTTCTTGAATGAAGTTATTGAAAATCTTCTCCAAGAATTCTTTGTGATTCATAAGAAATATACTCCCTATCATCCACAAGCTAACAGATAGGCCGAGAGCACAAATAACATCCTATGTAATGTCTTGACTAAACTCGTAAATAATAAATGCTCTGATTAGGACAAACAGCTTCATCATGCTATTTGGGCTTACCGAGTTGCCTATAAAATGGTACTCAATGCCACCCCATTTTAGCTGGTCTTTCGATAGAATGTTGTGCTACCATTAGGTTTCCTAATCCCAGCTTTAAAAGTAGCACAAGAGTATGAGTGGAATGGACACGACTTGTCCTCTAGGATAATTGATCTAGATTGCTTAGGTGAGACGAGGCTACGAGCAGCAGCAGGCATCTATGCTGCAAATAAAAGACAAAAGGCTTATTTTGATGCACATTGTTGGAGTTAGACGTCTGTGGAAGCATGTGAAATAGCAAATGGAAGAAGAAGAAGCTTGGGGCACAATACACAATACTAAATGTATAACCACTAGAATGTACAAAGATAAGTAGCCCATTAGGGCAATAGGCATATATACAAGCTCAGGGGAAAAATCTCCTAAAGAGGGAAAAAAGGGCCTTGGCGGTCCTAGAGTGTTCACACACATCACTACCTAAATATATCAACAAATCCCCCCTGGGAGTGATGCGGTGAACAAGTAGCTAGCACTCATGTATAAGGAAGTGCCAAGCTATGTGGAAATCACTCCACAAAAGGAAGTAAGCCCAAAGCTTTGTGGAAAGCTTCAAACTTCTCCCTAGGAAGAGCCTTCGTGAAAAGGTATGCAATGTTCTCCTGTGTGGGCACATATGCCAAGCTGATCTCCCCAGTAGAGAAGCTCTCCCTGACATAATGATAATGCACCTCAATGTGCTTTGTGGGAGCATGGAACACAATGTTCCTCACAACTGCCAATGCGCTCTCACTATTAGTGAATATGGTGGTGGCAGAAGACTGAACAACACCCAAATCAGCCATAAGGCATCTGAGCCACACACACACAATAGTCGCTATGAAAGCTGCCCTATACTCAGCCTCACAACTAGAAGTGGCCACAGTAGGCTGCTTCTTGCTCAACCAAGATATACATGAGCTACCAAGCATGAAGCAAAAGCCACTAGTGGACACACAAGTGTCATAGCAACCAGCCCAGTTTGAGTCAGAAAAAACATGCAAATCTAGTGGTAGTGATCCCCCCTTGGGATAAAACAACCCAGGTGGTTGAGTACCACTCAAGTAGCGAAACATGCACTTAACCGCCTGCCAATGCTAACATTTGGACAATGCATAAACCTACTCATCTGTGAGGTAGCAAACTGAATATCTCACTAAGTAATGCACAAGTAAATCATGCATCCAATAGCCCGTTGATAGAGGATAGCATCAAATGCATCTCTAGCATCATGAAGACTCAATCTTAAACATGTCTCCATAGGAGTGGCAATAGGCTTACAGTCTTCATGGCCAAAATGCTACAATAATGTGTCAATATATTTCGTTTGAGACAAAGCGATTCCACCATCAACTTGCATAAACTGAATGACCAAACAGTGATGCAAATGCCCCAAATCAAACATCTCAAATGAGGCATGCAAATTAGCCTTAAAATCAACAATATGCTTCTCAATAGGACTAGTGAGCAGCATGTCATCAACATAGACAACAATGATCAGAAGCACATCATTAGCACTCTTGAAATATAAGGTGCTCTCACTTGGACTATTCTCAAAACCATGTGCAATCAGATAGGCATGCATCTTCTCATACCAAGCACTTGGTGCTTGCTTTAAACCATATAATGCCTTCTTTAACCTGCACAACTAGTTTTCATGCCCTTTCTGCACAAAGCCACAAGGCTGAAAAACATACACTTCTTCATGCAACTCACCATTCAAAAATGAAGTTTTAATGTCCAAGTGATGTACATTCCAACCATGATGGGCTACAAGTGCACAGATGCTCCGAACAGTAGTCGTGGACTCATCAAAATCAATGCCTCTCTCTTGTGCATAACCCTTTGCAACAAGCCTAGCCTTATACCTATCAATTGTTCCATCAGGCTTACGCTTTAGCTTGTAAACCCACTTAGTACGAATGGCCTTCTTTCCAGGAAGCAAGTCACATAAAGACCAAGTATCGTTCTTCTTTATAGCATCATATTGAGATTGCATTTTTTCATCAAATGAAACAGGATCATTCTCATCACAAAGACTAGATGCAGCCATGGCATAGCAATTTGATGCAAAAGAGGCACTATGAGAGCATGATTGAGTATGATATGACAGAGGTGCATCTAATTTGCTATCATGCAAAGTCTGCACCAGCCATTTTCGCATAGTTTTTGCCTCCTCAATATCAGTTCTCTCATCAACAGGTGCATCATGTAAATATGCATCTAAAATGGGATTATCTGCATCATTACATGAAACTTCCAAAGGTTGAGAAGTTTCCTCATTAGGACCAGCACTAGACTATCCACCTGTAAAAAGAGGCAGCAAAGTATCATACATGTCTTTGGAGCTAACAGATGTCTCCTTAGTACATGAAAGCAATGGATGAATAGAATCTTCCACAAAAACAACATCATGGCTAACCAGAATGCATTTAGTTTGTGGATGATACAGAAAATAGCATTTACTTTCAGAACTTTACTCAACAAAAATACATTCTACTACTTTATCATCCAATTTTCTACGATATTGTTCAGGCACTAATGCATATGCCAAACAACCAAAAACATGCAGATGAGCAATAGATGGCTTGTGATCATGCCAAGCCTCATATGGAGTGATAGACTATAGCGCTTTAGTGGGACACCTACTAAGTACATATGCTACACACATGACAACCTCAAGTCAGAAACTATGTGGTGAAGCTTGGCTCTTGACCATACACCTCGCCATCTCCATGAGTGACCTATTCTTTCGTTCAAGAACTCCATTCTGTTGAGGTGTACATGGCATTGTACACTAGTGTTTTATCCCATGTTCAAAAAAAAATACATTAAAATCAGAAGACAATATTCCCCCCCTCGATCAGAACGGAGGGTGCCTATTTTACATGCTGATAGATTTTCAGCCAAAATCAAAAACTATTTGAAGCACATGAACACTTTGGACTTTGCCTTCAATGGATATACCCATGCATGCCTCTAAAAATCATCAATGGAAGTCATGAAGTAAAGATAATTTCCAAAAGAAGGTGTCTGCATAGGACCATAGACATCACTATGTACAAGCTTCAATTTCTGAGTAGCCCAAAGTGATTGATTTGTTCCTAAGCCCAAGGAAAAGATGGTTGTGAAAGCCTTTATTTTGCCCAAACCCCTCGCAATCGGTCCAATTGGATTACTTAGAGCCCATAATTATCTCTCGAGGAGTCCTTCCTTTGCATATAAACGCATGTGGATGTGCCTTCTCTTAACACAAAAATCCCACTGTGTTTCGCATACACTCTTACATGAAGAGGACTATACCTACTCAGATATCCCCACAATTACTTATGTTAACATGGAGAAAAGAGGTATTGCTAAAAATATGAGACAGATTTGATATCTGCGGATGAGCTCACTCTTAACAAACTATGCTGAGAACCAAGAAACCCTTGAACAGACTGCACAAAAGATATGGAGTAGAATTTAAGCCTAGATTGTAATCCCAGTAGCAATGCAACAACGTCATTTCATGGCTGTTATTGGAACGATCGTTGGAGAGGATAATGCACATTGTCGAAGTCTGTGTCCATTTTTTACTTCCATCACTCGGATCCAAGCGGATTGAAGTATAACTTCTAGTGAGAGCAAGAATCCAACGTCCCGCAGGAGTAGTTTCCACTTCAACTTCTCGTTCCTCACTGTTTGTTTTGCATCCTTTAAGACTTCAAAAACATGTTCAACATCACATTCACGACAATGCAGCAGCACTGATGACTCCTTGAAATGAAGCAAAGCCGGTACTATAAGATCTGTCAATAGCTTTCTATAGCTATAATGATGACTTAGAATGGCTAAATGATTCTCAGGAGTTTCTTCACGGTATGAACAAACTTCAGAGACACCCCACTTGCCCATATGTTTCACCACCAAGAAGAACTAAATCATATTATACACATGCAAGTACTTTCACATCTTCAAACATAGTCTCGAATGGGATTTCACCTTCTCCGATAGGGTCATGTATAGTTCGCTATCCTCATCAAAGATTTTTACTATCACCTGCTAGGTGTCATCTTCTACCTCTGAAGCACGGTATCATTGACCTCTGAACTGGACGCTTTCCCCGTTCTGCTGTTGTATCTCGCTGGGCCGAATCCCCAACAGCTCCCTCCTACTACTCGGATTGGTACCCCTTCCTCTTCCACGCTCTGCGAGAACACCGGCTAAAGCTCTTCTCCTCCGCAAATAAACTCCTTCTATCAGCGCCCACTTCCCTTTTTGTCCGTGATGATTCCTCCCCTTCAGCCGATGCGCGTTATCTCCCTCTGAGCTTCCCTTTCTATCCCCAAAGAGCAGCCATTGCTTATGATAGAAAAACCCCAAAAGGATCACCTCTCCCTTCGTCCCCCCAGGAGTGAGAGCCAGCTCCCCGTTCTTCTCTTCTACTGCCCCCAAAAGAGAGGACGCTCTCCAGATTCAAGCGATGTGCAAGCGTACCATATGTACCTGACGAACCATGCACCGAGCTGCCTCCCCTATCCTCCTCCTCTCCTTCCCAAAAGAACCAGCGCCCTCCACCTTTTTTGCTGCCGCCCAGAGATAAGGCATCCCCTTTTTTGGAGAAAAATAGGCCACACCTTTGAGTTGCATTTCATCAAGACATTTGAGAGCAAACATGTCATCCCCATGTTTGGCATATCCTACAATTAGGGCAGTCCATGACACAACATCTTGATTCGGAAGCCTATTGAAGAATTCGTGTGCTTTTCTGATCAAGCCACACTTGACATACATGTCTATCAATGCATTTCCAACAGCAGTACCAAGTTCCCGATCCATTCTGATCATGATGGCATCATGTAGTTGCAAATACTTCCCTTCAAACATTTGATCACTCTTCAAGTACCTGTAATCAAACATCTTCTTCTGCCAAATACAAACATATTAGTGCACCAAAACCGACCATTTATTGAGCTAACATACTCCCCTCTTCTTAATTGCGAAGTCGTCCTCGACGAGCGATATGCTACCTGCACTCCAGTTCCAACATGTGATCATCACTCAATCAAGTACAAATCTTTACCTTGTATGCCTATTCTCTTCTTCCTCAATGTAGCACCTACGATCACCCTCGTACAATCATCGGTCAATACCAAAATATAATCAATTCACTTACCAACTTGTCCATCTTCTCGCATCTTCATCGACATGTCCACCTGTCTACAAACTTCATTAAAACATTAGAACCTTTCTTCATCAAATCTCAATATGTACAACCAAAATGGAAAGACAATCATATCCTTGATCCACATCACACATATATACTCAGCACACACATCATGATCCACGTCACACATGCATCCTCGTCACACACAACATACATACATGCAAGCAGAAGACATGTCCACATTCGCTTTCGTCACTCTTCTCGACTGCTCGTTCAACACGTCATGAATCTCTACTCCACATATCAACACACTTTCTACACACACCATCAAAAACCATTTCCGAGTTCCGTTTTCGATACTTTTCCCGGTTTCACGATCGTTTTGCTGATTCCTTTGTCTCATTTCTAACGGAGTTCTCTTGCCAATTTCCCATTTCCTTCCCACCTAGGGTTTTCTATTCCGACTTACCTTTTCATCTACTCTGTGCTCTTTTGTTCATCAATCAGATCCTATGCTTGGTCGCCACCACCTCTCCTAAATTGATGGACACACGACAAAGACCACTCAAGCCTAACACGAGCTCACCTCGACAGGACCACTCATCATCAACGCGATTCAGGACTTCTCAAGTTTTCATACCACCTAAGAGCCAAACTGAACACTTCCCAAAGGTTTGCAAACGAACAAAGCAACTAGCACGATTGGATTCCTCAAGTCCAAGCTTTCCATAGACACATCGCAACCAAAACCCTAGCCGAGCTTAAGCTTCAATTTGACATGTTTCATCGGGAGCCCACACATAACCCAAATCCCCACAACACAAACACATATATTCCCATCCGAGCGTCATGCTCTCTCACCTCTCTTATGTCCCCCCTCGAGCGAGGAATTCTTCTCATTCATTTTTTCCACATTTTTTCTCTCTTTTTTCATCAATTTTTTTTTTCATATTTACTCACACTTGCCGGCCTACGCCGAAGCTGGATGCGACTCGTGGACTCGACCACCCGATCGAGTTTGTTCCACCCATCTACCAACCCAACGAAGCGCGCGACACACAGACAGCTAGCCCTATGCGAAACCGACGTCGGTTCGTGGCTTTGACCACCCGGCCAAAGTGGATCCACCCACCTATCGGCCCACATAGGCGCATAGCCACACTCACACATACACCAACATATATTTTTTTCATTTCCTTTTCATTCCCGCATCTCGAGAATTAGGAGACAAAAGAAAGGACTTTTTCCCAACCCAACCAATCACGACACACACACATATATCCCCTCGTGGACATCCCAATAAGACACATCTCCTCTCTGCTACTACTCAAGCCGAAATCAGGCCACTAATGCCATGGTCAACCCGTCCTCGCAAAACCCGCACATACTAACCACTTTGTCAACCTGAAACCTCAAAAAGTGTCACTTTAGTTCCAGGCGTACAACAGACTCGATCCATCCATCCTCACATCTTTGACTCGCAACCCGCAAAGCAAACCCTAATCAAACTCAAGCCGTCCTCACCGGCATCCATCATATCATCTCTTTCTTTTTCATCTCCATCCTCTGCCTCGCAGAGATTCCACATGATTCGACAGCTTGCTGATATTGTCCTCTAGCCAGGCGATACGGTCTGGAAGGCCACCATTCATTACTACACCTCTTACTGCCTCGAGCTTCAAAGCTAAATCCCTTATCCCTTCTTCTTTTCGCTCATCACTGCCTTGGAGTCGAAAAATCTCATCATCCACTTGATGGAACCGAACCCACATTTTCTTCTTCTCCTCTTCTAAATGGCTCATCTTTCTTTCTATTTCCAAAGGAACCTCCTCGCTCCTCCCGACTTGGCCAGACAACTTTTCAACCTCTTCTCGAATCGACCTCTCCTCCCAGATTCTACTCATATTTTCTACTTCCAGATCATCCACTTTTTTCGACAACTCCTTCGCCTTTTCTAACTCCACGCCTATCGCCTCTAACTTGTCCAACATCACTTTTAGCTCTTCCTCTATTCTACCTACTTTCGGATCTTCTACTCGTTCTCGGGTCTCATCGTCTTTCTGATTCATCCACCTACCGAGCTTGCTACTCAGCTTTGCATTCTCTTTTTCTAGCCGTCTCACTTTCTCATGGCTCTCTGCTTGGGCACTTTTCATTCTTTCTAACTCGAGGTGGAACTCGTCACATGCCTTACCCGCTTGATCACTATATCGACGGATTATGCTTTGTACCTTCTCGATTTCATGCTCCATTCCTTCGACTCTCCTCATTAGGTCATCCTCGTCTCTTGAGAGCTCTTCTTCGATCGCAACTCCAAAGCAGTCGGCTACCATCAAGCCGGATCTCAAGTCCCAGACCACGTTTTCACCGTCGGGCTTCACAAGATTCTGCCTCCAGCTTTTGTTTACTCTTTTCCACTCCTTGTTTTCATTTTTCAACATTCGTACTTGCTTTTCCCAAGTTCCTAGGACCTCGGCCATTTTCACTTGATTTTCCTCTAATTTCTCTATTTTGATCCTCTCGTTATCTCGCTCCTCATGCAACCAATTGACTTGACATTCCAAGCTCTTCACAAGTTCTATCAAGTCTCGATCATGAGATCGAGTGTCCTTGCTTCCACTTGCTCTCGCAGTTTCCGTCAATGAAGTAACTCCACCTTTGTCAACTTCCACATACAAAGAGGATAAGCACCTATCTGGTTCATTCGTTGCGACCTTTAGGTCAATCACCTCTTTTGAGCCACACACATGCTCGCATAGTCTCTTTTTCCCATAGTCCTCACATGTGGGGACAAAATCCAACGGGGTGCATACACGAGGGCAATATTTGGCTATATGCCCAATCTGCTCGCAACACCAGCATCTCACATAATTTGATATCGGGCCAAATCGCCACCCTCGGTTCACATGATGTCTCATGGTCGGATGAGAATCTATCCATCTCCTATTTTGTCCAAAATTCGGTTGCCTTATATTCGCTTTCTCAAAACTAGAGGCTTGTCTTTGTTGGGCCATTTCTCTAATGAAGATCAGAGCAAATTTGGGATCGAATTGGCTGTGCCACACGATTGGGGCACCAAGCGAACTCGTAGCACTCTCTATGAGATGTGCTAAGCCAATTCCCGGCAAATGCACCAAAATGAATAGTGTCTTGAGCCCAAGGAAAAAGTGATTATACGAGACTTTATTTTGTTCAAATCCCTCGGAATCGGTCCAATTAGATTACCTAGAACCCACAATTATCTCGAAATGGATTCTTCCTATGTCTATGCACTACCTCATAAATTCCCGGCAAACGCACCAAAATGATTTGTTCCTAAGCCCAAGGAAAAGATGGTTGTGAAAGCCTTTATTTTGCCCAAACCCCTCGCAATCGGTCCAATTGGATTACTTAGAGCCCATAATTATCTCTCGAGGAGTCCTTCCTTTGCATATAAACGCATGTGGATGTGCCTTCTCTTAACACAAAAATCCCACTGTGTTTCGCATACACTCTTACATGAAGAGGACTATACCTACTCAGATATCCCCACAATTACTTATGTTAACATGGAGAAAAGAGGTATTGCTAAAAATATGAGACAGATTTGATATCTGCGGATGAGCTCGCTCTTAACAAACTATGCTGAGAACCAAGAAACCCTTGAACAGACTGCACAAAAGATATGGAGTAGAATTTTACCCTAGATTGTAATCCCAGTAGCAATGCAACAACGTCATTTCATGGCTGTTATTGGAACGATCGTTGGAGAGGATAATGCACATTGTCGAAGTCTGTGTCCATTTTTTACTTCCATCACCTCGGATCCAAGCGGATTGAAGTATAACTTCTAGTGAGAGCAAGAATCCAACGTCCCGCAGGAGTAGTTTCCACTTCAACTTCTCGTTCCTCACTGTTTGTTTTGCATCCTTTAAGACTTCAAAAACATGTTCAACATCACATTCATGACAATGCAGCAGCACTGATGACTCCTTGAAATGAAGCAAAGCATGTACTATAAGATCTGTCAATAGCTTTCTATAGCTATAATGATGACTTAGAATGGCTAAATGATTCTCAGGAGTTTTCTTCACGGTATGAACAAACTTCAGAGACACCCCACTTGCCCATATGTTTCACCACCAAGAAGAACTAAATCATATTATACACATGCAAGTACTTTCACATCTTCAAACATAGTCTCGAATGGGATTTCACCTTCTCCGATAGGGTCATGTATAGTTCGCTATCCTCATCAAAGATTTTTACTATCACCTGCTAGGTGTCATCTTCTACCTCTGAAGCACGGTATCATTGACCTCTGAACTGGACGCTTTCCCCGTTCTGCTGTTGTATCTCGCTGGGCCGAATCCCCAGCAGCTCTCTCCTACTACTCGGATTGGTACCCCTTCCTCTTCCACGCTCTGCGAGAACACCGGCTGAAGCTCTTCTCCTCCGCAAATAAACTCCTTCTATCAGCGCCCACTTCCCTTTTTGTCCATGATGATTCCTCCCCTTCAGCCGATGCGCGTTATCTCCCTCTGAGCTTCCCTTTCTATCCCCAAAGAGCAGTCGTTGCTTATGATAGAAAAACCCAAAAGGATCACCTCTCCCTTCGTCCCCACAAGAGTGAGAGCCAGCTCCCCGTTCTTCTCTTCTACTGCCCCCAAAAGAGAGGACGCTCTCCAGATTCAAGCGATGTGCAAGCGTACCATATGTACCTGACGAACCATGCACCGAGCTACCTCCCCTATCCTCCTCCTCTCCTCCCCAAAAGAACCAGCGCCCTCCACCTTTTTTGCTGCCGCCCAGAGATAAGGCATCCCCTTTTTTGGAGAAAAATAGGCCACATCTTTGAGTTGCATTTCATCAAGACATTTGAGAGCAAACATGGCATCCCCATGTTTGGCATATCCTACAATTAGGGCAGTCCATGACACAACATCTTGATTCGGAAGCCTATTGAAGACTTCGTGTGCTTTTCTGATCAAGCCACACTTGACATACATGTCTATCAATGCATTTCCAACAGCAGTACCAAGTTCCCGATCCATTCTGATCATGATGGCGTCATGTAGTTGCAAATACTTCCCTTCAAACATTTGATCACTCTTCAAGTACCTGTAATCAAACATCTTCTTCTGCCAAATACAAACATATTAGTGCACCAAAACCGACCATTTATTGAGCTAACAGTGATCCATCTTTTGGAAAGGCGGAACGCTGCATTTTGCCCAAAATACAGCCTTCACAAATGTAAGGAGTTGATCTCACAACCTCTTGGTTAGGAATGTGATGGGCTAACCACTTGCCCCAAAATCCATGATTGAGGATTACTTCCTAATCCTCTCTCTTAGGGTGTAGTTCAACCATCGCTTATCTATCAAGGGTCTTGTCCAACCATCTCCAACCTATCACTTTATTATGTTCTAGAATGTGATGGGCTAACCACTTGCCCCAAAAGCCATGGTTGAGGATTACTTCCTAATCCTCTCTCTTAGGGTGTAGTTCAACCATCTCCTATCTGTCAAGGGTGTTGTCCAACCATCTCCAACCTATCACCTTATTACAACAAACATGTTTTACGGGTGCCTCAAGTTTGGGCAAAGAGGACACCATTTCAGATTTCCGCAGGCATAGCAAACTAGCAAAATGTAGATGACCAAAGTATGCATGCCAAAGCTTTGCATCTGACATAGCTAGAGAATCATGTATTGCACATGCAGAATCATTTACAAATCTTTCATAGTCTATGAGCTTATACAACCCACGACATAAAATGCCAGAAGCAATAATCATGTTGCCATTTGACAGATCATGAACTATACATCTGTCATCAACAAATTTCACAACCAAGCCAATCTTGGGTAACGCAGAAACTGATAACAGATTTTTCTTGATCCCTAGCACAAACAAAGCATCTGACAAAGTGAAAGAACTAGCATCAGCAGTAGTCAAAATGATCTTACCAACTCCCATAACATGATATGAGGATTTGTTGGTGCATGTAATAGTATTCCCTGTAGGGGCAGGCTCGAGTGAAGAGAAGAAACTGCACTGCGAGGTAATATGTTTGGTCGCCCCACTATCAAATTACCAAACATCTGAGTCTACTGCAGACATACACTACTCATGAGAAGATGGGTCAAAACTGCAAACAGTAGTAAACACCCATTCTTCTTCCTGCACAAGATTAGCAAACTCTCTTTTTGGTGTAGAGGCCTCTACAACAACCATTCCAGCGTCTTTCTTATTTGCCTCTTTAGTAGCCATTTTTGGATAGTTCTTTATTATATGATCATTTCCTTTACAATACTTGCAAAACAATTTCTGCTTTTTTGATTTCTTTTCATCTTTGTCTTCCCTCTTTGATTGTGTAGAATTAGCATATTTCTACTTACTAGTTGAAGGGCTCCATTTTCCTTTGCCCTTCTGACTAGCCAGGAAAGCTTGATCTGCAACACACATAATGGACCTGTTCTGCCTAGATTGATCTTCCTGCAAAAGAACAAAGACTAACTCCTCAAATGACAAGGCATGTGGATTTCCTTTCATCATCAACGGAAGAGTAGAAGCAAAACTCTGATATGAATCAGGAAGACCATTCAGAATGGTCTACAAAAGTGAGCTATCTCATATAACCTCATCAACAGAAATCAACTATTCCTTCAAGTCTTTGATCTTTGTTAGAAAACTATCCATATAATCACCTTCATTCATGCGCTCATTCTCCAACTGTTTTTGGAGGTAAGCAACACGAGCCTCATTCCTAGCTTGGTGCAATGTGGTAAGTGTATCCCAAGCATCCTTAGCTATTCTGCAAGAGTGAATGTGAGGAATAATGGATCGTTTGACAGACAAAGCTATCAATGCATGTGATTGGGCATCTCTACCATCCTAAGCAATTTTCTCTATAGTAGGTGCAACAAAAACCAAAGCACTAACAGGAATACATGGAATATCATCATCTTCGACACCTTTTGCATCAGCTTCAGTACCTGCAAGTGTAACTGTTGCAAATGTGATAGGACATTTTTCAACACCCTACACAATGTTCCATAGTCCTTTTGCAACCAATACATGTCACATCATATAAGCCCACAATGGGTAGTTGTGGGCTTATATGATGCAAAATACATAACTGCTTTTAGCCATGGCTGGTGACTAAAATACCTTAATCCAAAAAATTGATTGTATCTCAAAAAGTTGAACAGAACTACCCAGACAAATTCTGCTAAACCTGTAGCAGACTTGGAGACACTTATACTGGTGAACCAAAATTGGTATATACCTTTGGCACAAAAAGATGAAATAGCCTACACAAGCACTACGATAGTGCATTCGGAGGCCGAAACGAGCTCAGATTGCGATTTCGACACCACATAGCAAAGTTTTTTTTATCTCAAAAAAACACTGAGTATGCTCAACAAAATTCATGCGATTTTGAGATTGCAACGGGAGAGGTGTCGATGACACCTTAGATGAAGCGGTGACCTATTGTGATACCAGTTGTTGGAGTTAGACGTCTGTGGAAGCACGCGAACAGAACATGGAAGAAGAAGAAGAAGAAGCTTGGAGCACAACACACAATATATTTATTACCACTAGAATGTACAAAGATAATTAGGGCAATAGGCATATATACAAGCCAGGGGAAAAGAACCTCCTAAAGAGGGAAGAAAGTGCCCCGACGGTTCTAGAGTGTTCACACACAACACTACCTAAATATATCACCACACAAATAAAGGATAAAGGATTGAAAGAGGGAGACCTAGTGTTGGTTTACACACTCAAGAAACATGCCCATAAATTGGAAAGAAGAGGATATAGACTCATGATCATTAATAGAATTTCCACTAGTGGTGTAGTTCAATTGGCCATGCTAGAAGGTGACATCTTGTCAAACTATATTAGTGGATGTAGTGTCAAGCTATCTCAAGAACCTCTTACAGAGGATATGTTAAGGAGACTCAACACTACTCAAAAGAGAAAAGAAGAAGAGTTAAGGATTAGAGAAGAAGCACAGGCAGAGGCCAGAGAGCGCATTAGGAAAAATAGGTTAAGGCGACTAGGTCTAGATGTCAATCCTAAAGTCCCACCATATCCCATGGCCATGTGCCAAACATCAAGTGCAATTGGTTCTCGAATCATTGACCAATGTCCCATTGTGACCATAGAGGTAGGACAAGGAAAGAATGTAAGGATTATGAGAGTGTTGATTGACTCAAGTGCAGCAAATAGTGCAGTCCGACTCTCATACTACCAAGATCTCCACTTGAACATCAAGCCCATCGAATCCTATCTCATATGGTTGGGAGGTGTGGAAACCCCATGTTTGGGTGAGGAGGAGCTCCACATCTACCTTCAAGTTGTCCCAACGATGGTCAAAATGCTAGTGAGTGAAGATGAGGACCTTACAGAACCACTTGTCTTGGGTCAAGACTGGATCTATGACAAGGCACTCAACTTAAACCTTAGAAGTCAACTCTTCAAGTTTGGATACATGAACAATGCATTACATTGGAACTAGAGAATTGCATGCTCACAGATCATGGTGTCGCACATTCTCTTAGGACTAATTTTAGAGAAGAAGATGTTGTATGTGTCCAAAGCTCTATAATGCAGAAGGATGCTACCTCCAATAAAAGATTCCGAGACCCGTTGAGACTTCCTTCTTGTACGAAATCTCAGCCATCTATAGCAGTTCAACCACAAAGACAAGCACAATAGCTCAAGACAACTACTATATCAAATAGAAAGACACCATTCGTGAAGAAAGTAGTTATGAGCATGAAGCAAATTTGGGTACAAAAAGGAGGACAACCACCAACCTTTCCTCCACAATTCCCATCTAGGCAATCCAACTAGGCAAGAAGAGAAATGAAGAAGCCAGGAAAATCTCAACCACAAGGTATCCGACAAGTTTGGGTGCCTAAGAAATTAGCTGCAGATCAACAAGGACAATTGCAAATATGGGTACCAAGAAGCTCTTACATACACAACAACCTATGATCTCCCACATGAGAAAAATCTCAATAAAGAAGTCAAGGTGAGGCAAGGGTGAGAACCAAATACCAAGACCAAAAGTAGGCCAACTCACCTCTTCAACAAGAGTCAGAAGACCAACAACAATGGTATGGGTATGGAAGCCAAAAGCATTAGTTGCCCCCATAGATCCAAAGAACCAACCACATGGGATACAAAATTTATGAAACCATCTAGAGATGAAGAAGCCCAAGGTGATCTTGACGCAACCAAACATAGTTCTCAAATGGATCCCTATAAGGAGGAATGATCAGTTGTCATCTTGAGATCCAATGGATACCTCTAACAAAGATGGCATCAACATCCGCAAGTAACATCGAAAGCCTCGATGAGCGACAACCATGTGCTCCTTGCACAACCCTATCTTTTGCACCATTCAAGTCATGCATTTCCAAAGTATGCATTAATATAGGGCCACATTACACGGAGGTGCATAGACACATTTGGGAGTCCCATGCACAAGATCACATTGACATATGTCAATTTTTTTTTTTTTACTAAAATTTGTCTTCTTGTTTTGTGACATTGTTCCTTTAGAAAAAAAGGGAGAGAGAGAGAGAGAGCTTGTTCTGAGGCTTGGCTCATGGAACATGAATGATTCATGCTTAGTTGAAGGTGGAACCATTGATGATTGGGCATCTATCAGTTTTGATAGAAGTGTGTCTCGGCTAGCAGATTATATTATTACTACCTTATCTAGGAGATATCAAGAACTTGCTTGGCATGAAGATGGCATCCACAACTATTGTTCCCCCTTACCATGGTAGAAGGAAAGAGCTTGAAGGTCTGCAACTTGAGTGATGCTTAACTACTGTATGTACAAGGGCATCCAAGGAGATATTTGCAAGGGGTAGTTTTGGTACCATGCAAACCCTTACATGTATATTAGGTGAGAAGACTCCTACTTATGGTGAGCTAAAGATAACATGTGAAACTAAGCTTGGTGTAGCTACCCAATGCTGTTCGGCAAGGAATATAACGAAATTCAATTCTCAATATTTGGCAAATGGTGCTTTGAAGAAAGGGGACAAGACCAGGTGCTCGAAGCATCTCATGAGTGAATCATCAACAAGGACATTCATCAACTGTGGAAGATGCACCATTGGTCAATCACTTTGATGCAAGTGCAACACAAAGAGCGGACTATGCATCGACCTTTCATGGTACGAATCCTCTACTTGAGTATCATGACAACACTGATAGATTAGGAAACCTCTTCCTCAATGTACCCTTGAGCAATTTGCTCAAGACCTAATTTTTTGCACCATTTTTTTTTCATTCCCCAAGTAAGCATGCATAGGGCTACATTACAAGGCCGTGCACAAGGCACATATTATCCTCAACCCATGCACGAACACACTTATCCATTATTCATTATGGGTTATGATTACTTGGTATGACTACTATGAACATCATCTTTGGATGATCTTGTGGACATCAATGGAGGCTCACAATGACACATTCATGCTGGAATCCAAGGATGAAGCACATACCATGGGACTACAACTTGCAAAGGCTCACAAAAACAAATGAAGAACTGGCCAACTGACCCTGCCACATTTGGAAGATAGACGGATCTGGTTTCTACAGCATGGACATGGCCTCTCAATGCACTACATGGAACAACCACTACAACATGGGTTTGTCAAGGATGACAGACTCGAGAGGGGGAGAGTGTTGGAACTCAAGGTCAAACACAAGCATCGAAACACATCAAAGAGATGGACACACAAGAAGAGGGAGCAAGTAGGAGCTCCAAGAGGTGTATGTGTTGGAACTCAAGTTCAAGCACAAGCATCAAAATACATCAAAGAGATGGACACATAAGAAGAGGGAGCAAGTAGGGTGCTCCAAGAGGTGTATGTCAAATTTTCAAAGGAAACCCCTATAAAGACAGTGATTTTGATCACTAAAAGCCATTGTAAATACCATTTCATATTTTTGTAACTCCATTTTGTTCAAGTCTAGGATTCCTCGAGCTTGAGGAGTATTAGAAGTATCATCCTACCAATTTTCATAATTTTTAGACTCCTCTTGAGCCCTCAAATAAGCCTTGGAACCTAATTTTTAACTACACCGGACACTACGTCTAGACAATGCCAAAACTACTCCAAAAAACTATAAAAAGAGCTAGAGAGTTCATTTTTGGCGTTAGCTTGTTAGAGAGTTTCCTTGTTAGAGATTGAAGCTTGTAAGGGATTTCTTTCTAATAGAAGCTTTCCATTGTTCCTCTCTTTAATCTTATCGTGTGCACGTGTGTGTGTATGTGTGTACATGCTTGTGTGCTTTCACTCACGCACTTGTGCCTTCACTCGCTCATGGTCTTCATAACAATCCTCACATCTCTGCATATTGACAAGTAAAGGAGGTGGTGCTTATGCTTGAGCTACAATGATCCAATAGGTAACCACAAACAAGTTTTCGCTTGCTAGTTGGTCATCTCCGAACCAATGCCCCCTAGCTTTGACAACACACTCAAAATGAATTTACTCCACTTGAGGTAGCTCTTCCATTATCTTCAATACCCATCTAGACTTAAATCATTAAGTCTTGATGAACATGAGAGATTGAAAAATTGTAAAGAGTTTCATATTTCTCATGCATAAATCATCCATCCTTCAAGTGGTTCCCTTCTTGTATTAATTAGGTCATCAACTTATTGTTCTCTAAGATTTGAATACCATTTTTTTATTTTTGATGATAAAGAAAACAATTGGATTAATGATGATGCCTTTGGGCTTCATTGAGCTCCCTTGGTACCCAAAGTTGAATAGTCCTTGAATTGATTGACTGCTTGCTAATTGCAATTTGGCTTGGCCTCTTCCTTCTAGGGTTTCTCGGTTGTGATTGTCTTTGAGCCAATTGAGACTCTTTAAGTTGTTCTTTGTGGATCCATATTTTCATGAATCCTTTGGTTTGTGGTTTTTGGGTTGTTTTCAATGTTCTGATTTACAACAACTCTCTATTCTCCTCTCTAGAATTGATAACCTCAATATTGCTCTACAACAGATTTCTTGGGAGGGAGGGATAGTTTTTTGTAGAACAAGGGTTGTGGTGAACATATAAGATGGGTTGAAGAATGGATTCATTTGGATATTATTCCTCATTGTTATCTAAGTCATGCACACTTACATTTGACACATTAGGCTTTTTCATATGGGATTTTATGAGATGCTCTTCCTCTAGCAAGCTGAAGACTTCTGGATGCTCTACTTTGGCAGCTATGTATCCTTGTGCTAGATTCAAAGTTACCTCAAATTCATACATCCAATCTTATCCTTGGATAAAATATTCCAATAAGCGAGAGTCTTTATAAACTAAGAGTTTATGTTGCACATTGTTGTTCTCTAGGTGTAAGGACAAGGTTATCTCTCTAAGCACTTAATATGATTACCTCCAATTCTGATCATTTATGTTTTTGTAGGAGTGATTTGCATCTCTATTTTTTCAATTAAGGAGACATGAACACTAGTTAAAGAATCCACTAGGTTGTATTCCTCATTTCCTACTTCTAGGTTTAGGTATGGTTGTCTTGGCATGCTACCCAACTTCTTGATGTTTGTTGCATGATATTTTGCTATGGGAATTGGTTCTTCACCTTTTAAGTAGCTCTCATCTCTCTAAGGCTTCCTACCTTGCTTCTTCCCAAATTCTCTCCTCTTCATTCTTACGATTTTGAGCTCCTAAGAGTTTTATCAGAATTTTTTTGTGATTGGCTCTATATACTTCTTATTTGGCATCAACTGATGTAGTTTGGTTAGATATCTCCATTTAATATGGATTAGTTAATAGATCCACCATAGGAATGCAGTTAATGATTAAAAGATCATATCCTCTTTTTTGGAGTCTCTTTGCATGTTGCTTCAAGGTGTAAACTAGTACTACATCTCCAACTCTAAGACCTTTATGTTTTATGTGACCATCATAGTATGATTTTTGTCTTCTCTTTGCAGCAGAGATACTTACGACTGCCTGTAACCTAGTTTCATGCAACCTTTGATCTGATCCAATTGTTTACAGAGCTCATGTTTTGTCCATTTGTACCTCTCAACTACTCAAATAGTAGGAATTAAGAAGTCAATTGGTAGTATGGAATTTTTTCCATAGACTAAGTTAAATGGTGTAGTTCCAATAGTTTTCTTATAAGCTACCCCAAAATTCCAAATTGCATGGTGTAGTTGCTTGTTCCAATCTAATCTACCATTATTGACGATTTTCATCAGAACTTTGTAACTTATTTGAACTTTCAGCTTCACTATTGACTTCTAAGTGATAGGGTGCATATTTTTCATGAGTCACCAAGAACTCATTTATGAGTGACTCAATGATTTCATTAATGAAGTGTGTATGCCTATCACTAACTACCTCAATAGGTAGTCCAAATGTAGTGAAAATGTTTTCAAATAAGAATTTTGCAATTGTTTGGGCATCATGTTTCTTAGTGTCTTTGGCTTCTATCCACTTGGTTAAGAAATATGTAGCCACTATGATGTATTTAGCATGCGAACCTCTTGCTAGGGGATAAATAGTCCAACAAAGTCAATTCCCCATCATGAGAAAGCTCTTGCACAAACCATAGGTCTCAAATTCATGGCATGTCTGATAATTGGGTACTTCGAACTTTGACATAATTACAACTTCTTACATATGTTTTTGCATCCATGTGGAGGGTTGTCCAGCATAAGTGTGCAAGGAGTATCATCTTTACAATCTTATTAGCTGAGAGATGACCCCCATGTACTCTAACATGAGCCATTTCCAAGATAGGAAGAGATTCTCCCTTGTGAGTGCACATTCATAATTGGTTTTGTCTTCGTCGCTTGAGAAAAATTGTCTTCCTATGATCACATGATATTTCATTTTTTCTTCTAAGGCTCTCTTTCTAGCTTAGCTAGCACCTTCTAGGTAGGTTTGTGACTTCAAAAATTCAACTTCCTCCTTGCTCCATTCAAGGGCTATTGTAGAATAGCACAAAGATTAATGCTTTTCAGGTGAAGATACTTGACATAGATTGCAATTAGAAACATATTCATGTACATCTTCTTGCATATTCAGCCAATATACTCCTAAATTCTTTAGTTCTTGAGTTGTTCCGCTTACTCCTTTATGAATTTTCCATTTATTCTCATGAGATTTTCAAATCAAAATTTTTCTCTCCTCATCTTCTACACATCTTAGAAGCACTCCATTAGAATCTTTGAAATATAAGCTACTTGCCACAATGTGAAGGTTCACTATTTCCCAAAGCTCCTTACCATTTATGGAGTTGATTCTATGATGTGGTCCATGCGCAAGCATAGGCACCAATTTTTCTATGCATGTTGGACACTTGCAACATTTATTAAAAAAGTATAATAAACCCTGATGATGAATAAAAAACTTGAATTTTTTAGCTAGTAGGTAGTATCAAAATTTCTTTATTGCATACACCATCCTTAGTCCTTCTCTTTCAATAATAGTGCAATTTTGTTCATCTTGGCTCAAATGCCTACTTGCATATGCAATAGGCTGATCTAGTTTTTCTTCATCCACTAGCTGTGCCAATATGCATCAGCATCAACATGAATGTGGAATGACTTGTTTAAGTTGGGCACTTTGAATGTAGGTGTTGAACGTTCAATCTTCTCTTTAGTTTGTGGAATGCTTACTCACATTCATCACTCCATTTGAGTTCCATACAAGGGTTTAACTGTGATTGCATACATCTGGATAAATCAACGATAGTATCAACAGTCACCCATAAAGGCTTGCACTTCCTTTACATTCTTTGGTCTATGCAATTCTACTATAACCTTGATTTTTTCTTCCTCTATATAGATACCATTTGTAGATACTATGTGTCCCAATATCTTGCCTTGTCTCACCCTAAAGAAATTTTTTTACGGATCCAATCATACTTGATATTGTTAGCACTTATGGAATATTCATCTCAACTCTCGTATGTGAGTAGATCATTGAGAAGAGTGAGTACATAGGTCATCCACATATACTTCCATACTCTTCCTTAATAATTCCTTAAAAATGTGAGACATTAATCTCTAAAAAGTGATTGGGTCATTGTTTAGGCCAAAGGGCATAACCCTAAAATCATATACTCCGATTCAATAGAAAAAGCAGTTTTTTTAATACTCACTAGCAATAGCTACTTGCTTCTATCCTTAAAAACTTCCTTGCCTACTACTCTTTCCAAAAGATGGTCACCCATAGGTGGTAGATAGCTATCTCTGATAGCGGTAGCATTAAGCTTCTTCAAGTTGATACAAACCCTAGGTTTCTTAGTTTTCTTGGGTATTATCATTAATGGAAATATCATTTTGTAGGCTTGAATCTAGCTATTAATAACTTGTCTCTCTCTTCTTTGATCTTAGCTTAGTAAACATCATTGTAAGTGTATGATCTTTATTTTGAAGGTTTTGCTTCAGGAGTCGTAGGGATCCTATGAGAATGAATCTTAGGCTCTACTCCTTTCACATCCTTATAATTCCATGCAAAGACATTTTGATACTCCCATAGTAACTCTAACAGCTCTTGCTCTTCTTTTGTAGATAAATCTTTGCCTATGAAAGGGCCTCTATCCTTGTCATTCTCTTGGGTCACTAAGATTTTTTTTGTTTTCTCCTTGTTGTCGTATGCTACTCCTTCTTGTGCCTCTCTCTAGGCATTTGAATAGCAATTTTTCTATCTTCTAGCTCATATCTTGTGAAGTGTTTGAGAACTTCAAAAAATTCTTGCAAAAGATTTTATAGGGTTTTTTGGATAGTCTTGTATGGAAAAGATATTACAATTTCCTACTGGATTATTCATTTCAATTTCTTTCAGTTTCTTATATGGAAAAGATATTACAATTTCCTACTGGATTATTCATTTCGATTTCTTTCAGATATTGTTCTTTTAAATCAAATTCAAGTTCCATTATGATACTCTCATGATCCTCATTTTCTTCCTTTTCCTTTTTCTCACCATCTCCGTCTTGGATCAATACCATGTATAGACTTAGGTCATATCCCTCTTTATCTTCACATTCAATTGTCATATGCACTTCCTCATTTATGCACACATCTAAGGTTACTAATATTTCCATCAAGCCATGTGGTTCAAATGCTTTGTGAAGAAATACCTAGGGCATGTAGACTAGATCTTCTATAGGTTGCTCTCCCTCCTGCCTTGGCTTCCAACATTTGAGACTTTCTCTTCTTTTTGGGTAGCTTTTTGGGTATTTCCTCTTTACAGATGGGATTTCAATGAAGAGGTGGAACTTCCCTATAAAAGAAGCTTTGTAGATTTATCTTCATCGTTATGCCTTGATGTTGAAGGTATAATGCATCTCTTCCCCAATATTGAACTACTTTGAATTGTCTCATAAATGGTTGTCCCAAAATCATTTCATAATTTCCTACCTTGCCAAATTGAAATATGGCTAGGTTATGTTCAACCTCTACTCTACGTGTAGTCAAGATCACATTTTCTAGGAGTCCTAAGGGATGCTTTACATGACGATCTACCAATTGCAACTTCATTCTAGTAGGTCTTAGGGTTAATTTTTCCCCATTTTTCTCATATTTCCTTAATAGCAATTACTACTCCAACACTTGTGTCTAATATAGCTTTAGTCATGTATCCTTGAAATGTGATTAGAATACAAGTGTTCCCTTCATCACCTTCATTGAAATCCCCTACCTTGTCCATGGGAATTCTTATTGTAGGGGTTTCCTTATTACTTCTCTCTTTGTCAAAAGTCATTTTCTTTTTAAGGTTTAGATGAGTGAATATTTTACTCCACAATTGGGGCTTGACTTGTAGAAGCTCTTTAAAGGTTAAAGAGAAATGGAAATTTGTCTCTTTAACTCTTATAGAGTGTTCAAAACTTCCTCAAGGGTTCTTTTTTCCTTGCATCTTAATGTGGGAGCATGGGAGAAATCATATTTCTATTAATACTCATCCATGTAGTTTGTAAGTGTGGTAAGGTTAATTTCCTCTTCTGTCTCATAGGCATAGTAAAAAAGATTCTATGATTCTATTTATTTATCAATCATTGGTTGGTATATAGAAGCATCTAGTTCCATGAAAGGAGGGATATCTTCTTTGGTATTTTCCATCTATGTTTTTGGACTCTGGCCCACAAGTCTAGATACCATTTTGCTTCTATCTCAGGAATTAAGGAATCGATCTCCATGGTTTGAAACCTGAACTCCTCTTCAACTACTTTGAGTGGTTCTTGCTCTACCTACTTTGAGTTGAAATTTTCTATCCATTCTTGGAGTGCCTTCTTTGGAATGTTTGAGATTGGCTTTTCTCGCGTAGTCTAGGAAACTTGAGTAAGCTTTTTACATAACTCCAACCTCTCTTTCTCTAGGTCTTCTTTAGCATAATATTGATCATGATGCTCTAGACTAGGTCTGCCTTTATTCCAAATTGATAAGCTTTCAATAACATTTGTAAGTCTTCAGGGATAGGATCTACTAGAGTTGATCCTGCCTAGTCAATTTGTTCTTCCTTAACCACATCACTATTTTGTTTGGCAGGGCTGACTTGTGTAGATCCTATGTCTTGTGTAGACTTTTGTTCTTCTTCAGCCAATTTCTTCATCAAGTTGACTTTGATCTTTTCTCTTCTAATCTTCCTTTTTTAATTTTTTCTCTTTTTAGAGCTCTCCAACAATTTTTCAAAGTCTTTGACCACTAGGGATGATGGTTCTTCTTCCTTTTCACTTATAGGACTCTTGGGTCTCTAGTCCCTAAGGGTTTCAATTTTTTCTTTATCTTTGGCTCTTGTAATGGCCATCAATGGGACCAGGTATTCGTTATTGTAAAGAGAGATGGTGGATGCAATCCAAAGATGAGTTGGTGTTGCTGCAACCAGCTTCACACCAGCCAATTAAGACTTCAAAGTTGGTTAGTAGAGCCTTTGAGCTTCCTAAATCCATAAAAAAAATCATCCAAATGTTTTGGAACAAGTATCTCAAAAGTTTGCGTCAAGACTGACTAGTTGCAAAATGACTAGCTCCCAAAACTTGCTATTTTTGTACATATGCCTGCTAGAAAAAATGAATAGAGCTCTCAACATTTCCTTTTAAACATAGCAAATAGACTTAGATAGCTTGATAATCCAAGTTAAAACACTTCAATTGATCAAATGAGCACTGAGATCAAGTTTTAGCAATATGTAGAACACTCCCGCCATTTTCGAGGCTCTATAGAGATTCAACCAGTGAGCAAAGAAACATAGATTTCTCACAAATGATAAATCCAAAGACCATGAACTTTTGTGAGCATAAAAGACACTTAAAAATTAATCCAATGCACTTTAACACTCTAAAAATGTTACGTATAGCCTGAGATATGAGCTTCTGAAGTTATTGTTCAGAGTGAGTATAATAGAGAATAAAACAAAGAAGAAGTAAATGCTAAATGTATAGATTCACATATAATTACAACCACATTGGCAATGAATACTTGCACAATGGGAGTAGAATGATAGATCTATGGATTAAGCTCTTCAATCTCTACAAATGAACATGAAATGGGCACAAATCGCTCTCTAATCGTGACTTCCTTCTTGCTCTTTTTATAGCTACTTTTGGAGGTAGTTTTGAATTTGAATTCAAATAACTTCACCTAAAAGTGATGCTAAGAATAAGGAGATATTATCTCAACTGATGGATTCATGATTTTAGGTATTTCAAGCCACAAATTTCGTTTTTACATCATGGATGACTTAATCCATTCTTTCTTTCACAATTACAAGAGATAAAATATACTCTTTTACAAAAGGTGTTCATATGTCTACACATATGACTACAAATGAGCATAAATAAAATCATATCAAGCATGTAGGCTTGGGTAAAATGCACCAATGGCTCCCCCTCAAATCTAACATGTTTGGCCTCCAAATAATTCTTCAAGTGTCCTTGATTTCCTGCAAGCCAATCATCAACTTGAATCTACTCAAATTTGTACCATGAAGAGCTTAGATCAACATGTATGCACATTGTATATGTGTAGAGACATAGGATAGTTGAATATCCTTGCTCATTAGCATCTCCATTACATAATGGTAGTGGAATTCAATATTCTTGGTTCTAGCATCGTATACTAGATTAGATGCAAGATGTAGTGAGCTTGTGTTGTCACAAAAAATGTGAGGTGTTGAAGAATGAAGTCCAAGATTTGTATACAAAGATTGTAACCACATGATTTCTTGAGTTGCATTATCCAAACCTCTATATTCGGCTTCAGTAGAAGATAATTCTACTGTTGGTTGCTTCATGGATGACCAAGAAATGATTTTTGAACCTACGAATGATACATACCTGGATGTGCTTCTTCTATCATCTCTAGATCCAGCCCAATCTGCATCTGAGTAGGCCTTTATCTCAATATCTGAGTAAATGGATAAAACAAACCTTTATTCATGGTCCCATTTAGGTACTTGAGAACTCTCTTGGCCACTTCCATATGTGGTCTTCTAGTCTTATGCATAAACTGACTCACTATGCTAACACTATAGCATATATCCACCCTTGTGAGTGTTGCATAGATCAAACTTCCAACCAAGCTTTGATAGCTTGTGATGTCTTCAATTGGCTCTACTTCATTAGAACTAAGCTTATGATTTTGCTCCATAGGTGTATATGCACACTTGTTGTTTTCCATCTTGAACTAGATGAGCATGTCATACACATACTTCCTTTGTGTGATGTATATACCTGAACCTATGTAGATTAAATCCAATCCAAGAAAATAAATGAGTGGTCCAAGATCACTTATTTTGAACTCCTCTTTCATTTGATTCTTTACCTGTTTGATTCCTTCAAGATCATTTCCTGTGATAATAATATCATCAACATACATACATAGATAGATCACTTTAGATCCATTCTTCTTTATGAACAAAGAGGTATCCACCTTTCTAGCTTTGAATCCTTGGTCCTGCAAATAAGTCACCAATCTAAAATTCCAAGCTCTTGGAGCTTGCTTCAATCCATACAAGGCTTTATTTAATTTTCATACATATTTAGGATGATGTGCATCCTCATATCCAGGAGGTTGTGCCATATACACCCTCAAAAATCCATCCATTTAAGAAAGCATTCTTTACATCAAGTTGATAGAGCTTCCAATTTCTAGATGCAGCAAGACTAATGAGAACCCTAATTGTAGGCATTTTTGCAACAGGAGAGAAAGTCTCCTCATACTCAATACCATGGGTTTGAGAAACCCTTTAGCAACTAACCTTGCTTTATGTCTAGTTATACTTCCATATGGATTCATCTTGATTTTGTATATCCATTGAGATACAATTACCTTCATAGCTGGCGTGTTAGGTACAAGCTCCTAAGTGTCATTATCCTTCAAGGCTTCCATTTCTTCATCCATTGCATCTCTGCAAGCTTTCTTGCTTTGTGCTTCTTCAAATGTAGTAGGTTCTTCATTGGTCGAATCCTTTGCAATGTAGATTGAGTGCTTGGTGACCAAAGAAGTACCATAACCATACCTCTTTGGTTTCTTCTTCTCTCGTGAAGACCTTCTAAGTGGTTGATGTGAGCTCTTGGGTCCATATTTAGCATCTTGAATCTTTGCTCTACCTTTGCTCTTCCATAGCTTTAGTCTTTCCAAGTCTTCTGTGGTTCAATCTAGTGACTTAGATGGAAGCCTCTATTTATGAGGTATGTGGAAGTAGACACAGCCTCTACCCATAGGTAGTCTGGCAATCCCTTTTCATTGAGCATGGACCTTGCGGCTTCCACAATAGCTTTGTTTCTCCTCTCTACTACACCATTGAGTTTGGGTGTATGCCTTATAGTGATGCCTCTTTCATGCAAGTAGGCATCAAATTTAGAAGAGAAGTATTCTCCTCCACCATCTGATCAGAGTCTTTTCAAAGTTCTACCTGTTTGGTTTTCAACAAGAGCAACATAGTTCTTAAAGCAATTAAAAACTTCATCCTTCTGCTTCATGAAAAACAGAATGGTCCACGCGCTACAATCATCTATGAAAGACATAATATCTTGAGCCTGATATAGATGGCTCCTTGCTAGGACCCCACACATCCGTGTGCACTAGATCTAAAAGATTTTGATACATATATCTCTTCCTATTGAAAGGTTGTCTATGAGCCTTGCTGAATCGACAAGATTCACACTTATAAATCATGTGTTGCCTTGTGATATTAGGCAAACCAAGTACACTTTGGTCCTTGCAAATTTGTTTGAGTGTCCTCTCACCAATGTGAGCAAGCCTTTTGTGCCATATCTCCAACTCTATGAGAGTTTGAGATCCATGGCTAAATAAAGCTATGTTCTTTGTGTCTTCCACTCAAAAGTGAAAAGCATTCCTGTCTTTCCAGATGAAAGAGAGGAAGGATTTTCACTCCTTGATGAAATGATCTCCTCCACATCTATAACAAGGCCCTCTTGGTCAAGATGGCCTTACTGGTTGTCTTTCTAGAGCTTGAAGTCTAGGTGTAGCATGCATTATGGTGCCATATTTCAATCCATAGGAATCTCCATAGCCATGATATTTGTAGTATTGTTGCTCATATTTTGATTCATACTCTATGGGATTATGTTCATAGGCATAATAATCACCATAGCTCTGCTCATAGCTTTGGCTCATGTGTTTTGAATTCGCCAATGGGGTTACTAGAACTAATACTCTCTCTAGGTTCTCTTATGGCTATGTGTACTTGATTGGTACTACATTTTGAGGGTGGGCTGATGCTTGTCCCAACACTAGTTATGGTTGAGTCCAACCCTAATACTCATATGGTCTCTGAGCCATTAAGGGTCCTTGATATGGAGCATCCCTCAAAGCCTCCCTAGCTTGCTCTCTAGGTGCATATCCATATGGTCTATATTGAGGAGGTTATGGGTGTCTAGGTTGTCTATTCTAAGTACATTTTCCATAGTGTGATTGGTAGAATTCTTCCCAATGTGGTAATAGAAGCTTGGTCCCTCCATGGTTGGTCTTGCATATGGATATTGTTTTGGTGGAGTCGGTCTCCCTCTTGCACAAGCATGAGATGGATGATCCCCTCCAAAATTCACATATTTCCTTAGCATTGGCATCCGCATGGGTTGAGTCTAATAGGGTTTTGATCCTTGTTGGTTTTGAACCTCTAGCTTCTTGGCAGCCAATTATGGCAACTCTTCCATATGCTTAGATTGATTAGATACACTACTGGAAGCGTCTTTTGACTTCGTTGGAGTCTAAGAGATTTTCAAGTAATTGGTTAGATTATCCTCCAATTCTATACCATGGTTTTTAAATTTCCATTAGTTGGTCCATCCAAAAATAACAAGATCATTTTTGGTTGGGTAGGTCTTTTTGTGGCTTGACATCGATCAACATATTGCTTAAACCTTTGGGTTGCTAGTCGCAGAGAATTGTTGCTTGCTTGTTTGAAGCTATGAATCAAAGAATATGTATTATGTTTAATCCCTCTCATTGAGAACTCACCAATAACCTCCTCCAATAGTTATTCAATGTTAACAAAGCTATTGCGGTCTAGAGGTTGGAACCATGTCAAAGTTGTTCCCAAAAATGTGAGTTGAAAAGCTTTGTACTAAATAAAGAATCCATCTATCTACTGAGCTTGCAACACTTCTTTGAATTCAGGCGTGTGATCATAAGGATATCTTGATCCATAATAGTGATTCCTAATGCATTTTTCCACTTGATATGGTCTCAATTTTCTATCAACGTGATCCATTCAGGGGATAACTTGAACAACTAGATGCACACTTGGTCCTCTTGCTTTTGGAGGTCTTAGAGGAAAGGGTGTTTTTTTCATTGTCTCACATCCCATTTGAGAGTTTATCACTATGCTATTACTTGGTGTAGCAAAATGAACGTGGGGTTTGTGTGGAACATTTTGCGAACTACTTTCCCCTAGAATAGGGTTTCCTTGGCTTTGTTTTTCACTTTGTGGATTTTGAGAAATGGTTTATTATCCCCTTGGAGGAAACACTAGAAGACCCATATATTGGAGTCTGAATCTCCGTATATCAATCACGTCCCAATATCTTCTCTTATCTTGATCCAAGTATGTGACTCTTGATGAGTCTTCTCGATCATGTAGCTCATAAATGGTAGCACGATTGACATTGCTTCCTGTTATAGGCATGGTTTCTGTTGCATCACCTTCAATGCCTTTGATGAGCTCCTATATTTTGGGATCCTCCACATAGAATTTGAGAAGTACAATCACCCTCGATAGATGAGGTAGAACATGGAGATTCAAACTATGCTAAACCACCAAGGCATGTGATATATCTATATATTCTCTCTCTCTCTCTAATTACCCATAAAGGGTATTACTCATATTCTCTCATATGAGTGCCACTTGGCACTCTTTGAGTACCATACTCAATTAATATAAGAGATGGTTCACATCTCTTAATCATTACTAAACAATGATACTCCACGACATTTCCTTCCCCTTAATTCCATTTTTGTCCTCAAAAATGGTATTGGAAGGTCTGATAGAAAGAAAGAAATAATAGAAATAACACTCCCACTATATCTCCATGTAACCAGAATACATGGTTGTATCTCCGTGTTGTTTCCCCATATCCTTCCCCTTAAGAAGACCCTTGGGAAGGTAATCTAAAACTGGGAAACTTTCTTTGAAGGGTGCTAACCTGCTCCCATGTGGCACTATCTTCTAAAATATCTTTCCACTTTACTAGACAATCTTTATATAAGTGACTTCTCCTTTGTTTCTCTCGAGTGCATAGTATGCTTTCAAGCTCATGTTGAATAGATTGAACAGAAATAGGCTCAACTACCTCACTGTCTAGAATGAGATTCTCATATTCACCCAGCCTTTTCTTAAGCTGGCTAACATGAAAAACAGGATGGATCTCACTATTCTCTAGAAGTTGGAGTTAGTAAGCCATCTTTCCTATTCTCTTAAGTATTTGGAAAGGTCCACAGTACCTAGGAGATAGTTTTGGACAAGGTCGCATCTTCATGGTTTCAGATCTACATGGAAATCTAAGATAGACTTGCTCTCCTAACTCAAAGTTGATGTCTCTCCTTTGAGGGTTAGCATATGCTCTAGCTTTATCTTAAGCTCTCCTAATACTGTCCTTAGCAAGTCTAAGCATATGGTTCATCTCTTCTAAGAAGTTCTCTATAGCTTGAAATTTCTCATTCTGCAATCCTACTACATAAGGAGCTCTTGGTTGAAACCCATACATAAGCATAAATGGACTATGCCCAATCGAAGAGTGCTTGGAACTATTATATGCAAACTCTACTATAGGTAAGTTCTCTTGCGAGTTAGTTTGCCTTACATTTACATATGCTTGAAGCATAGCCTCTAAGATTTGGTTAACACTTTCTGTTTTCCCATCCGACTATGGATGCTTGGCCGTACTCGTGCTAGGTTTTGTATCCAACCTTTTGAAGACTGCTCTCCAAAAGTGGTTAGTAAACTTCCTATCCCAATCAGAAACTATGTCTAAAGCAAGACCATATAAGCGGTATAGGTTCTCTACAAAGAGTCTAGCCAACTCAAGTGTCTTCACTGTAGTGCGTGTCGGAATAAACCTAGCCATTTTGGTTAACCTATCCACAATTACCCATACCGAGTCAAGCCCTCTCTGTGTCTTAGGTAATCTGGCTATAAAGTACATGGAGCTACTCTCCCACTTCCCATTAGGAATATCCAATGGGTGGAGTAGTCCTCCAATCCTCAACCTTTGAGCTTTATTGACTTGGCATTTAGTGCACTTAAGAACATACTCTAGGATGTCCTTATGAAGTCTAGGCTAGTAAAACTACCTCTTAACAAGATCATAAGTCTTGTTAACTCTTGGGTGTCCTGCACTAGATGTGTCATGACACTCATAAAGAATGTACCGTCTCATCTCAAAATCTCTAGGGACACACGCCTTACCTTTATACAACAGATATCCATCATGGATACTATAATTCTTCAACTTGAATCCTTCTTGAGTACTCGTCGATACTCCATCCTCATTGGAAACCCGTGTATCATAATCCCCATTCTCTATGGCTTCCCAAATCTTAGAATATGCAGGATCAAGCCTACATTTCCCTCTAATGGACTCAAGTATCTTAGATGTGAGTAAAAATCAATCCATTGAGCATAGGCATGCGGCTAAGTGAATCAGCCACTACATTAAGCTTTCCCTTCCTATACCTAAGCTCTAACCGAAATCTTGAAGGGTCTCTGCCCATCGGGCCTTATGAACTTTAAGGTCGGTTTGATTAGAGAGCCACTTAATGCGCTCTTGATCAAACACTATCATGACTTTGGCACCATATAGATAATGACGCCACTTCTTCAAAGCATGGACAATTGCATACAACTCCTTCTCATAGATACAATAATTTTTTTGAGCCGGTTCTAGTTTCTTACTCTCAAAAGCTATTGGTTGACCATCCTAAACTAAAACCAAACCTATCGCAAAAATCACTCCTGTCACCCTCAACCTAGGTTGCATTATTCGTTATTCGACTATTCGTTTATTTGTGAATAATTATGGAATTCTAGAGCAACCCTCTATTATTCGACCAAATTATTTAGTGCCACATTAGCTTATTCAAACATGAGCAAATACTTTTTGCATGGTAATTCGATAATTTCTTATTGAACACGCTTTCGAGAAAAAATTTTATTGGTCAAAAATTCTTTGATCGAATTTGGTTTCGATCGAAACAAATTCTGATGAATAATTTTTTATATAAACTCTTGCTATAAATATTAATTACTTTAGTACTTAAATCATAAAGAAAAATATTTTTCTTTGCGAATAAAAACTATTGTGATTGTTTGACGCAACCTTGATTCTTACTTCACAATAGTATATGTATGTGTGTGTATGATTGTGAGTAAACATGTATTGTGACTGTTTGAATCAATATTGATTCTTACTTCACAATAGTATATATATATGTACTTGAGTGTATAATTGTGAACGAAATCTATTGCGATTGTTTGATTCAACATTGATTCTTACTTCACAATAGTATATGTATGTGTGTTTATGATGTGAATAAAAATTTATTGTGATTGTTTGAATCAATATTGATTCTTACTTCACAATAGTATGTGTACGTGTATGTGTATGTGTATGTGTATGTTTCTGTATGTTATATGATTGTAAGTGAAAAATCTAATATGATTGTGTATGTGCATGTATATATGTGTGTATGATAGTGAATTAAAAACTATTGCAATTGTTGAAAAAGATTTTATGTTTTTTTTATAATTATGCGTGTTGAAAATGTATTAATAAGTGAAGATCAAAGGCATCCAGGGCTGCATATTAGCTAAAAGAAGGTTCTTTTTGTATCGATTCAATATAACTTGGCAAATCCATAGATCTTCTTTAGGAAGTTGTATGGTATTGATACAACTAGAACCTTCTCTTAGCTGAGATGTTCGGCCTTGGCATCAAGAGGGACTTGTTGGGAGGAAAGAAATTGACTTGTTGAGACAATAGCATCGAGAAGGATGATGAAGTTTTGATAGAAATCGACTTATGCACTTGATTCTTGGATACTTACGATAAAAAAGATGCAAACAGGTAAAAAAAAAATTTTACTTTTTATGATATAGTTTAGTATTTTTTCAAGCATACAATAATGAATGTGCATATGCATGCATGTATGTATGCATGTACATATGCATGCATGTATGTATGCATGTGAGTATGTTTGCATATGTGTGTGTGTATGCATGTGAGTGCATGCGTGTGTGGCCATGTGTGTATGTATATGTGCAACTATCTATATGTATATGTATATGTGTATGTGTGCATGAAAGTACGTGTATGCATGTGTGTATGTATGTGCGCATGAAAGTATGTGTATGCAAGTGTGTATGTGTATGTGTGTGTATGATTGTGAATTAAAAACTATTGTGATTGTTGAAAAATGTTTTATGTTCTCTTTGATAATTCAAGGGTTGAGAAGGTATTAATAAGTGAAGATCAATTGCATCTTGGACAATGTATATCAGCTAACAAAAGGTTCATGTTGTATTGATATAATATAGCTTCAAAGATCCATAGACCTTCTTTAGGAAGTTGTATTGTATTGATACAACACGAACCTTTTGTTAGCTGAGATATTGGCATCAAGACAATCGCATCAAGAGGGACTTGTTGGGAGGAAAGAAATCGACCTATTGAGATAATAGCATCAAGAGGGACTTGTTATGGCCAAGTTTTGATAGCTGTATTTTTTATTTGTACATGACTTTACTTACTTGTACCTGACTTTACTTACTTTACTTACTTTAGGCTCAAGTCGATTTATTGTGTGTATGTGCTTGTATTTATGTATATATACACATGCATGTGTGTATATATGTATACATATACATGTGTGTGTATGAATGCATGTGAGTATGTATGCACATGTGTGTGCATGTATATGTATGTATGTATGTGCATGTGTGTATATGCATATGTATGTATGTGCATGTGTGTATATGCATATGTATGTATGTATGTATGTGCATGTGTGTGTATACATGTGTCTATGTATGTATGCATATGCGTGTATGTATGCATGTGAGTGTATGTGTGTGTGTCTATATGTGTGTATGTATATGTGCTAGTATCTATATGTATATGTATATGTGTATGTGTATATGTGTATATGTGCAAGTATCTATATGTATATGTGTGTGTATGCATATGTGGGAATTTATAAATGTGTGTGTATGCATATCATATATGTGTTCATTTGTGTATGTGTATATATGTGTGTATATATGTGTGTATATATGTGTGTATGAATGTGTGTGTATATGTATGTGTGTGCATATGCATATGTGTGTATGTATGCGCATGTGTGTGTATCATGTATCTATGTATGTATGTATGCATATACATGTGTGTGTATGTATATGTGCAAGTATCTATATGTGTGTGTATGTATATGTCTATGTATGTGTATTTGTCTATGTGTGTGTATGATTTTGTGTACATGTGTACATGCTTGTGTGTGTGTATATGTGTATATGTGTGCATATTTGTGTGTGTATGCATATGTGTATGACATGCATATACATAAACACATTCATACACATAATTTCAAATTTGTAAAACAAAAACACTAATTTTACCTCTGAAGAAAAGTCTCTATGGTAGGAGTAGAGTTTCGATAATAATATTTCGATCGAAAGAACTTTGGATCAAAAATTTCTCGATCGAAAGTTTTTTGTTCAAAAAGAATTTTCGATCGAAATCTTTTCGATCAAAAGGTTATAAAAGTGGAGCAGTAGCAATTACTACTTTCAATATCTCCATACTTTGCTTTTTTTCGTCTCCCCAATGAAAGGCTTTCCCTTTCCCTTTAAGTTGTTTTGTCATCGGGACAATAATTTTGGCATAATTCTTAATGAATCTTTAATAGAAATCTGATAAACCTAGGAAGATCTGCAACTCTTCTAGGTTCCTAGGATGTGGACATTCCATAAGGGCCCTTAATTTTTTAGGATCCATCTGGATTCCATTCTAGGAGACTATATGCCAAAGATATCTAACCTCTATTTTGAAAAAATCACACTTTGACTCCTTAGGAAAGAGTGAATTGTCCCTTACCAATTGGAATACTTTTCTTAAATATTCCAAATGTCCTTGTTTTGATGGAGTATATATCAGAATGTCATCCAGGAAGTCTACTACAAAGTATCCTAGATAAGGCTGTAATACACTATTCATGAGCTTCATGAAAGTGGTAGGAGCATTGGTGAGACCAAAAGGCATCACCAAAAACTCATAGTGCCCATATCTAGTCCTGAATGTAGTATTAGGGACATCCTCTACCCTAATCCTAATCTGATGATATCCTGATCTTAGGTCAAGCTTGGTAAAATACCTAGCTTGATGTAACTGATTAAATAGGTCTTCCAATCTAAGCATTGGAAACATATTTTTGATAGCTACCTTATAAGTTCTCTATAATCTATACATAATCTAGTAGAGTCATCCTTTTTCTTAACTAGGAGCCTTGGTGATGCCCAGGGTGAGTTACTAGGTCTAATGAAGCCCTTATCTAAATAATTCTATAATTGCCCCTCAACCTCCTCATGCTCAGAAACACTAAGCCTATAATGTGGCTTACAAATAGGGTTAGTGTTAGTAACTACCTCAATAGCATGGTCAATGTCCCCTCTCTCAGGTGGTAGCCCTCTAAGTAAGTCAATGGGAAAAACATCTCTAAACTGAAATTGGATACCATAGTATCCTATATCCTCTTATCTTTCACTTGCATCATAGATACTATGTATTTATGTGCACTAGGCTATTGGGGAATCTTTAGCTTTTTTACTAGATCATAGTTTATAAAGTTATGAGTGGTAGAGTCATCTATCATGACTTTTACCCTTGTCTCGTATACACTACCATGAAGTTTAACCAAGTCATGCGGTCCAAAATGGGGTGACCACAATGACTGAGTCAAATAATAGGTGTGTTCTGTTGGTGTAAACCACAAGCCTACACATTTGGCTTGGAAGATATCATGAAGACTCTACATGCATGAATAACCATAGGAACATATGCTAGTGATTACTTACCACTTTACCTCATTGTAAAAGTCAATTTGACTTAGAATCTTTTGTAATCACCTACCCAAATGATTTGTGGAAAAGGTAGTTCACTTGATTGAGAGAATATCTCCAAGTTTTTAGAAGCTTGATTAGAGGGAGCCAAGAATTTGAATTTGAATTCAAATTCTTACACATTTCACATAAAAGGTGAACATGAAAAGTCGCGATGAGATATCACTCCTGAGCTTCATTCTACTGTCATTGAGTGTGTGTGAGGACTACTCCATAGCCTACACCTCTCTACACCATTAGGCAATGCTAGTCATGCCAATGGAATTGTACACAAGTGTTAATTTATAGATACATTTACATTTTTCATCTCTGTATTCTCTGCTAGTCTACTCCAAAGTCTATCAACTTGTCAAGGGCATATCTCAGTAAATACTCCACCAAATTCAGTGATTCAAAGCTTGTTGGATTCAGCTCAAAATCATCTACATGTTGACAAATTTGGAAGTGATTTCATTCATCCAATTCAGAGAAATCGTCATCGATGTGCTCACTGGTCTATCTTTGCTACAGTCCTAAAAAGTCGGGGGTATACCAAATATTGCTAAATTAATTTCTCTTAGCATAGTTCATTATTTTACATCATTCGACTTGCAAATGGTAGCTTAATAAGCTAATTGAATATCCCTACAAGGAATTTTATCAATTGCTACTGTGCTGGTCACACTGAGCAAAACATTGAGCAGGTATCAAGACCAAAATAGAAGGTTTTCTTGACTTTGTGACTTCCAAAGTTATCTGTTTTGATTCAATCATTGCACACTTCATTTCCAAAGGACATAGGCCATTTCTTGGTGTAATTGGAAAGCTAAGGAAGTCTACTAATCAAGTTTGAAGTTAAAGAGGGCTGGTACAAAGCAAGTTTTAGCAGTAGCTACTCAATCTCTTGGATCATCCATCCATCTTTCCCAGCAGTGGTATTAGAGCAAATAAGGTAAAATGGGAGATGGTTTTCCTTCATTTATTGACAAATTGGACAGGAACAATTATCAAGCTTGGTCTCTAAGGATGAAGACCTACTTACAAGGAAGGAGTCTCTATGGATACATCTCAGGAGATGAGGAATTTCCCTCATTCAAAGCAAGAGGATTGCCAACCAAGGAAGAACAAGAAAAGCTCAATACATGGTGTGCAAAAGATGCATTGGCAAGGTCTTATCTACTCAACTCTATATCTGACTTTCTTTTACCTCATATCAGAAATTGTAAGACTTCCCAAGAGACTTGGGAAACCTTGTCATCATATTTTTCCTCTAATACAAGGGCTAGGAAAAATCAGTTGTGGATTGAATTCACAACACTAAGGAAGCAACCTAAGCAAGTTGTTTCAGAATTTATGACCAAGATTAAGGATGTTGCAGATTAGTTAGCAAGCATATGAGAAAAAATTGAAGAAGAATAGATTGTGAGGTGGGTAATTAATGGAATCAAGGCTGATGACAAGTGGGAAAGCTTCACCACTGCAATGGATCTCTACATGGACATGCACACCCCAAATCTTACAACTCTCATGGGACAACTATTTACACATGAAGCAAAGCTCACAAAGAATGGAGATACATCCAAAGGTAACAACTCTTCTGCCCTATACAGTGATAAGAAGTCTAAGGATAAAGGTAAGAGTAAGAAGGTGGAAGATGAAGGCTCTATCTCCCAAGCCAACTATGCAGGGAGAGGTAGATCTTCAAGAGGAAGGGGCAGAGGAGGTAAGCAAGGTAGGGGGAGACCCTATAACTCATCACCATGTAACATTTGTGGTTTATCAAATCACACCACAAATGAGTGCTACAGGAATTACAAAAATCAGAGAGGAAGAGGCTACCAAAGAGGTGGATACTCACAGTCTAGAGGAAGGTTCAACCAACACCAAGGCCACAACAACAATTACAACAACAACTACAACAACAATTACAATGGCAACTACCAAGGAGGATTCAAAACTAGAAGGGACTACAACAACTACACAGAGGAGCAGGATGACTCTCTCTTGATCATGAACATGACTTCAAAGTCATGTACAAATGATGATCACTTATTTTATATTGATTCAGGGTGTTCAAATCATGTGGCTGGTAATGTTGCACTACTCTCTGATCTTGAGGAACCAAAAGGTAAACACCAAGTCCAAACAGGTGATGATACAAAGCATTCTGTAAGTTGGAAATGTGAAGACTTCTGATGGTAATCAGAATTTGTTAAGCAGGGTACTCTATGTACCAACCATTACAAAGAACTTAATGAGTGTTGGTCAGATTGTAGAGAAAGGTTTGCGGGTTAGATTCAATCAATATGGAGCATTTGTGGAGGACCCAAGACATGGATTCAAAAGGATAGCTAAAGGAGAAAAATCAAGTAGACTTTTCACTTTTGAGTTGGAAGATACAAAGAACATTGCATTATACAGTTATAAAGATCAAACACTTTCAGAGCTTGAGATTTGGCACAAGAGATTAGGGCACATAGGAGAAAGGACCTTGAAGCAAATGTGCAAGGACCAATGTGTGCTTGGGATACCTAATGTATCCAAGAAACATATGATTTACAAGTGTGGTGCTTGTCAATTTGGTAAGTCTCACAGGTTACCTTCTCCAAGAAAGGATATATGCATGAAGACTATCTAGAGCTTGTACACACAGATGTATGGGGACCTAGCAAAGACCCCTCAGTTTTAGGTTCAAGGTACTATGTGTCTTTTATTGATGATTATAGCAGATGGACTGTATTATACTTTATGAAGCACAAGGATGAGGTATTTAATTGTTTTAAGAAATATCTTGCACTAGTTGAAAATCAGAGAGGAAGGAATTTGAAGAGGCTAAGGTCAGATGGAGGAGGTGAGTACTTCTCCAATGAATTTGAGGACTTCTTGCAAGACAGAGGCATCAAAAGGGAAATAACCATAAGGTACTCTCCTGAACAGAATGGGGTAGCTGAAAGAAGAAATAGGTTAATTGTTGAGACAGCTAGATCTATGCTTAATGAAAAGAAATTACCTAACTATCTATGGGCAGAGAGTGTTTCTACTACCACCTATCTCATAAACAGGTTACCATCAAAGTCACTTGATGGTATGACACCATATGAAGCATGGCATGGTAAGAGACCATCATTGGATCACTGCAAAATTTTTGGATGTGTAGCATATGTACACATTCCTTCACAGGTAAGAGGAAAGCTAGATCCCAAGGCTGAAAAATGTATTTTCATTGGATATGATTTAAATAAAAAAGGTTATAGGTTTTATAACCCTACCAATAAGGGATTTATGGTAAGCAAAGATGTGATCTTTGATGAGAATGATTCTTGGTATGAGAATGAATGCAGGAAGGTCAAACTACCCTATGATTTGGAAGAAGAATTTCCAAAACTTACAAAGGAGGAACCTACTCAGGATGGAGAGTCAAGTTCAGATGATGAAGATACAATCAACCTTGAAGAGTTCAAGGCATGGAATTCCAAAGGCAAAATGAAGATGAAGAAGCTTGAGGACATACCGAAATCTTCAACTCAATCAATTAGAAGGTCTCAAAGAGAAAGCAAAAAACCTATCAGATATAGGTATGATACATCTCTTGTTACTAAACATTCAATTTATCTTGCAAAGGATTTGTCAAATGAAGAACCAAGTTCATATGAAGAAGCAATCACCAAATCAGAATGGAAAGAAGCTATGGATGAGGAGATTGAAGCACTCAAGGAGAGTGATACATGGGAGTTAGTACCCAAGAAGGACTCCATGAAGGTAATAGGATCGAGATGGATCTAAAAGTTGAAAAGAAATTTTGATGGCACAATTAACACGTACAAGGCCAGGTTAGTAGCCAAGGGTTTTGCACAAACCCAAGGCATTGACTATGAAGAGACATTTTCTCCTGTGGCCAAGATGCCAACAATCAGAGTGTTGGTTAGTGTGGCTGCATCAAAGAATTGGAACATGTACCAATTGGATGTCAAGAATGCTTTCTTGAATGGATGGATTTCAGAAGAGGTTTATATGTCACAACCTCCTGGCTATGAAGACCCTAAGAAGGTAACTTATGTTTGCAAATTAAAGAAGGCTTTATATGGATTGAAGCAGGCACCTAGGGCATGGAATTACAAGCTAACTACATACCTCCAAGACCAAGGTTTTGTCATGAGTAAGGCTGACACTTCTCTGTTCATTAAGAGAAGTAATTTAGAGGTAATCTATCTTTGTGTTTATGTTGATGACATCATCATTACAGGCAATGATGTCAATGGAATCAGAAGCATCAAAAGCTAGATGATGAAGGAATTCAAGATCAATGATCTTGGATTATTGAAGTATTATTTGGGACTTGAATTAGTTTACACTAATTTAGGAATATACATTACTCAGAAGAAGTATGTACAGGACATGTTGAAGAAATTTCACTTGCAGGATGCTAAATCAGCTAGCACTCCAATGGAAGTGAATCTAAAGCTAAGTGCCCATGAAGGAGATGAAGTCCAAGACATTACAGGTTATCAAAGTATGGTGGGTAGCTTGAACTATGCTACCTTAACTAGAATTGACATTGCATATGGAGTTAGTGTGCTAAGTCAATTTATGCACAAGCCAAGGATACCTCACTTAGAGGCTGCCAAGAAAATATTGAAGTATCTCAAGGGTACACAGAACCATGGTTTGTATTTTCCTTACACTTCAGATATTGATATAAAAGTTTATTCAGATGCAGATTGGGCAGGATGCAAGGATGATAGGAGAAGCACTTTAGGATACATTTCTTTTGCAGGTGACAAACCCATTTTATGGTCTGCAAAGAAGCAACCAAGTGTTTCTTTCTACAGAGGTAGAGTATAGAGGGCTAGCTAATGCCACTCAAGAAACAATTTCGATTAAGCTTCTGTACACAGAATTGGGCCTATATACTAGGCCTCCAATTATCTTTGGAGATAATACAAGTTCTCTTCACCTTGCAGCTAATCCTATCTATCATGCTAGGAAAAAACACATAGAAGTACATTACCATTATGTAAGGGAGAAGTTGCTAAGCAAAGATATTCAGCTGACTTATGTCAACCAACATGCAATGTGCAGATTTGCTAACTAAAGATTTGGATGGAACCAAACTTTGCAAGTTCAAATCTATGATTGGATTACAGGATATACTTGAAGATTGAGGATGAAGACTTAGGCCAAAATGTTTAGCTTGAGGGGGAGCTCTTGGTGTAAACCACAAGCCTACACATTTGGCTTGGAAGATATCATGAAGACTCTACATGTATGAAGAACCATAGGAACATATGCTAGTGATTACTTACCGCTTTACCTCATTGTAAAAGTCAATTTGACTTAGAATCTTTTGTAATCACCTACCCAAATGATTCGTGGAAAAGGTAGTTCACTTGATTGAGAGAATATCTCCAAGATTTTAGAAGCTTGATTAGAGGGAGCCAAGAATTTGAATTTGAATTCAAATTCTTACACATTTCTCATAAAAGGTGAACATGAAAAGTCGCGATGAGATATCACTCCCGAGCTTCATTCTACTGTCATTGAGTGTGTGTGTGAGGACTACTCCATAGCCTACACCTCTCTACACCATTAGGCAATGCTAGTCATGCCAATGGAATTGTACACAAGTGTTAATTTATAGATACATTTACATTTTTCATCTCTGTATTCTCTGCTAGTCTACTCCAAAGTCTGTCAAATTGTCAAGGCCATATCTCAGTCAATACTCCACCAAATTCAGTGATGCAAAGCTTGTTGGATTCAAATAAAAGTCATCTACATGCTGACAAAGTTGGAAGTGATTTCATTCAGCCAATTTAGAGAAATCGTTGTCGAGGTGCTCACTGGTCTATCTCTGCTACAGTCCTAAAAAGTCGGGGGTATACCAAATGTTGCTAAATTAATTTCTCTTAGCATAGTTCATTATTTTACATCATTCCACGTGAAAATGGTAGCTTACTAAGCTAATTGAATATCCCTAGAAGGAATTTTATCAATTGCTACTGTGCTAGTCACACTGAGCAAAACATTGAGCAAGTGTCAAGACCAAAATAGAAGGTTTTCTTGACTTTGTGACTTCCAAAGCTATGTGTTTTGATTCAATCATTGCACACTTCATTTCCAAAGGACATAGGCCATTTCTTGGTGTCATTGAAAGCTAAGGAAGTCTACTAATCAAGTTTGAAGTTAAAGAGGGCTGGTACAAAGCAAGTATGAGCAGTACCTACTCAATCTCTTGGATCATCCATCCATATTTCCCAACAGTCTATATCCTCGTGCATCACCTCCATTCCCTTACAGTTAGAGCTGCCATGAATAGGAAGTATCTACACTAGGTGGATCACCTTTTTGCCCTTATCAGGGTCTGTACTACTCTCTGGTCCTTTCTTCTTTTCATTCCCCTTCTTGAGTGGACAGTTCTAGTATGAATGGCTTGGACACAAACATCTAAAGCATATGTTCTCTCTCTTTGCCCTCTCAAACTACTATGTAGGTAACCTAGGACCTTGTGATCTCTGTTTCTTAATGAAGATTTTGTTTTTCCCTAATGGAACTTTCCTCTTGAACTTAGTTGTACTAAGAGGTTCGAGGGGTTGATCCATCTCCATAGGAGTGTATTGAGGATGGTTATGGTCCTCATAAATCTGGGCATACTTGATCGCCTCCTCAAACATCTTTGGTGCATTTCTTCTTACCTCTCTCTTGATGGCTTTATCTAATCCCCTGACAAAACCTCTTGTTTTCTGGAAGTCATCTAATCCCTTAAGTATCAAAATGATCTCTCTATAGTGGGATATGTAGACCATCAAAGGCCTACCTCTCTAGGTGATCCTATCCCACTCATCTCAGTTCCTATCCTTCTCATTCTCAGGAAGAAATTCTTTTAGGAAAAGAGTTTCAAAGTGATTCCAATATGTAGGAATAGAGTTAGCCTCCTTGAGACTCATCCACAACTTATAAGCACGCGGGCCAAGTGAGAGACTCACCTCTAGCACATGGTACTTAGGTGGGGTGCCCTTCAGTTGATGCAAATCATTTCACTTTTGTAAAATTGTGTAGATTGCATCCTTGTTTCCATCTCCATCATCCCCTATAAAGGTAGGTGGCTTCATGTCTTTCAAGAGGGGAGCTTCCCTAGATCTCTCTCCTTTGTGCTTACTAGGAAAAGAAGGATCTTACCTAGTAATCTCTAGAGGAAGAGTAGGAATTTCTCTTTCCTTCCTAGCTAGGAAAGAGATGATATGTGTCTCAAGTGAGATCATTTGAGACTTAAGTTGCTCAATGAGAGATGTCATGCTACCTATGTCTCTCTCTAACCTAAGGGTCTATTCTTTTAAGTCTGCAAATTTCTCATGAGTAACAAAGTCATCTAGAAGTTCCTCATAAGTATACTCTTCTTGTTGAGGCTCTTTTCCATCTAGCTTTCCCTCAACTTCATGCTCAAACTCTACCTCTTGCATCCTATGGTCAAGGTCCTCTCGTTGTTCTTTAGATGGAGAAGTGTGTTCTATAATTTATTTCCCCTTGGAATCCATGTTTCACTCCCCCCTTTTACTAACTAGAGTATGTGAAAAGAATGGAAGTAAACTTTAAATATGCAAGAAGAAGAGAAATATGATACTAGAGCACTTCCTGATACAAAATGAAGATACAAAAGCAAAATCCAAGCAATCTTTGAAGCATGAAAGTGCTGATCTTCAATCCTCGCCAAGCCCAAATGAAAACTCAAAATGTTCAATTGGCTCGAGGAGGTTCTAGTCACCAAAAACAAAAAAAATGATGCCAAAATCATATAGCAATAGCCTCAAATGATCAAACTGAGTCAAGTTGTAGAACGTTTGAATGTTGATAGTCCTCGCTAGTCAAAAATATGTAGTCCACCACCTTTAGTTCAAAGATATGAAGCTATGCCAAGTGGAAAAATTTGATTTGGATGCCAAATGATGAAGAACTAGGCCTAGAAGTGGCCACCTAGTTTTTGTTGAAGCAATGCAAAGGGATTTTGGCTGACCAAATCTTCTCCAAATCACAAAGCATTTGTTGCAAAGTGAAGCTTATAGGTGTAGATTTGTAACCTGACAAAGATTTCTCAAATCGGATGTTGTATGACCAAGCTATGGTCCCCAGAAGATGAGTATGTCAAGAGGAAATGGTGGAAGGGAACTCTTCATAAGAGAAGGACTTTGAAAACCTCAAATTGAGCTTCTCAAGAAAATCCAATGATCCATACCCAATATCCACAACCCAAGATACATGTATTTGAACTTTTTTGTAGTCAAGTTTGCTCAAAAAATGGAGTTTTTAACCGCTAAACCCTAGAGAAAAGCTTGGATTTTCAATTTGTTACCTCCTCCACCAACTATCCAAATGAACTCAAAGGCACGACAGAGAAGGGATTTATCCCATATATCTTGTTCTAACCCAGCCCTTCTTTCATGGATTATATAAGAGATGCTCAATTCTCTAGGTTTAGAAAAACTTGATATTCTCTACACTTGTTGAAGATATGTTTGAGCTCAGGGGTGTGGTATCTTCTTTCTTGGGAATGAGCACATAAATCGTCCACATATACTTTCAAGCTCTTTCACAAGAACTCTTTGAAGACATGACACATGAGCCTTTGGAATGTTGCAGGTGCATTTGTGAGCCCAAATGGCATCACACAAAATGCAAAGATTCCCCACTCTATGGCAAAAGCCGTTTTGTGTTGATTTTTTGGGGTTATGGCTACTTGGTTGTAACCTGAAAACCCATCAAGGAAGCTATAAACTTCCTTGCCTGCAACACACTCCAATAAATGTTTGGTGATTGGAAGCGGATAACTATCTCTTATCATAGCGACATTAACTTTTTTGAGGTTAATACACACTCGCAACTTCCTGTTCTTCTTAGGCACCACTACAATGGGGGATACCCATTTAGTATGCTTAATCTCATAGATAAATCCAACTTCAATCAACCTATCAATTTCTTCTTTTACTTTAGCTGCATAATTGTCATTATATGTGTAGGGCTTGTGTTTGGTGGGTTTGGCATCAGTAGTCATGGGGATAGTATAAGAGCAAATTTATGGATCTACTCCCTTCAAGTCTCTATAGTGCCACACAAACACATCCCTGTATTCCCTTAATAGAGATACAAGCCCCATTTCTTCTTCTGCACTTAGGTCATCTCCTATGTATGTACATATCTCTTCGTTCTCCTCAATGGTTACAACAATGTTTTTGGTTTTCTCTTTATTATCATATGCTTCTCTTGTAATGGCCTCTCTCTTAGGCATTCGTACGAAAATTTTCGAATCTTCAACTTCATATTTCTTGAAATTTTCTGGTACCTCGAACAATGATTCCTCCTGTTCTTGTTTCGGTGCTTTTATTTTCTTCTTCTTTTGACCTCCTTCACTTACTTCCTTGGAATTTATAGTTTTGATGCTTGTGAGAGGTTCTTCTTCTTTTTGGTTAAACACTCCTACATCTTCTAAATAGTGCTTTTTCGAGTTAAAGCAACTATCCATCACAATGGACTCTAGATCATCGTCATCCTCTTCCTCTTCTATGACATCACTAGGGTCACATTCTTCTAGCAATGGCGGACACATGAACACTGAAATATCATAACCCTCCTCATCACAATGAGGTGTCCATTGTTCCTCATTGACAGCAATGTCCATGGTGGCTAAGATTTCTGGCCAACCATGAGGCTCAAATTTCTCATTTGGAAACATCATTGGTGTGTAGGGTGGGTCTCTAAGTAGTCTATCTCTTGAGGAAGTTCCTTCTTCTCTCCCCTTTTAAGCGTTTTTCCTCTTCCTCTGTGACTTTGCACATCCACAAGTGAGTATCTTCATGCATCCAAGATGGATCAAGTGAACTTCTAGAATGCATAGAGATTGAATCTTCTAGTGTCTTGTGGATAGGATTCCATTGTAGGGGTGGTACATCTCTAAATGTATAATAATTTAGATTGACCTTGGTTGTGACCCCTGGGTGTTGCAAGTACAAAGAGTTGGTTCCCCAATCTTGTACTATTTGCACTTATATGTAGGAATGGTCTTCTTAGGATCATTTCATAGACATTATTTTTACCAAAGTCACATATAGCAAAGGTGTGTTCAAACTCTACCCCACAAGTGGTTAGAGTTATCCCTTCTAGCAATCCTAGAGGTCTTTCAATATGGCCATCAACCATTTGAAGCTTCATTCTAGTTGGTCTTAATGCGGGTTTGCCCCATTGCTTCCACAAGGAGCCAGTCACAATTGCAACACCAACACCTGAATCTAAGATAGCTTTGGTTGTGTAACCTTGGTAGGTGATTGGAAGATAAGTATTACCTTCCTCACCTTCACTCATGTCTCCTATTTTTTCTAGAGGAATTTTTGGTACTTTTTGTTTAGAGCCTGTTTTTGACATATTGGAATCAATTTCTGGAACTTGATTTGCCACATGTCTCCATAGCTTAGGTTTTACTTTGAGCAACTCTTCTACAGTGAGATGAAACTGAACCTTAGTGTTCTTCACGACATCAGTGTTTCTCGAAACCACCGAGTCTTCGTTTCTTACCAATATTGTGGGAGCTCTAATCTAGAGAGGTTCAGATTCCCATGGGCCTGTAAATTGTGGAAACTCTTGTAAAGAATTAGATTCAAAATCTAATCTTTCATCTTCTTGTTTCTCTACGTGGTCTCCATAAATAGATGGAATGTCTTGGGGAAATTGATCATGAAGGTCATCAATTTCATGGATAGGAGGAGGATTACCCTTCTCCTTGGCCCATTTCTCTTCTTGTATTTCCCGCAAGAAGTCTTGAGAGTACTGTTGAATTGAAAGAGGTGCTTTTCATTATCCAAAAATTTGCAAGTGTTATGCTACATCCTTTTGATGTGCATCGTTTCTAATTACATTGTTCCCGTAATTATAATTACATTCAGATAGCCTAACATAAGCTTAAGTGAGGAAAGTTGATGTACCTTGAGTTAGATTGTCTTGAGTCTTTCTGTGTTTTTATGTGACTGACCAAGTTGGTGATATTTCCATGGCAATAGGTGAATTTTGTTGAGTGATGCCTCCGATCTAGACTTCTCCAAGTGGAATAATTGGTGAGTGAGTAAAGTCGAATACATATAAGTTCACTGGTTGTGGTGAAGCCTACATATACACATCTAATTCGGTGATGTCTACAAATTGTGGAGTGGGAACTGTTATGGGAATTTCGAATGGTGAATGAGATCCTTGTTCTATACTTGTTGTGTCACTTATGGAATGATAAGTCTATCTTCTTTCAACCCCTATGCTAGGGTTGGCTCTTTTGCAGCCAAGTGGATCAGTGGTTGTTTTTTTTAAGGTGTGGGGCTTAGTATTCTTTTCTTAGATCCTTATGGTATATGGAAAAATATTTGCTTCGCAAAGGTGGCATGTTCCCTTCTTATTGATGCCACTTCCATTTCTTTTTCTCTTCTAGTGAGAGGTTGCATAAACGCCACTTCCTTTTCTTTCTCTATGAATGACTTCTATAGCCTCCTTAACAATCAGGGCGTGACCTACTCTATCATTCCTTTGTGAAATTTTTCTTCTTCTTTGACTTGTCTTCAGCTAGTACATTCACATCGGCGATGTTCTTCAACCCGCATTATATATGTAGTGTTTCCTTGATGAGTTCCATGGTAAGATGAAATATAATTCTTTCACCTTGAAAATTGGCAACTATGAAGCTTGGATGCTTTTGTCTCCCTTCATGTGTTTTGTATGAAGTAATCATCTCTACCACAGGGCTGAAGTCCGGATGTACAATGCAAAGTCTCATATAATTTCCACATCCCAATAGGTTTCATGCGTCTATCAAATATGGCATTCTCTGCTTTTCGCCAAATTCTATGGAGATAAAGTGAATTTTGCACATGTGTCCATATAGTTCTTGTTTTCATACAAAAAATGATTTCCTTCTTGCATCACCTAATCACTCTTCTTTAGTCATTGAACCCTTGGATACACATGTAGCGACTTCTTGAGTTGGTTGAATAGGTTGTCTAGGCTACACATGTTCAGTAGGTTGCATTCACAAAAAACACATACAAAAAACACCTATTAAAAAGGAAATTCACTTCAAACTCAAATAAAGTTGTATTACATAGATTCATAGATTACACGTACATTACTTGCACAAAGATTTTTTTTTTGAGATTTTTTAGGTTTTATATATTTGCTTGGAATTTTTGTGTACTTTGGTATTTTTGGTAACTTCTCTCTCCTTCCTAGAGGTTTTTGTAAGTGTGCATGGGTGAATAAAATTGGGTGCCTTGTGCACGGCCATGTAGTGTGTCCCAATACATGCTTACTTTAGGTGCATGTTTACTTATGGTGCATAAACGGTGGGTCATTAAGGATGTATCAAGGGGTCTTTGATGATGAGGCCTTTGTTGCTTCTCCCTTTGTCACCGTGTTCTGATGCCGTGTTGTTGTGGTATGTACAATGTTTGATGTGCATGGTTGAAGTGATGTTAGTGTTACTTGGAGGAGGTGTTTTGGTTATGAGACGTCGTGAATGTCTTGTGATTGATTGTTGGGTTGCATTTATTCGACAAATAATAAAAAAATATCAAATATGTTCGTTTTATTTGTGGTTATCCGCATAAACATAAAAAAAAAAATAGACATGGAAAAACTTTCGATCGAAAAATATTTCGATCCAAAAGCTTTTGGTCAAGAAGCATTTCGATCAAAAAGCGATTCCCAACAAAAAATATATATAATTTTAAATTTGATTAAAAATCTCATTTCGCACGTGCTTGATTGCTCCTCAATAGAGCTCTAATCCTACCATTTCTTTCTTAGAGAGCTTCCTACACCGTATCATTGAGGTATTGATTTAATTTTTATTTACTGTTTATTTTATTGTTTTGTTCATGGTATCATGCATGTTGTATGATTCGCATATGCGTCTCTTACATATGCTTGATTTTTATTTATATAATTAGTTTTGTGTTTTTTAATCATCACTTGTATACATGTTCAACTCGCAAAAGTGTTTCTTACTTGTATAATTGATGAAAAAAATTTAAAAATAAACCACTACTGTGATTGTCTGACTCGCTACATCGATTCTTACTCTCACAGTAGTATAGGACTCAACAATAGATCTATTGAGATTGTTTGAATCACCACCTTGATTCCTACTCTCTCAATAGTATAGAGAGTGTATAGGGACTATTGCGATTGTCTGATTCTTTGACTCTTACTCTCACAATAGTCACTTAGATTCTGATGAGAATATTTAGTGTAGGTCACAAGGTGTATAGAAAATATTGTGATTGTCTAATTCTTTGACTCTTACTATCACAATAGTTATATACAGTCATGTGACAAGACTCATACATAGTATAGAATGTATATGAACTATTATGAATGTTTGATTCTTTAACTCTTACATTCTTAATAGTTATATAGATTCACTTCAATATTATAACTACACTTTCTATTTAATTATAAATCTACTTATTTAACCATCCATATGTCTATCATTTGCACACATACTATTGATTTATCTATCCATACACTTAATGATGTATCTATTTATATATGTACTTAAAATGTATTTGAGTATCTATCATTTTATTTATGAGAAATATTTTTTATTACTATTTTTATGAATTAGATTCATGTTTAAAGTTTTAATATCTATTTTGATAGTCTATTTTTTATTTTTGCACAGATGGAAGGTAAATAAACAAGCACGAGCAAAAATTTTTAGAAGAATTTGTGTGCTCCTACATGTATGGGATGAGAGAAGATCAAATCACTCTAGCCATGGACACATCTAATTACAAAAATTTCATTGTGTAATTATCTAGGACATCATATATTAACATTGAAGATAAATTTAGCAGTGTGTCAGGTGGAGCACAGGTATGAGATGAGCAAATGTCCAAAGAACTTACTCGTATCTTTGGACAGATCATCAAAGTAGTAGAGTCATTGGCATTGGATACCACCACAATGCCCAGAATCATCGATAAAATTAAATTTATCAATTAACATTATCAGACAATGAAGAGAGGAAAGCAATTAAGACCGGACACGACTGAACAGGGAGAGAGACCATTGGTAGATCCAAATACAAGAGATGCATATGTGAATATGGGAGATCAAACATCGAACAATCTTTGTTTGCTCCCATAATCCTCTATTCTTTCTGAAGATGCAGCTCTCATGGGAGAGGACAATATGGAATGATCCATATAGTCAAAATATCCCATCGGAGATTCATCAATGAAGTATTTGTTGCCAAGTTATTCAAATTACATGGTGTTGATATACAAACATGAGAGAATGAAGCCATGAATGAAGCCACAATTTTATCTATTATGCACAATGGAATTATTAGTCCACTCGGATTAGCTAGGCACCATAGCAAAAGACTGTGCCTTATTTTCAAATTTTGGAATGGTGGTACATTGGACATGTGGCTGGAAAGAATGAAGAAGGGGTACCTAAACGTACCACGAAGCAGAAATATTAAAGACACAGAAGGAGACATAACAATCGTGAAGACAAACATTTGGAAGCTTATCAATGGATTATTACAAATAGTATCATTTTTACACACTTGTAATATATCCCACAATGATCTCCATCCAGGCAACACCTTGTTGCATTTTGAAGATCGACGTTGAATGCCTAGGTGAAGTAACCCTGTTATTACACTTAGGACACAATACCATGCAACAAAGACTCTTGGTCTGTAAAGACTCTGATCTATTAGAAGAACTAGTTCTAGGACAAGATTGGATTTACAAACAAGAGGTTACACTACATTTGGCTCAAGGACATATTTCAGCCAAGATAGCCCATAGAGAAGTCTTCAATCTCCTAGATGAGAAACCACTAAAGGTAGTGGATAGGGAAAATCCTAATGGATAGAATCAGATTATGCATGATCTAGAATCAAAACCAAACTCTTTATCTACAGATTCTATTCTTCAGCCTACCATAAGTGTCAATGAAAATTATTTTTCTCCCACTTGTGGTCAGCCAAACCCTCCTTCTCAAGAGATCATATCAGAGAGCCTTAATGAGGTTGTTCATTCTAGAGAGGAACATGGAAAATTGTCAACAAGCCCACGACTAGGAATGAATGGATAGTAATCAAATAGGAAAATCAAATAGATATGGATTCACAAGGACCAACTTCAAGAGTATAATACAAGTTACAACTAGCACAACCGAGAAACCAAAAAAGAAGAAAGACCAGTCAAGAAAGAAAGAACAAAGCAAGTCAAATCAAAGATGATTCAAGTATGGATACCCAAAAAACTAATTGAAGCTCAGAGAAAACTTGCTCAAATTTGGATTCCCAAGTAGACATCAAAAATGCTCAGAAAGATATCATACCATTAGCTTTTGATATTGAATTGCAGTAGTGTTTTGGTTTGATTGGTTTGTTGATGGTGGAAAAACTATTTGTGTGAGTTGGTTGAGATTGATTCAGATTTGGTGGTTGAGATTGATCTTGTGATGCTTCTATCATCACCTAGTTTTTCTTCTCTCCTCCTCTCTTGCATTAGCCCTTCTCCTTGTTTCTTCAACTATAGCTTCATGTCCCATTGATTAACATAAGGAAATGACTATTGGTAGTGTATCAATTGGGGTTTTTCTAGTCAGTTATCTCTCAAATTTTGTTGCTAGTTGTTTTTTAAATTTCTTGATGTATCTTTCCTCGATATAGGGATTTCATTACTCTTGATGAAGCTTTCAAATCTTCATTATCATCAATTTATTGTCATGAATATGTGGACATATGGGAAGCTGAAGCAAAATTGCTTGAAGTACTAGGGAAGAATGCCTTCAAGCCTCCTTGATTGAAGTTTATATTAGCCTTTTCACCAGTCTTAGCATCATAAATCATCTTTTCCTTTACAGACACCAAGTTCTAGATATGAAATCTTTGAAACTTCCACATGAATATTTGTTGTGCTCCAAGGAGTCACATCAGATACATCTCTTAATCTCAAGAGTCTTTGTAGGTTTATTAATTCTTGCTTGTGAAGATTGAGATTCAATCATTTATTTGATACTTTGAATTGTAAGATCATAAAATTTCTTCAACATTCCCTCCATTGTGTTAGGAGGCAGAGTGTCTTTAGTAGTTGCACGTAGTGGATTTGCTTGTTGGTTTGGAGCACGCTCATGCATTACTTGCATTTGCTCTTCTTACAAGTCTTGTTGTCAGTCTTGCATGAAATTTACCATTGTTCTTTGCTTTTCTACATATCTCTTAACCACCTCTTGAACCACTTCTTGATCAGACTCAGATTCCATGTTTATTGTGGTTGTTATCAACCATCTGGCAAGTGCTTATATAGTGTGTGAATTGGATTCTCATAGTTATAGTGGTGTAAATAGATGCATGAAAAACAAATAGCAAATGAATGCTCACACCCAACACTTTATTTCCTTTTGTGTACCATATCACCTTTTACCCTCGTCTCATGGAAGCCAGATTATGCAATTTCGGTAGAGTGACATATTTACCAACAAAAAAAGTGTTTTCTGAAGCTAACTAATTTAGAAATATCAACTAGAAATTAGATGATTCGAAAGTACTGGTGGATTGCACCCAAATGTATATTCACTAGTCCTCCACCTTTTAATAAGAGTGAGGAGACATTTACGATTTCGATACTCTTGTTACAACTCTTGAAATATATAGATTTCAATAGTTTTCCCATTGATAAGAATGGGCTTTTCAAGTTCAAATATGCTTTAGAATTAGCTTACGACAAAGATGTATAAAAAAGACTACATGCACATGAACTACTTAGAGTATTCTCACATCTAACTCCGTATGGTTTAAAGATATCCATGATAGATGGATTAAGACCATATTGAAAACGATCTATATTCATTTGAACTATCTGGATTAAATGATCTAGATTCATTTGCATTAAGTGGAGTAAATATTGTGGATTAAACATTGTGATATCATTTAAGTTATCTGGATCAAATGTTGTGGATTCATTTGAATTATGTGAATTAAATGAAGTGGTATCATTTGAGTTAAGTGGATTAAATGAGGTGTATTCATTCATAATATGTGGATTAAATTACGTGAATTTTTTTGAATTATGTGGATTAAATGAAGTGGTACCATTTGAGTTATGTGGATTAAATGTCGTGGATTCATTTGAATTACGTGGAGTAAATGAAGTGGTATCATTTGAGTTAAGTGGATTGAATGAAGTGGATTCATTTATAATATGTGAATTAAATGATGTAGATTTATTTGAATTATGTGGATTAAATGAAGTGGTATCATTTGAATTATGTGGATTAAATGAAGTGGTATCATTTGAGTTATATGGATTAAATGTTATGGATTCATTTGAATTACTTGGATTAAATGAAGTGGTATCATTTGAATTATGTGGATTAAATATTATGGGTTCATTTAAATTATGTGAATTAAATGTTGCAGATTCATTTGAATTATGTGGAGTAAAGGAAGTGATATCATTTGAGTTAACTGGATTAAATGAAGTGGATTCATTTATAATGTGTGGATTTATTTGAATTATGTGGATTAAATGAAGTGGTATCATTTGAGTTGTGTGGATTAAATGAAGTGGCATCATTTGAGTTGTATGGATTAAATGTTATGGGTTCATTTGAATTATATGGATTGAATGAAGTGGTATCATTTGAATTATGTGGATTAAATGAAGTGGACTCATTTGAGTTATATGGATTAAATGTTATGGATTCTTTTGAGGTAAATTACTGTTTTGGTTTTGCAGATTTGAAAGTAAAACATGGCAAGAATGCCAGATGTGAATAATGGCCTTGATCATGCTAAATCTCAAAGGATTTTGTCTGAGCAAAATGCTCAATTTCTGCAATTAGGATTAGCATTTTTATTCCACCAAGATTTAGAGCTAGAGGGATTAGAAGGAGAACCATTATCAATGAAAGAAGTAAAAAAGCTATGTCCAAATCATTTTGTTTGTGATGTTCTCTTTCGGGTTACAGGAAGGGCAAAAGAAATAGCACCCTCAAAGCTTTTTGACTTACAACATAAAGCATTAGCTGAAAGTCTACTTCAACACTTTGTGCAATTTGAGAGATCATTACCAAATAATAATCAAATAGCTATTTCATTAAAAAAAAAATTGTACAAGATATTCTTCATCAATGTGTAGATTTGGATGATCATTGGAAGAATGCAGGTATCGGTTTGGGTCATCCTCAAAATCGAGCAGAATTTTGTAATCAAGGAAACAAAGGCTCTCTTCCTTGAAAGTGGCCTTACATTTTTCTACCTGAAGAACATAATCTTATACATGATTTGTTGTCACAAAGAGCAGAATTGTACAATGAAGGATTAAAAATTGATGCATTACAAAGAATGATAGATGATCAACGAAAGAGGATTGATGATCTAGAAAACCAAGTGAAAAATTTACAAATTTATGTGGATGCATATGAGAGAAAATATGGAAGACTCTCCAAGGCATCATCATCTTTTGATCCGTTTACTACCGATGAATTAGTGAATCAAGAAAACATTCAATAGACCAGCTTTTTTTGTAATCAAAGACATGAATATTGTAAAGCCATTGATTTTGCAATTGAATCTAATCAAAGTATTCAGAGTACATCATTTTCTTCATTTTGAATATCATCATCTATGATAGGTATCATGTCATCTATTTCTTCCATGTCTGAACCCTCATTGTGATCTACATATAAATCATGATCACTCCATGAATCATTTGTTAAACTTTCATGAGTTTGAAATTCTCCAAAAGTTTGTTGTGTTGTTGTAGAAGCTATGTTGGTTGGAGCATGTAACAAATGCATATTACAAAACACATATACCAAATCAATAGCACGTGATACATTTCAGCAATTTCTTTGTTTTGAATGAAGAAAATTATAGGCACTCCAATTACGTTCACAAGTACCACTTGAAGCTGCTACAGAAAGCACTCTCATAGCTATATGTTGCAACTACACTGCTTCACCTTTGTACTCTTTCCATTAAATAGGAGGTGGATGCGTTTGAATCACTTCAATGTGCCATAGATCTCCAAAAGATCCTTCTCCATGTACATAAGCTACTCTTTGGTGGAATGCATCTTGACCATTTGCACTCGGAAGTTATAATTGACATGTGGTTTTGAAGTTTGCCATGACTTCTTTGTTTGATGCTTGACCATTGAGCTGAAATGCTGGATCCAAAATGAATGTTACTCCATGCAAATGTGCATTTGTGTCCATCTCTTCTCTACTAACGATACAATCTATGTTTTTTCTTGTAATGAAAATTGACTAAAGTCTTTTACTTTTTGAATAGCTTCTAACATAATCCAATAAACTTTTCCAATCACAAATTTATCAATATCAACCATTCGTATAAGTTCCACAAAAGTTTTAGTGATACCAATGATTTTTTTCAAGATTACACCAAAAATGTTGTGATTGTATTAGAGACATACACTTTGATGCTGCAACTTGATAAGAAACATACTTCTCTATCCATGCCTCCCATATTTAATTAGCAATCATTTCTAGAAGAGCTGGCTTAACTTCCAAAAATCCACTAAGCACAATATAGGCAATTGCAAATCGTGTGGCACAAAAAAATCTGAAGTGCTTTATTGGGAGATTTTGATCAAAAGAGAGAATATGAAAATTGATGTTCTCTAATAAATTTGACCACATGATTTTCATCTAATAAGATTTGTTTAATGAAAGATAATATACCTATATCTACCTATACTAAAAAGATGCTCTTTTATCCGAGTTACAATTTCTACATAACCATGTCCACAATATTTGCATTGTATTGTGGACATTCTTTTACCCTCTTGATGAACAATCACATATGACCATTTTTTTCCCTCTCCCATAGTGCTTGAAAATTTCTTTATGAAGACTATATCTACAAAAAGACAACATAAATCAACATCAAATAAGATATAGAATCAATGTTGAGTCAAAAAATTTAGGTAGACTTTAATTCTCAATCATACACCCATATACAATTACACATACTATTGTGAAGTAAAAATCATTGTTGAGTCAAACAATCACAATAGATTTTGATTCTCAATCATACAAACACATATATTTACACATAAATATACTTACACATACTATTGTGAAATAGGAATCAATGTTGAGTCAAACAATCACAATATATTTTAAATTCCTAATCATATGTACATACACTTTCACAAACTGTTGTGAAGTAAAAATCAATGTTGAGTCAAAACAAACACAATAGATTTTAAATTCCCAATCATATGCACATACACTTACACATACTATTGTGAAGTAAGAATCAATGTTGAATCAGACAATCACAATAGATACTAAATTCCTAATCATATGCACATACATTTACACATACTATTGTGAAGTAAGAATCAATATTGAGTCAGACAATCACAATAGATTTTTCATTCACAATTGCACACTCATATGCATACACATACTATTAGATTAAACTTTGTATATACTATATACTCATACACACACATACATATACTATTGTGAAGTAAGAATCAATGTTGAATCAAACAATCACAATAGTTTTTAACTCACAAACAAAAATATTTTTCTTTATGATTTTAATATTAAATTACTTAATATTTATAACAAGAGTTTATGCCTTGTTCTTTCTATGATACTTTACGTTTGTAAAGAACAAAGTAGCTCTTATGAAAAATGAGTATAGTTATATTCGTTTATAAAATATTATTCAATCAAATTTATTTCAATCAAAAAAGTATTCGATCAAAAATATTTTGATTGAAAACCTTTTCGATCGAAAGTGCATTCGATCAAAAAAATTTCAAATTACCATGCAAAAACTATTCGAGTGTGTCTGAATAAGCTAGCATGGCACCAAATAATTTGGTCAAATAATAAGGGCTTATCATAAAATTTCATAATTACTAATGAGTAAATGAATTGTCGAATAATGAATAATGCAACCTAGGTTGGTTGTTTTAGGTTCCATGTGAATTGTGGTAGTTAGTTGATCCTTTTTTTGTTTGCTTCTTTTTTGCTTGGTTTAGCTTATGCACTACTAAGGTACCTAGTTGCTAACATTGTGATGTTGTTTTTGGTGTTTTAGGTATTCATACTCTATCTCTATTGCATTATGCTTGTAGTGGTTTTTTGGGTACCCAAAATCGTTGAATTTACAGATTCCTCTTTCTTCAATTTTGGATCTTCTACTCTCTACTTATTGATTGCTTGTGATTCTTGTTTGTTTTGTGATGGTTAGCATGATTGATCTTTACGTCCTTATATGATTGTTAACTTTTTGACATGAGTTTATAAACTTTGATAGTCTAATGGAATTGTCTTCCTAATGTCGTTGGTTTCTTTGAGAACTTTAGGTGCTTCCACTCCTATTAATGGGTGGGTCGCTTTAGTTGCTATAGATGAATGAGAAAATATATCTACTTGTGTGGTGATTGGGCTATACACTTTTTTTGACTCCAAGCTATCCATTTTTGTTCTTGAGATTATTCAATGGGTTGATTCTTTGTATGATTCTCATTTCTCTAGCAAACAGAAAGCTGGCCTGTTGTAAATCATGACTGAAAATGTACCTTGTTGTAGATTGAGTGTGGTTGAGTGTTGATATAGCATGTCTTGACCTAATATGATTACTTCCATAAGAATTTCATCCTTACACACTATGAAAGTGGCATCCATGGACACATTCAAATGAGTAATTCAATTTCTCTAGAGCATCTGATATGATTTCCTGGTATGACTACCATGTAAGCTTGAATTGGCATTATGCTTCCTTCAATGTTTCCCATGATGGACCTACTAATGGTGTTGAGGGAACGAGTTATATCTATTAGTACTTACAATTGGGATAAATTTATGTTATCCTAGACCTATAGTCAAATAAGTTCTCTTATGAAGGATAGTGTCTTTGGAGGTTGTATAAGTGGCTATTGGTATTGATTCTGGTTATTCTTATACTCAAATGTGTTCATCTTGTTGTGTTTTCCACAATTTCTTCTTTCTAACCCTTTCAATCTTTTCTTGCTTCTTCTCGAATCCATTCTACTTTCTTATTTATATTTTGTGTCGTGAACATTCTTTCTAATATGTCATTCATGATTGGTTTGTTATGTAGCTTCATTCTACAAGTGCTGATGTAGTATGGCAAGATGTCTCCATCCGATGTAGTTAGATTGGCCCCACCACTTGTTGGCATGTGGTTGATGATTAGTGGTCTTTATCCACACTTGTATAATTTGTTTGCATGCTGCATCAAGGTGTAAACAAGGACTAAATCTCATCCCATAATTCCTTTATCCTTGATGTTGCAAGTTTTTTTCTTCTTTTGGTAGTGTAAATTCTTGCTACAGTTTTGAGTCTAGTTTTTTGAAGTTTTTCCAATTGGTCCACTTTCTAGAAGAGCTCATGGCATACCCATTTGTAATTCTTAGCTACAAAAAAATCTTGAATGAGAAAGTCTATGTTGAGGATTTCATTTTATCCATACACTATGTTGAATGGTGCTACTCTTAGAGTAGTATTGTAGGGAACTCTATATGCCCAAATAACATGAAGCTATTTGTCCCAATCAGACCTACCATTATTTACTAAATTTTTCAACACTTTGCAAAGGACCTTGTTAGCAATCTCTACTTAACCGTTAGCCCATGGATGATATGATGCAAAATTTTGTGTGTGATTAGAAATTCATGTAGCAATGAATTAATCACTTCACTGAGGAAGTGAGTACACATATCACTAACAAACTCTATCAGAAATAAAATCTTGCGAAGATGTTTTCAAACAAGAACTTGGATGTGGTCTATGCATCATTCCTATAAGTAGCTTTTGTTCTACCCATTTAGTCTAGTTTGTGGTCACTATGATGCATTCCACATGCGAACCTTTAGCTAGTGGGTTAATAGGTCCTATGAGATCAATACCTTATTTGGAAAATATCTGGCTTCCTATCATGGGTCTATAAGGTATAATTTTTTTTATGAAAGGATACTTTGTTTCATGACACACCCTACATCATTTTACATACTCTTCTATATCAATGTGGAGTGTTGGCCACCATAGTCTTGCTCACTTGCTGCAACATACTCTACTTCTCTAGTGGAAATAGTTGTACATTCTTGAAGAGGAGATCTCCAAGAGATAGCACCTCCAACAAAATGAAAAATGTACCCTGATGTAGACTTACGAATGTTATAACTTATGGAATATGTTGAACAATGCATTGTTGGAGTGTAACATGGAATATGTTGAACAATGCATTGTTGGAGTATAACATGGAATATGTTGAACAATGCATTGTGGCAGTGTTAAATTATTATTGAACAATGCATTGTTAGAGTGTTAAATTATTGATGTATTAATGTGTTTTTGATGTTTCTGATATAGCAGCTGAAGGTTCATGAGGAGCGTGCAAGGCGTGAAAGGGTGGATATTAATAATCCGAATAATTATTATTTACTTTGTAAATAAACCCTCATAGAAGATTCTATTGTTAGAAATAGTTAGAAAAGTAATGGTTAGTATAAGGATCATTGTAGACCGCAGTTTTTGTTATTGAAAGCAATGGCTTTTTGTAAAAGTTACCAACTTTTAGTTTCACACTTGCTTTTCAAAGTCGTGCTCATGTAACCACTCTTTTCGACGTAATCAAAAGTTCCTATAAATACATGCACTCTGTGGACTGTCAAAAACAGAGTGCATGGGGGGAGATTGCACCCAATACTACGTTCAATCTCGTCTCTTGTTGTCTCTATTTTCTTGTGTGTTTCTGTGTTTGTAACCTCTGTCTGCGCATGAGCAAGATCCTGACAACAGTGGTATCAGATCTATACACGCGTCAATATGGAGGGTTCTGTTCTCTGTTGGGATTCCATCTCCGTCTTCGTCTTCGGTTTCGGTTCTTGTTCGTGTTTCTAGTTTCTATTTCTGTTCGAGTTCCAGGACCAAAACCTACGTTTTCACCTACATTTACTCCTACATTTACACCACTCTTTTCGATGTAATCAAAAGTTCCTATAAATACATGCACTCTGTGGACTATCAAAAACAGAGTGCATGGGGGGAGATTGCACCCAATAATGCATTCAGTCTCATCTCTTGTTGTCTCTATTTTCCTGTGTGTTTTCTGCGTTCATAACCTCTGTATGCGCATGAGAAAGATCCTGACAACAATGGTATCAGAGCTATGCACGAGTCAATACGGAGGGTTCTGTTCTCTGTTCGTGATTCCGTCTCCATCTCCGTCTCCGTCTCCGTCTTCATCTTCGGTTCCGGTTCCTGTTCCAGTTCCAGAACTAGAACCTATGTTTACTCCTACGTTTACACCTATGTTTACTCCTTTGGCTTACTTCAAGGCATCGACTAAGGCGTCGACTAAGGAAAAGAACTTAGGCAATTAGTTAGGCAATACATTGGCAACATTGGCACCCAAGGCTCCCTTGGCGACCGTTGGCAGCCATTGGCTACGTGCGAGGCAATTCTAATTTTGAGTGGCAATACAGTGGTTTAGGTTCCCTAAGGTAGGAGGGTTTGAAGCCATAACCTCCTACTTACAAGGGAAGTACTTTTACCACTACACTCTTTCTTTCTGTAAAAGTTACCAACTTTTAGTTTCACGCTTACTTTTCGAAGCCGCTCTCATGTAACCACTCTTTTCAACGTAATCAAAAGTTCCTATATATACATGCACTCTGTGGACTGTCGAAAACAAAGTGCATGGGGGGAGATTGCACCCAATACTGCATTCAATCTCGTCTCTTGTTGTCTCTATTTCCCAGTGTGTTTTCTGCGTTTGTAACCTCTGTATGCGCGTGAGCAAGATCCTGATAACAACGATTGTCTACACAAATAGCATAGTCAAAATCTGTGTAACCAATAATGGATGCTTTGCCTCTACCTAAGCATAGACACTTTCCCTTAGTGCCACTCACATATCTCAAAATCATCTTGACTGCTTCCCAATGTTTCTTTCTAGGATTAGACATATATCTGCTCACAAATTCCACTGCAAATGCAATGTCTAGTCTTATAGCTACCATAGCATACATGATACTATTAAGAGCAGACTCATAGGGAATTTCGTTCATGAATTCCTTTTCCTCATCTGATTTGGGGCAGCCATCCTTTCTCAATTTCACATATGTGGGTAAAGGTGTACTCAATGCCTTTCCACCCTGCATATTGAACCTGTGAAGTACTCTGGATATCTACTCACTTTGAGACAAGTATATGCATTGTTTACTCCTATCAGGAGTAATGTGCATGCCTAGAATATGTTTGGCATCCCCCAAATCCTTCATATCAAATGTCTTACTCAACTTCTTTTTGAGAATTGAAAAGTCATAAGAGGACTTCCCAGCAATCAACATATCATTGACATAAAGTATCAAGCATATCAAGCTGCCATCTGAGCATCTCTTTGTGTAGAGACAATGATCCTCATTGCTTCTAGAATAGCCTTGAAACTTCATAAAAGCATCAAACTCTTGGTACCATTGTCTAGGGTATTGTTTAAGTCCATACAAGCTCTTTTTGAGCTTACAAACTAGACTTTCCTTGCCAAGAACTACATAACCCTCTAGTTGTTCCATATAGATCTCATCTGTAAGATCTCCATGCAAGAAAGCAGTTTTCACATCCATTTGGACTAGCTCTAAGTCCCCCGTTGCAATGAATCCACGCAACATGCACAAAGGTAGTCATCTTGACCACTGGAGAAAAGATTTCCTCAAAATCAACACCATGTTTTTGCTTAGAACCCTTTGCAAAAAGCCGTGCTTTATACTTTGGAGAAGTACTATCTTATGTGAATTTCAGCTTATATACCCATTTACATGGTAAAGCTTTCCTGTCCTTTGGCAAGGGTACTAAATCCCAAGTACCATTCTTGTGAATAGAATGCAACTCACTCTTCATGGCACACTCCCACTTGACATGATCCTCTATCTACATAGCCTCTTCGTAGCAAGAAGGCTCACCAACATCTGTTAGCATAACAAAATCTAAACCTAGAACATATCTATCAAGTGGACATGAGACATGTGCAGAGCATCTCAATGGTTGCTGAATAGGAACATGTGTAGACTGATTTGATCGGACATTCTCTTCAATGTCCCTATGTGAAGCATTTTTATGGATGCTAACTGGATGAATAGTATCCTCAAACACCACTCTTCTCACTTCAACCTCCTTAGTGGGTTGTTTATGCATCTTAGACTCATTGAAAATGACATCACTACTTTTAATAAGTGATCATGTTTCAGGATCCCACAAGCGATATCCAAATTGTCCGTCTCGACCATATCCAAAAAAATGCATTTCTTGACTTATGGTCCAACTTTTGTCTAAGATTCTTGGGTATATGAACATATGCTTCACACAAAAACTTGAAGATGATCATAATATGGTGGCTTCCCTATCCATAACTCTTGTGCCACTTTTAGACCTTTGGCAGTACTAGATGAAAGGTTAATCACATGAACTACAGTCAATATTGCTTCTACCCAAAAACCTTGTGAGGTTTGCATGATGCAACATAAAAACTACTCTATCTTGAATAGTTCTATTCATCCTTTCAGCTACACCAATGTGTACTGGGGTATAAGGAGTTATAAACTCTCTACAAATCCCTATAGACTGACAGAAAAGGCTGAATTCATGTGAGGTATACTCACCCCTATTATCTGAACATAAAGCCTTATGCTGAGTTCCTTTTTTAGTCTCAACTAAAGTAAGCCATTTTTTGAAAGTAGGGAATACCTCATCCTTTGATTTGATAGGATATACCCAAACTTTTCTAGTAGCATCATCTATGGAAGTGACAAAGTAAAGAGAACCACCTAAGGACTTAGTGGGCATAAGACCACAAACATCTGTATGAATGAGATCTAAATGCTGAATTGAAGAATCAATGTGCGTTCTATGCATATTTTTTGTTTGCTTTCTATATTGACAATGCTCACAAAATGAAAAATCAAAGAAAGATAACACAGGTAAGTAGCCAGAATGAGAAATATTTTCCATTTCACTACGAGATATATGGCCCAAATGACCATGCCAAATACAAGCAATAGGCTATTCAATAACAATTAACAAGTGTTCTTTATGTGATACAAATAAAGGATAAAGTGAGCCAACTTTGCTTCTTTGACCAACTCACATCAAGCTGCATGATAATTGAGGTAGATGGTGTACATTATGCATTGTAAATTTTGAATTATCAATGAACTGCACAACCACATCTCCAATCCTCACAATGTCACACTGGTAAGAGTCACCAAGTCTCACAACACCAAGAGACTTTGCTGCATAATTAGAGAACCATTCTCTATGTGGTGTCACATGGAAAGAAGCACTAGAATCTACAGCCACGTGTGGGAAAGAGAACTAGTCATAAGAGCCTCAAATGGCATAGTACTATCAAGTGTCAACACATCAACATCATCAGAAATAGCATTAATTTCTTCAATCTTCATAGTCGATGTAGATGGTGCACGTAACTAATTAACATGCCCATCAACATTATATCCTTTACCTTTAGAATTCTTTAATGCATAAGAGTCTTTCTTCATGTGTCCTTTCTTATGACAATAATGTCATTCGATAGCCCTCTTCCTTGATTTACTTCTACTCTTATTCCATTGAAGATTTTTTTCCTTGTTCTTGCTCCTACCACGTTGTTGATTCTTTCCTTGGTGAGAATCACGAACATTATATGCATCTCCACTCTGAGTGCCAACCATAGATCTTCTACGAATCTCCTCACTCAAGACTGCTCCACATATGTCATCATAGACGAGTTTACCACCACGTGTACTATTGCTAATAACTGCGCAAAACAGTAGCAATACTATTTGTGTCCTTCATGTGAAGGTCATATAATTTTCTCATCAGATACACTTTATTTGATGCTGTCTCTTTTTCATATGTATTTCATAACTTCTTCCAAAGCTCCTCTGCACTTTCATAATCTAATACTATATTTAGTAAACATTATCTGCCAAGTGCAAACGAATGGTAGACTTTTCCATTTCATCTAACTCATCCTAATCATCTTCATCCATTTTAGCAGGCTTCTTTGAAATCCCATGCACTAGCGTCCATTGCCTCCTTTGAATCAGCACACCTTTAATCTGATTCTTCCATAGAGCAAAGTTTGTGCCATCCAATTTTCGGATCTCAAAATGTTCTTTGCCCTGCAAGTTATAGCTCCTCCTCGAAACATTGGCTCTAGACCCTGATCCACTAGATGTGCTTGAGACCTTTGATGCCATGATGGTAGAGAACTGAATAGAATGATAATGGAGCTAGAAGATTCCAAACACCAACGAATAAGTGTATCAATGAGCAAATCGACCACTATGTAGTTGACAAAACCAAAAATATGGAAAATGTTTGCCAGAGTATCCTCTACAAAATGAGCATATGAACAGTGTCAAAATTTCATAAAACTGCAAGTATTGACATGTTTACCTGCATAGTGAATCAATGACTCCACTTCATATAATGAGTTACCCAATAGAAGACAACTAGGCTTATCGAGTACCTATGAACAGCTATCATACATCTCCTATTGCAAGGCTCGGTAAGTCTTCCACTTGCATCACCGAAGAGAGCCTGACCTCTGGGTGTCTCCCAATTAAGAAAACCTCACCATGACCCTCTTTATCAAACATAAAAGGCTTTATGGGAAAACATAACCGCTATATCAATGAATACATTGACGTACATAAGCGGTATCCACAAAAGCATACATGGTGTGTATGTGCTCAATATATGCAATACAATGACATTAAAAGGCTGAATTCACAGCCCAAAAACTAGCCAACAACACTTGCAGTTGTCTGTCAACTTTGATGTTTTTAGGCTCAAAAACCTGCATAAATTTGTAGCAGCTGCTCCCACCAAAACTGAAACCTTTTGAGAAACCTATGGTTTTACAAGTGTGACTGAAAAAACAGCCCCAAAGGTTGATATTTATTTTTGGAGAAGTACACAGAACACTCTACTTGATGTTATTGGACCTGTGTGAAGAGAACTATGAACCAAAGTACTCCAAAATGACTCCAAAAGACACCCCAAGAATGCTTCAAAAACAGACTTTGCAAGCAAAGAATCAAGCTTTGAAGGACCAAAACATGTTCAAGGTAATGTTAACCTTAGTTTTTTCCCTTCTTCACACACCACAAGAGTGTAGTTCAGCGAGCTTTGGGGGGAACAGTACTGGGATGGGTGACCTCTTGAGAAGTATCAAGACCCTCTATCCTCCTTGATCATTGAGGTCCTCCCTCACGCGCAGCCAATGGTGCCAATGGTGACTTCGATGCCAGATGACAAGGTATGCCAAGGTCTATGCCTTGGTCGCCGCCTTAGTTGTAAGCCTTAGTCATAATGATCTCCATCCAAACAAAATATTGTTTCATTTTGAAGTAGATCATGTTTATATCTGATTGTGTGAATTCGATAAAGAAACACATTTACCCACAAAGAAATGCTTTCCAAAGTTACCAAATCTTGAGATATCAACACGGAATGAGTGGATTCAAAAGTATTGGTGGATTGCACCAATGTGCATATCCACTTGTCCTTCACCATTTATTCAAGCTCAAAAGACATATACTAGTTCCATACTTATTATGAAACTTTTAAATATGTAGATTAGATAATTACCCTATCGATAAAAATTTGGTTTATAAGTTCAACTATGCATTTGAATTGGTTTTCAATAAGGATGTATTCAAAAGAGTAAACATAATGAATTACTTAGATTATTTTCAAACCTCATTTGATATGGTTTGAGGGTATCCAAAATTGCTGGTTTTGACCATTTTGAAGTGGATTTTTGTCAAGGAACATGTTTATAGTCAAACATCATTTTTTAACATTGTTTCAAATTCAATTGTTCTTTTAATGTTATATAATCTATACTTTAAGTTGAAGTGTTTTAATGATACATGAAGTGATTTTTTAGATTTTAATATGAAGTTATGTGATTCAAATGTGGATTGAATGATCTTGATTATGTTCATTATCTATATATTTATCTATGTATCTATCCATCAATCTATCTACCTATCTATATAACTATCCATGTATCCATCAATCCATCTATTTATGTATCTATTTATTTATATATAAGATCCTTCTATCTATCTATCTATCTATCTATCTATCTATCTATCTATCTATCTATCTATCTATCTATCTATCTATCTATCTATCTATCTATCTATCTATCTATCTATCTATCTATCTATCTATCTATCTATCTATCTATCTATCTATCTATATATATATATCAATCAACTAGTGGATCTATCTATTTATCTACTTATCTATTTATTAATAATATCCATCTATCTATCTATTTATCTACTTATCTATCTATCTATTTATCTATAAATCAATCAATCCATCTATCTATCTATTTATCTACTTATCTATCTATCTATTTATCTACCTATTTATATACTTATATATCTATGTGATTATCTATCTATCTATCTATCTATCTATCTATCTATCTATCTATCTATCTATCTATCTATCTATCTATCTATCTATCTATCTATCTATCCATCCATCCATCCATCCATCCATCCATCCATCCATCCATCCATCCATCCATCCATCCATCCATCCATCCATCCATCCATCCATCCATCCATCCATCCATCCATCCATCCATCCATCCATCCATCCATCCATCCATCCATCCATCCATCCATCCATCCATCCATCCATCCATCCATCCATCCATCCATCCATCCATCCATCTATCTATCTATCTATCTATCTATCTATCTATCTATCTATCTATCTATCTATCTATCTATCTATCTATCTATCTATCTATCTATCTCTATCTATCTATCTATCTATATATCTATCTATCTATCTATCTATCTATCTATCTATCTATCTATCTATCTATCTATCTATCTATCTATCTATCTATCTATCTATCTATCTATCTATCTATCTATCTATCTATCTATCTATCTATCTATATATCTATCTATCTATCTATCTATCTATCTATGTAGTGGCATGGATTGGATTGCATGATGTGGGTTCAATTGAATGATGTAGATTAAATGATTTGAATGATGTGGATTGATGTGATTGATGTGGATTAAATTGAATGATGTGGATTGAATTCAAGATTTAGCATTAATGTTTTCGTTTTTCAAATTTAGAAGTAAAACATGGAAAGAATGCTAGATGTGAATGATGAACTTGATCATGCTAAATCACAAAGGATTTTAAATAAAAAGAATGCTCAATTTGCACAATCATCATTAGTGTTTTTATTTCAAAAAGATTTAGAACCAAAGGGTTTATAGGGAGAACCATTATGGATGAAAGAAGTTAGAAAGCTATAACCGATCATTTTGTTTGTGATGTCCTCTTGCAAGTTATAGGGAGAGTGAAAGAGATAGCACCATTAAATCTTTCCAACTTACAACATACAAGATTATCAAAAACTTTATTCCGATCGTTTGGTCAAGTTGAATGATCATTGCCAACCATTAATCCAATTGGACTATATTCCACCCGAAACATTTTTGTACAAGATATCCTTCACCAACATGTAGATTGGGACAATCACCAAAAGAATGCAAATATAGGTTTGGTACTCAAAATCATGTAGAATTCTGTAACCAAGGACATGAAGGCCCTCTTCCTTGAATGTGGCCATATATTCTTCTACCCAGAGAACATAACCGTATTCATGATTTATCATCACAAGGATCAATGGTATACAATGAAGGATTGTTAATTCTATATTTATGTAGAACAATTGATGATTACCAAAAGAGATTTGATTATTTAGAACAAATATGAAAGACTATCAGAGGCATCATCATCATCTTTTGATTGGTTCACTATGGAATCTGGATGAGTTACTACATCAACAAAATAATTAATAGATAAGCCAATTTTTTTTAATATTTGAAATCATCTTTTATAGTATAGACATTGTTCTTTAAATTGAATATAATCAAAGTAATTAGAATACATCATTTCATTCATTTTGTATATCATCATATATTATAGGTACCATCTCATCTATTTCTTCCATGTCTAAAACATCATTGTGGTCTGCATCTATTTCGTGATCATTCCATGAATCATTTGCTAAAATTTCATGAGTTTGAAGTTTTCCAAACTTTTTTTTGGCTATTCTGAAAGCTTTCTTGGTTGGAGTGTGTAACAAATGCATATCACAAAAAACATATACCAAATCATTGGCACGCTATACACTTAAGCAATTTCATTGTTTTGAATGAACAAAATCATATGCACTCTAGTTATGTTCACAACTATTGTTTAAAGTTGTTACTAAAGGCACTCTCATAGCTATATGTTGCAACTCCACTATTTCACCTCTGTAATCTTTCCACCATACAAGAGATGGATGCTTTTGAATTGCTTCAATCTATCATAGACCTCCAAAACTTCCTTCTTGATTTACATAAACTATCCTTTGATGGAATGCATCTCAACCATTTGTGCTTTGGTGTAATAATTGACATGACATTTCAAAATTTACCATGAATTCTTTGTTTGAAGCTAGACCATTGACTTGAAATTTTAGATTCAAAACAAATGTTGTTCCATGTAAATGAGTATGCAATTGCATCCATCATTTCTCTATTAATAATACTATCTGTGTTTTTTCTCTTGATGAGACATGATTAAAGTCTTTCACTTTCTGAATAGTTTCTAACATAATCCAATAAATGTTTCCTATCACAAACTTATCAATATCAATGATTTGTAAAATTTCCACAAAAGGTTTAGTAATACCAATAATTTCTTCAAGATTGCACCAAAAACTTTGTGATTGTATTAGAGAGATATACTTCAAAGCTGAAACTCAATAACAAGGATACTTCTCTAGCCATGCCTCCCATCTTCAATCCACAATCATTTATATAAGTGCTAGCCAGAATTCTAATAATCCATTGATCACAATATAAGTTGTTGCAAAACATGTAGCTCAAAAGATAAGAAGTGCTTTATTAGGAGATTTTGAACAAAAGAGAGAATATGAAATTGATGCTCTATGATATATTTGACCATATTAAGCCACACATGGAACCCAAGTAATACCTTCATACTTGTCTTGTATCATAATTCCATTAGATGCATTGTCAGTCACTATAACAATGGTATTATTTTGAATACCCACAAGAGCTAACATGTTCATATATCTTTACAAGGAAGTTGAACTTTTCTCCTTAAGAGAAGTATCAAATACCTCCAAAAACATACTTCCCTTTGGACATATCACCATGATGTTAATCAATGGCTTCTTTTGACAACGTGTCCATCCATCTAGTTCTATTGAGCATCCATATATGGGTATATAATTAAGAATTGTTCATTTTAAGATAGCATTCCAATTGTTCTTCACTTTATCTATATATTTTTACCATATTTTAGTTTGACATATTGAATCCCTTTCGAGCAGTTGACATTAAAGCATCTTTGAAAATGGGTTTATGAATAACATTGAAAGGAATTACACATGCTAAAAATGCTTGAGTCCTTGCTTCTCAAAAGCCACATGGATTATGTTTTGTGATTTCTCCAAAGTACATAGGTACTTTATTTGTGTCATTTGCAAGATAAAGGGGCCTACAACACAACTCTAAAGTAAAAGAGGCCAGGTACAAAGCAAGGATTAGCAGTACCAACTCATTTCTTGGGGTGTCCCTCCATCTTTCCCAACAATGGTATCAGAGCAAATTGAGGTAAAATGGTAGATGGTTCCCCTTCTTTTATTGATAAATTGGATAGGAAAAACTACCAAGCATGGTCCTTGAGGATGAACACATACTTACAAGGAAGAAGTCTCAATGGATACATATTAGGAGATGAGGAGATGCCCATTTTCAGAAGCAAAGGACAACCTACAAGAGAGGAACTTGAAAGAATCAACTCATGGTGTGCTAAAGATGCATTAGCAAGGTCATATCTACTTAACTCTATCTCTAACTTCCTTCTTCCACACATTAGGAACTGGAAAACATCCCAAGAGACTTGGGATACATTGTCTTCATACTTTTCTTCTAATACAAGAGCTAGAAAGAACCAATTGTGGATTGAGTTTACCACTCAAAGGAAGAAACCCAAGAAAAGTGTTTCAGAATATGTGAGCAAAGGCAAGGATGTGGCTGACCAATTGGCAAGTATAGGAGAGGAGATTGAAGAGGAGCAAATTGTGAGATAAGCAATCAATGGCATCAAGGCAAATGACAAATGGGAAAGCTTCACAACTGCCATGGACTTGTACATGGACATGCAGATTCTAGATCTTAAAACACTCATGGGGAAACTCTTTACCCATAAAGCCAAGCTCAACAAAAATGGAGACTCATCAAGAGGTAATAACTCTTCTGCCCTATACACAAATAAAGAAAAGACTAAAGAGAGGGAAAAACAAGAAAGTAGAGGATGAAGGAACTACTTCTCAAGCTAACTATGCAGGAAGAGGTAGGAACTCAAGAGGAAGGGACAGAGGACATAAGCAAGGTAGGGGGACACCTTTCAACTCTTCCCCATGCAATATATGTGGATTGTCTAATCACACTACATATGAGTGCTATAGGAACTACAATAATTATAGAGGAAGAGGATATCAAAGAGGTGGTTACTCACAATCAAGAGGAAGATTCAATCATACTCAAGGCTACAACAACTACTACAACAACAATTAAAACAACAACTACCAAGGAGGTTACAAATGAAGGAAAGACTTCAATAATTACACACACGATCAATAGGACTCCCTTCTGATTATGAACATGACTTCAAAGCAAGGTATGAGTGATGAACACATCTTCTATATTGACTCAAAATGTTCAAACCATGTGGTAGGCAATGTAGCTCTTCTCTGTGACCTTGAGGAACCCAAGGGAAAGCACCAAGTGCAAAAAGGTGATGACACCAACCATTCAGTGGTCAAGGTAGGAAATGTTAAAACTTCTGATGGGAATAGAAATTTGTTGACCATGGTTCTATATGTACCTACAATCAACAAGAATTTGATGAGCGTTGGACAAATTGTGCAAAAAGGTTTGCAGGTAAGGTTCAACAAATATGGAGCATTTGAGGAGGATCCCCAACATGGATTCAAGTGAGTTTCCAAGGGGGAAAAGATGGGTAGATTATTTACATTTGAACTCGAAGATACAAGGAATATTTCACTTTATAATTACAAGGATCAAACATTATTAGAGCTTGAGATTTGGCATAAAAGATTAGGGCATATTGGTGAGAGAACCTTAAAGCAAATATGTAGGGATCAATGTGTGCTTGGGATACCTAATGTATCCAAGCAACACATGATCTATAAATGTGGTGCATGTCAATTTGGTAAATCACATAGGTTACCCTTCACAAAGAAAGGTTACATGCATGAAGATTACTTGGAACTTGTCCACAGAGATGTGTGGGGACCAAGCAAGGACCCTTCAATTTCTGGCTCAAGGTATTATGTATGTTTCATTGATGATTTCATTAGGTGAACTACATTATATTTTATGAAGCACAAAGATGAAGTGTTCACTTGCTTTAAGAAGTATCTTGCACTTGTGGAAAACCAAATAGGAAGTAGCCTAAAGAGATTAAGGTCAGACGGAGGAGGTGAGTACTTCTCTAATGAATTTGATGCATTCTTGTAGGATAGAGGAATCAAAACGAAGATTACTACAAGATACACCCCTAAGCAAAATGGGGTAGCAAAAAGGAGAAATAGGTTGATTATTGAAATAGCTAAGTCATTGCTAAATGAGAAAAGGTTACCTAATTATTTGTGGGTAGAAAGTGTTTCTACTACCACTTATGTCATTAACAGGTTGCCATCAAAATCACTTGATGGGATGACCCCATATGAAGCATGGCATGGTAGAAGACCATCACTTGATCATTGTAGGATCTTTGGATGTATTGCTTATGTGCATGTTCCATCTCATATCAGAGGTAAGCTAGACCCTAAGGCAGAGAAGTCCATCTTCATAGGGTATGATTTAAATTAGAAAGGATGCGTGTTTTATAATCCATCCAACAAGGGATTTATGTTCAGTAGAGATGTTGTGTTTGATGAGAATGATTCTTGGTTTGAAAGTGAATGCATGAAAGTCAAGTTGCCATATGACTTGGAAGAGGAGTTTCCAAGCCTCACCAAGGAGGAACCAAACCAAATTGAAGATATTAAATCAGATGATGAGAACATCATCAATCTAGAAGAATTCAAGGCATGGAAATCAAAGGGCAAGGCCAAGATGAAGAGGGTGGAAGACTTACCTAAATCATCAAACCAAGCTCTAAGGAGATCACAAAGGGAGAGCAAGAAGCCAATCAGATATGGGTATGACACTTCCTTAGTTACAAAGCACTCCATTTATCTTGCTAAGGATTTATCATTTAAAGAACCTACTTCATATGAAGAAGCAAAGACCAAGGCAGAATGGAAGGAAGCTATGGGTGAAGAAATAGAAGCACTCAACGAGAATGATACTTGGGAGCTAGTGTCAAAGAAGGAATCAATAAGTGTAATTGGTTCTAGATGGATTTACAAAATCAAAGAAACTCAGATGGATCCATAAACAAGTATAAAGATAGACTTGTGACTAAAGGCTTTGCACAAACCCAAGGAGTTGATTATGAAGAGACTTTCTCACCTGTGGCCAAAATGCCAATGATCAGGGTATTGGTAAGTGTGGCTGCATCAAGGAATTGGAATATGTACTAGTTGGAAGTAAAAAATGCTTTTCTTAATGGTTGGATTTTAGAGGAGGTTTACATGGCTCAACCTCTTGGTTATGAAGAAGCAAGCAAGGTAAATTACGTGTGCAAACTAAACAAAGCTCTTTATGGATTGAAGCAGGCACCTAGGGCATGGAATCATAGGTTGACTACCTATCTCCAGGACTAACGATTCATCATGAGAAAAGTAGATACTTCTATGTTTATCAAGAGGAGTAATTTAGAAGTGATATACTATGTGTGTATGTTGATGATATCATACTTACAGGTAGTGATGCCAATGGTATCAAGCAGATCAAGAATCAAATAATGCAGGAGTTCAAAATTAATGATCTAGGATCACTAAAGTATTTTCGTGGACATGAATTAGTGTATACAAATTTTGGAATTTATATTACTCAAAGAAAGTATGTGCAGGACATGTTGAAGAAGTTCCAGTTGGAGAATGCCAAGATAGCTAGCTATGGAGGTAAACCAAAAATTGAGTGCTCATGAAGGTGATGTGCTTGAAAATATTGCAAGATATCAAAGCATAGTAGGAAGCCTAAACTATGCTGCATTGAAAAGGATTGATATTGCTTATGGAGTAAGTGTCTTAAGTCAATTCATGCATAAGCCTAGAGCACCTCACTTGGAAGCTACCAAAAGGATTTTGAAGTATCTTAAGGGTACTCAGAATTAAGGTTCATACTTTCCATATACATCACATTTGGAAATCAAACTTTATTCAGATGCAGATTGGGAAACTTGTAAGGATGATAGGAGGAGTACTTCTGGTTATCTCTCTTTTGAAGGTGATAAGCCAATTTCATGGTCTTCCAAGAAAAAACCTACTATTGCTTTATCTTCAACAGAGGCTGAATATAGGGGATTAGCCAATGCTACTCAAGAAGCCTACTCAGATTTGGGACTTCACACTCACTCACCTATGATCTTTGATGAAAATGCTAATTCTACTCAGATTGCTCTACTCATATTTGGGACTTCACACTCACTCACCTATGATCTTTGATGACAATACTAATTCTTTACATCTTGCAGCAAATCCTATCTATCATGCAAGAACAAAGCATATATAAGTTCACTATCATTATGTGAGAGAGAAGCTATTGAGCAAGGAGATTCAACTTGGATATGTGTCCACTAATATGCAATGTGTAGATTTATTGACCAAAGCACTTGATGGTACTAAACTTTGCACGTTTAAAGCTATGATTGAATTGCAGGACATTCAAGACAATTGATGAAGAAGAACAAGCCAAGATGTTTGGCTTGAGGGCGAGTTGTTGGTGCAAATGCCAAACCTTCACACTTGGCTAGGCATTGAAGAAGTTAGTTGCAACTCTTTGAAGAACCACATGAACCATTGCTTATGGTTTTTACCATTAAATTTTGTAAAATTCATTTGACTTAGAGGAATCTTGTAAAGCCACTAAACGCGTGGAGTTAAGAGAACAAATAAGCTACAAATTTGCATGGGAGAATACCTCCTCATTTAGAGGAAAAACTTTTAGGTGGAAGATCATTTGAATTTAAAATTTAAATTTGAAGAATCTCTCTATAAAAGTACTTGGAAAAATCATGGCCATATATACTCCCTTTGAGAGCCATTCATTGATAATTTAGTAGAGGTTGAGTAGCACACTTCATTGCTCACTCATCTCACTATCATTTGGCATCATAGCTTTTTGTAACACGCTTAAATACTTCAAGCTAACAAATTTTGAAGGCATTTGATTCATCCAATTGGGAGAAAAGCACCTCGAAGTAGTCACTGGTCATTCTCTACACATCTCCTAAAAAGTCAGGGGTAAGCTTCTACTTGCTAAAGACATTGCTCTGTGTATAGCCAATCATTTTAAGTGATTCCACTTGGAAACATTAGATCTCTGAGCTAAGTAGATACCCTTAGAAGGAATTTTTCTAACTTCTATTGTACTGTGAGTACTGAGCAAAACATCCAACAGGTATTAAGACCAAAATAGCAAGTTTTTGGTCACAAGCTAGTTGTAAAGTTATCTGTTTTGATCTAATTGTTTGAAGCATCATCTTCAAAGTACATAGGTACTTTAACTGTTGTATTTTCAAGGTAAGAGGGCATACAACACAACTTTGAAGTAAAAGAGGGCAGGTACAAAGCATGGATTAGCAGTATCAACTCATTTTCTTCAGGTGTCCATCCATCTTTCCCAACAAGGACCAGTGAGCAGCATATCATCAACATACACAACAATGATTAGAAGCACATCATTAGCATGTGTAACATATAAGGTGCTTTGAGTTGGAGTGTTCTCAAAACCATGTGCAATCAGATAGGCATGTATCTTTTCATACCAAGCACATGGTGCTTGCTTTAAACCATATAATGCCTTCTTTAACCTACACACTTGGTTTTCATGCCCTTTCTACACAAAGCCACAAGGCCGACAAACATACACTTCTTCATGCAAGTCACCATTCAAAAATGTTGTTTTAATGTACAACTGATGTACATGCCAACCATGATGAGCTACAAGTGCACATATGTTAGGAATAGTAGTCATTTGGCAAGTAGGTGCAAAGGTTTCATCAAAATCCATGCCTCTTTCGTGCGCATAACCCTTTGCTTCAGCTTGTATACCCACTTAGTGCCAATGTCCTTCTTTCCAGTAGGCAAGCCACATAAAGACCAGGTACCATTCTTCATTATAGCATCATATTTATATTGCATAGAAGCCATCTAATTTTTTGAATTTTGTGCTTCATCAAATGAAACAGGCTCATTCTCATCACAGAGACTAGACACAACCATAACATAGCAATCTGATGCAAAAGAGGCACTATGAGAGCTTGAACGAGTATGATATGATATAGATCATGCAAAGTTTGCACCAGCCATTTTGGCATAGTTTTTGCTTGCTCAATATCAGCTCTCTCATCAACAAGTGCATCATGTAAATCTTCATAAAAAATGGAATGATTTGCATCATGACATGAAACCTGTAAAGGCTGAGTAGTTGGCTCATTAGGACCAGCTCTAAACTTTCCACTTATAAAAAGAGGGAGCAAAGTATCATACATGTCTTTGGAGCTAAAAAATGTCTCCTTTATACATGAAAGTAAAGGCTGAACAACATCTTCCACAAAAACAACATCATGGCTAACCAAAATGCATTTACTCTGTGGATGATACAGACAATAGCCTTTGCTTTTAGAACTGTACCAAACAAAAATACATTTTATTACTTTATCATCCAATTTCCTATGATGTTGTTCAGGCACTAATGCATATGCCAGACAACCAAAAACATGTAGATGAGCAACAGATCGTTTACGACCATGCCAAGCCTCATATAGAGTGATAGACTACAAAGCTTTAGTGGTACACCTATTAAGTACATATACTACACACATGACAGCTTCAAGCCAAAAACTATGTAGTAAAGCTTTGTTGCATGTGCCTCACCACATACATATGCATGCACACACATACATATTACATTCATGCACACACACATACATACATAGCATACATACGTACATACATTTTATAAGGGACACCAAATTGTTGTATGTTATGGTGGTGTGATGGTGATGCACCACGGGGGATTGTGCTCTATGAGAGCTCATAATGATGCCCTCAGAAAGTAGAACCAAGCTCCAAATGATGAGCCCAATGTTCTACAAAGACATGCAAAATATGTAGAATGGCAAGGTACAAAGAGAGCATGAACTCCGAGTTTCTAGGGTTTACAAATGCATTCAAACATTGAGTATATGACTGACTAGGACACTATATGTTTTATGAAAGAACATATGCAAAAATGTTCGGTAGCCATTTGGACTTTCACATGGATACTAGCGGTAACAATCTCCCACTAAAGGCCAATATGGCCAAAGTACTATGGGAGAAAAATAAATAATGATAAACAATACCTGAGTGTAAGTATACAAATTATACTTCCCACATGATGGGCATGTTACAAAGTGTACAAGTATTTTTGCAAGGTCATGAATCAAGTGACCCCCATCAAGTGATGACAATGTCAAAAGCTATCACGTGGTAGATCTTTATTCAAAGCATCTATAACATTATAATGAGTATGAAACTTCTCAAGAATAATGTGCTCAGTAGCTAAGCAATCTCCAATAAAGTGATATCTCACCTAAATGTGCTTGGTCTTTGCATGATAGATGGGATTCTTAGCCAAAGCAATGGCACTCTCACTAACACTAAGAGAATGAGATACATGCTAAGGTTTGATATTATGATCATTTGTAAGTCACATGTGTAGTCATGTGAACACCTCTTGTAAAAGAGTACATTTTATCTCTTGTAATTGTGAAAAAGAAAAAGGAAAAGGATGACTTACCTCATCCATGATGTAAAAGCAAATTCATGACTCTAACTACCTAAAACCGCGAATTTTTGAGCTGAGGGAATATCTCCTAACTTTGGGGATCACTTTTAGGTGGAGCCACTCGAATTCGAATTCAAAACTCCCTCCAAGAATAGCTATATAAAGAGCAACAAGGAAGAGGCGATTAGCAAGCCTTGTACGTGACCACTTCATGTGATTTTGTAGAGATTGAAGAGCTTACTCCATAGCTCTATCATTCTACTCCCATTGTGCAAATATTCATTGCCAATGTGGTTGTAATCATATGTGAATCTATACATTTGTTATTATCTACTTCTTTGTTTTGTTCTCTGTTATACTCACTCAGAGCAGTAACTTCAGAAGCTCATAACTCTAGCTATACTCATCCATTTTCAGTGTTTTAACATGTTTTGGATAGCCCTTAATGTCTACTTTGCAGATGTAAATTTTCATGCTCATTGGATTTGTAATCTAGGATAAATCTTCATTTTACTACTCATTGGTCTATCTCTACAGAGCCAGTCCTCAGTTCATCATTTGACCGGTTTTAACTTGGATTAGCAAGGTTCCTAAGTCTATTTGCTATGCCCAAAAGGAATTTATCTAATTCCTACCAGGATCAGAGCACTATTCATTTTTTCTAGCAGGTGTATGTCCAAAAATAGCAAGTTTTGGGAGCTAGTCATTTCGCAACTAGTCTTTCTTGAGTGAAAATTTTGAGATACATGTTCCAAAGTACTTGGCTGATGTTTTGGTGGATTTAGGAATCTCAAAGGGTCTACTAATAAACTCTGAAGTCTCAGTTGGCTAGTGTGAAGCCGGTTGTAGCAGCACCAACTCATCTTTGGATTGCATCCACCATCTCTCTTCACAGTGGTATCAGAGCTGAAGCAACATGGGAGATGGATTTCCATCAACAATTGACAAATTGGATCGAAACAACTACCGGTCATGGTTTCTAAGGATGGAGGCTTACCTTCAAGGGAGGAATCTATATGGATTCATATCCGAAGATGAAGCAGTGCCAACCATGAGGAATAAAGGGAAACCATCACATGAAGAAGTGGAAGGACTTTCAAATTGGTGTTCGAAGGATGCACTTGCAAGGTCCTATATTCTAAACTCAATCTCTGATTTTCTTTTACCTCATGTCAAGGGATGTAAGACATCAAGAGAGACTTGGAATGCACTTGCTTCTTTCTTCTCTTCCAACACTCGAGCAAGGAAGAACCAATTGTGGATGGAGTTCACAACAATGAAGAAAAGCCCGAAGCAAAATGTGATTGATTATGTCACAAAGATGAAGGAGATTTCCAACCAACTTTGAAGCATTGGAGAGGTAATTGAAGAGGAGCAAATCATTAGACAAATCATAAATGGAATCAAAGCAGACGACAAGTGGGAGTCATTCACAACAGCCATGGATATATACATGGATATGCATGCACCCGACCTCAACACACTCATGGGCCAACTCTTCACTCATGAAGCAAAGATTAGCAAAGGTGGTGAGTCCTCAAGAGGTAATAAAACTTCCGCCTTATATTCTGATAAAGCTAAGGTCAAGAACAAGTCAAAGAATAGGAAGAATGAAGATGAAGGTAGCTCTTTCCAGGCAAACTTTGCAGGTAGAGGAAGAGCTATAGGAAGAGGCAGAGGTGGAAAGCAAGGCAGGGGGAGATTCCAATCATCTCAACCTTGCAATATATGTGGCTTATCTAATCATACTACTAAAGAATGTTTCAGGAACCTAAGGAACTCAAGAGGAAGAGGATTCAATAGAGGTAGCTATGTGTAATAAAGTAAGTCTATGGTCTTGGGATCCGACTGCTTCAGACAAATCTGAAATCGAATACCATTTGGTCACTCGTCTGTAGGACCAAAGATCTCAAGAATAGACTCAAGCATAAGTTCATGTGCTCTCATATTCAAGTGATCCACTTAGCCTAGTGGTTAAGTCTCATGGTTGTGAAGGAGGAGGTCTTGGGTTCAATCCCCATGGGGAGCATGGGGAGAGAGTTTTGCCCAAGGAGCTCTAGAGCCTTCTAACACAAGTTAACATGAGTTAACTTTTGTCCATTGGACTTAACTCAAGAGGTGAGTACAACAACCACTAGTGGACTCTAGTGGAAGGTAGTAAAGCAGTGGTCAAGAACACTCCAGCCACTAGTATACTCTAGTGGTAGATATGAAAGGAGTGGAGGAGATTGCACATGCACTTGTGGACTCTAGTTACATTTTTGGTCCTCGTTGATTCAAGCACCTATATATACAAGCATAAGGTTGGGAGGAGAGTCATCTCTCAAGCACGTGGTGTTTGTAATTTCCTAGTATGTTGCATTGGTATTAGAGCTTGGTTAAGTTTTCATGGAGACCTTGTTCTCATCATCTTCCTTGAGCATTCATATTGTGTTCTTGCGTACAGAAAGCATTCCCTCAATTTTTTTTTATCCGCATGAATGTTTTCTTCTTGAAGGATGATGCTTAGAGGTGTAAAAGAATGTTGAGTTCTTTAGAAAGCGTGACGTTTAGCTCTCAGGTCTCAAACACGACACCTCTGAGAAAACTCATGATGTGTAAACCATTAGCCCATAGCGCCATGGATATTCAATATTCCGATGCATTTGCATGTTTTGCAATAGCGCTCGTCACGGGCGGTCTACAGAGCAAACGAAAACTCCAAAATGAAAATTGCTTCAGACAGATCTGAAATCGAATACTGTTTGGTCACTCGTCTATAGGACCAAAGATCTCAAGAATAGACTCAAGCATAAGTTCATGTGTGCATACACTCATATATTCAAGTGATCCACTTAGCCTAGTGGTTAAGTCTCATGGTTGTGAAGGAGGAGGTCTGGGTTCAATCCCCATGGGGAGCATGGGGAGAGAGTTTTGCCCAAGGAGCTCTAGAGCCTTCTAACACAAGTTAACATGAGTTAACTTGAGTCCAGTGGACTTAACTCAAGAGGTGAGTACAACAACCACTAGTGGACTCTAGTGGAAGGTAGTAAAGTAGTGGTCAAGAACACTCCAGCCAGTAGTAGACTCTAGTGGTAGATATGAAAGGAGTGGAGGAGATTGCACATGCACTTGTGGACTCTAGTTACATTTGTGGTCCTCGTTTATTCAAGCAACTATATATACAAGCATAAGGTTGGGAGGAGATTCATCTCTCAAGCAGGTGGTGTTCGTAATTTCCTAGTATGTTGCATTGGTATCAGAGCTTGGTTAAGTTTTCATGGAGACCTTGTTCTCATCATCTTCCTTGAGCATTCATATTGTGTTCTTGCGTACGGAAAGCATTCTCTCGATTTTTTTTTTTCGCGTGAATGTTTTCTTCTTGAAGGATGATGCTTAGAGGTGTAAAAGAATGTTGAGTTCTTTAGAAAGTGTGACGTGTAGCTCTCAGGTCTCAAACACAAAACCTCTGAGAAAACTCATGATGTGTAAACCATTAGCCCATAGCGCCATGGATATTGAATATTCCGATGCATTTGCATGTTGTGCAACTGTGCTAATCGCGGGCGGTCTGCAGAGCAAACGAAAACTCCAAAAAGGATAAGCTTGACCATGAGTGACAAATGTGCGACTCGAACCCATGACTTGAATGTCCACAGCTCATTGTCCTATCCAAGTTCTCAAAGCGCTCTCGTGCCTTGTACTTCTTTCAGCACACAAACAGGGAGGAAATTATCAAAAGGTGATTCTTCTTGCTGTGATCCAAAGCAAGTCTCGAGACCTCTAACCTCCACGAGAAACCGTGTCACTCAACCGCTTGAGCTAGCATCTTTGATTGCGCTATTAAGCGTATCATGGAGTCCTCCATCTGTATTGGTTGTGCTCTTATTATTAGCCTCAAAAAGGACTTTCTTCAGTCATTGTTGGGCACGATTCGAGCCCGTGACTTCCAGGAAATCAAAGAACTCTCGTATTTTGGGTTGCAAAAGCTTTAATATTAGAGACAAAGAAATTGGAGCTTCTTCAGGGTCGACGAGATTCAATTCTGGCGGTTTGATTCAGAGCCAAATTGTTCAGCCACCATGCTACAAGCATTGTGGTACCATAGATCTCTGCAAATGCAATTTTTTCTCAGTTGCTGCACATAAGCTCTCCCTATTCCGAGCTTTGGAACCATCTCCAAACCAACTTTGTCTCATCATTTGATTTCAAGAAGAAGCAAAAATATAAGTCCGGAATCGTTGCACTTCCAAATTTGGCGAGGAGGTGTGTGGATGCTCACTTAAGCCTTGAAGGATAATGAATTGCTCCTCGCAAGGATCAGAGGATGAATGAAGCTATGCTCAAAGCTAAGTATTTTTCAGTTTCTTCTCAAGCATCTCAAGAATTGGATGATAACTTTAGTTATGTTTCCAAGTTCCATGAGCACTCTTCGATTCCATGGAACTCAATAACCAAATTGATGAACTTAAATACAAATTGAACTTTGAAGTTCAATAGATTTTTGTTTCGTTCATGTTTTGCATCTCTGGTAATGATGCATAGGGCCATGAAAACATGGAAATTATAAGTTTTCATTTGATTTCATTCCAAGGAGTTATGGAAATCAAAGGTTGAACCTCAACATCAATTGATCTTTGACGTCAATAAGAGGATGTTTGGTTCTAGAGTTGCATCTCTGGTAAATGATGTAACTAGCTAAGCAATCTTTAGGAAATAAGATAAGTTCCTAATGACTAGAAGCAAGTGTGAACTTTTCATTTAGGAATAGAAAGTTCCAAGAAATGGATCTCCAATCCATGAACTTTTCCTAAATAAGCTATAAAGTTCAAAGTTATGTGTTCATATTTGCATTACTATTGGATCAATCATCAATAGATGCTTGGACTTTATACATAAATTTGATTAGTGAAATATGTTCAAAGGACTCTAGTAACATCTCAAGATTGACCCATAATAATGAATCTTGTATCAAACTCAAGAATAGGAGTCAATATCACATAAATGAAAGTTCAACTTAAACTTTCATAATAGTAGGGGAAACCATATCCAAAAGGTGATATTTAGTCTCTAGTTTGATACTCAAGAAATGAATAAAATTGAGTCAGTAAACTTTCTGGATATTGTTTGAAAGAATTTCTTTCAAATATCCTTCCAACCTTGCAAAAGATTTCAAGATCAATCATTTTCTCAAGATATTTGATTCCTCAAGTCTTTGAAGAATAACATTCTTCCAAGTACTAAGAATGAAGTTCTTCATACTCTTTAGTCCATAAGTAGTTCCCTAGCAATTCCAAACCTCAAGTATTGGTACTCAAGTCCAAATAGTGATATAACCTAGAGGTATATCAAAGATTCTTAGATGTGGAATCGGAAAGGTATATGTGTATGCTTGGACTTAAGTTAGGAAAAGATCTCTAAAAACTCCTACAAGTAAGCCAAAAAGCTTAGAAAAGCTCAAGAGATCTTAATGATAAAGATAAAGTCTTTATTATTATCGCATGATCAACAAGACCTAATCAATCTTGGCCATGGTTGTCCAATATAATTGCGATTGGAACTATTGTGAAGTTTGCCCAAGTATTGGCAATCGAAATAGTAAGATGTTCCAAGTTTGAACAGAGAAGAAATTCCAAGTATGTAGTCTGCAACCATGTGGATGGTAATTAAGTCTGTGGAAGGTAAAACATAATGTTTACCTATCCTTAAAGGGATTTTTGGTACAAATCCAAAGAGCATGAGTGGATGCTTAGACTTATGCAGTAGAGAGATTCCTATATAAAGTCCTTAGGGTAGGTACCTAAAGCATCAGTAAAGAAAGGAATTTAAAGACAAGAAGTCAAAAGCTCTTGTCACTACAAAATTATTCAAGAATAAACCAATTGAACTTGAATTTGAGAAAATTCAAGTACTTGGAATTCTAATTGGTTTTTATTTGAAAACCCTAGCAAAGAAGTGTTGATATTTTGTCAGAGGTTTTCAAGTTTCCAACAAAGCACATGATTGTGAGACGATCATGTGTAGGAATCAAAACCTAGAAAATCTAGTTAGAGATAATGCCTGAAACTTCAAAATTCTTGTCAAGAATTGAAGCAAGAAGGCACTCTATCAAGAGATGCTTAGACTTTAGGATAAGAATCACCCACACATTAATGTGAATATAAAATAGGGTGGTATGGGACACCAAATTTTATACTCATATTGATGTAGGAAAGATGGTATGGGACATTGGACCATGGGATGATAATTATCTTTTAGTCCTAGATTGGATCTTGAAAGTCTGATCCCCAATAGAATTAACACTTCTAAGAACGCGTTTATTCAAGAAGGATAAAAGTAGTATCTTAAGGTACTTCAAGGTAACTTCAAGATAAAAGAAACAGAAGATATGAAGTAAGTAGCTTCCAAGATCTTCTTGAAACACTTCAAGATAAAGTGTTGTTAATTTGGAAATATTTCATAAATTTCTGAAAAAAAGTTGGACTTTGAGTTGATCTTTTTAACCAAGGATTTGATTGACTAATTCAGGCATCAAGTTCCTAGTATAACTTGGTAAATCCACTCTTTTGACTCAAAGAAATGCACAAGAATTGCATTCCCGATAAGGAGTCAAGAAAGTTTGAATGTGACATGAACTTAGTCTCAAATGAAGCATTAATTGAATAGTAAACTCATCAACAGATCCTCAGTGGGTCGACACACGGATGTTGGTAACCACACTAGTATCTTGTGGTTGGATGATGTTTTCGAGTTGTTTCGAATCTTTTTGAGAATCAAATTTGTTTCTCTTAAAAATAAAGAAAATGCTTCAATACCTTGTTGAAAGAGATCTTTGAGAAGTTAAAGTCCTGAGTCATCTAGACTTTGACTCATAGCAAGTTTATGTATCTTCTTTGAAGTTTGAATTGGTTGTACAGAGTTTTAGTTATTTCTTTCCACTTTCCAAATCTTTTGGAATCGGCTCAGACATGGTATCTGATTCCTTTTGCAAAAGACCAGGGTTAGCTGGTTAGAACTAGATAACTAAGTTGAACAATCCTAGATGGATCTTCTGTACAAGAACCTTTTTAATCTTCAAAAGATGATAAGTCCAAGATTGACTTATTTATTTAAGTTTTGCTTCAAGTTATAGCATAAATGATTCTCTAGAGTCTAGTATACTCTAGAATAGAGAAGTTAGGAATTACTCATAAGATTGATAATTCCCAAGAACTTTCAGCTAAAGTCTTTGAGAAAAGTGTCCTAAGTTGGACAAATTTCATTATGAATTTTTATTGGGCAAGTTATAGTATGGTTGACACAAAGAAAATGGTAACTTTCTCTTACAGTTTACATAGGATTTTTAAATTCTTTTAGGACAAAAAAATCAAGTAATTTTTGGATCAAAGTAAACTATTGAATAAACATCTTAGTTAGATGTTTGGTACAACCAAACTTCAAATTCTCCAAAACAAATTCAAGTGAATCAAGAGTCTCAAAGTCTTGCAAGGGATAAGAATCCCACCTTCATTACTAATTCCATGCATCAGTTATGCCTAGAAATGGACTAATAATTTGAATCCACCTAGTTCACATGTTTGTGCCTAGATCTCACATCCAGAAACTATGAATTCGCCAGGGATGTTTCTAGTTCCACCCTTATTATCCTTTCACTATTTTGTACTTTGTCCAGTTCATCAAAGTGCAAAATGAGATAGTGTTTTGAATCATTTGGGCAGGGACGCCACCACAGAGATCAAACATATTCTTCCTGTTGGACTTCATTCTTCAACACCTCACATTTTTGGTGACAACACAAGCTTACTACATCTTGCAGCTAATCCGGAATACCATGCTAGAACCACGCATATTGAAGTCCACTACCATTATGTAAGGGAGAAGCTAATGAGCAAGGATATCAACTATCCTATGTCTCTACAAATATGCAATGTGCAGACATGTTGACTAAAGCTCTTGATGGTACAAAGTTAAGTAGATTCAAGTTGATGATTGGCTTGCAAGAAATCAAGGACAATTGAAGACTTATTTGGAGGCCAATCATGTTAGGCTTGAGGGGGAGCTATTGGTGCATTTTACCCAAGCCTACATGCTTGATATGCTTGATATTATGATCATTTGTAAGTCACATGTGCAGTCATGTGAACACCTCTTGTAAAAGAGTACATTTTATCTCTTGTAATTGTGAAAAATAAAAAGGAAAAGGATGGCTTACCTCATCCATGATGTAAAAGCAAAATCGTGGCTCTAACTACCTAAAACCATGAATTTTTTACTTGAGGAAATATCTCCTAACTTTGGGGATGACTTTTAGGTGGAGCCATTCGAATTCGAATTCAAAACTCCCTCCAAGAATAGCTATAAAAAGAGCAACAAGGAAGACACTATTAGCAAGCCTTGTACGTGACCACTTCATGTAATTTTATAGAGATTGAAGAGCTTACTCCATAGCTCTATCATTCTACCCCATTCTACAAATATTCATTGCCAATGTGGTTGTAATCATATGTGAATCTATACATTTGTCATTATCTACTTCTCTGTTTTGTTCTCTGCTATACTCACTTAGAGCAGTAACTTCAAAAGCTCGTAACTCGAGCTACACTCATTTGTTTTCAGTGTTTTAACATGTGTTGGATAGCTCTTAAAGTCTACTTTATTATATACATTTATATGGTCATTGGATTTGTAATTTGGGAGAAATTGTTATTTTATTGCTCATTGGTCTATCTCTAACAAGCCCCGAGAATGGCGAGCATGTTCCAGACTTTGTTAAAAGTTGTTCTCCGTCCTCAGTTCATCATTTGAAGTGTTTTAACTTGGATTAGCAAGTTGTCTAAGTCTATTTGCTATGCCAAAAAGGAATTTATCTAATTACTACCAGGATCAGAGCACTGTTCATTGTTTCCAGCAGGTGTATGTCCAAAAATAGCAAGTTTTGGGAGCTACTCATTTTGCAACTAGTCTGGCTTGAGTGAAACTTTTGAGATACATGTTCCAAAGTACTTGGCTGATATTTTGGTGGATTTAGGAAGCTCAAAGGGTCTACTAATAAACTCTGAAGTCTCAGTTGGCTAGTGTGAAGCCGGTTGTAGCAGCACCAACTCATCTTTGGATTGCATCCACCATCTCTCTTCACACTTACATTTCTCACTTGCTACAACATGCTCTACTTTTGTAGTGCAAAAAATTATACATTCTTAAGACAAGATCTCCAAGAGATAGCACCTCTAGAAAAATGAAACATGTACCATGATGTCGAGTTTCAATTTTCTACACAACCAACATAATTAGAATCTATGTAACCAATAATTTATGCCTCTTGTCTAATTAAGCATAGGCATTTGTCCTTAGTGCCACTCACATATCTAGAAATCATCTTGACCACTTCCCAATGCTTCTTGCCAGGATTAGACATATATCTACTCACAACTCTTGATGCAAAAGCAATGCCTAATTGCTAAAAATAAAGCCTCAAACATGAATGAATATAATTATAGAATGTTCTGGTGTGCTTCCTACAAGATATATCAAATTTTAGAATTGGATTTTGAAGCTAGGAGCAAATGCCTCAATAGATATCAAGGGAGGAATTTGTAAGAAGGTTATGATTTTGAACTTTTCCTATTCCATCAAAGTCAAGGGAAGCTTAGGAAACATAGAAGGTTAAGCAATGGTTGAGTATGCTACCCAAGGCAAGGGACTATGGGGATTAGTTAGTGGACCTGAACCTAGGCCTTAGTATGCAGAGCCATTCACTCAATCACAAGAAAGGGAATTGAATGAGTAGATTGAAAGAGATAGGAGATTCATATTCATCTTATCTCAACACATTAATAATGGCAATATTGGTGACATCCAAGACTTGGACTCATCCAAGAAGGTGTGGGAGACTTTGAAGAGGTTGTACTCCACCTCCATGAGGCACGAAAGATTTAAGGAAAGCTTCAAATAGAAGCATCAATGATTAAATCATTAAGATAAAAGAGATTGCAAATGCCTTCATATCAAGAGCCAGTTCCATCGACAATAATGATTTGGTATCTCATACACTAAATGGGTTGAGGGATGAAAAAAAATGGAGGCCATTCACTACTTCATTATATGTGAGGGACTCATTACTAGATTTTGAGCAATTAGTCACACTCATGGTGACTGAGGAGATGAGCCTCAATGGAGGTCATTCAAAGGGCAACGAAGCCCACATCTTTATGTAGGTAAAGGTAAGGGAAAGAGAGATGGAAACATCAGACAATGGAAAGGTAGAGGAATATCAAGAAACAATCAAGAAGGTTCAATACAAAGCTATTGAGCAAGGGGGAGAGGAAGAGTTAGAGGAAGAGGAGGTCAAACTCAAGGAAGGGACTACACAAAGGAATCCTACAACTATGGAAAGTAGGGCCATATTGCAAGGGACCATTACTCAAAGGAAAACCAAGGATGCTACACGAAGAATCAAGGAAACTTTGAGAATACTTCAAATATATTATAGAATGAGAATCTTTTAGCCATGTTGCAAAGAGCTGCAATAAGGAAATGTTTTGATATTTGCATGAACTAAACACACAAGGGCATGTAGAAGTAGGAGATGAAACTGAGCATAGGATCACACATATAGGTGATGTTCCTTTGGACTAAAATAAAAATGCAAAGTTCCTTAAAGATGTGTTACATGTACCAATAATCACAAAGAATCTAGTATCATTTGAACAAATGATTGAAAGAGGGTATTTATTCAAGCTCAACAAAAAATGATGCTTCATTGAAGATCCAAAGCAACACTACAAGCTGATAGCTAAAGGCAAGAAGGAAGGAATGTTGTTCACCATGGAGTTAAGACCATCCTCATCACATATGGTATATTTGATATTCAACAGCAAACAAATAGCCCAGGTGGATTTGTGGCACAAGAGGATCAGCCTCATAAACCTTTAGAAGCTGAAGGATATGCGAAGGAGAGGTGTTAAGTGGTCTTCCAAATTTCAACTCAAATTGCAAACTTTGTGTGAGGCATGTCAATTTGGGAAGCAAGCAAGGCTTCCATTCAAGAAGCGTACACAAAGGAGTAGATTCCTATTAGATCTCATTCATAGTGATGTATGGGGACCGACCAAGGAGCCCTCATTGGGAGCTAATAGGTATTTTGTTATCTTCATTGATTATCACAAAAGAACGACATGGTTTTATTGTATGAAGTCAAAGGCTCAAGTGTTTAGTCACTTTAAAGTGTTCAAAGAACTTGTTGAAAAGGAGATGTGTAGGTACATAAAGACTCCTAGATCTCATGGAGGGGGAGAATACCTTTCCAAATATTTTTATGAATTTTGAAGATTTATGGCATCAAAATGCAATACACATGTAGGTATACACCCCAATAAAATGGGATTCAAGAAAGGTAAAATAGGCACATAGTTGAAGTGGCAAGATCAATGCTCAATGAGATGAATGTGCCCAATTGCTATTAGGAAAATGCAGTAAGTATGACCATGTACATCATGAATAGTTGCCCCACTTCAGGTGTACATGATTTAGTTCCATATGAAGCATGGTATGGTAAGAAACTGGATCTATCCCATCTCAATTTTTTTTGTTGTGTATGTTACGTGCATGTTCCTTATGAATTGAGGCATAAAATTGAAGCAAAAGCTGAATGGTGTATATTTAATGGGTATTCAAGTGAGCCAAAGGGTTTTACATGCTATGATCCTAGAACCAAAGAGCTCAAGGTATCTAGAGATGTTATCTTTGATGAATTGTTGCCATGGTACGGTGTGAAAGATTCATTGTAGGTTGAACGCATACATGATGTCAAAATAAGGCATGTAGAAGATCAAGAAAGCATGAAGGTTTCTAGTCCTTCAACTTCAAGGGCAACATCAGAGAATAACCACACATCTCCATGGAAAGGGAGATTAAGAAGCAAGCCTATTTCAAGTGAAGAAAGTTCTACAAGAAGCAAAGGCAAGGAGAAGGAAGACAATTGAGGCAATCCAGTGGTAGAAATGAATAGCAATAGTGAAGAAGAGTTTGAAAAGATAAAAAAATATAGGTGTAAAGACATCAAAAGCAAGAAGAAAAAGGTTTGTTCCAGCCCCTCAAGAGAGAAGAATCTCAACAAGAGAAAGGTGTCGAGTTTGGTGACTAACTTATGACTTTCATTGCCAAACATTATGCACACATGAGTCAAGTACTTGCATGTGACGAGCCTAGATGTTTTGAGGATGCAACCAAGAATGAAGAATGGACCAAGCTATGCAAGAAGAACTCAAATCACTCAAGGAGAGCCACACTTTTCATTGGTACCTAAGACCAAGGACATTAAGTTCATCGACAACAAATGGGTATACAAGTTAAGGAGGAATTATGATTGTAGCATATATAGGTACAAACCAAGGATGGTTGCCAAGGGGTTTGCACAAACCTATGGCATTGATTTTGAGAATACTTTCAGCCTTGTAGCAAGAATGAGTTCTGTAAGAAGTCTCATTGCAATTGCAGCCTCAAAGAGTTCGAAGATCCACAACTATATGTGAAGAATGTTTTCTTGAATGGTGACCTAGAGGATACTATTTTCATGGAGAAACCAAAAGGCGTTGAAGATCATAGGATCCTCATCATGTGTGCAGGGGATGTGGCTACAAAGGAAGTGATGCAGACTCACCATTGTACATGAAGAAGGAAGGTGATCTTGTTATCTACATTTGCATTTACATTGATGGGCTTATTCTTATAGGGAATAATGAAGCAAGCATTAGAGAGATGACAAAGAATCTTGGAGAAGAATTCAAGATCTGAGATCTTGGGGAATTGAAGTACTTCTTAGGCATAGAATTAATCTACAAGGAGAAAATCATATACCTCATGCAAAGGAAGTGCATTCTTGATGTACTAGCAAAGTATGCCATGTGTAATTCCAAGACAATTGAAAATCCATAGGATGAAAATGTAAATCTGAGTGCACATGAGGTAGAAGACATTGAAGATGTTACTTTGCATAGATCCATTGTAGGATCCTTGAATTATGTAACTCTTGCTAGACTATACATCAAGCATGTAGTAGGCATACTCTCATAATTTATCAAAATCCCAAAGCACAACACTTAATGAAAGCCAAGAGGGTTCTTAGATACCTAAAGGACACTATCAATGAATGTTTATTCTAATATTATGATGAAGATTTGCAAGTTAAACCTTATTGTGATGCAGATTTGGCACGCACTAAGGATGATAAGAGGAGTACAAGTGGCTATGTAGTCATGATTGCTACACTTATGTGTTCCTCAAGTAGCTTTGATGTGAATCTTTTTTTGCATTTTTTACTCTCGTGATGGCTAGAGGTTTTTTTCCCATGTTACCACATACATGATTCACTCATATGTGGTGGTACTTTATACTTAGCGATACTATTCAACTCTTACTTTAGTTCAATTTATCATCAATAGAGAGAGTTATTCTAGCCATCATCTTCTTTGTGTGTCTTGCTACATTTGTGCTCTTTGTGCATGCTTCTTGTGCGTCTCTTGCACTTCTACACACATCCAATAGTGGTATCAGAGTAGCTTCATCTCCTTCTCAATATTTTGTTCGCATCACGGTGCACGTGCACTTTTAAGAGTGCAAATCGGCTTCAGAGCATAGAATAGTGAATTTTAGCAGTCGAAACAATTCCACCAGTTGCACTGACATTTTACCCCCATTTGGAAGCCATTCATGTAGCCAGAATTTCCATTAGAGTGATAGTTTGTGAGCTGAAATTTCAACATTCATTTCAACTTTTATCGAAGTAAAGATTTTGTCACATTCTTGTTCTAACTTTGGAACATAGTGGTAGAGGTAGATCGAAGGCCCGCAGGTTCTTCTAATTCACAGTCTACTGTCACAGATGGAGCTTCTTCTTCAAGTATAGTGGTTTCTCCTTCTCCACCTATATAGGAGTAGCTTAGATGGGATGGAAAATATTCTCAAGCTCATGTATTGATTGCATGTTTTGTGAAGCATCATATAGTTCCACACATTCGATCATGTTCTACATCAAGACAAGCATGGGACACTCTTGGTTCTTTGTATACCATGTGTAATGAAGCACATGTTGCATACTTGAGGAAGCAACTTGAGGATGTATGTATGGCTAAAAGTGAGTCTATGGATGTGTATGTGACACACATCAAGGACTTGAAAGAGCAATTGGCAAACATAGATGAGACTATTCTGGATGCATCACTCATTTCTACATTGTTGAAAGGATTACTAGAATCTTTTCAAGCTTTGCTACTACACTCCGTTTGGTTGCAAAAGAGAATCCTAATATGTATGCATTTGATGAGGTTGTGTCTCTTCTTTTGCAAGAAAATCAATCTAGAGTGAATAGGAGTGGTTTGATTGAGGGAACACAAGCACTTGCTATCTCAAAAAAGGGGAAAAGCAAGTATGGTTCAGCTTTGGGTTCATCAAAACCAAAGCCTCAACCTTCCTCTTCTACTCATTCCTCTAATGATGCTGATTTTCAAAAGAAGAAGAGATGCAAATATTGCCGGAAGGTTGGTCATACTATTGATGAGTGTAGAAAGCTTGCTAAGTGCAATGAAAAGAGGAAGGAATCCAGCATGTCTATTGCTGAAAAATTAGCAAATGCAAAGAATGATGAAGCTAACATGGCTCAAGATTTTTGGGCATGTGTTGTTACATGTCATTATGGTGCATCTTTGCATTCTAAATGTATGGTTGTGAGTGAGGCTAATTCGGATTGTTCTTTTGATAGTAATGCATCAAAGCACATAACTTCATGTGAAAGGTTTTTTGCATCTTTGAAAGATGCACCCAAAGGAGGACATGTGGTGTGTGCAAACAATGCCTCTTATCCTATCATTGGAGTAGGAGAAATTGAGCTTATGGTGGCATAACTTCATGTGAAAGGTTTTTTGCATCTTTGAAAGATGCACCCAAAGGAGGACATGTGGTGTGTGCAAACAATGCCTCTTATCCTATCATTGGAGTAGGAGAAATTGAGCTTATGGTGGCAAATGGAGGTGTGATTCTCTTGAAAAATGCATTATGTGTACCTAATATCAAGAAGAACTTAATTTCAATTCTATTGATTGCCAAAGCTGGACTTCATGTACACTTTGTTGATGATAAGTGTATGGTTCATGATGTCAACAAGGGCAATATTATCATGATGTCCGGTACATTGTGTAATGGTTTGTATCGCATGGATACATACAAGATGGTTGCATCGAATGCCTTAGTTGCTCATACTTCTCTGTTGGGAGTGATGGTTGGATGCACTCAAGAAATGAGTTGGTGCTGCTATACCTGCTTCACACCAGCCCTCCTTTGATTCCAGAAATGCTTAGTACACACCTTGAGCTTCCAAATGATACCAAGAAACCATATATGTACTTTGCAAATGATTTGTGAAATGATTAAACCAAAACAGATACTTGGTTCCTTCACAAATCCAAAAAACTTGATATTTTTGTAGTGATACCTGCTCAGTGTTATGCTCAGTGTGACCAGTACACTTGCAATTGAAACAATTCCTTTTGGGAGTATTAAAGTACCTTAATAAGCTACCATTTGCAAGTGGAATGAGAAGAAATGATAAACCACATCCAGAGAAATTGATTTAGCAAAATTATGATTACCCCCGACTTTTTAGGAGAGTTGCAAAGATAGACCAGAGGTGACTTCGAAGCCGATTTCTCGAAAATGGCTGAATGAAATCTTCTGCAATTTTGTATGCTTGTAGAAGACCTTGAGCTGGTTCCAATGAGCTATTAAGCTCTTGATTTGGTTCAGTGAGCACTGAGAAATGCTCCTTGGAAGTTGACAGACTTGAAGTAGAAAACACAGAGAACCAGATATGATGAATGTGTATATATCTATTGATTGATATGATTATACAAGCTCATTAGCATGACAAGCATAGCTAATTGAGGTGTGGTGGTGTAGGCTATGGAGTAGCACTAACACACACACAGTTACAACAGTAGAATGCCTCGGGAAGTGAGCTAAAGTGAGTGACACCACCGCGAGTTTTTTCTCTCCACTTTTATATGAGTTGAATGATCATTTGAATTTGAAATTCAAATGTAGGCTCCCTAGAATATCTCTACTAAAAGTAGGGAGATATTATCTCTATCATATCATTCTCTTTTCCACGACTTTATCAGGTAGGTAAGTGATTACATGAGGTGTTAAGTCATAAAGACTTTTACAAGGGGTAAAGAGGTAAGAACTTATAAGCATATGTTCATATGGGTCTTCCCTTATGTAGATTCTTCAAGCCAATTGTCCTAGCCAAGTGTGATGGCTTGAATTGCACCAACAGCTCCCCCTCAAGCCAAACACTTTGGCTTAAGTCTTCATCTTCTTCATCTTTAGTCTTCAATCACATCCTGCAATCCAATCATAGATTTGAATCTACATAACTTGCTTCCATCCAATGCTTTAGTGAGTAAGTCTGCACATTGCATATTGGTAGACACATATGTCAATTGTATCTCTTTGCTTAGTAACTTCTCCCTCACATAGTGGTAATGAACCTCTATGTGTTTGGTTTTGGCATGATATATTGGATTAGCTGCAAGGTGAAGAGAGCTAGTGTTATCTCCAAAGATGATTGGTGGTCTAGTGTATAGACCTAACTCTGTATACAAGAGTTTCAACCAGATAGCTTCTTGAGTGGCATTGGCAAGCCCTCTATACTCTGCTTCAGTGGATGAAAATGCCACTGTAGGTTGTTTCTTGGCTCACCAAGAAATAGGCTTATCTCCTGCAAAACAAATGTATCCTGAGGTGCTTCTCCTATCATCCTTGCATCCTGCCCAATCTGCATCTGAGTAAACTTTAATGTCAATGTCTGATGTATAAGGAAAGTACAAACCATGACTTTGAGTTCCCTTCAGATACTTCAAGATCTTCTTTGCTGCCTCTAGGTGAGGTACCCTTGGTTTGTGCATGAATTGACTAAGCACACTAACTCCATATGCTATGTCAATTCTTGTCAAGGTAGCATAGTTCAAACTACCTACCATACTTTGGTATCCTGTGATGTCTTGGATTTCTTCTCCTTCATGAGCACTTAACTTTAGGTTGACCTCCATTGGAGTGGTAGATATTTTAGCATCCTGCAAACCAAACTTCTTGACCATATCCTGTACATACTTCTTTTGAGTGATATATATACCTGAGTTGGTGTAGACTAACTCAAGACCTAAGAAGTACTTCAATAATCCAAGATCACTAATCTTGAATTCTTTCATCATCTGTCCTTTGATGTGTCTAATCCCATTGACATCATTACCTGTAATGATGATGTCATCAACATAAACACACAAGTAGATTACCTCTGTACTACTTCTCTTTATGAATAGAGAAGTGTCTGCTTTACTCATCACAAATCCTTGGTCTTGGAGGTAGGTTGTCAACCTGTAATTCCATGCTCTAGGTGCCTGCTTCAAACCATACAGAGCCTTCTTCAATTTACAAACATAATGTACCTTTTTTGGATCTTCATAGCCAGGTGGTTGTGACATGTAGACTTCTTCAGATATCCATCCATTCAAGAAGGCATTCTTGACATCTAATTGGTACATGTTCCAGTTCTTGGATGCAACTACACTCACAAATATTCTGATAGTTGGCATCTTAGCCACAGGAGAAAATGTCTCCTCATAATCATTGCCTTGGGTTTGTGCAAAACCCTTGGCTACCAACCTAGCTTTGTACCTGTTTATTGTACCATCTGAATTCCTCTTTAGCTTGTAGATCCACCTGGATCCTATCACCTTCATAGAGTCTTTCTTGGGTACCATGTCCCAAGTATCACTCTCCTTGAGAGCTTCCATTTCTTCATCCATGGCTTCTTTCCACTCTGGTTTGGTGATTGCTTCTTCATAGGTACCTGGTTCTTCATTCAACAAGTCCTTTGCAAGATATACAGAATGTTTAGTTACAAGTGATGTGTCATACCCAAATCTGATTGGTCTCTTGCTTTCTCTTTGAGATCTTCTAATTGCTTGAGTTGAGGATTCTGGTATATCTTCTAGCTTTTTCATCTTCATCTTCCCTTTGGATTTCCAAGCCTTGAATTCCTCAAGGTTTATTGTATCATCATCATCTGAGCTTGAATCTTCTTTCTGAATTGATTCTTCCTTGGTGAGCTTTGGGAAATCCTCTTCCATGTCATAGGGTAGACTAATCTTCCTGCATTCATTCTCATACCATGAGTCATTCTCATCAAAGATGACATCTCTGCTTACCTTGAAACCTTTGTTTGTTGGGTTGTAGAATCTGTATCCCTTTTGATTCAAATCATAACCAATGAAGATACATTTTTCAGCCTTGGGGTCTAGCTTTCCCCTTACCTGTGAGGGAATATGCACATATGCTACACAACCAAAGATTTTGCAATGATCCAGAGAGGGTCTCTTACCATGCCAAGCTTCATATGGTGTCATGCCATCAAGTGATTTGGATGGCAACCTGTTTATGAGATAGGTGGCAGTGGATACACTCTCTGCCCAAAGATAGTTTGGCAACTTCTTTTCATTAAGCATAGACCTAGCTGTTTCTACTATGAGTCTATTCCTTCTTTCAGCTACCCCATTTTGTTCAGGTGAGTACCTTGTAGTAATCTCCCTTTTGATGCCTCTTTCCTGCAAGAAATCTTCAAACTCATTGGAGAAGTATTCTCCTCCACCATCTGATCTTAGCCTCTTCAAGCTTCTTCCTGTTTGATTTTCAACAAGTGCAAGATACCTCTTGAAACAATTAAACACTTCATCTTTATGCTTCATAAAGTATAAAATGGTCCATCTGCTATAATCATCAATGAAGGACACATAATACCTTGAACCTGAAATGGAAGGGTCCTTGCTAGGTCCCCAAACATCTGTGTGTACCAAGTCTAGGTAGTCTTCATGAATGAAACCTTTCCTTGAATAGGGTAACCTGTGAGACTTACCAAATTGACATGATCCACACTTGTAAATCATGTGTTGCTTGGACACATTAGGTATCCCAAGCACACATTGATCCCTGCACATTTGCTTTAGGGTTCTTTCACCTATGTGCCCTAATCTCTTGTGCCATATTTCTAACTCTGAAAGTGTCTGATCCTTGTAATTATACAAAGCAATGTTCTTGGTGTCTTCTAGCTCAAAAGTAAACAATCTACCTGATTTCTCCCCTTTTGCTATCCTTCTGAATCCATGTCTTGGGTCCTCCACATATGCTCCATGTTGTGTGAATCTGACCTGCAAACCTTTCTCCACAATCTGACCAACACTTATTAGATTCTTGGTGATGGTTGGTACATAGAGTACCCTACTCAATAGGTTTTGGTTACCATCACATGTCTTCACATTTCCAATCTTAACAACAGAATGTTTAGTGTCATCACCTGTTTGTACCTGATGTTTGCCCTTGGGCTCTTCCAAATCAGAAAGTAGTGCCACATTGCCAGCTACATGGTTAGAACATCCTGAGTCAATATAAAATAAATGATCATCATTTGTACCTGCCTTGGAGGTCATATTCATGATCAATAGGGAGTCATCTTGCTCCTCTGTGTAATTGTTGTAGTCCCTTCTGTTTCTGAATCCACCTTGATAGTTACCATTGTGGTTGTGGTTGTAATTGTTGTTGTATTGATTGTTGTATCCATTGTAGCTTTGATGTTGGTTGAATCTGCCTCTCCCTTGAGAGTATCCACCTCTTGAGTAGCTTCTTCCTCTCTGATTCTTGTAGTTCTTGTAGCATTCATCTGTGGTATGATTGGACAATCCACAAATGTTGCATGGTGATGAGTTGTAGGGTCTCCCCCTACCTGACTTACCTCCTCTGCCTCTTCCTCTAGATGATCTACCTCTCCCTGCATAGTTAGCTTGGGAGGTAGAGCCTTCTTCATCCTGTTTCTTCCCTTTACCTTTATCTTTAGCTTTCTTATCAGTATAAAGAGCAGAGGGGTTGTTACCTTTTGATTGATCTCCTGCCTTTGTAAACTTTGCTTCATGTGTGAATAGTTGGCCCATGAGTGTTGTGAGATCTGGGGTATGCATGTCCATATAGAGGTCCATTGCAGTGGTGAAACTTTCCCACTTATCATCTGCCTTGAGTCCATTTGTTACTTGCCTGACTATTTGCTCCTCTTCAATCTCCTCTCCAATGCTTGCTAATTGGTCTGCCACATCTTTGATCTTTGTCACATACTCTGAGACTGATTGCTGGGGCTGCTTCCTAAGGGTTGTGAATTCAATCCACAGTTGATTCTTCCTAGCCCTTGTGTTGGAAGAAAAGTAGTTTGACAAGGTTTCCCAAGTCTCTTGGGAAGTCTTACAATTCCTTACATGAGGTAAAAGAAAATCAGATATTGAGTTTAAGAGATAAGACCTTGCCAAAGCATCTTTTGCACACCATTGGTTGAGTCTTTCATGTTCATCCTTTGTGGGTAGTCCTCTAGTCTTGAATGAGGGCAACTCCTCATCTCCTGATATGTATCCAAATAAACTTCTACCTTGTAGATAGGTCTTCATTCTCAATGACCAAGCTTGGTAGTTGTTCCTATCCAATTTGTCAATGAATGAAGGAAATCCATCACCCATGTTTACCTTCTTTGCTCTAATACCATTGTTGGGAGTGATGGTTGGATGCACTCAAGAAATGAGTTGGTGCTGCTATGTACACACCTTGAGCTTCCAAATGATACCAAGAAACCATATATGTACTTTGCAAATGATTTGTGAAATGATTAAACCAAAACAGATAACTTGGTTCCTTCACAAATCCAAAAAACTTGCTATTTTTGTAGTGATACCTGCTCAGTGTTATGCTCAGTGTGACCAGTACACTTGCAATTGAAACAATTCCTTTTGGGAGTATTAAAGTACCTTAATAAGCTACCATTTGCAAGTGGAATGAGAAGAAATGATAAACCACATCCAGAGAAATTGATTTAGCAAAATTATGATTACCCCCGACTTTTTAGGAGAGTTGTAGAGATAGACCAGAGGTGACTTCGAAGCCGATTTCTCGAAAATGGCTGAATGAAATCTTCTGAAATTTTGTATGCTTGTAGAAGACCTTGAGCTGGTTCCAATGAGCTATTAAGCTCTTGATTTGGTTCAGTGAGCACTGAGAAATGCTCCTTGGAAGTTGACAGACTTGAAGTAGAAAACACAGAGAACCAGATATGATGAATGTGTATATATCTATTGTTTGATATGATTATACAAGCTCATTAGCATGACAAGCATAGCTAATTGAGGTGTGGTGGTGTAGGCTATGGAGTAGCACTAACACACACACAGTTACAACAGTAGAATGCCTCGGGAAGTGAGCTAAAGTGAGTGACACCACCACGAGTTTTTTCTCTCCACTTTTATATGAGTTGAATGATCATTTGAATTTGAAATTCAAATGTAGGCTCCCTAGAATATCTCTACTAAAAGTAGGGAGATATTCTCTCTATCATATCATTCTCTTTTCCACGACTTTATCAGGTAGGTAAGTGATTACATGAGGTGTCAAGTCATAAAGACTTTTACAAGGGGTAAAGAGGTAAGAACTTATAAGCATATGTTCATATGGGTCTTCCCTTATGTAGAGTCTTCAAGCCAATTGTCCTAGCCAAGTGTGATGGCTTGAATTGCACCAACATTCTCCCATGGCTGAAATGGAGCTTTGGCATGCTTGTTTTGGTCACTTGAACTTCAATAGTTTGCTTTACTCACAAAAGAAGGTCATGGTTATTGTTTTGCCAACACTTGAGTCAATTGAAAAGCATGCATATGAAGGTTGCATTCTTGGAAAAATGCATCCTGCTTCCTTTCCAAAAGATAGCCATACACACACTACAAAAGAAAATTATAGCTTGTTCATAGTGATGCATGTGGTCCCGTCAAGACTACATCTTTTGGGAAGCATGTATATTTTGTTACCTTCCTTGATGATGCTACTCGCCATACATGGGTGTGTCCTATGAAAGCAAAGAATGAGGTATTTTGTTGCTTCAAAGCATTTTTAGCTATGGCTGAAAATTTTTCTTCACAAAAGCTTTTGACTCTATGCACAAATTGTGGTAGTGAATACATGTCACATGAGTTTAATGCTTTTCTTCGTGATAGAGGAATTTCACACCAATGTATGGTGTCATATACACCTCAGCAAAATGGTTTTACTGAGCGTAAAAACAGAACACTCCTTGAAATGGCATGATGTATGGTTAAAGGAAAGCGCATTCCTGATACATTTTGGATGGAAGAAGTCATGTGTGCAAACTATGTGTTGAATTGCTGCCATACAAAAGCATTGAGAGTCATCACTCCTTATGAGGCTTGGAATGGACATAAGCCTATGGTTAGTCATATATGCATGTTTGGCTATTTGGCATATGCTCTTGTGCCATCACAACAACGCCACAAACTTGATGATAAAGCAAAGAAATGTATATTTTTTGGTTATAGTGCTAAAAGTAAGGGATATCATTTGTACCATCCATTGAGGAACATAATTATTGTGAGTCGAGATGTGGTATTTGCTGAAAATTCAGTTTTTCCTCTACTTGAATGCAAAAAACAGCCAACAATTAGCTCACAAGATGTGTTTGATACACTCATGCCTTTGTTCCAAAATGGTGCGCTTGACTATGGCCATGTAGGCCAGCCAGCTGAGGCTCAAAGGGCTGAATAATTCTAGCAAAATAGAACTAAAAATGTAGAGAATTTTCAACCAAATATGGCTGAAATTTTTCAGCAAAAAAATTATCGAAACTGCTGGAAATTTCCAGCCACATATGGCTGAACATTTGTGTCAGAATATGGCTGAAAATTAGCATGAAATTCAGCCCATGCATGATATACATGTTGATGATGTATTACATAATGAATGCATGTCTATCAAGAGTGCACAAAGTATGCCAAAGTGGCTTAAACAAACTTTGCAGGATAGCAAATTTAGTGCACCTTTACTTGGTAGAACAAGATCAAGCTCTCACCATGAATTAGGTAACTTTTTGGATTATTCTCTTATTGCAACATCATGTAATGAAGAGCCACTTACTTTTGAAGAATCATGTGATGATCCACATTGGATGAGCGTTATGCAATCAAAAATGGATTCCATAAATAGGAATGGTACTTGGGAGTTATGTGAATTGCCAAAAGGAAAAAATGTCATTGGTACAAAGTGGGTTTACAAGATTAAGAGAAAGTATGATGGTAGCATTGATTGCTACAAATCTAGATTTGTTGCCAAAGGATATGCGCAAAAATATGGCATTCACTATGAGGAAAATTTTGCACCTACTTCATGCATGACTACCATTCGTACTATGACTGCATTGGCTACCCATCGAGTTTGGAAAGTACATCAATTAGAAATAAAAACAGCTTTCTTGAATGGTGATTTGCAAGAAGAGGTTTATGTGAAACAACCTCTTGGATTCGCTATTAAAGGAAAAGAGCATATGTTTTTTCACTTGCATAAAGCCTTGTATGGTCTCAAGCAAGCTCCATGTGCATGGTATGACAAAATCCATAAGCACTCGATTGCTCCTGGCTTCACATGTAATCCAATTGAAAGCACATTCTATGTACACAAAAATAGGGTTGATCTTAGAGTGCTTGTTCTTTGTGTTGATGACATACTCTTGACTGCGTCATGCAATGCAAAACTTGTTGGAGAAAATTCTTGACAAGCCTATAGTGGCTTGAGTATCACAAACTATGGGGTAATGATGAACTTTTTGTGAACTCACTCTTGTAAGGTTTTGAATATTTACTAGATGTAAAGAAGAAGAATCAAAAGGTGGTTGAAGCCACTTGATGAGTAGGCTAGAATCCCAAAAATTTGTAAAAATAATCTATCTCTACAAATTAGGAAAGAATCTTAGGTGAGAGATGATTCAAATTCAAATTATGGCTCCAACACACTCTACATAAGTGTGACTCATTTTAGTCGTGAGGAGGAGAGACACTATTGTAGGGCTTCATGCCAGATTTGAGCTTGATCCTATAGCTCATATATGTATTAATAAGTCTACTATATTTCCCATGTAATGTACATTTGGTTTCATACATACTTGGTCTCATAATTTCATGTCAATGTGAGTGAACTGTTCACTATCATAAATCTCAGTTTTTCAGTCAGATTTCAGAGATGATTTCTCTGAGCATGGTGCATCATTTTCAATGATTTAACTTGATAATGTTAGCTCTCTAAATCTATTTTAAGCTCCCAAAGTTTTGTTGAATTTGGGTTCCGCAGTTGTGAGAAACACTCATTAGAAGTCACCTGTGTATTTGCATCTTCAACTTCTTGAAAAGTCCGGATTACATACCTGACTTGCTAAATTAATTTCTCCTAGTATGTTCAATCATGTTTTATGAAATAACTCCCAATAGGTTGCTTTACTTCCTAATTAGATTTCTTTAAAAGATATCTGGTCAATTTTAATCAGAGAATGAGCACTAAATGAAATACTAAAGCATATATGACCAAAATAGAAAGTTTCTTCATAAGGCTGATTCAAGATTTTTGGGAATTATTCAAGTCCCATTGATAATACTTACTTTGATAACTTCTTAGTTTTGAGCCTAGCATAAGCTTAATGTTAAAGTGCCAATTTAATAGTCCAATCAAGAGATAATAACATGTTCTAATGTGTGAAATTACTCAAAAAGAAAATAAATTAGAAACAAGAATTGTCTCAAAATCATGAATAATGGCCAATTTTCTTGAATAGGCCTTTCATGTTGATTATTGGTCAAACTTGTGATCTTCCAAGGTACATAGGGTATCTAATACATCCTTTGGCAAGATAAAAGGGCCCACCATACATCTCTAAAGTTTATTTGGCTGGTGTAGTGCAAAGATTTTACAGGACCACTTCATCTTCATGAAGTATCCATCCATCTCTTCGCAGCATGGTATCAGAGCAAGGTTGGACAACTTCTTCTCTTCAAGTACAAAGGACAAGAAGCATCAACTCTGGCTGGACTTTACAACTCTCAAGAAAGCTCCCAAACAAAATGTGATTGACCTTGTCACAAAACTCAAAGACATTGCAGATCAGTTAGGAAGCATTGGAAAGGTAATAGAAGAAGAGAAAAATGTAAGGTAGGTCATCAATGGCTTAAAGGTAGATGATAAGTGGGAAGCATTCACCATAGCAATGAACCTATACATGGATATGCATGTACCAGACTTCAATTCACTTATTGGGCAATTACTCACTCAAGAGGATAAACTTATGAAGAATGGAGAAGGCTCCAATGGTAATCAATCTTCTGCTCTATATACTGATAAAAGCAAGACTTCCAAAGATAACAAAGGAAGAGGAAAGAAAGTGGATGATGAAGCAGGTATACATCAAGCTAACTATGCAGGTAGAGAAAGACATGGTAGAGGTAGAGGGAGAGGCAAAAGACAAGGTAGGGGGAGATCCCAAGAGTCTAACCCTTGTTCTATTCGTGAACTAACCAGTCACACAACTAAAAACTGCTTTAGGAATTCCAGAATCAAAGAGGCAAAGGCTACAATAGAGGAAGCTATGGCTACTTGTTGGTAGCAATCAGGGCACTCAAGGACTTACAAGACAAGGAAGCCAACGCAAAGAGTCAGAGCAAAGAGAAGGAACAAGTAGGCAAAGTAGTCAATGCAAATCCGGCAAATAGGCCTTATAATTTTTCATGAAATATTTCCTAAATAGTGATCTTAGTAACTTCACACCATTGTAGATACCATTTTATATTATTCCTACTTCATTTTGTGCAAGCAGAGGAGTGCTTGAGCTTGAGGAGCATTAGTAGTATTTATGTACCAATTTTCATAATTTTTAGAGCACGATTGGGCCTCGAGAATAGCATAGGAACCTAATTTTTAACTAGGCTAGACACTAGGTCTAGACAGGACCAAAGCTAGTAAAAAAACTATAAAAAGAGCTAGAGAGCTCATTTTGGGGGTTAGCTTGTTATAGATTTGAACTTTGTATGAGAACTCTTTTGTAATGGAAGTTACTCCTTTGTTACTCTATTTGTTCTTGCCGTGTGTGCATGTGTGTGTGTGTGCATGCTAGTGTGTTTCTCCATCACCACTTGTGAAAATCACTTGCTCAAGGTCTTCGTACCATCCTCATGTCTTCCTGGATTGACATTAAAGGAGGTGCTACTCACCACTGAGCTACACCAAATTTTGGCACCGTTGTCGGGGATCGAGCCTTGAGGACGAGCATGTGATGGTAAGACATAGAGTAGAGACGTTGGAAGAGTAGATAAGCATTATCTTTTACTTGATTTACTTGTTTTTTTTCTTCCTCTTCACTTCTAAACACCATATCCATTCATCATCATCTTCACAATCGCGACCATATACCTCCATCTCCATTCATTTCTTCATTTTCACTGGAGAGAGAGAGCTTGTATGTGCACTTGTCTTCTATGTTTTTTCTAAGTGTTCTTGCAGGTACCAGCTTCCATTGTAGCATCAGCAACTCCAGCAGTTGAGAAAATTGATTGTGCAGGTCCCGAGACATTGACCTCTGTCGATCGCGATCGACATAAAACTTGGACATTTGGTAAAACAAATTGCACCACTATAACACACTTGATGCGCACATTCCAAATCACTAATCAAAATTAAAAAATTCCTTAATTCTCTATCAATCGTGAGTGACACAGTCAATCCTGATCGACAGCTGCAATCGACAGACCCTTTCAATCACGATCGACAGACCACAATGGATTGCCATGAAGGACTCAATCAATCGCAATCGACACGGTCCATCGTGATGGATTGAAATATCATGATTGAAACAAAGATTTGCATGTCCACATGTCCATCACAACGGACACACCCACGATCGACAGAATTTGCACTGGAATTTGCAGAAAAAGTGGCGATCGTGATTGACTGGCCTCATGACTGACTCTGTTGATCATGACTGACACCATGAATCGTGATTGGTGTGTCGATCACGATTGACAGGCCCCGACAGACACCTCTATCAATCGTGATTGACAGCCATATTCGGTAAATTTTTTAGGGTTTTTTATTCCAAATTTTGGGGTATTTTTGGGCATACATCTCAAGTAATTAGCGCTTTGTGAGGCCCCTACACTAGTAATTTGAGAAAAATCTTGTGGGCTTGTTAGCCTGTTTCAATCTTGTTTCTACCCTAGAACCTTGAACAGTCATAACTTCCTCATACGAAATCAGTTTGGAGTGATCTTAGGCTCCTTGGAAAGCTCATTTTGAATCCCACTAAAACATTGGTTCGTTTTTGTAAAGCTAATATGGGGAGTTATAGATAGGACATTTTGAAGTTGACCATACCCCGAGGGAAGAAAACTGAGGGATCTTTAGGATTGTTTTCCATAAAGACAAAGGACAATTTGTTCTATGAATTACATGAATAAAAATGGTTTGTTATGTCATTTGAATTTAAGTCTTGAGCTAACTTTGGGAATTTTACATGTCCATTGAGAGCATCGAAGGGCATCTAGAGCACTAGCATATTGCAGGCTTGAGAATAGGGCTCTTGAGTTCCAAAGAGCAAGGGCTAAGCAAGTGAGGTTGGATTATTCTCAACTCCCTTTGTCAATTCCTAGCTTAGGCTAAGTGCAAGTTGTGCTAGAAGTAAGTCAAGGTGAAGATAGGAATCTATCCTATCGAAGACTACTTAATCACTCAAGTTCAATTAGAAATATGATCTCTTTGTGATTGATAACTTAAAAGGAAAAGAACTTAATGTGGTCCAATCAACTTAAAGTGCAGAAATTAACTTAAACATTCCTGACGACGTGATATCAGATAAGAGCATAAACATGATAACCAACTAAAAAAGATCCAAGTGACTGATACAAAGTGAATTGCAAGGAGGTTGTACTTGGGGTAAAATTGGGATTGTTCAATCATGCATATGAACCTTAGATCAGGAAGACATCTAGGGAGGGATAGACAAAGCCTTAGGTCTTCGGAGGCTAGTGTCAATCACACTGCTCGGTCTTGGGCCCAACAATTTAGCAATTATTCCCACTACACTAGCTCCGAAACTAGTGAATGAGAGATGTCTTATGGTATGGAGAGACCTATAGGAAGTTCGTGTGTGGCTTACTTAGAGAAACCTGAAGGCCCATACAAACTCAACTTGAATACATCAGGACCAACCGATTAGGTGCTCGCATCTATGAGGATGGTATTAGAAGGTCCATTGTGCAAATTAAAAACCTTGATCAACCCTTTGGACTAGAACATCCAATGGTCAAGTTCGATAATGGTGCATACCTAGATAAGGAAGGGACAATGTACGTAGTCACCAACCAACCAGATAGATCATATGAGTTTGGTAATGTGATTTTAGAGAGAGACATAGGTGCCATAGAGTAAGGGAACTTCGGAAGAGAGCCTAGAATTGCCTAAGGCAAATCATTCTTGACTAGAATCATCACTCTAGAATGGACTCCCCAAGACAATAAGAGCATAGATCCGTTCTTAAACCGAGAGACTCTTTGTGGTCTCAGAACATGGTAGGCATGCCTAGACTTGGAAGGGTGAATTTGTTTTCCCCCAACCAAGATCCAATATCTCTTATGGCCACCAAGGAGCTGGAGCATCCCAAGCTCATGGAGCTCAAAGGGAGAGGAGTAGAGATAGGCCTAAGGTGAGATTTGCTAACCCACTAGGAAGAGAAAGAATGAGAACAAAGGCTGATATAATGGAAACTGAGAGACCTAGAGACCAAAGGAACCAAAGAAATACAGATGAATTTCCTTTACCAAGGCCTAGGGAACACACAAGGACCTTGAGGCCTACACAACTAGTTAAGTCCATGAAGCTTCGATGGCACAGGAGACCCATACAATCATGTAGTAGAATTTAGACAAGTTCTGAGAGTTGAACAAGTTGAAGAATTGTTCACTCAGTTTAATGCCTTTGGCCTAACTCTCAAGAACACAACCCTTACATGGTTTCAACTGCTTCACCAAGGTCAGTTTAGGAACATAGACCAACTCTTAGAAGCTTTTATCACAGAATTTTCTAAGACTGTCATATGGCACAATACTTCCTCACTAATACATAGCTTCAAGCAGACACCTCAAGAGATGGTCAGACTTGCAAGAAGAAGGTTTAGATAATACCTAGAGAGATGTCCCGTTCGTGAGTTACCCACACCAGCCAAACAAGTGGATTTGTTCTTGGACAGATTGCTAAGTACCAAATTAAGATCATATGTGTACTTGAAGGACCCTAGGAGCATAGAAGAGTGTGTACACATGTGCATAGACATTGAGGATAACCTAGGGGAGGAATTAGAGCTCTCAAAAATCTACAGAGATTTAGATAGCATTAATAGCCTCTCAAATCCATCCACATCCATTGAGGAAGCTCAGAAGTTAGTAGTCTCAAGCAAACAAATACCAAGGTTTGCCCCTGTGAAAAGATGTTATACTTGTGGGGGCAACCATATGGTGAATATATGTCCCATTATGGCTCAAACCCAAGTGAACCCTAGTAGTCAATACTACACCATAGAATGGAGATACACTAATCACACCGTGCAAGATTGCCCATACAATAAGCAAGCAGTTAGGCAAACTTATCCACAGCCATACCCTCAACAAGGAAAATACCAGAACAAGCACCCATCACAGTAGTATGCTAGGCCTCAAATTGGTTGGAGTTTAAAGTTATTCAGATATAGAGTTGGTCTAACATCAAGGATAGCTTGTTCTTTTGGAGATTAACACTCTCCACCAGAGAGCACCCACAATGATGGTAAGAAATGAAGACTCAATCATACCTAGGAACACAAAAGTAGTGTAAACATTAAAGTGTAGTGCAATCTCACTTTAGAAGAGCTACTCAAGGTGAAGCCAGAACTATGGAAACATGTAGCCAACCAAGTGCAAGAAGTAGCAAAACCTCGTTCCCAGGTAGGATCTCATAGAACGGTGCCAAAAATACCCTTGGACAAGATAGGAGACATGAGCGAAGGAGAAGAAGGAAACACCTATCTCCCCATTACCCATCCAGTTTACACCACCAAGGAAATTTTGGACTCAGGTGCAGGAGTTGCAATCACTACCACTTCCTTATGGAAGCGATGGGGCAATCCAGCACTCAGGCCCACGAGAATGAAATTGCAGATGATCGATGGTCACATAGAAAGACCCTTAGGACTGCTAGAAGGAATAACTCTCACTACATGTGGTGTCGAGTTTGAGCATACTTTTGCCATATGTGACTTTAGCAAGAATCAGGCCTATGAGATGATTTTGGGAAGACCATTTATGCGGTAGTTGCAATTGGTACAAGATTGGGGAACCAATTCTTTGTATTTGCAACACTTAGGTGTTAGAACCAAAGTCAATCTCAAGGATTACTCTCATAGAGACTTACCCCCTATTCAATGGAATCCCATCCATTGAGCTAAGATGATACAGAATCGGTGCATTCCATAGGATCAAGATCCTCATGGATGCATGAAGATACTCACTTGTGGATGTGTAAAGTAGTAGTAGAAGAAGAGAAGGGAGAAATGGCCAGAGAGGTGGGTGCAAAAGAAACTCATAGATCAATTCAAGGCCCAGCCTATGCACCTATAGTTTTCCTAGATGAAGAGTTCGAACCTCATGGTTGGGCAAAAATTTTAGCAACAATGGATGTAGCCATCAATGAAGAACAATGGACACCCCACTGTGACGAGGATGGCTATGACATTTCAGTCTTCACAATAGAGCCAATCATGTGTGATTCGGCTATTGAAGAATGTGAACCTAGCAGTGATGCATTCGAGGATGCAAGTGACTCCGATCTAGAGTCAATCATTCTGGACCCATCTTTTGCATCAGATGAGGAATATTTATATGAAGTAGAAGTTCACCCTCAGAGACATGAAGAACTTACAAATGATGTGAGATTAGCCACACAGGTAAGCACCAAGAGTGAAGGCAAGAAAAGGAAGAAGAAAGAAGCCACATCAGATGAGGAAGAACCTTTATTTGAGGTCCTTGAAAACTTCAAGAAGTATGAGAGCCTAATTGTAAACAGGCTGTGAGAATTATGAGTAGGAACATTCATATGTAAAAGAGTGTTCACAGTTTTCTGAAACAGGCGCATTTTTGGTGGTCAATGATTTGATCATTTCTCACTGCACAGATTAAAGTTTTGCATGAGTGAGGACTTAAAATCTCAGTTGAGAGGTAAGCCATCTACGGCTAAAAGCATGTGCTTAAACGGGTTCTAGTTTTGGAGAACCATGTCTTAGAAGTTGTAGGTGTCAAAGTGGACTATACAGAGAGACAGTTTCAGACATAGGTAGATTTTTTGAATCATTTCTCATAATCAACTCAAGCTTTTGAAGTGTTTTAACTTGGAGGAGGTGCGCAATCACTAGGCAAAACATTCTACAAAGTTTTATAAAAAACTTTACACGAATGATTAGACAATGAGTGATTAAAGTATAACTGACTTTTCTGAGAAATGACTTTCTTCACAGTTAGTTAACTTCTTGATAATTTGGTGCTTGTCTTCCAAAATTGGTTGGAGTTTAAAGTTATTCGTGATATAGAGGTGGTCTAACATCAAGGATAGCTTGTTCTTTTGGAGATTAATACTCTCCATTAGTGGTATCAGAGCAGGAAGTATCAAAATTGAGGAAAGGAAGACTCCGCCTGCTCCAGACATACAAAATTCAACATCTGAAGGTTCAAAAGGTGAAAGGTTGAGAGCAAAGCTTGAGAAGGAAGTCATACGACACCAAGGAAGACAAAAGGAGTGTCATTCGAAGTAAAGGTAACCTTATACTCTATAAAGATTGAAGAATTCAATATACAGGTGAAGAAAAGATGGGAGATTCTCTTCAGATAGAGAAATTGGATAGAGAGAACTATCCAACATGGTCAATGAGAAGAATGAGCAAAGACTTGATAGGTTATATTACAAGAGAAGAAGAAAAGCCTCAATTCAGAGATCCTAGTGTTCCAACTAGGGAGGAATTATCAGATTTGAAGAATTGGATGAAGAGAGATGCTCAAGCTAGGAGCATTATCTATATGGCAGTCAATGATTACTTGCTACCTCACATTAGAGGTCTTGAAAGTGCAAGTGATATATGGAATGCTTTGGAGGAGCATTTCCAAAATACCACAAAGTCTAGAAAGGCATCCTTGTGGGTAGAATTTACTACATTCAAGAAGAAGGCCTCTCAATCCATCTCAGATTATGTAACAAGAATGAAGGACATTGCAGATGCATTAGGAGCTGTTGATGAAGACATTGAGGAGGATAAATTGGTAAGGAAAATCCTCACAGGTTTGAGAGGTGATGACAAATGGAAGCCATTCATTCTATCTACTGAGTTATCACTTGATCATTTTACTCCTGACTTAAATCAGTTGCTAAGACATATGTTAACCTTTGAGCAAGATGTCAAAGGTGAAGGTGACAAGAGTACAGGTCATGCAATGTACTCAACGGATAAGAAGAAAAATAGCAAAGGAAAACAACAAGCAAATGAAGATGAAGGCACATCTAGTCAAACCAACTTCCTAAGAGGAAGAGGAGGTGGCAAAGGTAGAGGAAGAGGCAGGAATAATAAATATGGAGTCAAAGCTTGCTGGATTTGTGGTAAGACAAATCACTTAGCTAATGATTGTTGGCATAATACTCAGAGTAATGGTGGATATAATCAGAACTTTAATTCAAGAGGAAGAGGTGGCAGAAATCAAAGAGGTAACTTCAGAGGAAGAGGTAGTAGGGGTTACTTTGGAAGAAATGCAGGTAGAGGATTCCAAAGTCAACAATACAATAATACCTACTACAATTATGCTTCAGATCAGAAGGAGGATTCAACATTGATAATGAATGCAACTTGTGAAAGGCAAAGTGAAGACCAAAGAGCCTTCTACATTGACTCAGGTTGTAGCAATCACCTGAGTGGTAACATAGCATTGATGACTGATTTGGAAAATAAGGTATCTAATCATGTTGTTCAAACAGGTGACAATACAAAGCATAATGTGAAGTCAATTGGATCAGTGAAGGCCAAGGATGGAAGTACTCTTCTGAGTAAGGTCTTGTATGTTCCTACAATTCCTAAGAATCTGATAAGTGTAGGACAAATTGTTGAAAAAGGTTATGAAGTTAGATTCACTAATGAAGGAGTGTTTGTGGAAGACCCTAGCAATGGGTATAAACAAATTGTTTCAGGGAAGAAAGAAGGAAGGTTGTTCACATTGAAGATTCAAGGTAATGTTGGTCATGCCTTGTTCACTTATGGAGGACATAAGATCTCTGAGTTAGATCTTTGGCACAAGAGGCTTGGACACTTCAATGAAAGAGGTATCAAAGATATGATTAACAATGGTTCAGTGCTTGGATTGCCTAATGTTGCAGGTCAACATATGACATACAGATGTGAGGCATGTCAATTAGGTAAGGCTCATAAGCAATCTTACTCCAAGCATGGTTTCATGTATTCAGAGAAGCTTGAGTTGGTACACACAGATGTGTGGGGACCATCAAAGGATTTCAGTATCAATGGTTCAAGGTACTATGTGATTTATGTTGATGATGCTACGAGATGGATCACTATCTATGTGATCAAAGATAAGTCAGAAGTGTTTAATACATTTAAACACTATCATGCATATGCAGAAAGAATTACAGGTCATAAATTGAAGAGACTAAGGTCAGATGGAGGGGGAGAGTATTTCTCTAATGAGTTCAGTGATTACTTTTGGAATGCAGGTATAAAAAGGGAAATCACTTGCAGGTACTCTCCTCAACAAAATGGTGTAGCAGAGAGAAGAAATAGAACTCTTGTTGAGTTTGCAAGGTCAATGATGAAGGAGAAAAATTACCCAAATTATTTGTGGGTTGAGGCTGTAAATACAGCTACTTATTTGGTCAATAGGCTACCATGTAAAGCTTTGTAGGGTATGACACCATATGAGGCATGGTGGGGTAAGAGACCTACCTTGGATCATTGCAAAGTATTTGGATGTTTGGCATATGCATATGTGCCATCACAATTAAGACACAAGTTAGAACCTAAAGCTGAAAAGTATGTATTCATTGGTTATGATGACAAGTAGATGGGTTATAGATTGTGGAGTCCATCCACAAAGAAATTCATTGTGTCTAAGGATGTTACATTTGATGAGCAAGGTACTTGGTATGCAGGTACAATCAATATTAATACAGGTGATGAAGAAGTTGTGAGTGAAAAGAAGGGTAAATCAAAGGTTCAGATATTTGATGAAGAGGAGAATAATGAAGTGCAGGTTGAAGTTGAAGAAATGCCAAGATTTGATCCTGAGTGTGAAGAACCAGAAACTTCAAGGAGTGGAGAACTTAGAAGGTCATCAAGACACAAGTGGCAACCTACAAGGTATAGCTATGATACTTCTTTTTGGCTACCAAAGATTATGCTTACATGATAAAGGCAGATGAAGATCCTTCCACATATGAAGAGGAAAAAGGTAAGAATTGGGAGAAAGCTATGCAGGAAGAATATTATGCATTAATGGAGAATCAAACATGGGATTTGGTTCCTAAACCAAATAGTCAGAAAATCATTGGATGCAAATGGGTCTACAAGACTAAGAGGTTTGCAGATGGAAGTGTGTCTAGGTATAAAGCTAGACTTGTTGTGAAAGGGTTTGCTCAAACATATGGTATTGATTATGATGAGACATATAGTCATGTGGCAAAGATGACAACCATCAGGACACTCATAGCTATTGCTGCATGTAAAGGTTGGAAATTATGTCAATTAGATGTGAAGAATGCTTTTTTAAATGGTTACATTTCAGATGATGTTTTCATGGAGCAACCCCAAGGTTTCAGAGATAGAAGGTATCCAGATCATGTATGTAAGCTCAAGAGAGCTTTGTATGGGTTGAAGCACGCTCCAAGGGCATGGAATTATAGACTTGTGAAGTTCTTGAACGAACTTGGATTTCAAGTATCTAAAGCAGATAGTAGCTTGCTTGTTAAAGCAAGTGATGATGGGTTCATTTACATATGCATATATGTTGATGATATAATTCTTACAGGTACAGATGAGAAAGGCATTCAAAGCCTAAAGAAGCAAATGGAGAAGGAGTTCAAAATCAATGACTTGGGAGACTTGTCATATTTCTTGGGCATGGAGATTTCATACACTCAACATGGAGTGTATGTGACTCAAGAAAGGTATTTGAGAAACTTGTTAATCAAGTTTAAAATGAATGATTGCAGGGTAGCACCTACTCCAATGGAGTTAAATAAAAAATTGAGCAGATATGGTGGAGAAGAATTCAAGGATATGAAGCTATATCAGAGTTTGGTTGGTAGTCTTATCTATGCTACATTAACTAGGCCTGATTTATCATATGTAGTTGGAGTTTTATCCCAATTCATGCATTGTCCTAGGAAAGAACATTGGATTGCAGGTCAAAGAGTGTTGAGGTACATTAAGGGTACACTCAAAGAGGGTTTGTATTATGGTTTTACATCAGATACAAACATCAAAATATATAGTGATGTAGATTGGGCAGGTAATCTTGATGATAGGAGATCAACATATGGATACTTGTGTTATGTGGGAGATAAGTTAATCTCTTGGTGTTCAAAGAAGCAACACACAGTTGCTTTATCATCTACAGAAGCTGAGTACAAAGGTATGGTTGAAGCTGCAAAGGAAGTTATATGGCTTAAGACTCTCATGAAGAGTTTTGACACCATACAAAGTACACCTATCATTTATGGAGATAACATGAGTTCATTGTATTTAGCTGCTAATCCTGTGTTTCATGCAAGGACTAAACACATTGAGATTCAGTATCACTTTCTGAGAGAGAAGGTGATGGATAAAGAGATTGAAGTCATACAGACATCAACAAAAGATCAGATAGCTGATATGCTTACCAAAAGCTTGGATGGACCAAAGCTACAGAGATTCAAAGACATGGCAGGCATAAAGAAGATAGAGAAAACCTCAATTGATGATTGAGGGGGAGCTATTGTGCAGAGCAATCAACAATTGAAGTTTTGGAAGTCAAAGAATGAAGACAAGATCAAGTTATGAAGCATGGAAGAAGTTTACGTTTAGGAGTTGAAAGATATGTACACATATGTACATTAGTTCATATATAGGTCACTTATACTTTTGAATAGTCATAAGCTTGTAAATTTTTGTCTATATATATACTTGGAAAATGTCGGGACAAGTATGAGAGAATGTAGAGCATGAGAATTGAGAAGAATTAGAAGTCATTAGACACTTATGAAGAGATTAGAAAAGCTCTCTCATCCAGATGTAATTTCTATGAGAAATGAAGAGAAGTTGCGCTCGATATTTCTGTGCATTCTCCATCTGTGCTTGATCATTTCAAAAATCCTTTTGTAGTTTGAGAGCCTAATTGTAAACAGGCTCTGAGAATTATGAGTAGGAACATTCATATGAAAAAGAGTGTTCACAGTTTTCTGAAACAGGTGCATTTTTGGTGGTCAATGATTTGATCATTTCTCACTGCACAGATTAAAGTTTTGCATGAGTGAGGACTTAAATTCTAAGTTGAGAGGTGAGCCATCTATGGCTAAAAGCATTTGCTTAAATGGTTTCTAGTTTTGGAGAACCATGTCTTAGAAGTTGCAGGTGTCAAAGTCAACTATACAGAGAGACAATTTCAGAAATAGGTAGATTGTTTGAATCATTTCTCATAATCTACTCAAACTTTTGAAGTGTTTTAACTTGGAGGAGGTGCACAATCACTAGGCAAAACATTCTACAAAGTTTTATCAAAAACTTCACACGAATGATTAGTCAATGAGTAATTAAAGTACAATAGACTTTTCTGAGAAATGATTTTCTTCATAGTTAGTTAACTTCTTGATAATTTGGTGCTTGTCTTCCAAAATTGGTTGGAGTTTAAAGTTATTCTTGATATAGAGGTGGTCTAACATCAAGGATAGCTTGTTCTTTTGGAGATTAACACTCTCCATCAGAGAGCACCCACAATGATGGTAAGAAATGAAGACTCAATCATACCTAGGAACACAGAAGTAGTGAAAAACATTAAAGTGTAGTGCAATCTCACTTTAGAAGAGCTACTCAAGGTGAAGCCAGAACTATGGAAACATGTAGCCAACCAAGTGCAAGAAGTAGCAAAACCTCGTTCCCAGGTAGGATCTCATAGAACGGTGCCAAAAATACCCTTGGACAAGATAGGAGACATGAGCGAAGGAGAAGAAGGAAACACCTATCTCCCCATTACCCATCAAGTTTACACCACCAAGGCAATTTTGGACTCGGGTGCAGGAGTTGCAATCGCTACCACTTCCTTATGGAAGCGATGGGGCAATCCAGCACTCAGGCCCACGAGAATGAAATTGTAGATGATCGATGGTCACATAGAAAGACCCTTAGGACTGCTAGAAGGAATAACTCTCACTACATGTGGTGTCGAGTTTGAGCATACTTTTGCCATATGTGACTTTAGCAAGAATCAGGCCTATGAGATGATTTTGGGAAGACCATTTATGCGGTAGTTGCAATTGGTACAAGATTGGGGAACCAATTCTTTGTATTTGCAACACTTAGGTGTTAGAACTAAAGTCAATCTCAAGGATTACTCTCATAGAGACTTACCCCCTATTCAATGGAATCCCATCCATTGAGCTAAGATGATACAGAATCAGTGCATTCCATAGGATCAGGATCCTCATGGATGCATGAAGATACTCACTTGTGGATGTGTAAAGTAGTAGTAGAAGAAGAGAAGAGAGAAATGGCCAGAGAGGTGGGTGCGAAAGAAACTCATAGATCAATTCAAGACCCAGCCTATGCACCTATAGTTTTCCTAGATGAAGAATTTGAACCTCATGGTTGGGAAAAAATTTTAGCAACAATGGATGTAGCCATCAATGAAGAACAATGGACACCCCACTGTGACGAGGATGGCTATGACATTTCAGTCTTCACAATAGAGCCAATCATGTGTGATTCGGTTATTGAAGAATGTGAACCTAGCAGTGATGCATTCGAGGATGCAAGTGACTCCGATCTAGAGTCAATCATTATGGACCCATCTTTTGGATCAGATGAGGCATATTTATATGAAGTAGAAGTTCACCCTCAAAGACATGAAGAACTTACAAAAGATGTGAGATTAGCCACACAGGTAAGCACCAAGAGTGAAGGCAAGAAAAGGAAGAAGAAAGAAGCCACATTAGATGAGGAAGAACGTTTTTTTGAGGTCCCTGAAAACTTCAAGAAGTATGAGATAGATGATAGGAGAGTCATGATAAGAATGCCTAATTCTAGGTGGCACACATGCACAACTAAACACACCATTGTACACCTTCACTACCATCACCACACCTACCATTCCCATGTATATGGTAACTCCCACAACCGCATCTACACACGACCACATGGACATATCACCCACATCTTCACCTCCCCCTCCCCCCATATTCCCACAATCTCCCATCCCCCCACCACCAACATCACCACTTCTCACCCCAGCATTCACCACCCCATTCCCTCTTCCCTACCCCCTACATTCAAACCTTCCCAGCATCCACCCCTGTAAATAATGTATTCAATACTTTATATCAATGTGTGTCTCAGTTACAACATAATAACCAGCATTTAGATGCTCAACATACAAACCTGTTCAGAGTCCATGAGACACTACAAGAATGACTCACAAACATGGAGAAGGACAAGCGGCTACTACAACAGGATTATGATACTTTGCAAAGAAAATATGAGGAATTGGTGGCCAATCCCCCCCAACCAGATTCACAGGCACAACAACACCTCGAGGAAATGCTATGTACCCAATAAATAGACAACCTCAAAATCTGTCGCAACCTTGCGCTACTAGGGAAACACATGTCAGCAGCACTAGAAGAAAATAAAATGCTACAAAGACAAAATGAAGAAAATCTAGAAGCAGAAATGGAAGGATCACCAAAAGAGATCGACCCGGAGCGCTTCAAAGCCATCCTGTCAACAAACATGCACACCATATTGGACATCCATGTTGACCTACTAGAGGCATGATGCCTTAGAAAAAGAACGTGATGACCTATGGAAGCAATTGGCCATTCAACGAGAGCAATCGAAAGAAGCAGCACCTACAAATGTCAAATCTAAAGAGGTGATAGAATTGAAAGCACAACTAATAGCTTTGCAAGATAAGCTTCTCCAATATGAATGGGAAATGATGCAGATGGAATAAAGAAGATCAAGGATCAGATGAAAGAAGAGTTCAACATAAGTGACTTGGGTTCACTTACATACTTCCTAGAGTTGGAAGTAGTTTATAGAGATCATGTTCTATTCCTTACTCAAAGGAAGTACATTAGAGATTTGTTGACAAAGTTCAAGATGCAAGATTGTAAGATTGTAGGAAGTTCAATGGATGTCAATCACAAACTAAGCTCACATGAAGGTGAACTCATAGAAGATATCACAACTTATCAAAGCCTTGTGGGTAGTTTGAACTATGCCACATTGACAAGAGCAGATATATGTTATAGTGTGAGTGTGCTAAGTCAGTTTATGCACACACCCAAGAAACCTCACATGGATACTGCCAAGAGGATACTCAGATATCTCAAAGGGACCATAAATGAAGGGTTATATTACCCTTATGTATCTGACTTAAGTCTAAAATTGTTCCCTGATGCAAATTGGGCTGGCTCCAAGGAAGACAGAAGCAGTACCTTAGGACACCTTACCTTTACAGGGTCAAAACTTGTCTCATTTTCATCCAAGAAGCAACCCGAAGTTGCTCTCTCTTCTAGAGAAGCTGAATACAAAGGTCTTGCCATAACTACTCCGGAAGCAATGTGGATGAAGATTTTATTCATAGACCTTGGTTTGGAGTTTGGAACTCCACAAATATTTAGAGATAATATGAGTTATATACACTTAGCTACTAATCCAATCTTTCATCCTAGGACTAAACATATTGAATTACAGTATCATTATGTAAGAGAGAAGAGTCTGAGCAAGGAGATTTAGCTATCATATGTATCAACTCATCAACAATGTGCAGACATGTTGAAAAAAGGCCTTGGATGGTGCTAAACTCAAGATTTTCAAATCTATGATTGATTTGCATGTTATATTAGAAGAATTGTGAAGAGATGGATAGGTATGTGCTTGAAGATGAAGAGGTGTTGCAAAATCCTTGATCTACATCAGCCAAATGAACTCCATGAGTATATGGTGGGCCCTTTTAGCTTGCCAATGGATGTATTAGACACCCTATGTACCTTGGAAGATCACTCTCAAAAAGATAGATCAAAAAAGATAAGTTGGAGTTAGCTCAGAGGTGAAGAACTTGTTATTTTGGTTCATACACCTCTCTAGTGTTTTGCATAATTCTCTGAGCACAGCAACAATTAGCTTAATTCCTCTTGGGGAAGTCTAGTTACCTCAAAGAGCTAACTTTAAAGAGTAGTCTCATAAAAAATAATGAACCACACATTGAGAATGATGTTTAGCAAGTGATGACATCATCCCGATTTTCACGGGCTGCTATAGTAATGAGACTAGTGCACACAAAAATGAACATAACTCCAGCTTTAAGAATTCAATGATTATGAAACTTTGTATGCTTATACTAGACAGAAAGAGGAATCCAAAAAGCTTTAAAGCATTGAATTTTGTTAAGTACACAGTGAGAAACAGCTCTGACAACATGAGTAAAAAAGTCTGGTACCTGACAGAGAAGTGAAAATGAACACACAGGGTTGACTTCAAGTGAACATAACTGAAGATTGAAACACCCAAATGAAATGAAAATTGCTGAGCATATAGTAGACTTATAGAGATAACCTTACCAAAATAAATCTTTGAAAATGATGCACCAAGCACAGAGAAAGCATCTCTGCAATCTCACTGAGAAAACTCAGAGATATGGCAGTGAGTAGTACACTTCACAAGAACATGGAAATATGAACTCAAATGATAATGAAAATGAAAGTATATTGCTTGTACAATACAATGGACTTATTGATACATATGTGCACCTTGGAATCACACCTTGATATGGCATAAAGCTCAGCTCTTGGAGGTCTTCACATAGGTCTCTCTAACCACGACTAAGACTACCATGTATTTATAGTTGATCTTGGGAGGCTAACTTCCCTCAATCGCTCTCCAATCAATAAGTGATTGATTTGATTCTCTATCCACCACAAATCACGAATTGGTGGCTCCTCTTTCCCTTTTTGATCAAGTGGAATCAACCACTTAAGATTCTTTCACTTTTACATTAAGTAAAGTCTTCAAAAGTTACAAGAGGTAGTTCACAAGTGAACTTTACATTGTCTTCATTTTAAGGCTTCTTCTATGACTTTGTGGGACTCAAGCCAATACTTAGGCTTGTCATAGACTTGCTCGAACAAGAATGAAGGACTCAAGCACATTAGGCTTGAGGGGAAGCTATTGGAGCAAATTCTTGACAAGCATATAATGTTTTGAGTATCACAAATTATGGGGTAATGATCAACTCTCTTGTGAACTCACTCTTGTAAGTTTTTGAATACTTACTAGATGTAAAGAAGAAGAATCAAAAGTGGTTGAAGCCACTTGATGAGTAGGCTAGAATCCCACAAATTCATAAAAGTATCTATCTCTACAAATTAGGAGAGAATCTTAGGTGAGAGATGATTCAAATTCAAATTATGGCTCCCACACACTCTATATAAGTGTTTCTCATTTTAGTAGAGAGGAGGAGAGACTCTATTGGAGGGCTTCATGCCGGATTTGAGCTTGATCCTATAGCTCATATATGTATTAATAATTCTACTATATTTCCCATAGTTCACTCACATTGACATGAAGTTATGAAACCAAAGTTGGTTTCTATAATATAAATTTGGTTTCATAACTTCATGTCAATGTGAGTGAACTGTTCATTGTCATAAATCTTAGTTTTTCAGTTAGATTGCAAAGATGGCTTCTTTGAGCATGGTGCATCGTTTTGAGTGATTTAACTTGGTAATGTTAGATCTTTAAGTCTACCTTAAGCCCCCAAAGTTTTGTTGAATTCTTAGTTGTGAGAAACATTCATTAGGAGTCACCTGTGTATTTGCATCTTCAACTTCCTGAAAAGTCAGGATTACATATCTGACTTGCTAAATTAATGTCTCCCAATATGGTCAATCATTTTTTATGAAACAACTCCCAATAGCTTTCTTTACTTCCTAATTAGATTTCTGTAAAAGCTCTCTAGTCAATTTTAATCAGAGAATGAGCATTGAGTGAAATATTGAAGCTTATATGACCAAAATAAAAAGTTTCTTCATGTTGACTATTTGTCAAACTTGTCTCTTTGGATTCATCTTTTTGAGAGTGATCTTCCAAGGTACATAGGGTGTCTAATACATCCTTTGGCAAGCTAAAAGGGCCCACTGTACATCTCTGAAGTTTATTTGGCTGGTATAGTGCAAAGATTTTGTAGAACCACTTCATCTTTATCAAGTATCCATCCATCTCTTAACAAAACTTGACATTCTTATGGCTGATTTGTAGCATAATTTTGATGGCACTTATCTTGGTCTTTTGAGCTACTATCTTGGCATCGATTTTGTATCCATTGAGGTGGTAATTGTTATGCATCAAGAAAATCATGTTGAAAAACTACTTTAGCATTTTGACTTTGAGGATTGCAAGCTAGTTTCCACACCAATTGAGACAGGGTTTAGGTTCTCAGTTGAGGATTCCAGTGATGCATTTGACGCTTCTCTTTATCAGCAAGTTGTGGGATATCTTATATATGCATGCAACACAAGGCCATATATACAATATGCAATTTCCTAGTTGAGTCGATTCATGCATAGCCCTAGCACTAAGCATTGGTAAGCGGTGAAATGTGTGCTTAGATATCTCAGATGCACTTTGAGCTCAGTTCTCTTTTATGGAGATATTCAGGCATGTTTGCATGCTTTTACAGATAGTGATTGGGCTGGTTGTTATGATACTCGTGTGTCCACTAGCGGTAATTGCTTTTTCATTGGAGACTCATGCATATCTTCGTTGAGCAAGAAGCAACCTACAATAGCGACATCGAGTTATGAATCTGAGTGCAGGGTAGTTTTCACATCTATAGTGGAGTGTATATGGTTGAGATGCCTATCGATGAGTCTTTGCATGGAGATTGATGTTGATATACATATTCTCATTGAGAGCCAGAGTGCATTTGGTATTGCATGAAACCCAATGTTTCATGCACATCCCAAACATATTGAGGTGCATTATCACAATGTGAGAGAGCACCTTCATGCAAGAGATATTGATTTGGTACATGTTCCTACACAAGATAATGTCGCAGACATATTCATCAAAGCTCTTCCACAGGAAAAGTTTGAAGCTTTTGGCAAACTCCACACAAGATAATGTGGCAGACATATTCATCAAAGCTCTTCCACAGGAAAAGTTGAAGCTTTTGGTAGACATATTCATCAAAGCTCTTCCACGGGAAAAGTTTGAAGCTTTTGGCAGACATATTCATCAAAGCTCTTCCACATGAAAAGTTTAAAGCTTATTACCTTGTGGGGGTTGATCTATCACTCCTTGTATGTGTTTACACTTATGTGTTCCTTGAATAGCTTTGATGTGAATCTTTTCCCTATACATGGGCACTTTTTACTTTAGTACTGGCTAGAGATTTTTTCCCCATGTTACCACGTACATGATTCACTCATATGTGGTGGTACTTTGTACTTAGGGATATTATTCATCTCTTAATTTAGTTTAGTTTACTGTGAATAGAGAGAGCTATTCCAATCATCATATTCTTCTTTGTATGTCTTGTTGCATTTGTGCTCCTTGTCTGTGTTTCTCATGTGTCTCTTGCACTTCTACACACACCCAATAATGATTGGTAGCAAGGCTATCTCATGGAGCTCCAAGAAGTAGCCAATGGTAGCTCTATCTTCCATTGAAGTTGAATATAGAGTCTTATCCCTCATCTTTTGTGAGCTTATGTGGCTCAAGAAGCTAATTAAAGACTGAAATAGATTCCCATCATCTTTACTAAAGTCTGCACCTACTCTAGGGCACTGATGACGTGAGTAGGGATCTCATAGCTATTTGTCCAAGCTATGCATGATAAAGTTTAATTCTGATACTTCTTGTTTAGGACAGACATAGAAGTTGACGATGCACTTTTTGTTTCATTTTGTTTTTGTTTAATTTTCTTATATATATATATATATATATATATATATATATATATATATATATAATCATTATTTATTTATTTATTTATGGAATTATTATTTTTTATTTATTTTCTTTTAATTTAATTTCTATTTTTACATATTTATATTTTTTTATTTTTTTGTTTCTTTTTTAATTTATTATTATTTTTTATTATTTAACTATTTATTTTTTTATGTTTTATTTTTTATTTTATTTTTATAATTTATTCATATTTTTTTTGTATGTGTGTGTGTTCGTGTTCATGTGACTGTGTGCGCCTCTCTTTTTGTATTGGTTTTCTTTCTTGGTTGTATTTTTCATGTCTTATATTGGTCTTAAGTCTCTTGCTTTTGTTTGTTATTTTTCCCAATGTGTATGTGTTTGTGTTCTCTATCCTGAGTTTGTAAGTTTGGATAACTCTGAACTTATGAAGGTATATATATACACCTAGCTTCAAATCCAGTTTTCCATGTTAGGTCCAAACACATTGAAGTAGACCTCCACTTCATCAGAGAAAAGGTGATTGAAAAGGAGGTCAAGGTGGAGCATGTAACTACTAAAGATCAATTTGTAGATATGTTTACAAAAGGATTGGAAGGAACAAAGCTATTGAAATTCAAAAGAAGCATTTGCATGGTAGATTTAGGTTCATGGCTTGAGGGGGAGTGTTAAAAATCAAGCTTTGAACATGAACAAATATGATTTTGGGATGTTCTTGTGTGCTCTAGTGTTTTGGTGTTCAGATGTTCCGATGTTCAAGTATTTTTTCCGGTGTTGTCTTGGTCTCTGTTTTAGTGATCTATTCTAGTTTATAGGTGTTCCGAATATTTGCCTTAAACTTGAGCTAAAGTCTCAAAGTCATATGAATCCCAGTCTTGAATGTTATTCCATGACTTCTACTCTCTTCGTAAGTTAGTTTAAAGTGTAAGAAAGTTGCTACAGGAAGCACCCTTGCTTAGTTAGTCATTTAGTTAGCTTATGCTTCTTTGTAGTTAGCCATTGCTCACTCCCTCTCGTGGGAGTGAGCTAGTTTCCAATGCACTTTTGTTTTGGTTGTAACTCCTTCCAGTATCCATTTGAAGTGATTTAACTTGTGTTTGATTTCTTATAGAGTCTCATAAGTGTGGTACAAATTTCATGATTGTTCTCTGAATAAGGCTAGAGTGAAGTTGCAAAGAGTGAGGGTGTGTCTCTACACATTGGTAGACAACAATAGAGATAGCTAATCTAACTTGCAAAGCTTTGTTCTCCATGTTGGAGTATCCAAATCAAGTTTTTTAAAGTGTTCAGGATAGTTGAAAATGTCGAATTGCATTATTTAGTATTCTTATGCATCTAGATTCGGATTTAGAGCCAAAATAGTGACTCTAGGTCACTATAGAAAAAAACTTGTGAGGGTTTACAACCTTCCAAAGCTGCATACTGGTCTTGATTCATCCCCCAACATTGGTCTCGTAGATACCATAGCATACATGAGATGACTAACAACAAATTGATAAGGAATTTTGTTCGTGAATTCTTTTTCCTTATCTCATTTGGGGAAATCATCCTTGCTCAATTTCGAATTCAAGCAAAGAAGATTAGGCTTTGGCCAAACTTCCTCCTTTTTTTGTGAAGTACTTTGGATATGTACTCTCTTTGAGAAAATTATATGCATGTTTTTACTCCTATTATGAGTAATGCACATGCCAAGAATATGTTTGGCATCCCCTAAATCCTTCATAAAAAATGTCTCACTCAACGTTTTCTTGCTCAATGACAAGCCTTAAGAGGACTTCCCAACAATCAAAATATCATTAACATAAAGTATCAATCATATCAAGCTTCCATTTGAGCATCCTTTTGTGTAGACAAAATGATTCTCATTGCTTGAGAGTAGCCTTGAGACTTCATAAAAGCATCAAATGTTTGGTACCATTGTCTACCGGACTCAAAGGAAGCAGTTTTCACATCGATTTGGACTATCTCTAAGTCCTCCATTGCAACAAACTCGAGCAACATGCACAATGTACTCATCTTAATTATTGGAGAGAAGATTTTCTCAAAATCAACAACATGTTGTTGCTTAGAACCCTTTGCAACCAATTGTGATTTATACTTTGGAGAAGCACTATCTGATGTGAAATTTATCTTATATACTCATTTACATGGTAAAGCTTTCCTACCCTTTGGCAGGAGTACCAAATCCCAAGTACCAAGAAACCAGTTCTCTTCATGGCATGCTCCCACTTGACATGATCCTTTGTTTTCAAAATCTTTGTACAACAAGAAGGCTCACTAACATATGTCAACACAAAAGAATTCAAACTTGGAACATATCTATCAATTGGATGCAAGACACATGCAAAATGTCTCAATGGCTGCTGAACAGGAACATTTGCAGATTGAATTTATTGGACATTTTCCTTACATTCCCTATATGGAGCATTCTTATGAATGGTAACTAGATGAGTAGTATCCTCAAAACCCACTCTTCTCACTTCAACCTCCATAATGGGTTGCTTATGCATCATAGACTCATTGAAAATGACATCATTACTTCTTATCATTAACCCTGTTTTAGAATCCCATAAGCAATATCCAAATTGACTCTCTCAACCATATAAAAAAAGAAAATTTATTTGACTTATAGTCTAGATTTTGTCTAAGACTATTTCGTATATGAACATAAGCTTCACAACTAAACACTCTAAGATGATCATAATATGGTGGTTTTCCTTGTCAATAACTCTTGTGCCACTTTTAGACCTTTGGCAGTACTAGGTCAAAGGTTAATCACATGAACTAAAACCTATTGCTGCAAATGTCCGAGCCTTCACATTTGGCTAGGCATGGAAGCAAATATGTACAACTACTTGATGAAGCATGTGAACCATTGCTTGTAACATTGGATCATTTACCATTTGTAAAAGGTTAAATCATTGAGAATCTTTCAAGAGCCTAGTGTTGGTAGCAGTCAGGGCACCCAAGGACTTACAAGACAAGGAAACCAACGCAAAGAGCCAGAGCAAAGAAAAGAACCAAGTAGACGAAGCAGTCAACACAGATTTGGCAAATAGGCCCTATAATTTGTCAAGAAGCAATATTTCCCAAATAGTGATCTTAGTCACTTCACATCATTGTAAATACCATTTTTTATTATTCCTACTCCATTTTGTGCAAGCTGAGTCCTCGAGCTTGAGGAGTATTAGAAGTATTTATGTACCAATTTTCATAATTTTCAAAGCTCGTTTGAGCCTCCAAAATAGCCTAGGAACCTAATTTTTAACTAGGTTGGACACTAGGTCTGGACAGGACCAAAGCTAGTGAAAAACTATAAAAAGAGCTAGAATGCTCATTTTTGAGGTTAGCTTGTTAGTGATTTGAGCTTGTACATAAGACTTTTTGAGTAATCTAAAGAACTCCATTGTTTCTCTCTTTGTTCTTGCCTCGTGTGCACGTGTGTGTGTATGTGTGTGCATGTTTGTGTGCTTCTCACTCACACACTTGTGCCATCACTTGTTCAAGGTCTTCATACCATCCTTATGTCTTCCCAGATTGACATTAAAGGAGGTGCTACTCATCACTTAGCTACACCAAATTTTGGCACCGTTGCTAGGGAGAGAGCTTCGAGGACGAGCATGTGATGGTAAGACGTAGAGTTGTGATGTTAGAGTCATAGGTATTTCCTTCACTCTTCTCTATTTTCTTTTGTTTTGTTCACCATCATCATCACCATCATCATCCTCACCATCTCCCACCTCCATCTCCATCATCATGAAATTTTTGGTTTTTGGTCATATCACCTTCCTTCTTCCATTCCCCTCATTTCACTTGTAAGAGAGGGCGATTTGTGTGTGTTGTTTTTGCATGTTTCTTGAGTTTGCTTGCAGGCCTCCATCTCCTCATCATCTCTAGTAGGTCATGCAGGTACGAAAAAGCTCTACAAAGTCTCTAGGACATTGATCTTTGTCAATCGCGATTGATAGGAATTTTGATCTTTGGGTAAATCTAAGTGCACCACAGTATACTAGAGGCCTTGCACATCACCATTCCACAAGAATTTCTAAAAAAATTGCATTTTTGTTATGCATCGCAATTGACAGCATCAATCGCGATTGACAGTGTCCATCGCGACTGAACCCCTGTCCATCACGATCGACAGACCCTGATGGAGACATCTGTCAATCGTGATGGATGGTATCCATCGTGACGGACACATGTGTCCATCGCAACTTACAGAGAACTTCACGATTGACAATTGATTCGGCAAAATTCTTGTCCATCGCGACGCATAGAGGCCTGATTGACACACAAAAGCGTAAAAAGGCAAAAATTTCAATCAATTGCGATTGACACCCCCATGACAGACTGCCTATCCATCGCGATTAATAGCCGTCCATTGCGATTGACATGTGTCCATCACGACGGATAGAAAAATCATGATTTACATCCCATTTTATCGAGAAACCTATCCATCGCGACCCATAGACCACGATTGACACAAAATCACGCAAAAGCCCCAAAAAACTCAGTCCATCACAATTGACACCATCAATCGTGATTGACCCATCAATTGCGACTGACATCCTCTATCCATCGCGATTGACAAGCCACGATGGACAACTTTTTCCATCGTGATTAACAGCCTTGTCGATCGTGATTGACAGCTATTTTTGGCCAACTTTTTAGGGTTTTTTCAATTTGAGGATTTTTGCTAACTTTGGGCATGAATAGTGTGCTATAGGACACATAGGGAGGCTATAAGCAAATAATTTGAGAAAACCCTATTTGCCTGTTAACCTGTTTGAACCCTGTTTTAACCTCAGAACCCTGAACTCTCATAACTTCCTCATACGAAATCCATTCGGAGTGATCTTAGGCTCATTGGAAAGCTCCTTTTGTAAAAATAATATAGGGAGTTATAGATAGGGTATTTTGAAGTTGACCATACCCTAGGGGAAGAAATCTAAGGGACCTCTAGGATTTTTCTCCATAAAGACTAAGGGAAATTTGGTCTCTAAAGTACATGAATAAAAATGGTTTGTTATGTCATTTGAACTTAAATCTTAAGCTAACTTCGGGACTTTTACAGGTCCATTGAGAGCATCAAAGGGCATCTAGAGCACTAGCACACCACAAGCTTGAGAAGGGGTTCTTGAGCACCCAAGAGCAAGGGATAAGCAAGTGAGGTTGGATCATTCTCAACTCCCTTTGTCAATTCCTAGCTTAGGCTAAGCGCGAGTAGTACTAGAAGTAAGTCAAGGTGAGGATAGGCATCTATCAAGTTCAAGACTACTTAAGCACTCAAGTTTAAGCTGAAACATAATCTCTTTGTGATCGATAACTTTAAAGGAAAGAACTTAACGTGGTACGATCAACTTAAAGTGCGGAAATTCTCTCAAGTGTCCCTGATGACGAGTCCTCAGACAAGAGCATAAACACGATAATCAACTAAAAACGAACTAAGTGACTGATATAAATTGATCTACAGTGAGGTTGTACTTGGGTAAAATTGGAGTTGTGAAATTAGGCATATGACCCTTAGATCAGGACGACATCTAGGGGGAGATAGACAAACCCTTAGGTCTTCAGAGGCTAGTGCCAACCACACTGCTAGGTCTTGGGCCTAGCAGTTGAGCAATTATTCACACTACCCTAGCTCTGAAACTAGCGAATCAGAGATGTCTTATGGTATGGAGAGAACCATAGGAAGTTCAGGTGGGACTAGAACATCCAGTGGTCAAGTTCGAGAATGGCGCATACCTAGATAAAGAAGGGACAATGTACGTGGTTTCCAACCAACCAGATAGAACATATGAATTTGGTAATGTGATCCCAGAGGTAGACAAAGGGGATATAGAGTAAGGAAACTTAGGAAGAGAGCTTAGAACTCCCCGAAGCAAATCAATCTTGACTAGAATCATCACTCTAGAATGGGTCCCCCAAGATAATAAGAGCATAGAATTGCTCTTAAATTGAGAGACTGATGAGGCCTTTTGGAGGTATAAGCCTGACTAGCCTAATGAAATAGGAATGCTCACAATTTATGAGTTCAAAGACCCTGATAGCCGTGGAAAAGTGACCTATTTAGACAATACTTCAGAGAGAATCTTTGTGGTCGCGGAGCATGGTAGGCATGCCTAGAGTTGGAAGGGTGAATTTGCTTTTCCCCAACCAAGGTCTAATGTCTCATACGACCATCAAGGAGCTAGAACATCCCACACTCATGGAGCTCAAAGGGATAGAAGTAGAGATAAGTCAGAAGTAAGCTTTTCCAACCCATTGGGAAGAGAAAGAACAAGAACAGAGATGGATATATTGGAAATTGAGAGACCTAGAGACCCAAGGAATCAAAGAAATGCGGATGATTTCCCTCTGGCAAGACCTAGAGGACACACTAGGACCCTGAGGCAAACACAACTAGTTAAGTCCATGAAGAATTGTTTCGACGGCACTGGAGACCCATACGATCATGTGGCCGAATTTAGGCAAGTCTTGAGAGTTGAACAAGTTGAGGACCTATTCATGCAATACAATGCTTTTGGTCTAACCCTTAAGAACACAACCCTTACATGGTTTCAACCACTAAATGAGAGATAGTTCAAGAACATAGACAAACTTCTAGAGGCTTTCATTGCCAAATTCTCTAAGAGTGGCATATGGCACAATACTTCCTCCCTGATTCATAGCTTCAAGCAGACACCTCAAGAGACAATCAGACTTGCAAGAAGAAGGTTTAGACAATACCTAGAGAGATGTCATGTTCCTGAGTTACCTATGTTAAGGAAACACTCACGAATTTGACGCAACAAACAAGAGAGAAACAGAATCTTCCGGAAAATCTATGCACAGGTGTACAGTATGCGAAGTTAGTGCGCGGTGTGCGCATAACAGAGCAATTAACCGCGGCGGGTGCGTAAGGCGCGCATAACGCGAATTGAAGAATGACAGGGCAGAGGAGCGCCAAAGAAATTGTATATATATACAGCAAGATTTGAAGAACGCGACGCAGATATACACGGAGAGAGAATCGTAGATGATACACAGAGGAGAACGAGAGAATGAGAGAAGACGCCATAGATCGCGTATGAGTGAAGAGAGATTTAGAAGTTCTCAGAAGACGCCATAGATCGCGTATGTACAGATGAATAACACAAGCCTGAAGTGTCGGGTCTTTTCATCTGAAGAGAGATGGTAATAAGAAACTACGCACTGTAGGAGAGTTTCTGTAACTTGAGCAAGAAGAGGCCAAGCTTACCTGTACACATCTTCTCTAATCGAAAACACATGTTCATGTGGATGTCTGTGTGCAATCTTTACTTGTGAAGAATCTGAAGTTATTTCGTATTACGGTAGGAAGCTTAGTTTATCGTTAACTATCACGACTCGTTACTAAACGTGCTTCAGTACCTTCTCTGTAAACGCATGTTTAGGTGAATAACAGTTTACTCAGTAAAACATATTTCAGTAATTCTCGGTCAGTTACAGTTTCTCAGAAATCAGGATTTTCCGGTAGAACAACGAAGTATAACTCATAGCAGAGTTCGAAGCTTTGTATGAGAGATAGCTCATCTTGTAGCTAGACGCCTCTACTTTAAGCTGATCACAGTTTCCGGTGGAATGAAGATGTACACACAGTACAAAAGTTAACCGAAAAGTAGCACTTCAGAACTGTGAAGTTTCCAGAAGGAAGTTCATTCGGTGAAGGAAGCTCACACACTACTTCCTTACTTCACATAAGTTCATCTGAAGCAATTACGAGCAGAACTAAGTTTATTTCGGTGAAGTTCCGGTAAGATTTCGGTGACGTCCAAGCGACAGTCTGGTGAAGTTCTAGTGGAACCTGAGTCGCAGAATAACATAGTTAAAGCGACGTTATTTAGGCTAAGCTACTGTTGATTACAGAGGTGTTCTAAATCACTCTAGTTTAGCATCCTATCACGGTGGCGCGGCAATTTCCGCAGGCCTGACAGAGTTCAAGCTTTGTCGCGAAACTCACCTTCAGGGCGAAAGTATTTCCGCAATAGTAGGCGTTAGAGCCGAAGTTTTCGCCAACAATTGGTATCAGAGCAGGTTAGTTTTCCCAAGAATCGGTATAAGAGGCGGATCATTCCACGAGAGGAAGAAGATCATGGCAGATCATGTCCAAATTGATAAACTGGACAGAGATAATTATCCTGCATGGGTAATGCGCATGGAAGCCTTACTTATGAGTAAGGACTTAATGACGTACGTGACCGGAGAAGAAAAGAAACCCACTTTCGAAGATGATAGTCAACCGGAAAAAGAAGAACTAGACGCCCTAAAGCTATGGCAGAAGAAAGATGCAACGGCAAGAGCCTACATCTACAACACTGTGTCAGATCATCTACTACCGCACATTAGAGGTCTGGAGAAAGCAGAGGACATATGGAGCGCATTGGAAGATCACTTCCAGAATACTACAAAAGCTAGGAAAGCCAGCCTATGGTCCGAGTTCACAACGTTCAAAAAGAAGCCGAGTCAAAGCATCAGTGACTACGTCACTAAAATGAAGGATCTAGCAGATAGTCTTGGATCCATAAATGAAGAAGTCGAAGATCATAGATTGATAGCGCAAGTGCTCACAGGGTTGAGAGGAGATGAAAGGTGGAAACCTTTCATACTATCAACTGAACTCTCCCTAAATCATTTTGTACCAGAGTTAAATCAGTTGCTTGGTTTGATGCTCACATATGAGCAAGACCTGAAAGGAGACGCAGACAAAGGACATAGCTCAGCAATGTATATGAAGAACAAGAAGAAAGAAAAGGGTAAGTCAAAAGACGAAGAAGAGTCGAGTTCTCAGGCCTATTACGCAAGAGGTAAAGGCACTGGCAGAGGAAGAGCAAGAGGAAGAAGCCGCCAGAATACCACCAAGAAAGCTTGTTGGATTTGTGGACTAAGTAACCATCTGGCGCATGATTGTTGGCACAATCAACAAGGATCAAATCAAAATCAAAACAACAATAGCAGAGGCAGTAGCGGAAGAAATCAAAGTAACTTCCAAAGAGGAAGACAAAGCCAAAGAGGAGGCTACGGTAGAGGTGGAGTAAGAAGTTGGGGACAGAGCCAATCCTACAACACCACCTACAACAACTACGCAAATGACACACAGAATGAAAGTCATACATCATTGATGATGAACTCAATCAGCACATCAGAAAATGAAGACCTAAAGGTATTTTACATTGATTCTGGATGCTCTAATCATTTGTCAGGAAATATAGAACTAATGTCAGAACTAGAGAAAGGTAGTTCTAGTCACACTGTTCAAACAGGTGACAATACAAGACACAAAGTACAATCAATCGGAAAAGTGAAATGCAAGAGTGGAGCAGATTTGCTAACCAATGTTTTGTATGTTCCAACAATACCGAAAAATCTGATCAGTGTGGGACAGATAGTCAAAAAAGGTTTTCAGGTCAGATTTACAAACAAAGGAGTATTTGTAGAAGATCCCAAGAACGGATATTATCAGATCGTTTCTGGTAAGAAAGAAGGCAGACTCTTTACCTTAAGAGTACAAGGGAACATTGGCCAAGCGCTGCTCACACATGATGAAAAGGTAATTACAGAACTTGATCTCTGGCACAAGAGATTAGGTCACTTTCATGAAAAAGGAATTAAAGCTATGATAGCGAACCAGTCTGTACTGGGATTACCGAACGTACAGAACCAACATATGATTCACAAATGCGAAGCCTGTCAAATGGGAAAAGCCCACAGGTTACCTTTCCAGAAGAAAGGATTCAAACATGATGGCGTGCTAGAACTCATACATACAGATGTATGGGGACCAACGAAAGAAGGATCAATCAGCGGATCAAGGTACTATGTTTTATTCATTGATGACGCAACAAGGTGGATAACTCTTTATGTTTTGAAGGAAAAGTCAGAAGTGTTTGGAGCTTTCAGGCATTTTCATGCATATGCTGAAAGACTCACCGGACGAAAACTTAAAAGACTGAGGTCTGATGGAGGGGGAGAATACTTCTCCCGAGAATTCAATGACTATCTTTGGAATGCAGGTATTAAGAGAGAAATAACCTGCAGGTATACACCACAACAGAATGGTGTAGCAGAAAGGAGAAACCGAACTCTAGTCGAGTTTGCACGAGCTATGCTAAAAGAAAAGAATTGCCCGGATTATCTTTGGGCTGAAGCTGTAAATACAGCTACATACTTGGTAAATAGGTTACCATGTACAGCGTTAGAAGGAATGACCCCTTATGAAGCTTGGTGGGGAAAGAAGCCAACACTTGATCACTGCAAAGTGTTTGGATCAGTAGCGTATGCTTATGTACCGTCTCAACTGAGACATAAGCTTGAACCAAAAGCAGAGAAATATGTATTCGTCGGATATGATGAGAAACAGATGGGTTACAGGTTATGGAGCCCTCTAACCAAACATTTTACTGTTTCCAGGGATGTAACATTTGATGAACAGAAAAGCTGGTATGCAGATCAGAGTCATACAGCTGAAGAATTTGAAGAAGAGATAAAAAGAAGAGAGAAAGGAAAATCAATTGTTCATGTAAACAAAGATGAAGAGGCAAGTACGTCCAGGACCGGAACAGGTATAAGGAACGAAGATGAAGACGGGTACTCAGACACACACGAAGAATATGAGCTAAGAAGGTCAAACAGAGTAAGAAGACAACCGGAAAGATACTCGTATGATACATCATATATAACTCAACAAGATTATGCATATATGGTTAAAGAAGAGGAGGAACCTCAGAGCTATGACGAAGCTAAAGGCAAGAAGCAATGGCAAGAAGCAATGAAAGAAGAATTCACCGCACTGGAAGAGAACAAGACATGGGAGCTTGTTCCTAAACCGAACGGTAAGAAAGTAATTGGAAATAAATGGGTGTTCAAAGTTAAGAAACTTGCAGATGGAAGGATAGCCAGACATAAAGCGAGACTGGTTATCAAGGGCTATGCTCAGACGCATGGCATAGACTATGACGAGACGTTCAGTCCGGTGGCAAAGATGTCAACCATAAGAACAGTGATTGCTATAGCAGCATCAAAAGGATGGAAGCTAAGTCAGCTAGATATAAAGAATGCATTCCTGAATGGATATATATCAGATGAAGTATATATGGAACAACCGGAAGGGTTTATAAGTTCCAGATACCCAACCTTTGTTTGCAGGTTAAGAAAAGCTCTTTATGGACTGAAGCAAGCTCCAAGAGCTTGGAACTACAGACTCGTGAAGTATCTGAACGAACTTGGATACCAAAGTTCGAAGGCAGATGCAAGTCTACTCATCAAAAGAACAGAAGAAGGAATGATCTACATTTGTATCTATGTAGATGACATAATAATTACAGGAACCTCAGATGCAGGAATCACAGAGGTAAAGAAACTGCTAGAAAAGGAATTCAAGATCAGTGACCTAGGAAAATTATCATACTTTCTAGGAATGGAAATCACATATACAGATCATGGTGTATATGTCACACAAGAGAGGTATCTCCTGAACTTACTGAAGAAGTTCAACATGGAAAATTGCAGAGAAGCTTCAACACCGCTTGAAGTAAACCATAAACTCAGTAAATATAGTGGTACAGAGTTTAAAGATATGAAGAAGTATCAATCGTTAGTAGGAAGCTTAATATATGCTACGCTAACAAGACCGGATCTCAGTTTTCCGGTGGGAGTTCTCTCACAGTTTATGCATTGTCCGACAGAGCAACATTGGGTTGCAGGACAAAGAGTTCTCAGATATATCAAAAGAACTATAAAGGAAGGATTATATTATCCTTTTACGTCAGATATAAAGCTCAGAGCATATAGTGACTCAGATTGGGCAGGAAGTCAAGATGACCGAAGATCAACGCACGGGTATATGATATACCTAGGAGATAAGCTGGTAAGCTGGTGTTCGAAGAAACAACACACAGTAGCTTTATCATCAACAGAAGCAGAATACAAAGGACTGGTAGAAGCATCAAAAGAAGTAATATGGATGCAGACTTTACTTAAAAGCATGGGTATAGATCAAAGTATACCGATCATACATGGAGATAATATGAGCTCGCTGTATCTTGCAGCGAATCCTGTGTTTCATGCAAGAACAAAACACATAGAGATTCAGTACCATTTCCTAAGAGAAAAAGTAATGGAGAACGAGATAGAAATAGTCTACACTCCTACGAAAGATCAGATTGCAGATATTCTGACAAAGAGCTTGGATGGAACAAAAACAAACAGATTCAAAGAGATGGCAGGAATAAAAGAAAGAAAGATATATGAAAGACCGGAAGAGGTCAAATTAGTGATTGAGGGGGAGCTGTTAAGGAAACACTCACGAATTTGACGCAACAAACAAGAGAGAAACAAAATCTTCCGAAAAATCTATGCACAGGTGTACAGTATGCGAAGTTAGTGCGCGGTGTGCGCATAACAGAGCAATTAACCGCGGCGGGTGCGTAAGGCGCGCATAACGCGAATTGAAGAATGACAAGGCAGAGGAGCGCCAAAGAAATTGTATATATATACAGCAAGATTTGAAGAACGCGACGCAGATATACACGGAGAGAGAATCGTAGATGATACACAGAGGAGAACGAGAGACTGAGAGAAGACGCCATAGATCGCGTATGAGTGAAGAGAGATTTAGAAGTTCTCAGAAGACGCCATAGATCGCGTATGTACAGATGAATAACACAAGCCTGAAGTGTCGGGTCTTTTCATCTGAAGAGAGATGGTAATAAGAAACTACTCACTGTAGGAGAGTTTCTGTAACTTGAGCAAGAAGAGGCCAAGCTTACTTGTACACATCTTCTCTAATCGAAAACACATGTTCATGTGGATGTCTGCGTGCAATCTTTACTTGTGAAGAATCTGAAGTTATTTCGTATTACGGTAGGAAGCTTAGTTTATCGTTAACTATCACGACTCGTTACTAAACGTGCTTCAGTACCTTCTCTGTAAACGCATGTTTAGGTGAATAACAGTTTACTCAGTAAAACATATTTCAGTAATTCTCGGTCAGTTACAGTTTCTCAGAAATCAGGATTTTCCGGTAGAACAACAAAGTATAACTCATAGCAGAGTTCGAAGCTTTGTATGAGAGATAGCTCATCTTGTAGCTAGACGCCTCTACTTTAAGCTGATCACAGTTTCCGGTGGAATGAAGATGTACACACAGTACAAAAGTTAACCAAAAAGTAGCACTTCAGAACTGTGAAGTTTCCAGAAGGAAGTTCATTCGGTGAAGGAAGCTCACACACTACTTCCTTACTTCACATAAGTTCATCTGAAGCAATTACGAGCAGAACTAAGTTTATTTCGGTGAAGTTCCGGTAAGATTTCGGTGACGTCCAAGCGACAGTCTGGTGAAGTTCTAGTGGAACCTGAGTCGCAGAATAACATAGTTAAAGCGACGTTATTTAGGCTAAGCTACTGTTGATTACAGAGGTGTTCTAAATCACTCTAGTTTAGCATCCTATCACGGTGGCGCGGCAATTTCCGCAGGCCTGACAGAGTTCAAGCTTTGTCGCGAAACTCACCTTCAGGGCGAAAGTATTTCCGCAACAGTAGGCGTTAGAGCCGAAGTTTTCGCCAACAACCTACACCAACCAAACAAGTGGCTTTATTCTTAGATGGATTGGTGAGTACCAAATTGAGATCATATGTGTACTTGAAGGACCCTAGATCCATAGAAGAGTGTGTACGCATGTGCATTGACATTGAGGATAACCTAGGAGAGGAGTTTGAGCTTTCAAAAATCTACAAAGATTTAGATAGTTCTACTAGCCTCACTTCTATGCAATCCACATCTATTGAGGAACTCGCTGAGAAAGTAGCTCAGAAGTTAGGAGTCTCAAGCAAAAAAATACCAAGGTTTGCCCTAGTGAAAAGGTGCCATACTTGTGGAGGCGACCCTATGGTGAATGTATGTCCCATTATGGCTCAACCCCAAGTGAACCCTAGCAGCCAATACTGCACCATAGAATGGAGATACACTAATCAGAATGTGCAAGATTTCCCATACAATAAACAAGCACTTAGACAAATGTATCCACAGCCATACCCTCAACAAGGAAGATACCAGAACCAATACCCACCACAACAATATGGTAGGCCCCACCAACCCTATCAACCACCCTATCAAAGGTAGCAGAGACCTCAACCAGTTCTAGCGCAGCAACCCCCTGCTCCCGCCAATGTGATTCCAGTGAAGTTTGCAGCAGAAGAAAATTTGAATAGAGCCATAGTCCCAGTAACACCATTGCTTTCAAAAAGTGACCCAAACGATCATAGTTTTGAATCCACTCATATTGATAGCCCACATGCTTACTACATGCAGTCACCTAAGCATAATGAGTCATATTACTATGAAGATCCGAGTGAACCTAGTTGGGAGCCAAAGTATGCAAATGTCATGTACGCAAATCCCAACTCTAGACCTCAACCTAGGTAGGTAAGACCCCCATTTCCTAGAGGACCATGCTATCGATGTCAAGGAGATCACCTCATTCGTGATTGCCCTCTACCTGCACCTACACAAACCCAATCTGTGACAATTTAGGGTTTTTGTCCCAATTGTGGGAAAGAGCACCTCTTGCAAGATTGTCCTAAGAACCCTAACAATATGCATAAAATCACTCCCATCAACGTTATTGGGTTAGTTGTAGACTCTACAGGAAGTGTAACTTCCACTACCCTTGTGCATTAGTGAGAATCAGATTTTTGAAGTTTTGAGAGGTTTTCAAGCACGTTTCTTCAGCATTTCAGCTCTGAACACCCTTTGCACTTGTTCCTCACAGCCACAAGAGAAAAACGAGGTGAATGTACACTCGAAAATGAAAAAAATCAGAGAAGATGAAGGTGGGAGAAGATGGTGATGATGATGAAGATGAAGGAGAAGAAAAACTTAAGAACTGAACTGAAAATGGTGATTTTTTTACCTTCCAACATTGCTACTCTACGTCTTACCGTCACGCGCTCGTCCTCCAAGCTCTCTCCCTGGCAACGGCACCAAATTTTGGTGTCACTCTAGCACAATGGCAAGTACCAACATGAGGAGATACAGCTCATAAATGTCAATCCGTGGAGACGTGAGTATGCGTATGAAGACCTTGAGCAAGTGATGGCACAAGTGCGTGAGTGAAAGCACACAAGCATGCACACACATACACACACACACGTGCTCACAAGGTAAGAGCAAAGAGTGGAACAATGGAAGAGCTTTAATTACAAAAGAAATCTCTTACAAGAGCTCAAATCTACAACAAGCTAACCTCAAAAATGAGCTCCCCAACCATTTTTATAGTTTTTTGAGTGGTTTTGGCCCTATCCAGACCTAGTGTCCGACCTAGTTAAAAAATAGGTTCCAGGGCTTATTTGGGGGCTCAAACGGAGTCTAAAAATTATGAAAATTGGCAGGATGATAGTTCTAATACTCCTCAAGCTCAAGGTCTCCTTGGCTTGAACAAAATGGAGTTGCAAAAATGAAAAATGGTATTTACAATGGTTTTTAGTGATAAAAGCACTATTTTTATAGGGATTTCTTCTAAAAATTTGACAAATGCTTCTTGGAGCTCCCTACTTGTTCCTTCTTCTTGTGTGTCCACTTCTTTGATGCACTTCCATGCTTTGTCCTTGACCTTGAGCTTCAACACTCCCCCACCTCTTGAGTCTGTCATCCCTGAGAGACCCTTGTTGTAATGGTTGTTCCATGTAGTACGTTCATCTTCCAAATGTAGCTTGGTCTAGTTCTTTAGTTCGCCACTACTAGCCGATGTGAGAGTTGGTCCCTTTGTAGGTATTTCTTCCTTGGACTTGAGCTAGATGGTGTATTTTTGTGCTTTCAAAGATTGCTAGTTGCTCAAAAGAGGTTGCCAATATTGATCTTGAGCAGTTGTCGACGTTGAATTGCTTCATAGGTACTGGTGTTGTATAGTTAATGTCCTTACAAGCTTTGAACATGAGTTTCATGGTAGGATGCCAAGTCCTTTTGACCCATAATGACTGATAGGTGAGTGCATTAGTGCATGGGTTGAGAAAAATGTGTGCCTTGTGCACAGCCTTGTAATGTGGCCCTATGTAGGCGTACGTGGGGGATGCATTGGAAGAAGTATGGTGCAAAAAATGGGGTCTTGAGCTAAGTGCTCAAGGGTATTCTGACGAAGAGGTTTCCTAATCTATCATGGTTATAGTGTTGTTGAAGCATACACGTCTTACCATGGTGAAAGGTCCGTTGATCTTCATCTCTTCATGTTGTACTTCCATCCTGGTGATTGACCATTGGCTTTTCTTTCTTGTGGATGGATGTCCGTTCTGATGGTTCACTCATGAGCGTCTTCAAGCACACAGTCTTGTTCATTTCCCTTTTTTTTTTCTCTTTTTTTTTTGGAACAAAGCCACAAGCAAGAAGACAGTGGTTAGTAGCAATAACATATTTTACATATGTCAAGTGTGTCTCATGTGCCTGGGATTTCTCAATTGTGTCTATGCAGGACCGTGTAATGTGGCCCTATATTAATGCACACTTTGGAAATGCATGACCTGAATGGTGCAAAAGACAAGGTTATGCCAAAGGCACATGGTTGTTGCTCGTCGAGGCATCTGATGTTACTTGTAGACTTGATGCAATCTTTGTTTGGAGGTGGCTGGTGGACCTTGAAATGATGTGATCTTCCTCCCTTTAGGGATCCATTTTAGAATAGTAATTGGCCTTATAGAGATCACCTCTGGCCTCTTCCTCTTTGGATGGTTGCTGAAACTTGGTGTCCAATGTGGGTGGTTCTTCGGTTCTATGGAAGTTACTGGTACTTTGGGCTTCCAAACCCATATCCTTGATGATTGTCTTCTTACTTTTGCTGAAGGGTTGAGTTTATCTTCTTTTGTTCTTTGTGCTCGGTTCTTATTCTTGTCTCTCCTTGGCTTCTTTTTTGAGACCTTTTGCATGGTGGGTAGTCTAGGCCCTTGTGCATGTAATAGGTCTTTGGGAACCCACATGTGTAATCGCCCTTGTTGAGCTGCACCTAATTTTTTTGGTACCCAAATCTATTTGAGACCTTGTGCATGAGCTTGTTGGCCTGCTTGGATGTACATTGTTGTGGCAAGGCTGGTGGTTGCTCTCCTTTTCGTACCTAGATCTGCATCATGCCTGGAACTACTTTCTTCTTGAAATCTCTTTGTCTTTTTGATATAGCGGTTGTCATGTATTGTTTTGCTTGCCTTTTTGGTTGACTTATGGTGGAGGCATTAGTCCTTTCACAAGAGGAGGAGTCTGCTTGTCTTAGAGCCTGTTCTTCCATGATTGAGTTGTTCTGGAACATAGAGCTTTTGACACACAAAACATTTTTTTTTATAGGAGTAGTCCGAGAAGAACTGAGAGAATGTGTGACATCTGGATTTGTGAGCATGCAATTCTCTAATTCTAAAGTAATGCATTATTCTTGTACCCAAACTTGAAGAAGTTGACTTCTTAGGTTCAAGTTGACTGCATGGTCATAAATCCAATCTTGACCCAAGACCAGTGGCTCTGTAAGGTCCTCATCATGACACATTAGCATTTTGACTTGTATTGGAACATCTTGGGTAGATGGGAAGTTCCACCTCGCCCAAACAAGGGGTTTCCACACCTCCCAAACCTATGAGATAAGCTTCGAATGCTCTCACAGTCCTTACACTCTTCCGTTGTCCTATCTCTATGGTCACAAAGGGTCGTCGATTGATGATTCAAGAAGTGCTCGATTTTTGGCACATGTCTATGTGATATTTTGGGGCTTTCGGGTTGACATCTATGCCTAGTCTCCTTAACTTATTTCTTCTGATGCGCTCTCTAGCCTCTGCTTGTGCTTCTTCTCTAACCCTTAACTCCTCTTCTTTTCTTCTTAGCAATGTTGAGTCTCATGAGCATATCCTCTATAAGAGTTTCTTGATATAACTTGACTCAACAACCACTTATATAGTTCGGCAAGATATCACCTTCTAAAGTGGCCAATTGAACCGCATCGCTAGTGGAAATTCAATTAATGATCATGGGTCCATATTCTCGTTTCTCCAATTTTTGGGCATGTTGCTTTAGCATGTAAACTAGCACTAGGTCTCCCTCTTTCAATCCTTTACCTTTGATGTATGCATCAAAGTATGCCTTTTGTCTTTTCTTTGTAGCATAGATGCCTACTGCCGCTTGTAGCCTCGTCTCACCTAAGCCTTCTAGATCAAAGATCCTGGAGGACAACTCGTGTCCATTCCACTCATGATCTTGTGCTACTTTCAAGGCTTGGATTAGGAAATCCAATGCTAGCACAGCATTCTGTCCGAAGACCATATGAAATGGGGTGGCATTGAGTACCGTTTTGTAGGCAACTCTGTATGCCCAAACAACATGATGAAGCTGTTTGTCCCAATCCAAAGCGTTTATTATTTACCAGTTTTGTCAATACGTTACATAAGATCTTATTTGTGCTCTCGGCTTGTCCGTTAGCTTGGGGATGATATGGGGCAGACTTCTTATGTATCACCATGAATTCTTGAAGGAGATTTTCAATGACTTCATTCAAGAAGTGTGTACCTCTATCACTTACTAACTCTATTGGTAACCCGTATCTAGTGAATACATTTTCGAATAAGAACTTAGTTGTCATTTGAGCATCATTCTTTGTTGTGGCTTTGACTTCCACCCATTTGGTAAGGTAATTTGTGGCTACAATAATGTACTCTGCATGGGAGTTTCTAGCTGGGGGATTAATAGGACCAACAAAGTCTATACCCCACTTCGAGAATGCACGTCCTCCCATCATTGGTCTCAAAGGCATCTCATCTCTTCTAATTGGGTATTGGGCACGTTGGCATGTGTCACATTTCTTCACATAGGTATGAGCATCCATATGAAGAGTGGGCCACCAAATTCTTGAGAATAGAATAGTTTTAATCACTCGGTCAGGACCAAAATGTCCGCCTGCAACACCACTATGTGCACTTTCTAAGACTTTCAAATAGTCTGATTAATGCACGCACAGTCTTAGGTAACCATCCTTGCCTCTTGAATATAGGTTATCTCCTATTAAGGCATAGTCCCGAGCCTCTTGCTCCATGCTTCGTCTTCTTGCTAGACTAGCCTCGCTGAGTAGTGCTCCCGATCTCATAAATTCTACCAATGGAGCACTCCAATCTGGAATTAACGACAGGTGATAAAGAGTGGCATGCTCCACCGGGGGTCTCTTCTGGCACACTAGACAATTCTTAATCCACTCATGTATTTCTTTGTCCATGCTAGGCCAATACACTCCTAAACGTTTTAGGTTCTGCAATGTTCGTTGTTTGGAGTAGTGATTTCCTAGAAATCCTTCATGGGCTTGTTGCAACCAACTAGTATATTCATCGTCCTCGACACAACAAGCTAGTACGCCCTCAGTATCTTGTTTGTACATGCTTCCTGATAATATCTAATATTTTTGTGCGTTTACAATCTCTTCTTTGTTTGTTTTCACATTCTTATTTGCTGGTCCGAAGGTTAGAACAGGTACTAACTTATTTGCCCATTTAGGAACAACTTCTAAATTGAACAAATAAGTGTCAGAAAGTTCATTAGGCACTCCTTGTGGTGGCTCTCTTGAAGTGATGTGAGAAAGATGGTCCGCCTAAGGCGGGTCCTACCTTTCCTGACCACCACTTCAAAGTCATATTCCATTAGTAAGAGGAACCATCTTACTAAGCGCCCTGTATTGCAAGGTTTATTGACCAAGTATAATAAGGCTTGATGATTAGTAAAAAAACTTGAACTTGTTGGCCAATAAATAGTGTCTAAACTTTTTCACTACATATACCAGGCCTAAGCCTTCTCTTTTCGTTGTGGTATAATTTCATTCAGCTGCATTTAATTGCCTACTAGCATATGCGATGGGTAAATCTAGATTTCCTTCACATGTGGGTTGTGCTAGCACACATCCTATTGCGTGATTGGATGCATCCACATGGACATAGAATGGTTTATTCTAATCAGGAGTGGTCAATATTGGTGTTGAGCACAAACGTCTCTTCAACTCACTGAAGGAATTCTTGCATTCATCGTTCCACTCAAAATTTGTCAACAATCCATAAAGAGGTTTAGCTATGATCGCATACATGTGGATGAACCTACGGTAATATCCATAATGGCCCATAAAGGCTTGTACCTCTTTAACATTCCTTGGTCTTGGTAACTCTACTATGGCTCTTACTTTGTCCTCATCTATAGATATTCCATTTTTAGAAACAATATGACCTAAGATCTTGCCTTGTCGTACCATGAATACACACTTTTCTAGGTTCAGACACACTCGATATTCTCTACGCTTGTTGAAGATTTGTCTGAGCTCAGGGATGTGGTATCTTCTCTCTTGGGAATGAGCACATAAATCATCCACGTATACTTCCAAGCTCTTTCGAAGAACTCTTTGAAGACATGACACATGAGCCTCTAGAAGGTTGCAGGTGCATTGGTGAGCCCAAATGGCATCACACAAAATGCAAAGATCCCCCACTCTGTGGCAAAAGCTATTTTATGTTGATCTTCAGGGGCAATGGCTACTTGATTGTAACTTGAAAACCCATCAAGGAAGCTATAAACTTCCTTGCTTGCAACACACTCCAATAGATGTTTAGTGATTGGAAGCAGATAACTATCTCTAATCGTAGCGGCATTAACTTTTTAAGGTTAATACACACTTGCAATTTTCCATTCTTCTTGGGCACCACTACAATGGGGGACACTCATTCAGTATGCTCAATCTCATAGATAAATCCAACTTCAATCAACCTATCAATATCTTCCTTTATTTTAGCTGCATAAGTGTCAATATATGTGTAGGGCTTTTGTTTGGTGGGTTTGGCATCGGCAGTCATGGGGATAGTATGAGAGCAAATTTTTGGATCTACTCCCTTCAAATCTCTATAGTGCCACGCAAACAAGTCCCTATATTCCCTTAGTAGAGCTACAAGCTCTACTTCTTCTTTTGCGCTTAGGTCATCTCCTATGTATGTACATCGCTCTTCATTCCCTTCAATGGTTACCACAATCTTTTTGGTATTTTCTTTATTGTCATATGCTTCTCCTATGATGGCCTCTCTCTTAGGCATTCGTACCAAAATTTTCCTATCCTCAACTTCATATTTCTTGAAATTTTTTGGTACCTCAAACAAAGATTCCGCCTCTTCTTGTTTCACTGCCTTTCTTTTCTTTTTTCTTTTACCTCCTTCACTTCCGTCCTTTGAATTTACTGTTTTAATGCTTGTGAGAGGTTCTTCTTCTTTTTTAGTCAATATTCCTAAATCTTCTAGATAGTGCTCCTCTGAGACGAAGCAGCTATCCATCACAATGGACTCTAGATCATCATCGTTTTCTTCTTCTTCTATGACATTGCTAGGGTCACATTCTTCCAACAAGGGCTGACACATGAACACTAAAATATCATACCCCTCCTCATCACAATGAGGTGTCCATTATTCTTCATTGACTGCAATGTCCATGGTAGCTAAAATTTCTGCCCAACCGTGAGGCTCAAATTCCTCATCTAGAAAACTCATCGGTGTATAGGTTGGGTCTTTAACGGGTCTATCTCCTGGGGAAGTTCCTTCTTCTCTGGCTTTTAGGAACTTTTCCTCTTCCTCCGTGACCTTGCACATCCACAAGTGAGTATCTTCATGCAGCCAAGATGGATCAGGTGAACTTCCAGAATGCACAGATATAGAATCTTCCTTTGCTTTGTGGATAGGATTCCACTGTAGGGGTGGTACATCTCTGAAGGTGTAATCCTTCAAATTGACCTTGGTGGTGACCCCTAAGTGTTGTAAGTACAAGGAGTTGGTTCCCCAATCTTGCACTATTTGCAATTGTCGTAGGAAGGGTCTTCCTAGGATCATCTCGTAGACATTATTTTTTTCAAAGTCACATATAGCAAATGTGTGTTCAAACTCTACACCACAAGTGGTTAGAGTTATCCCTTCAAGAAATCCTAGAGGTCTTTCAAAATGACCATCTGCCATTTGAAGCTTCATTCTAGCTGGTCTTAATGTAGGTTTGCCCCATCACTTCCACAAGGAGGTGGTTGCAATAGCAACACCAGCACCTGAATCTACGATTGCTTTGGTTGTGTAACCTTGATAGGTGATAGGAAGATAAGCATTACCTTCTTCACCTTCCCTCATGTCTCCTATTTTATCGAGAGGTATCTCTGGAGCTTTTTCCTTAGAGCCTGCTTTTGGCATATTGGAATCAAGTTCTGGAACCCGATCCTTCACATGATTCCATAGCTCAGGTTTTGCTTTGAGGAGCTCTTCTACAGTGAAATGACAGTGAACCTTAGTGTTCTTCACGACATCAGTGTTTCTTGGAACCACTAAGTCTTCGTTTCTTACAAGTATTGTGGGAGCTCTGATCTGAAGAGATTCAGATTCCCATGGGCCTGTGAATTGTGGCAACTCTTGTAAAGAATTAGATTCGAAATCTAATCTCTCATCTTCTTGTTGCTCTGCTTGGTCTCCATAAATGGAAGGAATGTCTTGGGGAAATTGATCATGAAGGTCATCAATTTCAAGAATAGGAGGGGGATTACCCTTCTCCTTGGCCCATTTCTCTTCTTGTATTTCCCGCAAGAACTCTTGAGAGTACTGCTGAATTGAAAGAGGTGTTCCCTCATCCATGGAATCAGGAACATATTCCTTGGTGGTGAAATCTCTCTTTCAACAACCGGTTGAGCCTGTGGAGGTAAAGAAACTTGGGGCTTGTTTACCAATTGCTCTAATCTTTCTAGTAAGCCCTGGAAATGCAAATCCGGTTTGACAGAGTTTGTCTGATTGAACTTTTGACTAGTCTCGATCATAGCTTGAGCTACTTCTACCATTTTCATGCACATTTTTGTTCGCTCAATCTCTAATTCTGCTCTAAGGTAACTCTTGTCTAGGTTTGCAACTGTTGGCCCTGTGGAGGTAAAGAAACTTGGGGCTTGTTTACCAATTGCTCTAATCTTTCTAGTAAGCCCTGGAAATGCAAATCCGGTTTGACAGAGTTTGTCTGATTGAACTTTTGACTAGTCTCGATCATAGCTTGAGCTACTTCTACCATTTTCATGCACATTTTTGTTCGCTCAATCTCTAATTCTGCTCTAAGGTAACTCTTGTCTAGGTTTGCAACTGTTGGCCCTTCTTGAAGACGAGTCTGGTAGGCCTTGAACATCATGTCCAAGCCTTCTAGGGTTGGATCTGCAAGAACAGACCCTAGTTGTGGTTTATGTACAGTGACTGGTGGGGTGGGATGAGGTGGTGTGGATGGAGCTTCGACATGCGAGGGGGTTTGAGAAGCAATGTCTTCTATTTTTGTTTTTGCATCTTTCAAGCTTTCTGCTATTTTAGATAACTTTTTATTCCACTTACGATTGGTTCTCTCCTTGGTATCTTTCCATGTTCTTGTTTTCTTCTTACTGAGCTCTCCTGATTCACTTGACTCTCATTGCTCAGCTGTTTTATCCTATTTTAATGATTGTGCCCTAGTAAGTGCCTGTATAGGAGCCACATTACAGCTACTTGAACTTGAATCCACCACTAAGCCTACCACATTGATGGGTGTAACCTTGGGTGCGCTAGACGGATTCCTGGGACACTCTCTTGGAAGATGTTCTTTACCGCACTCAAGACAAAAGCCTTGTATTGTGATGTTTTGTCCTTGTCTTGGAGTGAGTGACTGGGGACATTCACGAATGAAATGATCACCCTGACATCTAAAACATGGTCCTCTAGGGGCTTGTGGTCTTACTTGTCTCACTTGGGGCCTAGGGTTGGGATTCTTGTACATGACATTAGAGTATTCTGGCTCCCAATTTTATTCCATAGGTGCTGCCTCATATTGATACAGAGAAGTCTCACTTTGCTCAGGTGAATCTATGTAATAAGCTTGTGAACTATCTTCATGGAAGTATTTTGAACCATGAGCGTGAGAGTCATTTTCTGATACCAATGGGGTTAGTTGCACCAATGCTCTATTAGGGTTCTCCTCCGCCATCGTATACTTAACTGGGATCACATTGGCAGGAGTTGGTGGTTGGTTTCCTAGGACGGGTTGTGGCCTGTATGGTGCTTGGTATTGTTGTTGTGGTCTAAAATATGGCTGTTGGTATTGATTCTGATAGCTACCCTACTCGTAAGGTTGTTGATACATTTGTCTAATAGCCTGCCTATTGTATGGACAATCTTGAGCCGTATGGTTTGTGTATTTTCTCTCAATGGTGCAATACAGAGCATTAGGGTTTCCTTGGGGTTGCGCTATCATCGGGCAAACACTAGCCATGTGGTCTCCTCCACAGTTGTAACATTGTTTCAATGAGGTGACCCTTGGCATTTGTCTATTTTGAACTCCTAGCCTCTTGGCAACCTGCTTCGCTATCTCATCTATCTCATCGGAGGCTCTAGAGGTATGACTACTAGAATTGTCATAATCTTTATAGAGTTTGGACAGTCCTAACTCCTCACCCAAGTTTTCTTCTATGTCAATCCACATGTGCACACACGCTTCTATGGATCTAGGCTCTTTCAAGTACACGTATGACCTTAACTTTGTGCTGAGTAAACCTTCTAAAAACAAGGCCACTTGTTTGACTTTTGTGGGTAATTCTGGCATAGGGCATCTTTCCAAGTACTCTCTAAACCTTCTTCCTGCAAGTCGCATTGTTTCTTGGGGTGTCTGCTTAAAGTTGTGGATCAAGGATGATGTGTTATGCCTGATACCACTCTTGGAAAATTTGACAACGAATTCTTCTAGCAATTCACCTATCTCTCGATAGTTGCGACTATTGAGGGGTTGAAGCCAAGCTAAGGCAGTACCCTTGAGAGTCAAACCAAATGCCTCGAATTGGGTGAACAAGTCCTCAACCTGTTTAGCTCTTAGCACCTATTTAAACTCGGCCAAATGATCATAAGGGTCTCCGGACCCATCAAAATAGTTCTTCATTGCCTTAACCACTTGAAATGGCCTAAGAGTTCTTGAGTGCTCACGGGGTCTAGGCAATGGAAAATCATGTTCATATCTTTGATGCATATGTGCTCTATGTCTCTTCCTTTTAGGTCGTTCAACTTCATATCCTGATCGGTCCCTACCCACAGTATGTGCAAAGCTTACCTCCGGTCTCTCTCTAGTTCTTTCCCTCTAGGTTTCATGAGCCTTGGATGATCCTACTCCTTGGAGACCATGGGAAAGACTAGGTCTTAGTGGAGGGAAAACTAATTCACCTTGCCAAGTGTATGCATGTCTATCCTGCTTTGTTACCAAGAATAGTTTCTTTGAGGTGTGATCTAGATAGACAACGTTCCCTGGTGTCTCTAGATCCTTGAACTCATAGATGGTGACTATTGGGTTAGGTTGATCTGGCTTGAATCTCCAAAACGCTTCCTCTCTTTCTCTATTCAAGAACAATTCTATGCTTTTGTTGTCTTGAGGGATCCAATCTAGAGTGATCACTCTAGTCAAGACTGACTTACCTCTAGGGGTCTTGGGTTCTTGTCCTAGGTCTCCTTGCTCCAGATCTCCTAGCTCGTTCTCAAGAATGATGTTTCCCATTTCATCTGTCATATCTGGTAGGCTGGTAACCACATATATTGTTCCTTCCTTATCAATGTATGCATCCTCTTCGAACTTGACCACTGGGTGTTCAAGTCCAAAGGGTTGGTCGGGATTTTTGAGTTGGACCACTGATCGCCTCATACCATCCTCATAGATGTAGGCACCTAATTGGTTGGTCCTGATATACTCCAATTGTGTCTTATAGGACATTCTGGTGTCTGTAAATAAGCAGTATCGGAGGTACGTGTGGGTCTCTCCATGTTGAAGGACATTTCTGAGTCACTTGTGTCCGAACTTAGTATGTAGGGATATCCACTTAGTTGTTGTGCCCAAGACTAAGCTGTATGGTTGACACTAGCCTCAGATGATCTAATGCTTTGTCTATCCTTGCCTAAGTGTCTGCCAGATCTCAGGTTCATAAGCCTTGTCTTCTAGTCTCAAGGTTCTCTTGTAGTGCTCAAAATTCTTTGGAACTCCTTGGTTTTCTAGTTACACCTGAGGGTCAAACTACCCTATCTAATAATAGCAAACGGGTTTCGTATGAGAAAGTTATGCCAATTCAAGGTTCTGGGGGTTAAAATAGGGAAATAGGATCCCTCGAGTACTCAAGACAGGCGATACGATACCGAATTCTCTTGATACGATACCTTTGTTTTACACGATACCACTTCAGAGGATACTACCTTAGACGATATGATACCACTGGGGCAACTGCGATCACAATACCAACTTCCACGATACGATACCATTATCCACATGATACAATACTAGAAATGACCACGATACAATACCTCTGGTTGACACGATATGATACTTGATTATCTCACGATACGATACCAGTGGTTAGGACAATACGATACCACTTGCCCTCACGATACAATACCTTCTACTGGACGATACGATACCTCAGGATGCACGATACGATACCAACCTCACGATGCGATACCACTTGACCTGATGCGATACGATACCAAAAATCAGATGATACGATACTGACTCTTTGCACGATATGATACTAAAGGATCGGACGATACGATACCAAAGCAAGAGGCGATACAATACCGAGTTGGGGATACGATACCAACTTTGCTCGAGATACGATACTTATGCAAGTGGCAATACGATACCACTGTCACGTGCGATACGATACCGCTTGGTTCACGATACGATACCACAAGGTGCACGATACGATACCACTAGGGCGATCGCGATCGCGATACCAACACTTGAGGATACGATACCAAAATGGTATCGTGATACCTCAAGTGGGCATGCACGATATGATACCTCAACAAGTATCGCGATACATGGGAGTTCTGGTATCACGATACCAAAACTCAACCGGACACGGTACTTGGAGATTCTGACATCCAAATTCAAAAATTTTTGTAGATATGTGTACCTTGTGTCCTCCTTGTCACTCATATGTGCCTATAGATGCAAGATGTTAAACGTCTCTTTGCCGTTAGAAGCACGTTTAATCTCTATTCGGGTTCTTGGGAGTGGAAGGGGTTTAAACAGAGGCCCTATACTTGATTTACCCAAATCAACTCACTCACATAACAGTCTGTTCAATAACTTTACTAATCCAATTTACTAACCGAAAACTTGGATTTCGTCGGATTCATCTACTCAGAGAATGTCGATTCATGCACAAATTAAGACTTCCTCAATGACCAACGCACAATACAAAGATGACCGTAACACAAACTCACAGTAATAAACTTAACGGAACCATGATTCAGTACTTAACTTAAGATAATCCTTAATGTAACTTAATCTTTACCGGACAGGTACAGATAATCAACAACATAGAAAGACACAGAATAACTCAGAGTTTTCAAACACACCATGGAAACTACACAAACTACATCAACCAGACAAACAGTCTGGCGACTCCTCTGGTCGTCACCAAAGCGTCTCTTTTCATTGATTTATAAGAAGGTTACAATGTCTACGCAACGACCTTTCGGTTCATGCGGAATATAAAAAGAGTTAGACTTTACAATTGCCAATCTGGCGGCTTACACTGGCACGCACGGTGGACTTGAACCCGCAGGTATACAAAATTATTACAGCTCATCAACTATACCTTCTAGATACATAGTTCTAGCTAACCTGAAAGTCCGGGCAATTTTCTTCTTCAATGACTCTAACATCTGCTTCAAAATTTTTGGTTCTACGAGCTAAGCATCTGTCCGTACTGAACTTAAAGAAATAACTTGGCTCATTAAACTCTCTGCCTGTGTTTGCAAAAAAGCTTCCTGTAAATAAAATTCATTTGACAGAGCCGCATTTTGACTGACTTTCATATCTGCAATCTGCTTATCAACTCTGGATAGTCTTTCTTTTTTAGCATCCAGTTGATTCTCTCTTTTATCCAACTCTTGATTCTGAAATTGAATTGTTTTGAAATAGGCATCTCTTTCTCTTTTTATCTCTGGTATCTCCTTCTGTAGTTGAGCGACCAACAACATCTGGCTCCTAAGAGCAGCATTTGATTCAAATAAGTTTGAATTTGCAAACTCTAGTTGTGTATTTGTTTGCTTTAGTAAAGTTGCCATTTCCTGCCCTTTCTGTACTACTTCATCCAATTGATCTCGAGTCTCCTTTAACAAATTACCCAGTGCAATGTGGGCATCTTCTTTATTTTGGACTAGCAGCTTCAACTGGACAAGTTTTGCATCAGCAACACTTAATAACTCATCTTTTTCTCGAACTTCAGCCATTGCTGCATCGCGTTGACTGGTTACGGTTTCCTGTTCGGCAAGTCTGGCCTGTAACTCCTTAATTTGTTCATTTAAAGCTTGATTTTCTGCTTTGACTGCATCTAGTTCTTCCTGAAGTGGGCTAATGTCTACTTCCAAAACATCAACTTTATGCTGGAAATCATCTGTGATATTATCAGTTACCTCTTTTATTTGTTCTGGTAGTTGCCATGATAATTGGATCAACATTTGACCCATGGATGCTAGTTCATTAAATACAGGGAGAGAAGGAAAGAGAAGGGAAGGACATGCTTGAGATGAAGAAGTGGTGAGGAGCTGATGGGAATTTGGTGGAGAATAGTTCGGTGAAGAAGATGAGGAATCAGGTGCGTCAGGTACAATGGGTGGAATGGGAATATGGGGTTTAATTGGAGGCACAGGTGGAGGAGTGAGAAGAACAGTGTTAGTTTCTAATACCTTTTTGGTGATTTGTTGCATAGTGTCATCAGGGTTGGCAACTGCAAACTCCACTGCTTTAATCAGTTCTTCAAAAATTTCTTTAATAATAGGTTGCCCATCTTCTTGCTTTTCCTGTTCGAATTGTTGCTGGGATTCTTCTTTAGAGGAGCTGGCTGCAGAATCGGCGGTATCATCATGCTCTTGTTGTTGATTTGGAGAAGACTGCGCTGATGAATCTTGATGCATTGATGTTGTTATGTCATGGAAAGTCTCTTCTTCATGTTCTTCTTCTTGATTGTTGTCTGCTTCTTTACCTGCGGCCGAACCCTGTACTTGACTGTCAGATGAACTGATTCTGATGCGTTTTCGGCGGAGTAGCTAGAAGATCTCTTCGTCGCCCTCTTCATCATCTTCCAATATCTGCACAGATTCTTCATGATAGAGAATTGGACCTCGTGAAGGCGGTTGTGCTGCTTGTATGGCCAGAAATAGGAAAGTTAGTATGTGGGGGAGACAGGAACACGGCATATCTCCTTTGTTGACCTGTTTAATTACTGAAACGCATTCTCTGTGAATGCGGCGGAAATAGCACGAGGCAAAGTTAAGAGGCTCTCTGGCAGCCAAATCTATCGCTGAATAAAAAGGGCGAGATATGCCATATGTACATTTCTGCAAATTTAGTATTGCTACTAAAAATTGCAGGGCTATTCTCTCAGGTTCAGGGCGACAAAGGATTGCATATTCATTAGAAGAATGTCTAGGGAATAACTGGGTCATTGTAGCTATCGGTAAATTAGGGCCATTCTCTCGACCTTTTGGAGAGAGTCGGAATGCATCAGCAAAGGTTTGTAGAGTAATTACGGTACGAGATGGCAAGGAAGTGATTGGCCAACTCTGCTCCGTAGCAGGTGTGGTAGCGATGGCGGCAATGATTTGAGCGTAGAATGGGTGACATTCCACTGAATGCCAAGGCAATTCAGCGAAATTGGCCAACCCACGAACACGCGGGAACTCACCTACATCTGCAGGGAGTCCGTCACGAAACATAGCAAAGTTTGCTAACGCTTCCATGATGCGCAGATGAATAACAAGCACAAGAACACAATTGCAAAGGGTATACAGAGAGCACAAGCACGCAAAACACACAGTCACAATAGTGATTAACAGTGGAATGAAAAAGGTTAAGTAGATTCTTGGCAGCAGGAAGCAATTGAAATTGTTAATCATCGCGCGATGTTGAGATGATCACCTCATAACTTCGGTGCGCATGCATGAGCAAAACGATAATGCAGGGTGGCTGTTGATCATAATTAGGTATCAAAAGGAGGATATTTACAGACTTATTTTATTAATCACGCAAACCTAAAAAGGAAAAGAAAAGAAAAAAAATAAAAAATACGCGGGCAACCGCAGAGTACTTCAGTGCGAATGAGGCGCTTGATGATACGGCCACAACTTTGAACCATTTATCACTTTCGAAAGAGGAATTCCGATCAAAGTAGTCAACCAAAAAGTTGTTGGGCCCACTTGCTCAGTAATCCGGTAACTTGAATTTTCCAGCAGAGCGATTTGATTTTGCATTATAAAACAGCACAAGTTGTCCTACCAAAAAAATTGGAGTTTTAATATACTGATCATGTGTACGAGCTTGCCTCAACTGCACTTCTTGAAGAGTCAGAAAACTCTCCCAGCGATGCTCATCTAATTCTCTGAGTGTGTCCAACGGAAATGGTAAAGAATCTTCACGTAACAATTTCTGAGAGATGGCCACACGTAAGCTTGGTACTACAAGCTCCATTGGTGCGATTGCCTCCATTCCATATGCAAATTTGAAAGGAGTCAGTCCAGTGGCAACTTTGTAAGTAGTCCGGTATGCCCATAATACTGCAGGTAGTAACTGATCCCATCTTTCTAGTGATTCGATAATCAAGTTACGAAGCATACTCAGCGCTCTGTATCATTGAGCAGATTGGCTTCACGTATCATGATCTGTTTCCATTGTTCAGCTTTTACTCCATCGTTTGGCGGTTGTCTGTGATCTGCGAAGAAGCTTAATTCATATGCCACAAGTCTGGCATTCAGATTGGATGACATTTTCAAAAAAATCTCGGAATCTATTTCAAAAAATCCTGTAAAAAATGCTTCTTCAAATGTTTGCATATACGGACTTGGCAAAAACATGAGTCTGGAATAGTATGCCATTATTGTGGGGCGGCTCGGCATTACTGATAGATCGAAAATAAGTATATCTGTGCCTTGATTAATGCCGATGAAGTTCAGAAATGTATACTCTGCATGTTTGAAGACCTTTAAAACTGTAAGTATCATACTAAGTATTTTATTTGTCATCTTGACCGCTAAGTCTGGTACTGTCGCATAGTTTTGTAGCCAAAATTCTATTGTTTTGATCATATAATCCTCTGTTGGCAAATAGTTATGTGGCGGGCTAGGTAACATAGGATAATTTAGCCACTGTTTATTAATAGTGCCACTGCGTTGTAAATCCAAAAATTCCTTTGTATCCCTTCTGCGTGGTATTGGACAAAACGAAGGGTTTACCTGTAATAAATAAGGTGCGGCTTGCCAGTGCACCCGTAGTGTGGGATGTTTCTCCAAAAATTTTCTCCTCCACACTGGTTGTGCAGCTTCAAACTCTGCTTGAGTGTATGTGAATGTGTCATTCTTGAAGTTGAGCTGCTTATCTGGACTTTTTTGCGTAACCTTCTTTATATATTGCTTGGTTTTCTCTTTCAACAATCCATATGGAATGTTGAAAGGCTTCATGATTTTTTCCAAGTCTTTACCTTTGATTTTTGCTTCCTTCATGACCTTGATGACTTCATTCTCAAAATTTTCCGTCAATCGGGACACCACTAGTGCCCGTTCCTTCTGACTTATTTCTGCAGTGTATGGCATCGGATGATCATCATGCATATCCGCCATCTGCTCATGTATTGGAGAATGATAGATCGGTTGAGATAGAGGGCTTACCTCTACCTCGTCAGTAGGATGTTCTTTTTCTGGCACTACTGATGTCCCGATCGGTTCTTTGCCTTTCTGCTGATTCTGTAGTTCCTCAATGCATTCATCTTTTTCCTTTATCTGTTGTATGGCTTCCCCGAGTTTTTCTTTGGTTGCTAGGAGCTCCTTACCTATGTCGGCTACGTGATCCATGTTTTCACTGTAGCTCTGTACCAGTTTTACCTGTGCTGAATTCAGCTGCCTTTTGAGCTCACATATTTCCTGATTGTGCTTACGTTCTTCTTCTTCTCTTACTGCACGCTCTTGTTTTAGCAAAGCTTCATATTGTGCGAGTTGATTTCTTAATTCGTTTTCTTTACTTTCGGTTGATTCTTGTTGCTCGATTGGTTGGTCATATAATAATGATTTCATCAACTCTTTATTTCTGCTTCGTAAAGTATCATTCTCATCCAGATATAACTTCAGCTGTGTTTCTAGTAGAGTACTTCTGGTCTTCATTCTTTCTTTTTCTGCTTCAGTAGCGTCATGTAATTTCTGGAGATCTTCGAGCTGTTTTTGCAGTTGGTGATGCTGAGTGCTTAATGATTCATATTGCGTTTTTGTTTCCAGCAGCTCAGTGCTTTTGGCGACTATCACTTTTTGTGCCTGAATTATTTGTGCAAACAACTGTTCACTCATAACTTGAAACTGATTTTTTTCCTTCATGGCTTTGTCATAGTCTGCATCAGTGTCCATCATTTGTTGTTGGGTATCCATGGCCGTCTGGATCATCTGTTTTACCACAGGCTTCAGTTGAGCCACATCCACATTGAGCCATGTTTTTGGTATACTGGGTTCTTCTCCTGTATTGACATCTTTACCCCGAGCCACATGTAAGGTAGTGTCATGGGGCTGCCTAATCTGAAGCTGGATCCTTGGCTCAGCCACCATGTTGTCTTGATTTTCTTGAGGTGTATTGTCTGGCATCTCGATCACCATTTTTTCTTGGTTTTGTAGCTCCTTTGCTTCCTTCTTTAGTGGAGTCTGTTCTTCCTCTTTGATTGGTGGTTTGACATATGTCTCTTTGGTTGTATCTTCCTTGATGCTGATTTTTGTATTGTCATTCAATTGAATGACGTGCTCCTGTTCGTTAGCATCATCCACCTTCTTGTCTTTGTCCTTCTGGTTGTCCGGTGTCACTTCCACTTGATTGATTTCTTGTCCTTCTTCTTCATATGTTTCTGTCCTGATATCAGTATCTAGAGTGTCCTTTTCAGGACTGGAATCTGTATTCGTGCTGGAATCATCAATACCCAATTCTTTGTATCTTCCCGGTTGTCTTGGAGTCTTTTCTGTACTCTGTTTTGGTTTTACTTGGCTTGCTTGTCGATAATGATGTCCTTGGACATTTAGATTCACCTGCCCTTGCATATACTTGTGAGTCTCCTCCAGGGCAGCAGACAAATCTCTTTTTGTAAGCGGCACTTGTACTACGGGGATCGTGGGTAGCACATGTGTTCTCTTTGATTGTGGCGTAGTTTGGGCTTCCTCCTCCCGTAATCGTTTTGTACCCCTCATTGGTCTTTGCGAGCTGGTTTCAGCTTGTTCCGCCACTACAACTGCTTTCTTTTTCTTCGGGACCGTAGCGGATTTTGCATACTTTGCTAGCCCTTCGGATGTCGGCATCTCCCGTAAGCAGTGTTTCATGTCTAGAGCTTCATATATCAATAAAGTCAAAGCTGAACCACCGTTCAGGAACTTCTTTTGCCCCCATTTCTTCTGAGCTTCAAATAATCGTTCTTGTACATAACCTGTGAGATTCACTTTGTTGCCTATCTGTCTCATGGCATGCGATAGGAGTTGTACTACAATCTTTTGTGGTGCAGTGTATCTGTTCATGCCAGGAAAACAAAAGTGTTGATGTACCAAACGTACCGCGTCTTCAATATCTATTCTGTTAATCTCCAGGAATGATCTTTTCTTGGGGTCATGGCATTCCTCTTTGACATTAGTAATTCCTTCTTGATTCCATCCAAAGGCTTTATTGATCAATTCATGAGTGAATTGAATTGTCTTCCATGTGCCCACCTTGTCCAAAACCTTTGCTTCTGGAACAGAAATCTTCGTAGCAGCCGGCTGCATAGTATTCATTACCTGCGTACATCTTTGGAAATCTGGTACGCATATAGGTATCTTCAAAAATGCTTCAATTCCAGCTTGAGTCCATACTTCCTCGATATGTGGTAACCCTTGTATTATGGTCTTGAAATCTTGTGACATGATAGGGAAGTAGTGATCCCTGTCCATAATCTTGATGGTTGCCATAAAGAGAAGTTCCGAGATAGGTTGGTCATCACGAAACCAATGTCCTCTGACTTTTGTTATTGACCCCAATGGAAGAAGTAGCACTTCTTCCTGCTGTGTAGCTTCTGAGTCAGAAGATGTCATCTGCACTCAATATAGAGTATGAATTAGTATCCATATGTTTCGGAAATCCTCCTCCATATGTTGATTAACAATTCGATGAAGCTCCGAGTGCATGGTGCCGTCCCTTTCCCGTGTGTGTGAGAAAGGTAATACCTGAATTTTTCATATATTTTGATATTTTTTGCTGAAAGGAAAACATAAAGGTTAGTCCATAGCCGAAGCGGTTAGTGAATATTTTTTTGGAGTAATATTTTTATGTATGTACAAGTGCTCTCCTATTTCCAAAGGGAAAATGTGCGTGACTATCCGGAAGTAGAAGAAAGACGTGCCGAATGCTTGGCCTTGTAATATGGCCCTATCATGCATACTTTGGATCTCGACAGCTCCTCATGTGTGCAATTGGATTTGGTAGCTGTATGCATGCAAATTGCGGGACCCTTCGGCACCCAAATCTACTTCACTTGGGCGGAATGTACTGTATTCTCCACCTCTTTGATGAATGTGGTTCTTCTTCGGTAGTACGTCTGCTTATTCTGTTTTGGGAATCTCAAGTTGGTTTGCATTGCATCTGTAGATTCCTTCTTCCTCCAATATGTCCTTTTTCTCGGCTGATGTGTCTGTTGACCATGTTGATGGTGATTGCCCTTCTGAGGATGTTCTGTGTTTGGGATGGTTGTCCTTGGAGTACATGACTTTGGGATCCATATTTTTGTTCGATCAGGTTGTGCAGTTATCAGCTTTTTTGGGATCCATATGCTATTGAGTCGTGGTTGCCTGAAGTGTTCAAAACTCGTTGTCTTCTTATTCGATTGGATATGCTGATGTCGAAGACTTTTCTGTTGCTGAAGATAGGCCTTCTTTTGGTCCTTCCTTATCCAAGCTAGTGTAGAATGTGGAATAGGGTACACTTTCACAGGTGTAGACTTCAATTCTTGCAGAGGAATATTCTCTCTTGTGCCTTGTGGTTCACTGGGCTTGATTTCATGTTCTTGTGCACTCTTGTGACTCTCTATACTCAAAGATGGATTGCACACAGGACTCACGGTATTTTCACATGAAGTACTTGACGATGGGGTTTCCATATTGCTAGTGAACATACAATCACGACTTTGTTCATTTGGACGAACTTCTGGCTCTATAATAGCGGCTTTGTGTGGTCGTTCGTCTAACAAACTAAATACCTCACGAGGTCCTATTCTGGCAGATACGTATCCTAAAGCCAATTGAATGGTTACCTCATATTCATAGATCCAATCTTGTCCTAACACCACATCTTCAAGCAGATCTTGGTCCTGACATACTAAGAGTCTCTGCTCCATTGTGTTGTTCCCCATATGTAAAGGTAAGGTTATCTCACCTATGCATTGAGTAACTTTTCCTCCTATTCCAATTAGTTGTGCCTTTGATGGCCGTATCTCCTCTTTAAGTCTCTGAGACAAGGAAAATCTAATGCAGCTTATGGCTGCTCCTGTGTCTATGAGAGCATCCACTAAGTGGTACTCTTTTCGTCCTGCTCCCAGATTCAAATAAGGCTGTCTGCTTTGTTGTCCGGAGTTCTCAGTGGCTCTAAAATTAGCCATAGGGATGAGTTCTTCTCCTACTCGATATCTCTCGTCTCTTTCTCTCATCCACTCTTTCCGTTTTCTGATACGTTCTAGGGCTTCCTGCCTCGCTTCTTCTCGTATGCGTTCTTCTTCTTTTTTCCTACTTTGAGCTCCTAACAGTCTCGCTAACATTTGATCAGTCAAAGGCTCCATGAATCTTTTCACTCTGCAACCACTGATGTAGTTGGGAAGAATATCTCCGTCTAGTGTGGCGAGATTGACTGCACCACTAGTAGAGATTCGATTTATAATCATGGGTCCGTATCCGCGTTTTTGGAGCTTCTTTGCATGTTGTTTGAGGGTGTATACTAGGACTAAGTCGCCTTCTTTTAGTCCTTTGTCTTTTATGTGTGCGTCATAATAAGCCTTTTGTCTCCGCTTAGCTGCATAAATGCCCGCTACCGCTTGCAATCTAGTCTCATGTAGCTTTTCAATTTGATCTAATTGCTGAGATAATTCATGACCGTTCCACTCATATTGCTGGGCCACTTTCAGTGTAGGTACTAAGAAGTCAATTGGCAAAATTGCATTATGCCCGTACACTAGGTTGAAGGGTGTAGTTCCAATAGCCGTTTTATATGCCACCCGGAAGGCCCAAATTGCGTGATGCAATTGTTTGTCCCAATCTGACCTTCCATTATTGACAATCTTTGTCAATATAGTACATAGTACCTTGTTGGAACTTTCAGCTTGCCCATTAGCTTGAGGGTGGTATGGGGCTGATTTTTTATGAATCACCAGAAAGTCATTCATTAGTGACTCAATGACCTCGTTTAAGAAATGTGTTCCTCGATCACTCACTATCTCAATTGGTAGTCCAAAGCGTGTGAAAATGTGCTCAAAGAGAAATTTTGCAGTGGTTTGAGCATCATTCTTTCTAGTGGCTTTTGCTTCTACCCACTTAGTCAAGTAGTCGGTGGCTACTATGATGTATTCAGCATGAGATCCTTTGGCCGGTGGGTTGATAGGTCCTATGAAGTCAATTCCCCACTTGGTAAATGCTCTTGCACAGACCATGGGTCTTAAAGGCATGTCATCTCTTCTAATGGGATATTTAGCTTTCTGGCATGTTTCGCAACTTCTCACATATGCCTCTGCGTCCATATGTAGAGTTGGCCACCACAAGCCTGCAAAGAGAATCATCTTGACCGTTCTGTCTACTGAGAAATGTCCTCCCGCAGCTCCTGCATGTGCCATTTCTAAGACAGAGAGATATTCATTTTCATGAATGCACAATCTTAGCTGGTTATCCTTCCCGCGTTTAAAGAGTTGTTTTCCTAAGATGACGTAATCCTTGCTCTGTTCTTCAAGAGCACGTTTTCTTGCTAGAGTAGCTCCATCAGGGTACTCTCGAGTTTTCAAGAACTTTACCAGAGGCATACTCCACCTTGGTGCTATTGTAGAATAGCATAACGTAGAGTTCTCATCTGGGATTTGTTCTTGACAGGTTGGACAGGTTGACACATAATGATGTGCATCTCGTTGCATGGTTGGCCAATATATGCCAAATCTCTTGAGTGTTTGCCACGTTCCAATTGTGTTCAAGTGAGTGTTCCATTGATTTATGTGTGCTTTCTGAAGCCACATTTTTTGTTCCCCTTCTTCCACGCATCTCATCAGAAGTCCGCTTGAATCCTGGTGGTACAAACTTCCAGCAATAATGTGAAGGTCCTTAGTCTTCCAAAGATCTTGCTTTCGGTTTGGCGTGATCCCATCTTTAGGTCCGTGTGTGAGTATTGGGATCAATTTTTCGGCCCATCATCAGGAACTCCTATGGGTGGTTCTCCGTGTGTCAAACGAGATAAGTGGTCTGCCCTTATGTGTGTGTTTCCCTTCTTGACTATTACTTCAAAATCAAATTCCATTAGCAATAAAAACCATCGTACTAGTCGTCCTGTATTGCAAGGCTTGTTGACTAAGTACAATAGAGCTTGATGATCAATGAAAAATTTGAATTTGTTTGCCAATAAGTAATGTCTAAACTTCTTGACGGCATAAACCATCCCTAGGCCTTCTCTCTCAGTAGTAGTATAATTGCGTTCAGCTTGATTTAACTGTCTACTGGCATAGGCTATCGGGTGGTCTAATTTACCTGTATCCGCTGGTTGAGCTAAGATGCAACCAATGGCAAACTTGGAAGCATCAACATGAATATGAAACGGTTTATTCCAGTTAGGGACTCGAAGAATGGGTGCTGAACTCAATTGCTTCTTCAACTCATTAAAAGCTCTTTCGCATTCTTCAGTCCAATTGAATTGAGTTAACAATGCATAAAGAGGTCTGGCAATTATGGCATACATGTGTATGAATCTTCGATAGTAACCGCAATGTCCCATAAATGCTTGAACTTCTTTAGCAGTTTTCGGTCTCGGTAAATCCAAAATGACTTTGATTTTGTCTTCATCCGTGGAAATTCCATTCTTAGAAACAATATGTCCTAAGATTTTCCCTTGTCGCACCATGAAGACACATTTCTCAGGGTTGAGGCATACTCGATATTGTCGACATTTGGCAAAAATCTTTTCTAGTTCAGGGATATGCTCTGATCGTATAGCTGAATATGTACACAGATCATCCACGTATACCTCCATGCTTTTTCTCAAGAATTCTTTGAACACATGACACATCAGTCTTTGGAATGTAGCTGGGGCATTCGTTAAGCCAAAAGGCATGACTCTAAAGGCGTATACTCCCCATTCAGTTGCAAATGCAGTCTTGTGTTGGTCCTCAGGAGCAATAGCTACCTGATTATACCCCGAAAAGCCATCCAGAAAACTATAAACTTCTTTCCCTGCTACCCTTTCCAAGAGATGGTCAGTGATCGGTAAGGGATAGTTATCCCTTATGGTTGCGGCGTTTACTTTTTTCAAATTGATGCACACTCTTAACTTCCCATTTTTCTTTGGTACAACCACTAAGGGTGACACCCATTCCGTGTGCTCAATTTCATAGATGAATCCAGCATCCAACAACTTATCTATTTCTTCTTTTATCTTGGCTGAATACACATCATTATAAGTATAAGGTCTCTGTTTAGAAGGTTTGGCTTTGGATGTCATGGGGATTCTATGCGCACATATAGATGGATCTACTCCTTTTAAGTCCTTATAAGTCCAAGCAAAGACATCCCGGTATTCTCTTATGACTCGAATCAACTCTTGCTCTTCTTCCGCTGAGACATCCTGTCCTATGAAAGTACATCGTTCCTCTCCTCCTTCCATGGTTACCACTATTTTTTTGGTTTGTTCTTTATTATCATATGCTATTCCAGGTTGTGCTTCTCTTTTAGGCATTTGAATAGCAATCTTCCTCTCTTCCACTTCGTATTTTTTGAAATGAGCTGGTACCTCAAATTGGTCTTGAAGCTTGTTATCTTCATCTTCTAACTCCCTTTCAACTTCTAATTCTTCCTTTTGTGTGAGATCCTTATGTTGTTCATTGGCAGTGATATCCATGTTGGTGGTACTAATCCCTAGATCCATGGGTTCTGGTTCCATTTCAATGCTCTCGTAGTCCTCCTTCCAGTCTTTCTCAATTACTTCTCCTTCTTCTGCCTCCTGAAGGAATACCATATACAGACTAACGTCATAACCCTCTTCGTCAATACATTCGTTCATGGTCACTACTTCTTCGTTTACACAGACATCGAGGGTGGCTAAAATTTCCATCCAACCGTGAGGTTCGAATTCTTCGTCTGGAAAAACTTGTGGCATATAAGCTGGATCTTGTACCGATCTCACTATTCCTTGTTTCTGCTGCCAACTTTTTCTTCTCTCTTCTTCCTTTTTTGCCGTTTGGCATATCCATAGATGAGTGTCCTCGTTCATCCAGGATTGGTCACTAGAACCTGCGCTATGAATCGATTGATCGTCTTCCTCTTTATGGATTTGATTCCATTGTAGAGGTGGTACATCTTGATATGTGTACGTATGTAGGTTGATCCTAGTGGTGACTCCTGCGTGTTGTAGGTACACTGCATCTTTTCCCCAATCTTGTACGACTTTTAGCTGTCTCATGAATGGCCTTCCCAAGATCATTTCATAATTGCTTGGCCTTTCAAAATGACATATTGCTAAAGTATGTTCGAATTCCACTCCGCACGTAGTGAAGACTACTCGTTCCAACAATCCTAAGGGTCTTTCCGTATGTCCATCTGCCATTTGAATTTTCATACGTGTTGGTCTCAATGCTGGTTTTCCCCATTTCTCCCAAATTTCTTTGGTAGCAATGCCAACACCAGCTCCTGAATCTAGTATGGCTTTGGTTGTGTAACCCCTATAGGTGATTGGTAGGCATGTATTTCCTTCATCTCCTTCACTAAGGTCTCCTACTTTATCCACTGGAATTCTCACCGTTTTCACTTCGTCAGCTACTTCCTTCTTTTCCTCCTTAACTTCCCATTGATTGATCAATTTCTCTTTTAAATGTGGTTTTACCTTTAACAGTTCCTCGAACGTTAAGGTACATGGGATTTTCACCTCTCTAAGACGTTGTATGATCTCCGATGTTTGAACTGATGGATTCGTTTCTCGTCTCCTTATTGATGGAATGCGATACAATTCTGAGTTGTGCTCGTACTCCCCTGTGTAGTTGGGTAGTTCCTTACCCTCGTCTTCCACTTCTTTGTCACTCGCATCCATTGGAAAGATTTCTTCTGAATTGGGTTCAGGTATTGAACCCTCCATTTCGTTTTCTGCTTCTAATTCTTCAAAGGGTGGTTCCATTCCTTCTACCTTTTTCCACTTGTCCTCTTGAACTCGCGCCCATAGATCCTTAGTCCAATCTCCTTCTATTTCAGGGACTATGGATCCTTCCTTTCTCTCACTACCAATTTCATCATTCAGAGGTCTATTTACGTTAGGCTTTTCCTGAGTGTTTAGGCACTCTTGGAATTTGTCTTCGCCCATTCGGTTGTTTGGTAAAGGTGATGCGGGTTTTTCTAATGTTTGTTGGGCAACTTCGATCAGTTTTTTGCAGATTTCCAGTCTTTCTTTCTCTAAGTCGCCTCTCGGATACTCTCTCTCATGTTGTTCTATGGTAGGTCCTGCTTTTATTCTCGCCTTATATGCCTGAATCCACATGGCTAATTCTTCAGGCATTGAGTCTGCTAATACCGATCCTACCTCCTCCCTTTTATCCTTTTTTTCATTTTCTTCTTCCGCTTGTGCTTCTTCTGTTGATTTCTGTTTACTCTTTTCATTTTCCTTCTTTTGCAATAACTTTTTTTCTTTTATCTTGTCTCTCCTTTGCTTCCATCTTTGGGATCTTTTACTGGCGATACTTTTTTCTGGTTCTTCGGAGTCTTCTACTCTGTGAGGGATGGGTGTATTTCCCTCTTTGTCGTTTTGATTACTCCCGTCTGTTTTATCAGGGTTCTTTCTAGCCTTCGCCCTTGTTATGGCTTTTAAAGGTATAGTGTACTCTTTGTCACTCCCTGACGATTCAATTACTTCTATCACATTAATCTGTACATTAGATGTGACTTTGTTTGGGTTCTTAGGACAATCTCTGAAGAGATGTTCCTTACCACAATCGCTACAGTAGCCTTCCCAAATTCGTTGTGGTGGTGGTGGGTTTGGTAATGTACATTCTCTAATATAGTGGTCACCTCCACATCTGTAGCATGGTCCTCTGGGTACAGGCGGTCTATTCATTGGTCGAGGTGGCATGGTTGCTCTAGGAGCTGTATACATTAATGGTACATAATCTTGCTCGTAGTTATATGAACTCTCTGGTGTCTCCATGCCATAAGCATATGGGTCATATTGTTGCCCATATTCCATTATTGAGCTCTCATAACCAGGGTATGTTCCTTGACTAGATTCGTAAAATGAGTCATATGGTTCACTGCTAGTCAAAGGTGTGGCTGGCACTATAGCTCTTTCTAGGTTTTCCTCTGGTTGCGCTATCTTAACTGGGACAACATTCTGAGGGTGGGGCGGTTGTTGTCCTAGCACCGGTTGCGGTTGAGTATATCCCTGATATGCGTATGGTCGTGGTATTGGTGCCTGTGGCTGGTATGAGGGATATCTAAAGGCTTCTCCTCCCTACTGATTCTGCGGGTATCCATATGGTCTCACATAAGGCTGTGTGGGTCTGGTTTGCCTATTGTAAGGACAGTTCTCAGTGCTATGGTTTGTGTATCTCTGCTCTATGCTGCAATATTGTAGAGGTCCGGGGACAGAGGGTCTATGAGGGGCATAGGCAGGTGGTGGGACTACTCCCCTAGTACACAAGTGAGAAGGATGATCTCCTCCGCACCGCATGCATCTTCTAAGCATAGGCATTCTCATAGGATTGGTAGGATAGTTCCTCTGTCCTTGAACATTCAGTTTTTTTGCTAACAAGTCGGCAATTTCCTCTACGTTGTTTTTAGGGTTTGATGTGCTGCTTGATGACTCTTCACTTTTCACACTACCTTGGGGTATTTTCAAGTCTTCTGCAAGGTTATCTTCTAGGTCTATGCATTCCTTCATGCATTCTTGCAAAGTTTGAACTCTCTTTACGTACACTAATGACCTCAAGGTTCCGTTCAGTAGTCCTTCTAAGAACAATGATACCATCTTGTTTTGTGTTGGTCTCTCTTCTATGGGACATCTCTCCACATACTGCTTGAATCTCCTAGCTGCCAATCTTACTGACTCGGTAGGGACTTGTTTGAAGCTGTGGATCAATGATGAAGAATTGTTTTTAATTCCAGATTTGGTAAATTCTTCAATCATTTCCTGATACACCTGATCCATATTCTGAAAGGTATTTGGATCCAATGGCTGAAACCAGGCCAAAGCCGTGTCTGACAAGGTAAGGCCAAAAGAATCATATTGAATCATGAAGTCGTCTACCTGCTCGGCTCTGACTACTTGTTTAAATTCTGCTATGTGATTATAGGGTTCACTCGAGCCATCATAATGATTTCTCATGCACTTGGCCACTTGAATCGGCCTTAGTCTCCTTCCTGCTTCAGGTTGTCTCGGCATTACAGGGTAGTTGGGTCTTCCTATAGGTACGCCTGGTCCTCGTACTACCTGCGATCTGACTGGAGCTTGAACTCCATGTCTTGGATCTATAGCTGGTTGTGGCCGGTAGTTAGGATTAGTGGTAGGTATTGCGAATTGTACATGTGGTCTGACGGGGATCTGGGTTTGATGCGTTTGTTGTGTTTGTCTCGATTGTTGAATTGAATCATTTTGAGAAGTTCCATGTGGATTCCGTGACGTAGTGGCTTGGTCCCTTGGGGGGAACACTGGGATGTTCTGGTATTTCAACTCAGCTCTCTCTAGTTCTGTTATTGGCCAATACCTTCTGTGATTTTTATCCAAATAGGTAATAATGGTGGGGAACTCAGGATCTTGTAACTCATAGATGGTAACTGGATTAGGAGCAGCGTCCCATATAGAGGAATGGGCTCTGAGCAGGTGCTCCATTCCGCTGATCAAATACACATCTATCAGAGTATCATCCTGGGGAATTAGGTCTCCTCTCCAAAGTTTAGTAATTATAGATCTCCCTCTAGGAGTAGTTACTTGTTCTTCGTTTCCACATCCATTTAAGCTCGAAGCATTATTTTCCTCACCACGCTCATTAATGATTTTAGGGTGTTCTGTGACCACGTATTGAATGTCTTGTTTGTCCATGTACAGTCCTCCTATGTACTTAACTGCTGGTCTCGGCACTATGTAGGCCTCTGAAGCCTTCCTCAGTCTGGCCACTGATCTGTTTAGACCATCCAAATAGATAGGGATCTCATTACGGTTGGTGTTCACATACTCTAAGGAAGTTCTGTATTCGCCCTCAATGATGGACATCTGGCCAATCATGGGCACAGTGTTTTGCATATCCTCGGAGGCCATGGGGATTTCTCCTTCTGACTCACTGGAGGTCTCAGAATAGTGTGAACGGCTGCTTGGTTCAGCTACACTCCCTACGGAAGAAATTACACTTCTTCGGCTTCCTAGGGTTCTTCCTGATCTCAGGTTCATTCACTTAAGAGCTCTGATCAATTCTTGTCCACCTCTAGCCTCTAGAATTCTAAGTTATGGCTTAGAAGTCTAGGAAAAACTTAGGCTGGAAAGTGACTGAAAGAAAATTTCAAGTCACGATACTTGACTCTCACGATCTCTGAGAAAACGATCGCTGACTGGCACGATACTTGGACGAAACGATCGCTGAAAAACGATCTCCGCCCAGGCGATACTTGATGGACACGATACTCGATACCTGAGTTCAGAAGATACACGATACACGATATTTGCCCAAATGATCTTTGGCAAAACGATCTCTGGTCAACACGATACACGATCGACGATACTTGGTTCAAAACGATACACGATCGCTTGTAAGTATCGCGATCTCTGAGACGCGATACACGATACTTGGTTCAAAACGATACACGATCGCTGTCAACACGATACTTGGTCAAACGATACACGATACTTTACAAGTATCGCGACCTTCAGGCCACGATACATGATATTTGACGCAGACGATACTTGATACACGATACTCGACCAAACGATCGACGATCTTTGGCCAACGATCGCTGACCACAACGATACACGACACTTGTTAAGTATCGCGATCGCTGAAGACTAGGCGATACCGATACTTGAAACGAAACGATACCGATCTTTGATCAATATCGCGATCTATGAATCAAATGATACACGATCGCTGATTCAAACGATACTTGGTCAAACGATATCTGACCGAAACGATACCGATCTTTGACCTCAACGATCGACGATCTTTGGCAAGTATCGCGATCTCTGGAACACGATACTTGAGCCAACGATACACGATCTTTGAGCTCAAACGATCTCTGATCGAGACGATACCGATATTTGGGAAATATCGCGATACTCGACCACAGGAGTTCCACGATACTTGACAAGTATCGCGATACTCGACCGCGGGAGCAAAGACGATACTTGACCCAACTTCAAATTTTTGCTAATGTTTTTTGAGATTTGATGTTTCCCCCTTGCTCACTTATCTCTTCTCTCTTACCCTTACCCACTGTATCAATCAACAAACAAGTTTTAACCCCCTGAAAGCCCAAACGATACTCAGCGCAGATCGTTTTTGACTGAAAATGATTTTCCTGAATGATGTGAGAGGATTAGCACCTAGTAGACTCACCTCTGATGCTCTTTCAACACCTTTCTCACTTTCCCTTGCTTTGTAAAGCTCCAGGTCGCCTATATACTCGCCCACGATCTCTGCAACTCTCACGATACCCGACTGCTCTCTCCACGATACTTGTTCAACAAGTGACTTGAAAAATGAACTTTTTTGGCTTTTATACTTGGGAATTCCTAGCTTACAGAAAAAGGAAAATTTTTTGAACAACACTAAAGCCTACTCTACTCTCCACTCACTCCTACTCTACTTCTTCTACTCTCTTCCCTAATCTATCAACTCACTACACACACTCCAAGAATGAGAAGTAGCAAGTGCGGCTGAAAATGTCTTACCAAAGAAGAGAAGATTTCCGCTCCTCCAAGTTCTTCAAAGCAAAAACCTACTTACCATCACACGAATGCCTCGGTTTGATTCGTCACTCCCCGGCAACGGCGCCAAAAAGTGTGTTGACCTAAGCTTCAACTTAGGGACTTGCGGAGAAAGAGACTATACCTCAATCCCCTCACAAGTGCATATAGTGGGGATGCACGCTTTTAATTATCAATCCGAAGAGTATGCAAACCTAGCCGAGTGTATGAAGACATGCAATCACGTAATGGTCGATGCAAATGAACTGCTCAAGAATGAAAATGAGGTAAATGCTTATCCTAACAAGCTTCAACTGTAGGTCAAGACGAAACGATACTTGGTGCAGCAGCAGTCAGTATTTTGGACTTTTCTCCTAGCTCCGAGCTCCAAACACAGCAAATAGCATATGCGTTTCGAAGCTCTCGAGAAGACGCATCCAATGGCAGTGGTTTCACTCAATTCCGACGCTCCTACTTCAAGTTATGACAGAAATACTGAATCGCGAAAATACTTTCCTACGCTTCAGCACTTCCTACACTTCGCACACACCTCTCCTACAGCAAAGAAACACTCTCAAGGATAGACAACACTCACAAGCACTCTTTCCAAGCAATACACATGCATACAAGCTCACGAAGAAGAAGATGAAGAGGGAAGAAGACACAAATTCGAATTTCTGTGCTCTCTATTCTCACAATGGCAAAAAGTCCTTTACAAAGAGTCACATTTGACTTATATACTAGTGCCCTAAAAATGGTCCTTTCACACAAGTGACCGGCAGTTTATTCACTAAAAGCTAATTTCCTACTATTTTACATGGGTAAGCTTCTATTCTTCTGTGGGAATGCATCTAAAGGACTCCTCTAGTGCCTTTACAAAGGGAAATATATTACAAAAATGAATATGTTACAAAAATATGTGGTCCAAATCGGAAAAATTTTGGGGCCCGTCTTTTTCTCTGCTTTGTGCGCTCTTTAGCTCTGCAACACTCTCCCCCTCTTCGCCTCTGTCGTCCCTTGACAGACTTTGCTTCGCGCACGCGCCCTGTGGTCAGTATTGTCTAATTCTTGATCTTGCATTACGTTTTAGAGGCGCTCTGATTTGTCCTGGTTGCACACGTTGGACCTGGTTGATTTGGTTTGCCACGCACGCCATTAATGCACATATGCGGATGTAGCTCGTAAGCCTTGATCTGAAACCTCTGCTACTCACGAGGTTGAAGCATCCACATAGGTGATACATGTTGGCCCTGATTCCTTCTTCCGGCTGCGTGCTTTTCCTTGGTGTGTGCGCCCCTGCGGGGCTTCCTGCAGAGATGTATCTTCAACTTTGCCTTTTAGTGAAGCTGTTTCTTTCGTTGCTTTCTTTTTTTCTTCTTTTTACTTGTCTCTCCCGCAACACATGGGTATCTCCTCCTCTGAGTCACTAGAGGTGTCTGAATAGACAGAGCAGTGACTCACCTGAGCGGCGCTCCCTACAGAAGATATGACACTTCTTCGGCTACTTAGCACTCTTCGTGACCTCAAGTTCATTCACCCTCCTGAGGCTCTCTAGGTCTCTGAAGCTCTCTCTAAGTGGCTCTCAAAATGCCTCAAGTTTGTCCTTCAAAATGCTTCAAATATTCTGGGTGATACCACCTTAGGGGATACCACACTGGCCATGATATTCCAACCTCAGTTGAAGCAACATAAAAAAAAAAAATCAAATGAGCCATCTCAAAGGCAATAGAAAAGGCATGCTACATAGCAGAAGGCTAGATTGGTTGCACATAACTTTGAAGAGTGTCTATAGTGAAGGTTGTTGTGGAGTTTTGATGCAAGATTGATGAAGTAATTGGCCATGCTATTTGGTTTGAAAATTGCACTCATCCAGAAACTGTGATTAAGTATATGACACATGGAATGTTGCTATGAGAGATTTTAGTAATAGTGAGCTTTCATCTTATTTTGTTATAAGCTTGATGAAGCCCATGAAAGAACAATACACAAAGATGTTCTCTTTGGGCTTTTGAAGGATTTGCTTAAGCAACTGGAGGATTCAAGGCTCATTGTGACATCATCCACACTTGATGCTAAGAAGTTTTCTGGGCATTTTTTTTCCTATAACATCTTCACTATACCAGGAAGAACATTTCCAATTGAGATTTTATATGCAAAGCAACCAAAAAGTGAATATCTTGATGCAGCATTGATAACCATCATGCAGATCCATTTAAAGGGTTTAGCTCCTAAGGTTTTAGAGCTTATCATACTTCTAGTTTATAGTGCTCTTCCTAGTGAAATGCAGATAAAGAGTCTTTTACCCAGCATAACTTGGAAAAAGAAAGGATTTTCCAACCAAAATGTGTTTAATCCTAAGCTTGGTCTGGATTCACTGGTGGTTACTCCCATTTCTCAAGCATCTGCAAAGCAAAGAGTAGTAAGAGCAGGCAAAATTGGGCTCGGAAAATGCTACTGCCTATACACATAGAGTGCATCTAGAATGAAATGTTACCAACAAAATGTGCCTGAGATCCAGAGGATTTTATTGTGAAGCATAGGGAGGCTTTAGAGAAAAAAAACTTATATCTTGGGATTGATCTCATATTCAGTTTCAAACAGCAGGCAGAACAAGCCGTATATATCTAGATTGTCTTTCATTGTCTTACATATGAGGAATCTGTGGGACGATGCGATTGTTGAAACCATTGATCATGCTAGTCTGGAAACCAGTTATTTCAGGATTGTATGCTCTAGATTGTGAGTTATTGCATAAACATATGCTTAGACTTTTGGCCAATATTTTTCCTTTTATGAATGTGCTTTTTATTCCGAACCTATGCTAAAATATGTGGTGAATGTGTACTCGCTCTGAGGATGAGAATATGCAAGAGTAGAGATCCCTCCATTTATGAAGTGTGCCTCAAAGTATGGAAAACCACATGTAGAATCACAGGTAACTATCTATCCCTTCTTCTTTTGAGAGTATGTGTTCTAAAGCTGCATGAATGAGTGTGTCTGGTTATCAACATGACTCTATTACAAGATGAATCAATAAAGATAATAATAAAATCAACAGTGTTGAATACACTTGACCTTGGGCTACATGACCCAAAATTTGGTGATCCCACTGGGGATGCAAGCTCAACACATGCTAATGAGGAATGTTGTGGGCTCGCCTAGTGCCCCATAGTGTGGCACAACTTGCAATGAAACCACAGAAGAGAGGATGATTCAAATGAAAACGAAGAAAATTGTGCTTGAGCATTTAGTTGTGGGTTTTCTAAAGAACCAACAAGTTTTGAATCAAAAAGCAATGGATGATATCTTGAGGCTTCCTGATAGATCTCAACTTGAAGAGGATGAGCTTGCCTCAAAGACTGCTAGAACTAGGACTTCTAAGGAGGTTTTTGATGGAATTGAATGAAAACCTTCAATCCAGAAAAGGAAGCCGAAAGTTGACTCAGACCCATTGGGTCCTCCACCTCTGATGTAGGGGGAGGGAAAGCCATTATAGATTTTAGGTTTCAACTGAAAGCAAAGGGCTGTATTTGTGTATAATTTGATGAGGTTTGGGCTTGGTGACTTCAGCTAGAATGAGTTTATTTCAAGACTAGAATCAAACACAATAGAAGAAATTAAGGAGTATGGGGCATTTTTCCTTATACATATCCCTAAAGACTTGATGATTTCTCCATGTTTTCTAGATGGTATTCCAAAGGAAGGCCTTTCGAATTAGGATGTCCTTGTGCACCTTGCATTCTTCACTTAATACAAGGCAAAGTAAAAAATGCTAAAGAGACAATCCTTTGGCATGGCTGTGGCCACTAGCAATAAATTATTAAGGATCCCCAATTTGATTTGCAACCATTCAGATGAAAGAAGTTGTAGCTTCTATTATCTATATGAGGAAAAGTGTTAGAGGGCTTTCAATCGCCAATCAAAGTTGTCAATAAGGAGTCAAAAAATGAATAATCTATTCAATCACCCAGTGTCAATGCTAACCATACTACTAGCTAGGAAGATGGTGAACTGGGTGCATCAGGAAAAGTAGAAGCATAAGGAGGACACCATCCAGACTATCCCCATGATTGCAAAGATGATGAGCTCAATCTGGTAAGCATGAATGATGCACTGCAGATGAAGAGAAGGTTGGAATGTGAAGTGAGTAAGTTGAAAATGGAGAAGTCTGTGGAAATTGTCTAGGTAGCGAATAGTATATAGTGGCAGATTCAATAAGAGAATGAACTCTTGTAATTGAGGACTATAGAGAAGAAGCATCTGCACATGATAACAACACATTTTCCTATAAGATAGACGATGATATCATGATTGACATTAAGAAAAAATTGATGAAAATGAACCAAGCATGGAAGGCATAGAAGCTTTAAAAAAAACATGAACTTGCCAAAATTGAGTGCAACAATGCTGTTCTTGGTAAGAAGGACTAGACCAAAGAAAAGCTTGATCAATTTTGTAGTGACTTGGCCAATTATGAGCACACAAAAATGGAGAATTCATACATTGGAAGGCCTTATGAATGTCGTTGATTCTCGAAACATCAGAACTCTGAACAAGGAACATCTACGGAGTACCTAGCTGAAGAGCACAAAAAATCCATGAACTTCAAAGTAGAGAAGGAGGCATAAAGGAGGAGAAGAGGCCTGTGAAAAGGAGGGGTTGCTAGAGAAGAAATAAAAAGGCAAACTCCTGGCTAGTAAGCAAAAAGAGAAGGCAAGGAGATTAACTTATCTGGATAAGAAACTATTCTCCTAGAAACCTTCTATTGCTCTGGATTCCTTTCTGAAAGAGGAAGTAGTACCTAATGTGAAGAGAGATGGTGGATGCAATCCAAAGATGAGTAGGTGCCGCTACAACCAGCTTCACACCAGCCAACTGAGACTTGAGAGTTGATTAGTAGACCCTTTGAGCTTCCTAAATCCACCAAAATATCAGCCAAGTACTTTGGAACATGTATCCCAAAAGTTTAAGTCAAGACAGGCTAGTTGCGAAATGACTAGCTCCCAAAACTTGCTATTTTTGGACATACACCTGCTGGAAAAAATGAACAGTGCTCTCAACCTGGAAGGAATTAGAAAAATTCCTTTTGGGCATAGCAAATAGACTTAGCAAGCTTCCTATTCCAAGTTAAAACACTTCAAATGATGGACTGAGCACTGAGAACAAGTTTCATCAAGTTCTGGAACATTCCCACAATTCTCGGGGCTCTGCAGAGATAGACCAGTAAGCAGTAAAATGCAGATATCTCCAAAAGTATAAATCCAATGACCTTGAAAATTTATAGGTAGAAACTAGACAGTGAGATCTATCCAACGCACTTTAAAACACTGAAAAATGTTCAGTAAAACTCGAGATATGACCTTCTGAAGTTACTGCTCTGAGTGAGTATAGCAGAGAACAAAACAGAGAGGTAGATGATAATAAATGTATAGATTCACATATGATTACAACCACATTGGCAATGAATCTTTGCACAATGGGAGTAGAATGATAGAGCTATGGAGTAAGCTCTTCAATCTCTACAAAATGACATGAAGTGGTCACATACAAGGCTTGCTAATCGCCTCTTCCTTCTTGCTCCTTTTATAGCAATTCTTGGAGGGAGTTTTGAATTCGAATTCGAATGGCTCCACCTAAAAGTGATCCCCAAAGTTAGGAGAGATTCCCTCAGCTCAAAAATTCGTGATTTTGGTAGTTGGAGCCACGAATTTGCTTTTACATCATGGATGAGGTAAGCCATCCTTTTACTTTTTTCTTTTTCCATTTACAAGAGATAAAATGTACTCTTTTACAAGAGGTGTTCACATGACTACTCATGTGACTTACAAATGAGGATAATATCAAGCATATCAAGCATGTAGGCTTGGGCAAAATGCACCAACAGCTCCCCCTCAAGCCTAACATGCTTGGCCTCCAAATAAGTCTTCAATTATCCTTGATTTCCTGCAAACCAATCATCAACTTGAATCTACTTAATTTCGTACCATCAAGAGCTTTCGTCAACATGTCTGCACATTGCATATCTGTAGAGACGTAGGATAGTTGAATATCCTTGCTCATTAACTTCTCCCTTACATAATGGTAGTGGACTTCAATATGCTTGGTTCTAGCATGGTATACCGAATTAGCTGCTAGATGTAGTGAGCTTGTGTTGTCACCAAAAATGTGAGGTGTTGAAGAATGAAGTTCAAGATCTGTGTACAAAGATTTTAACCACATGATTTCTTGAGTTGCATTAGCCAAACCTCTATATTCTGCTTCAGTAGAAGATAATGCCACGGTTGGTTGCTTCTTCGATGACCAAGAAATGATTTTTGAACCTGCAAATGATATATACCCTGATGTGCTTCTTCTATCATCTTTAGATCCGGCCCAATCTGCATCTGAGTAGACCTTTAGCTCAATATCTGAAGTATATGAATAAAACAAACCTTCATTCATGGTCCCCTTTAGGTACTTGAGGACTCGCTTGGCCGCTTCCATATGTGGTCTTCTCGGCTTATGCATAAACTGACTCAATATGCTAACACTATAGCATATATCCACCCTTGTGAGTGTTGCATAGTTCAAACTTCCAACCAAGCTTTGATAGCTTGTGATGTCTTCAATTGGCTCTCCTTCATAAGCACTAAGCTTATGATTTTGCTCCATAGGTGTACCTGCACACTTTGTATTTTCCATCTTGAACTTGACGAGCATGTCATGGACATACTTCCTTTGTGTGATGTATATACCTGAATCTGTGTAGATCAACTCCAATCCAAGAAAATAAGTGAGTGGTCCGAGGTCACTTATTTTGAACTCCTCCTTCATTTGACTCTTTACCTGTTTGATTCCTTCAAGATCATTGCCTGTGATAATAATATCATCAACATACACACATAAATAGATCACTTCAGATCCATTCCTCTTTATGAACAAAGAGGTATCCGCCTTGCTAGCTTTGAATCCTTGGTCCTGCAAATAAGTAACCAATCTGAAATTCCAAGCTCTTGGAGCTTGCTTCAATCCATACAAAGCTTTCTTTAGTTTGCATACATAGTTAGGATGATGTGCATCCTCATATCCAGGAGGTTGTGCCATATACACTTCCTCAGAAATCCATCCATTCAAGAAAGCATTCTTTACATCAAGTTGATAAAGATTCCAATTTCTAGATGCAGCAAGACTTATGAGAACCCTAATTGTAGGCATTTTTGCAACAGGAGAGAAAGTCTCCTCATAATCAATACCATGGGTTTGAGCAAACCCTTTAGCAACTAACCTTGCTTTGTGTCTATTTATACTTCCATCTGGATTCCTCTTGATTTTGTATATCCATCGAGATCCGATTATCTTCATAGATGGCTTGTTAGGTACAAGCTCCCAAGTGTCATTCTCCTTCAAGGCTTCCATTTCTTCATCCATTGCATCTCTCCAAGCTTTCTTGCTTTGTGCTTCTTCGAATGTGGTAGGTTCTTCATTGGTTGAATCCTTTGCAATGTAGATTGAGTGCTTGGTGACCAAAGAAGTATCATAACCAAACCTCTCTGGTTTCTTCTTCTCCCTCGAAGACCTTCTAAGTGGTTGATGTGAGCTCTCGGGTCCATATGTAGCATCCTGCATCTTTGCTTTACCTTTGTTCTTCCATAGCTTTAGTCTTTCCAAGTCTTCTAGGTCAATCTCCGAATCACTTTCTTCAATCTGCTTTGGCTCCTTTGGTTGAAGTGATGGAAAATCTTCATCCAAGTCATATGGCAGCTTCACTTTCCTGTCATCATCAAACCATGATTTGTTTTCATCAAAAATTACATCTCTACTCACAGAAAATCCTTTATTGGTTGGATTGTACAATCTATATCCTTTTTGGTTTTGATCATAACCAATGAATACACACTTCTCTGCCTTGGGATCCAATTTCCCTCTTACTTGAGAAGGAATGTGAGCATAGGCTAAGCATCCAAAGATTTTACAATGCTCTAGACTAGGTCTTCTTCCATTCCACACTTCATATGGAGTGGTTCCATCTAGTGACTTAGATGGAAGTCTATTTATGAGATATGTGGCTGTCGACACAGCCTCTGCCCATAGGTAGTTCGGCAATCCCTTTTCATTGAGCATAGACCTTGCAGCTTCGACAATAGCTCTGTTCCTCCTCTCTGCTACACCATTGAGTTCGGGTGTATACCTTGTAGTGACTTCCCTTTTAATGCCTCTTTCATGCAAGAAGGCATCAAATTCAAAAGAGAAGTATTCTCCTCCACCATCTGATCTGAGTCGTTTCAAAGTCCTACCTGTTTGGTTTTCAACAAGAGCAATATACTTCTTAAAGCAATTAAACACTTCATCCTTGTGCTTCATGAAAAACAGAATGGTCCACCTGCTACAATCATCTATGAAAGACACATAATATCTTGAGCCTGATATAGATGGCTCCTTACTTGGACCCCACACATCCGTGTGCACTAGATCCAAAGGATTTTGATACATATATCCTTTCTTATTGAAAGGTTGTCTATGAGCCTTGCCGAGTTGACAAGCTTCACACTTATAAATCATGTGTTGCCTTGTGATATTAGGCAAACCAAGTACACTTTGGTCCCTGCAAATCTGTTTGAGTGTCCTCTCACCAATGTGAGCAAGCCTTTTGTGCCATATCTCCAACTCTGTTAGAGTTTGAGATCCATAGCTAAACAAAGCTATGTTCTTTGTATCTTCCACTTCAAAAGTGAAAAGCCTTCCTGTCTTTTCTCCTTTGGCAATCCTTCGAAAGCCTTGCCTTGGGTCTTCAACATATGCTCCAAATCGATTGAATCTAACCTGCAATCCTTTTTCAACAATCTGTCCAACACTTATTAAATTTTTGGTAATTGTAGGGACATACAAGACTTTGCTTAAGAGGTTCATATTCCCATCTGATGTCTTCACATTACCTATCTTCTCCACTGAGTGCTTTGTGTCATCTCCTGTCTGCACTTCATGCTTGTTATGAGGATCTTCCAAATCAGAAAGTAAAGCCACATTTCCTGCTACATGGTTTGAGCATCCCGAATCAATGTAAAATATGTGATCATCATCCTTACCCTTCTTCGTTGATAGATTCATAATCAATAATGAATCTTCTTGACTTTGGTCCTCTGCATAGTTATTGTAATCTCTTCTTCCTCTATGGCCACTTTGATAGTTGTTGTTGTTGTTGTAATTTTTGTTGTAGTAGTTGTTGTTGTAGCCTCCATTGTACCTGCCTCTATTTGATCCATAGCCACCTCTATTGAATCCTCTTCCTCTTGAGTTCCTTGGATTCCTGAAACATTCTTCAGTAGTATGGTTAGATAAGCCACATATGTTGCAAGGTTGAGATGATTGGAATCTCCCCCTGCCTTGCTTTCCACTTCTGCCTCTTCCTCTAGCTCGTCCTCTACCTGCAAAGTTTGCTTGGAAAGAGCTTCCTTCATCTTCATTCTTTCTATTCTTTGACTTGTCCTTGACCTTAGCTTTATCAGAATATAAGGCAGAAGTTTGATTACCTCTTGAGGACTCACCACCTTTGCTAATCTTTGCTTCATGAGTGAAGAGTTGGCCCATGAGTGTGTTGAGGTCGGGTACATGCATATCCATGTATAAATCCATGGCTGTTGTGAATGACTCCCACTTGTCGTCTGCTTTGATTCCATTCATGATTTGTCTTATGATTTGCTCCTCTTCAATTACCTCTCCAATGCTTCCAAGTTGGTCGGAAATCTCCTTCATCTTTGTGACATAATCAATCACATTTTGCTTCGGGCTTTTCTTCATTGTTGTGAACTCCATCCACAATTGGTTCTTCCTTGCTCGAGTGTTGGAAGAGAAGAAAGAAGCAAGTGCATTCCAGGTTTCTCTTGATGTCTTGCATCCCTTGACATGAGGTAAAAGAAAATCAGAGATTGAGTTTAGAATATAAGACCTTGCAAGTGCATCCTTCGAACACCAATTCGAAAGTCCTTCCACTTCTTCATGTGATGGTTGCCCTTTGTTCCTCATGGTTGGCATTGCTTCATCTCCGGATATGAATCCATATAGATTCCTCCCTTGAAGGTAAGCCTCCATCCTTAGAGACCATGCCGGATAGTTGTTTCGATCCAATTTGTCAATTGTTGATGGAAATCCATCTCCCATGTTGCTTGACTATGCTCTGATACCACTCTGAAGAGAGATGGTGGATGCAATCCAAAGATGAGTAGGTGCCGCTACAACCAGCTTCACACCAGCCAACTGAGACTTGAGAGTTGATTAGTAGACCCTTTGAGCTTCCTAAATCCACCAAAATATCAGCCAAGTACTTTGGAACATGTATCCCAAAAGTTTAAGTCAAGACAGGCTAGTTGCGAAATGACTAGCTCCCAAAACTTGCTATTTTTGGACATACACCTGCTGGAAAAAATGAACAGTGCTCTCAACCTGGAAGGAATTAGAAAAATTCCTTTTGGGCATAGCAAATAGACTTAGCAAGCTTCCTATTCCAAGTTAAAACACTTCAAATGATGGACTGAGCACTGAGAACAAGTTTCATCAAGTTCTGGAACATTCCCACAATTCTCGGGGCTCTGCAGAGATAGACCAGTAAGCAGTAAAATGCAGATATCTCCAAAAGTATAAATCCAATGACCTTGAAAATTTATAGGTAGAAACTAGACAGTGAGATCTATCCAACGCACTTTAAAACACTGAAAAATGTTCAGTAAAACTCGAGATATGACCTTCTGAAGTTACTGCTCTGAGTGAGTATAGCAGAGAACAAAACAGAGAGGTAGATGATAATAAATGTATAGATTCACATATGATTACAACCACATTGGCAATGAATCTTTGCACAATGGGAGTAGAATGATAGAGCTATGGAGTAAGCTCTTCAATCTCTACAAAATGACATGAAGTGGTCACATACAAGGCTTGCTAATCGCCTCTTCCTTCTTGCTCCTTTTATAGCAATTCTTGGAGGGAGTTTTGAATTCGAATTCGAATGGCTCCACCTAAAAGTGATCCCCAAAGTTAGAAGAGATTCCCTCAGCTCAAAAATTCGTGATTTTGGTAGTTGGAGCCACGAATTTGCTTTTACATCATGGATGAGGTAAGCCATCCTTTTACTTTTTTCTTTTTCCATTTACAAGAGATAAAATGTACTCTTTTACAAGAGGTGTTCACATGACTACTCATGTGACTTACAAATGAGGATAATATCAAGCATATCAAGCATGTAGGCTTGGGCAAAATGCACCAACACCTAAGAAGCCAAAATATGGTATTAGCAACAAGGAACATCCTCAAGGAAGTGCACTGTAAATAGTAACTAAGCAACCTATGGAAGAAGCTGAGCCATGTCCAACATCAGAAATGATGGTTCAAATGAGGTTGTAGATGAGGTAAAATTTGCTCAACAAATTTCATAAGGAGTTATTGAAGAAGAATTAGTTGAAGCAAAAGAAGATGGCCACACTCTGCAGTCAGGGGAAGAAAATGTTATCTCATGCAAGGATGATACTGACGAACAAAAAGTAGAAGCCATAGTGAAGATCTTCTAGATATCTTATCAAAGACATCTTGTACAACCTTCTGAAAGAGAAGTCACCTTGGTCATCAGATTTTGTTCTACCAAAGGATTGCATTAGACCATGCTGATAATATGAAACATTTTTCTCATTGTTTGCTAAGGTGATTCCCTCATCACCTTTCTCTCCTGTGGAGCTTGAAAAGAAGAAGAGGAGATACATTGTCAAGGTGATCTGATCATGGAAGGAAGATTTTGCAGACCATTTGGAACTAAAGGTTTTGAGACAGTAGCAATGTAATCTTCTACTATTAGAAAGGGGAACTACAGAAATTTAGAGCCATTTGTGAAACTGGCTATTTTATATCACTTGGTTGAATGTGCTTTGGATTCACTCTTGTGAGAAAATAGTAAGATGCATACATTCAAGAAAAGTGGGCTATTGCTTCTCTAAAAAGAAGTATTGAAGGAGTTAAAGGAGGAAGGAGAGGCTCATGAAAAAGTTGAAGCAAAAATTTGCAAGGATTGTTTCTAAATTAGCAAATGAGACTAAAGATCAAGAATCTAGGAGTGAAGAGAAACTGAAAGTGAGGCGGATGACTCTATTGCTGAACAAAACCATGAAGGTACTAAAAAAGGGGGAAACAAGGAAAGTTCACACCCTTGATAAGGGGAGTGCATATGCCAAGTCGATTTATGCATGCACAATGTCCACCAATCATAGTGAAGTTTGGTGGGGGGTCTTGGAGTATGCAGAGGGAGGACAACATGCTCTTTCCCAATATTTGGGGGGGGGGGAGGGGGTTTTCTGCATCCATCTTTATCCGAGAACATTATATGCATGGTTTTTAGTTCCTAGACCATGGTGAGTGTGAACAAGAATGGATAGAGAGTAGTGTGTGTATGGGTGTGGGTGAAAGGTTAAATGTAGGTAAGTGTGAGAAAGGTCTGTGTGTTAAGTGGAGAACTGAGATGAGGTATGTGTGGGGGCCAAAGAGCCTTGAGGAGTGGTGTGTGGTGATATGGGTTAGGGTAAGTGGGTAGTGAGAGTAGGTGGTGAGTGGTGAAAGTGTGTATGGGGGGTTGGTGAAAAAGGATGAAGAGCCTTGGAGAGTGTGTATGAAGGTGTGGGAATGGCGTGAAGAATAGGAAAAGCGAGAAGGTTGATTAGAGAGGTGAGAAAGAGGCTAAATGTGGGGGAAAGAGGCAATGGTCTAGATTAACATCATGCATTTCAATGTTTCTTGATGACTTTGGTTCACAGGAGCTCACTAGCCAAGTACAGGGGGAATATGTATGCCTCTGGATTCACCTGCAGAATGTTATTTTTGCACTTAGATTTAATGCAATCACCCTTTGTTTGGACCCTATTTCGGTCATGTATTGCTCCTTTGATGAGGGATTTTGATGTTGTATTTGGTCCCATAGTTGTGAGTCTCTTTGCCCTTCCCGATGGGTGTAATCTTCCCTTGTGTGCCCTTTACCATAGAGCTTTGGCCACCCCATGTAAAGTTGAAGTGCTTATCATTCTAAAGGGAAAAAAATAAGAAGATAAAGAAGAAAAGAAAAAGGAAACAAAAAGAAAAAAGAGAGAAAATAGCAAAAACAAGGTCAATTCAGTGCTGACTTCTCACTTCTCCCCTCTGTCGGCATGTGCCAAGGAGCATTTACTAGCCCGCATGCAGCATGGTAGCTTCCTCTTTTTTGTGGGATTGAGGCTTCATTGTTTGGGGGGGTGGTGGTCTTTCGGTGCCTTCATCTCCCTTCCCTCTCTTCATAGCTCACTGTGTGAGCCATGGTGAGAGGTGAAGAAGGAAGAGAAGGGTGGGGACTAGATGCTATGATGGGCATAATCTAGACAAGTAGCAAAGCCAAGTTTGCATTATGAGTTCCCTTGTGATTCTCTCACACACATATGGCCCATTAATAAGGTTTGCAAGGACATTTAGGAATTTGGCTACGGCCATCGTGATGTATATCCTGAGGAAATGTGCCCACCAATCTATGATTAAGAAGCCTTTTTGAGAAAGAATACTCTATAATTAGTGCCATATAGGTCCACTTGAAAATGAAGGATCCTCCAATGGAAATTATTGCATCCATGTCAACTCAAATGGGCTCGTATGTCAGCAAATCCTCTCCGAAGAAAAAGTGTAGACTTGCAGGGATGCCTTATCCTGATGTAGAGGTTATTGCTCTTCCCCCCAAGATGCTCATGGGATCCAACTGCAATGGGTGTGAGATATGCAACCAAGGATTCCATAGGAATCAAAATCTACAGACACATGGATGTCAACACAAAATTCCTTAGAAGCTTCTCAAACGAGTGGACCTAGAAGCTCAAAAGCATAATGGGCATGTAAGATGTGCTCCAAAACTTACACTGTGCAATCTAACTATGAAGCACACATATAAACATGTGGAACTAGAGGACAGTAATGTGGTTGTGGTCATGTATTCTCTAGAGCTGAGAATTTTATAGAGCATCAGGAAGCTTGTATCGCTGCCAACATTAAGAAGTGTGCTGCCGCAAGTCTTCTAATTTGCCCAATATTTTTGAGGAATTCACCCAAAAGGATAGCTTCCACCTTTCAAGCTTCAGAAAAATATAAATTTATACTTGTTGATCAGGATAAGCAAGCCACATCAATAATGGCTCAAACATTTGTTGACAGTATATGTGCCCCTATTCTTGCACTTGGGCAAGTGATTTCAAATGAATGTTTGGTTGCTCCATTCATAACCAAAGGCTCTGTGATCTACCACCTCAAGTTCTTTCCTAGCATCTGAACCTGAACTAGATGCCACATATGTAATAGTTCCATAAGGCGTGCAGCAAACTTCGGTATCCCATCGCTTTGCTGAACTTTAGCTGGTTCCTACTAAAACTTCCTCTAGTCACTTAGAAACTTCTGAGTGTTCCAATGTCTACATATGGGAAAGGGCATCGATTCCATAAATCGCTTGACTAGTGTAAGAGTCTCTAGATCTCCTTGTGATAAGGTGATGGAAAAAGAAAAAAAATGAAAATTTCAAAGAACCCCAGCCCACACACTTTGGAAGCGGGCATTATGCAATGGCTAGCAACGTGGTGCCAAACCATTTTCGATGTGAGTTGAAGAGGATGGAATGTCTGAATCCTCCTCCATAGGAAATATAGAATACCTATTCATTTACCCTGCAGTAGAGATGAGTGCTGATATAGAAATGTGCCCTATGACTAGATTAACAATTAGAAAGCAAGCCAATGGTCGATGCAGAAGAAGGGTGAAAAGTTTACTTTTCTTTGTGGTGGCACCATGTTTGCCAATTGTGTGGGGGAATATCTGGATGAATTAGATAAACTTATTCCTCAAATGAAAGATGGTTCTGTCTGGATGGACCTTCATACATGCTATGGGGTGTCCAACTTGCTTGGTGTATTATGGGGGCTTTGGTTGTTGTGATGCTGTTGTGGCACTTGCCCCAAGGTCGAGTGTGCAAGATGTAATAAGCTTATTTGAGATCAAGCAAAGAAGACACTCAGTGGATTATGTTGTGAAACACTGTATGATCAAACAAGAACCTGATAAGACATCATCTCTTGAAGTTGAGGGTACCAGAAATAAATGTTAGTTTTCCAAGGAAGACCTTGAAATAATTGGGTTACGAGTGTGCACACTATCATGCACAAGTGGGGATTACTACAATGGGCATCGAATGCTCTTTAGATGTTCCTATCACATAATCCTAGTAGAAGATGGTTGAACCACGCCTTAAGAGAGAGGATTAGGAAGTAATCCTCAACCATGGCTTTTGGGGCAAGTGGTTAGCCCATCGCACTCCTAACCGAGAGGTTGTGAGTTCAATTCCCAACATTGCTATCAGAGCCTAGTTGAGAAAATGGGCGAGACGGAGGTTCGCACCTCATTCGTGGGCACCTGGAAAAAGCGCTTATTCGTGGTGAGTGTGAAACTAGCCTTGGATGAAGGCGCATGGGCATTTGGACACCCACAGAGGGTGGGATAGGTCCAAATTTGGTCCATGTGCTGGAGTTTGAGGTTGGTGGAAGCACTCATGCATGGAAAGTGGGTCCAAGAGTTAGAAGGGTCCACAAGTGAGCATTGAGGACAATGCTCAGTCTAAGGGGGAAGGAATGTCACATAATCCTAGTAGGAGAAGGTTGAACCACGCCTTAAGAGAGAGGATTAGGAAGTAATCCTCAACCATGGATTTTGGGGCAAGTGGTTAGCCCATCGTACTCCTAATCGGGAGGTTATGACTATAATTAGCACATAGGTTTCTCGTGAGTGGATTCAAGGAAGATGCTTGGGGTCCAAAGTGCACTCAATTTCTGGAGCTTTTGACAATGCTTTGTCCAATGTTTACTTACAACCTTCTGCATCATCTTTGATTCAAACCTCAGTTGAAATAACATCAAAAATATCAAATTAGCCATCTGAAAGGCAATCGAAAAGGCAAGCTACACAGCACATGCTAGATTGGTTGCACATAACTTTGAAGAGTGGCTATAACTAAGAAGGCTGTTGAGGAGTTTTGATGCAAGCTCGATGAAGTACTTGGGTATGCTATTTGGTTTGAAGAGTGCACTCATCCAAAAATTGTGATTAAGTATATGAAAGATGGAATGCTGCTATGAGAGATTTTAGTAATAGTGAGCTTTCATCTTATTATGTTATAATGCTTGATGAATCCCATGAAAGAAAAATACACACAGATGTTCTCTTTGGGCTTTTGAAGGATCTGGTTAAGCAACGGGAGGATTTGAGGTTCATTGTGACATTAGCCACACTTGATGCTGAGAAGTTTTCTGGGCATTTTTTTTAATGTAACATCTTCATTATACTAGGAAGAACATTTCCAATTGAGATTTTATATGCAAAGTAGACAAAAAGTGGCTATCGTGATGCAACATTGATAACCATCATGCAGATCCATTTGAAGGATTGGAGCCATTCCATTTTGTGCAAGTCGAGGATTCCTCGAGCTTGGGGAGCCTAGACAGATTGTTCATACCAAGTTTTTTAATTTTTCAACTTTGTTTGGACCTCAAAATAAGTTGTAGAACCTCTTTTTTAACTAGGCTAGACACTATGTTTGAAACCGATCAAAACTAGTCAAGAAACTATAAAGAGAGCTAGAAAGCTCATTTTGAGAGGTTAGAAGGATTAGACTAAGTTACATTATAAGAGTGTGAGTGTAAAGGCTATTTGAGTAATACAAGTGTGATTTAATCCTTCCATTATGTCTCCTCTTACCTCTATCTTGTGTGTGTGTGTGTATGTGTGTGCACATGTGTGTGCTTCTCACCTTCACCTTTGTGTGCTTCACTCATTCATGATCTTCATATCACCATACCTCTTCCATGGATTGACAATTAAGGAGGTGGAGCTTCTTGACGTGGTGCTTGCCATTGTCTAGAACAACAATCCCAATCTGAGCATTTATTGTCTACAAGCTTAGTGAGTACATTGCATAGGACTTTGTTAGTACTTTCCGCTTGTTCGTTTGCTTGTAGGTGGTATGGTGTTAGTTTCTTGGGAATCACCATGAAATCTTTCAATAGATATTCATTTACTTCGTTTAGGAAATGATTTCCTCTATCACTTACCAACTCTATAGGCAATCCATACCTCATGAACACATTCTCAAACAATAACTTTGTTGTAGTTTGTGCATCATTTTTCATGGTGGCTTTCACTTCTATCCATTTGGTAAGATAGTCTATGGCAAAAATTATGTATTCAATGTGGGATCTTCTTGCGGGGGATTAATAGGTCCTACAAAGTCTATACCCCACTTGGAGAATGCACATCCTCTCATCATGGGTCTTAGTGGCATCTCATCTTTTCAAATAGGATATTGAGATCTTTGACATCTGTTACACCACTTCACATAGGTATGTGCATCCATATGAAGGGTAGGCCAACAAAGACCCAAAAAATAGAATGGCTTTGATCACACGATCAGGTCCAAAGTGCCCTCTTGCAACACCATTGTGTGCAATTTCTAATATCTTCAAATAATCACTTTTGTGTATGCATAACATCAAATATCCATCTCTTCCTTGCTTGTATAGGCTATCATTAATGATTGTATAGTCTTGAGCTTCCTACTCTATACTTCTTTGTCGTGCTAAAGTCATGCCTCACGGGAATGTTCGTGTTCTCAAAAAGTCGAATAGATGGCTACTCCAATCTAGTATTAGAGACACTTGATACAAGGTTGCGTGTTCAACTAGAGGTCTCCTAATACAAGATGGAAAATTCTTGAGTAACATATAGACATCTACTTCAATGGTTGTCCAATACGTGCCTAATCACTTTAATGTACGTAGGTATCGATTCTTTGAATAATGTTGTGCTAATGCACCTACATGTGCTATTTTCAACCATTTTTGTGTTGTTCCTTTTCCACAGAATAAGTCAAAATTCCTTGAATTTGGAACTACTTCAAGTTTGAAAAAATATACATAATAGAAGTTCATCTAATACACCTTGCATGTTGAGCAAACATGCATCCAAAATTTCATCTCTTGAAGTGAGTCACGAAAGGTGATCTGCCCTAAGGTGGGTCTTACCTTTCCTAACATCTACTCCAAAATGATATTCCATTAGTAAGAGAGACCACCTTAATAAAATTCTTGTATTGCAAGGTTTGTTCGCCAACTATAATAAGGCTTGAAACTTTTTGACTACATAGACCATACCTAATCCTTCTCTTTTAGTAGTTGTGTAATTTTTAGCTAACATCACATCATTCTTACACTCCTTATATTCGTAAGTCTTAGCATCTATCAAGTATAGGTAATCTTCTTCTGAGTGGAAAAAGGGATCCATGAGGATGGGCTCTAAGTCCTCATCATTCTCTTCTTCTAGTAGGTCTATAGTAGGCTCACATTTGTTCACACATGAACACCCAGATGTCATAGCTATCCTCATCATAATGGGGAGTCCTTTGTTCTTCATTTACTGCTATGTCCATTATTGCTAAGATTTCTACCCAACCATGATGTTAAAACTCTTCCTCTAGAAAGATCATGGATGCATAGGATAGGAATTGAAGTGACCTATGGTTTCTTGAGGCTCAAATGTCTGTGGTTTCTAATCTCTTCTCCTCTTCCACAACAAGCTTGCACATCCATAAGTGAGTATCTTCGTGCATCCATGATGGTATGATCCTATGGAGTGCACCGATTTAGTATCTTCTTGCATTTTATGAACATTTTTTTGTTGTAGGGGTGGTACATCTCTATGCATATAATCTCTAAGGTTGAACTTGATAGTTATTCCTAAATGTTGTAAGTACAAGGAATTGGTTTCCCAATTGTGCACTATTTGTGATTGTCTCATGAAAGTTCTACCCAAGATCATTTCAGACATGGGTGGTCTATCATGATAGATCGATGGTCTATCACAATAGACAAGTCTATCATGGGGATGTCTGTCATGATAGATTGGATGTTCTTTCACGATGAATGAGTATTTAGCCTATCATGAGAATCAATTTGTTGCGATAAACAAATGTCTATCATGACAGATGGTCTCTATCGTGTGGCATGATAGATTGAATGGAATGTTTCAATGGATGGGTCTATTGCGATAGACCGATGGTTTCTCACAATAGATAAGGGTCCATGGGGTTGGTCTTTTGTGATAGATCGAATGGCCTATCACAATAGACCAGTCTATCATGATAGAGGGTGACAGGGTTTGTTGTCTGTCATGAGCTTTTGCCCTATCATGAGAGAGCCAAAAACTTGACAATTTTACAATGTGTCTGGTGCTTCAAGGAGGCACTTGAGAGACCTATGCTATGCTATAGATGCAAAAAAAACTCCACCTTGTTTGTCTGTCGAGATAGCCCAAAGCAACCAACGTGAAATTCAAAAATCATCAGTACTTGTGTGCAGAGCTGAACTCAAGAATGATGAAGAAACCTACATAGAGAGCTAAAAAACATGCACGAACACAACACTTGCACTTGCTTTTTTGGTGAGGAAGGTGAAGAGTGGCTATGATGGAGGAAGGTAGGGGGTGGAGATGATATGAACATGAAAATTAATGCAAACACTAGCAAATTCTACGTAATTACCTTCCGACATTGATCTTCCAACACTCTTACCATCACACATCTGTCCTTGAGAATGCTCCTCGACAATGATGCTAAATGTGGTGTTGTTGTAGACAAGGATGAATATCACGTCAAGGAGCTCCACCTCTCGGATTGTCAATCCACAGAGATGTATGGATAATAGGATGATCATGAACGAGTGATGTGCATGAAGGTGAAGGTGAGAAGCACACTAGGTGTACACACACATACACACACACACAATAAAGAGGTAATGAAAGAGATAATGGAAAGAGAAGTACTTCTATTAATAAGCTCAAATTACAAGAAACTTCTTACAATGCTCACACCTCAAACTAACTAACCTAAAAAATGAGCTTTCGAGCTCTATTTATAGTCTTTGTGGAGTTTTGAGGAGGGACTGAAGATGTCTATGCTATGCTATAGATGCAAAAAAAAACTCAACCTTTTTTATCTATCCAGACAAGCCAAAGTGACTAGTGCAAAATTAGAAAAGTTTCAATACCTATGTGTACAGCTGGGCTCAAGAATGATGGAGAAACTTGCACAAAAAGCTCAAAAATATGCACATACATAATATTCACACTTACTTTCTCTCACACACACAAGCAAATAAGGGAAATGAAGGGAAGATGAGTAGATACAGAAATAATTAGAAATTTTTTGTGTAGAAGGTGAAGTGTGACTATGGTGGAGGAAGGTAGTGGGTGAAGATGAGGCAAAGGAACATGAAAATTAGTGTGAAATCTAGAAAATTATACCTAATTACCTTCCAACATCAATCTTCCAACACTCTTACCATCACATGTTTATCCTTGAGCATGGTTCTTGACGATGCTAAATTTGGTGTTGTTCTAGACAAGGATGAATATCATATCAAGGAGATCCTCATCCTTAATTTTCAATCCACCAAGATGTATGGATGATCATGAACAAATGATGTGCATGAAGGTGAAGGTGTGAAGCACACTAGGTGTACACACACACACACACACACAAGGAAGAGGTAATGGAAGAGAGAATGGAAAGAGCACTTCTATTAATAAGCTCAAATTACAAGAAACATCTTAAAATGAACACAACTCAAATTAGCAAACCTCAAAAATGAGCTTTCTAACTCTATTTATAGTTTTGAGGCATTTTTGTCGGTCTCATATCTAATGTCCGACATAGTTAAAATGTATGTCCTAAGAGAGTTTTGAGGTATTAAAGGGTCTCTAGAAAATATGAAATTTGGTACCTACATTTTACCTAAGTCCTCAAGCTCAAGGAATCTTCTTCTTGCAAAAAATGGAGCAGTGCTCTACAAAATTGGGATTTTATAATACAAAGTTAATGATAAACATTGTTGGGAATTAAAATGATGCGTGTATTCTTTGAACTGCACCAAATGTTGGAAATGTTATGAAGGGACTCCTTTGACCTCTCCCTAACACCTTTCACATGCTTCCTCTAGGTCTGTGCTAGCTTGCTCTACCTCTTGTAGCACTAACAATCATCGAGGCATTAGAGGTCTCAGGTACATCTAGTGGATCATGGTCTATGCCAATTTTCCCAAAAGGATATATAACTTGTAGGTCAAAGACTATTTTGAAATCCAAAGATTTTAGGGAACAAAATTTTATCTATAAAAGAATCAAATTAAAGATGTGGTCATTTAGAGGAGGTAGTGGAAGCTAGTAACTGGAATCTCAAAGAAGCCTGCAGACATGAATCATGATGAGTGGGATGAGTTGGATGAAATGGCTGCACCTAGGAGATAATATTTACTTTACACTATTGGACTGCGAAAGCGCAAAGGAGGTTTGGAAGAAGTTATGCAATATATATGAAAAAGAAACAACATCAAATAAAGTGTACCTGATGAGAAAGTTATATGCCCTTTGCATGAAGGGCACATTATAGTGTTGTTGCTCATCCAAATGAGTTTGATGCTATATTGTCTCAATTACAAGCTCAAAAAATGGAAATGGATAACGAAATGAAAGCATTCTTGCTGCTATGAGCCTTCCAATCATCATGGGATACATTTTAAACAATGATTAGCAATAGTGGAACTCGTGGTAAACTATTCTACAATGACATATGTAGAGCACTCTTGAGTGAAGAGATCCGTAGAAAGTCTATGGTTCGTAGTCATTGTGGAGATGCATATAATGTTCATGATTCTTACCAAGGAAAGAATCAACAATGCGACAAGAGCAAGAACAGAAATATAATGTTCAATGGAATAAGATTAGAAGTAAATCAAGATAGAGGGATATCGAGTGCCATCATTGTCATAAGAAAGGAAACATGAAGAAAGACTGCTATGAATTAAAGAATGCTCAAGGTAAATTGCAAAATGTTGATGGGCATGTTAAATAATTACCTCCACCATCTGCTTTGACTATGAAGATAAAAGAAAATAAGGCTATTTTTTATGATGTTGATGTGTTGAAACTTCAAAGTATTATGCCCACTGAGGCTCTTATGGCTAATTCTATTTTCCGCATGTGGCTGCTATATTCTTGCGCCTCTTTTCATGTGACACCAGATAGAGAATGGTTCTACACTTATATAAAAAAGTCTCTTGGTACTGTGAGACTTGGTGACTCTTACCAGTGTGATGTTGTTGGGATTGGAGATGTGTTGTGTAGTTCATTGATGGTTTAAAATTGAATATGCATAACGTATGCGATGTGCCTAAGTTATCATGTAGTTTGGTGTCAATTGTTCAACTTGATGTTTTCTATGCTCAATCTTTTTTCATATCAAAGGGCAATATGGTTATCACAAAAAGGAAGTAAATGTGGCTTAGTTTATCATTTCTTTGTATCATAGAAAGAACACTTGCTAGCTATTATTGAATATGGCTTGTATTCGGCATGTAAATTTGGGCCACATATCATGTAATTGAATGGAAAATCTTTCTACTTCTGTCTACTTCAGTTATCTTTCTCTAATTGTGAGCATTGTCAATATGGAAAGAAAAATAGGAATCTGCATAAGATGGACATTGACTCTTCAATTAAGCCTTTAGATCTCATTCATGCAGATGTCTGTGGTCTTATGCCCACAAGTTCGTTAGGTGGTTCTCTTTACTTTGTCACTCTCATGGATTATGCTACTAGAAAAGTATTGGTATATCCTATCAAATCAAAGGATAAGGTATCCCCTACTTTTAGAAAATGGGTTTCTTCAGTTGAGACTCAAAAAGGAACTAAGCTCAAGGCTTTACAATCATATAATCGAGGTGAGTATAGCTCACATTCCTCTTTCGACGTGGTTTTGTTCTTTTTCTTTTCCTACCTTCACTTTTGGCAGTCACTTGTGTGGTTAACCTCACATCATTTCTAAGATCTTTGTGTCTCTAAGGGTGAGATTCTACTTTGTAGAAGTACTCTTCATCTGATGCAAATGGTGGATCCATAATAATTGACTCTAGATCACAGTCACTAGCATCCTCGAAAGCATCAGTGCTAGGTTTGCATTCTTCAATAACCGAATCACACATTATTGGATCTATGGAGAATATTGAAATGTCATAGCCATCCTCATCACAGTGGGGTGTCCATTGTTCTTCATTGATGGCTACATTGATTGTTGCTAAAATTTCCGCCCAACCATGAGGTTCAAATTCTTCGTCTGGAAATACTGCAGGTGCATAGGCTGGGTCTTGAACTGATCTATGGGTCTCCTTAGCACCTACCTCTCTGGCTTTTTCTTGCTTCTCTTCTTCTACTGCAACCTTGCACATCCATAAGTGGGTGTCTTCATGCATCCATGAGGATCCTGATCCTATGCAATGCATTAACTCAATATCATCCTTGGCTCTATGGATGGGGTTCCATTGGATGGGGGGTACATCTCTATGAGAGTAATCCTTGAGATTAACTTTGGTTGTGACACCTAAGTGTTGCAAATATAAGGAATTGGTTCCCAAATCCTGTACCACTTGCAACTTACGCATAAATGGCCTTCCCAAAATCATCTCATAGGCCTAGTTTTAGCTAAAGTCACATATAGCAAAAGTATGTTCACACTCTACACCACATGTAGTGAGAGTTATTCCTTCTAGCAGTCCTAAGGGTCTCTCTATGTGACCATCGACAATCTGCAATTTCATTCTTGTTGGCCTAAGTGCTGGCTTGCCCCAACACTTCCATAGGGAAGTGGTAGCAATTGCAACTTGGGCACCTGAGTCCAAAATTGCTTTGGTAGTGTACCCTTGATGGGTAATGGGGAGATAGGTGTTTCCTTCCTCTCCTTCACTCATGTCTCCTATCTTGTCCAAGGGTATTTCTGGCACTATTCTATGAGATCCTACCTGGGAACGAGGTTTTGCTACTTCTGGCACTTGATTGGCTACATGTTTCCATAGTTCTGGCCTAACTTTGAGTAGTTCTTCTAAAGTGAGGTTGCATTGCACTTTAGTGTTTTTCACTACCTCTGTGTTCCTAGGGATGACAGAGTCTTCTCTTCTTACCATGACCGCGGGTGCCCTCATACAAGTAGACTTAGCTTCCCATCGGCCTGTGAAATGGGGTAGTTCTTGTAAGGAATTAGACTCAAAGTCTAATCTCTCATGAGATTGGGCACTCTCTTTCTCATAAATGGAGGGAATGTCTTGTGGGAATTGATCATGTGCTTCATCCAAAAGTTCAATGGGGGGAGGGACTTCACTTTCTTTAGCCCATTTCTCTTCTTGAATCTCTCGCAAGAATTCTGGTGAATACCGATTCATAGAGAAGAGGTGCTTGGTTCAATAGAGTTAGTCACATAAGCTTTCTAAGGAGGAATGCTTATTCTTTCACTTGCCTTGTCCTGACTTTGAGAGGCGGGGTCCTTTTTTGATTGTGCAATTAGCCTCTCTAATCTTTCTAGCAGTCCATCAAAGTGCAACTGCGTCTTAGCTGAACTAGAGAAGTTAAAGAGGCGAGTGGCTTCAAACATAGTTTGAGCCAATTCTACCATCGTAGCACAAATTTTAGTTCGTTCAATCTCTAGTTCAGCTCTAGGGTAACACTTACCATGATCGGTTACATTTGACCCTTCTTGGATTCTATCCTGATATGCTTTAAGCATCATGTCTAGGTCCTCTGGAGTGGGATCTGCTAAGACTGATCCTACTCTAGGGGCTGGTGGGATTGAGTGAGGTGGGTTGAACAGTGGTGGATTGGAGGGAGGTGGAGTAGTGTGAGAGTGAGTTTGAGATGTGAGTTCAATTATCTTGGATTTTGTTTCTCTCTAGCTTTCCTCTAGTTTGCTCATTTTCTTTGCCAATTGCCGTTTCATTCTTTCATAGCTATCTTTCCAAGATCTTGTCCTCTTCTTAGTTATGCTCTCAGTCTCACTAACCTCAAGATTCTTTTCCTGTCCTAACCCTTGGTTTTGCTGCAAAGCTTGAGCTCTAGTGACTGTTGAAGCTCAAGGTCAAGGACAAAGCATGGAAGTGCATCAAAGAAGTGGACACACAAGAAGATGGAGCAAGTAGGGAGCTCCAAGAAGCACTTGTAAATTTTTAGAAGAAATCCCTATTAAAATAGTGAATTTTATCACTAAAAACCATTATAAATACCATTTTTCATTTTTGCAACTTCATTTTGTTCAATCCGAGGAGTCCTCAAGCTTGAGGAGTATTAGAACTATCATCCTGTCAATTTTCATAAATCTTAGACTCCATTTGAGCCCCCAAATAAGCCCTGGAACCTATTTTTTAACTAGGCCAGACACTAGGTCTGGACATGGCCAAAACCACTCAAAAAACTATAAAAAGGGCTGGAGAGCTCATTTTTGAGGTTAGCTTGTTGTAGATTTGAGCTCTTGTAAGAGATTTCTTTTGTAATTGAAGCTCTTCCATTGTTCCACTCTTTGCTCTTACCTTGTGCGCATGTGTGTGTATGTGTGTGCATGCTTGTGTGCTTTCACTCACGCACTTGTGCCATCACTTGCTCAAGGTCTTCATACCAATCCTCACGTCTCCACGGCTTGACATTTGAATATGGAATGGTTTATTCTATTTTAGTACTTTCAAAATCGAAGCTGAACTTAATCTTCTTTTCAATTTTTTAGAACCTTTTTTGCACTCTTTTGTCCAAACAAATTGAGTCAGTAGCCCATGGTTTATCAATTATGGCATGCATGTGGTGAATCATTTGTAATATCCACAATGTCCCATAAAAGATTGCACTTCTTTCACGTTCTTGGGCCTAGGCAACTCCAAAATAACTTTTATTTTATCTTTGTCAATTGAGATGTCATTTTTGGACACAATATGTCCCAATATTTTACCTTGTTTGTCTATGAAGACACACTTATCTGGATTCAGACAGACTCTGTATTGTATGCATTTGTCAAATATTTTCCTTAATTTGGATATCTGAGCTATGCATTAAGAAGACTAAGTACATAGGTCATCCACATAGACTTCCATGGTTTTCCTCATAAATTCCTTGAACACATGACACATTAATATTTGGAAAGTTTTTGGGGCATTGGTCAAACCAAATGGCATAACCCTAAAAGCATACACTCCCCATTTAGTAGAAAAAGTGGTCTTATGCTATTCCTCAATAGCGAGCTTGAAATGTGATTGGGAGGTATGTATTTCCTTCATCTCCTTCACTGAATTCTCCCACTTTGTTACTAGAATTTTAATTGTGGGTGTCGTCTCCACTTTATCCTTTCTTATTGATTGATTTGTCTCATCCAAATTTAAATGTTTAGCTAATTTACTCCACAATTGAGGTTTAACCTGGAGAAACTCCTCCAACGTTCAGGAACATTGGACTTTAGTTCTTTTTAACTTGGAGATTGTGTTTGAGGTTTCCTCTTGCAATTTCTTTTCTCTTCCCCTTATTGTGGGTGCATGGAAAAATTCAGATATTTGTTCATATTCTTCTGTGTAGTTAGAAGTGTTGTCAAAGTCATTCCTTCCTCTCTATTGTGATCTAGGTTAGACAATCCCTCAGACATCACTTGTGGTTCACATGTTGGTTGATTCCTAGAGGCATCTAATTTGTCAAATGGAGGGGTTTCATCTTCATTCTTCTTCCATCGTTCTGCTTGAACTCTCCTCCAAAGTTCATGTGGCCAATTAGCCTCTAGTTCACAAATTAAAGAATTTAGTTCTTCATTTTCATCACTCCTTTCTTCTTCTAACTCCTTGTCTTGATTATTCTTCTTAAGTTGTGGATTGAATGATTCTACACCCCTAAAATTTTGCTTCTGAAATTATCATCTCATCGAGGGTTGGTATAGAGTATTCCAGTGTGGTGTGAGCAATCTCGATTCATTTCTTACATATTTCTAGTCTTTAATATTCTAAGTCTCCTCTTGGGTGGATTTTTTCATGTTGCTCTAGATTGGGTCCTATCTCTATCCTAAATTGATATGCTTTTAACCACATGTTCAAGTCTTCAAGCATGGGATCCACTAGAGTTGATCCTACATGTACCTTTGTTTGTTTTCTCATCACTACACTTGCTTTCATGCTTGCTAAATTTCGTTATCTAAGCTCAACCTCTTTTAGTACCTATTCCTTAAATTTAGCTCTTTTTTAATCTATTTGCTTTTAATTTTTTCACATCTCGCCTTCCATCCTTGAGCCTTTTTAAGTTTTGAGGTGTCTTTGGGCTCTTCAGAGTCTTCAAAAACTTGATTTGGAGACTCTAGCTTCTCCTCAATCTTGGGTTTATTCATTACTTCTCTTTCCAAAATTTCATTTTTTTGCACCCTTGTAATGGATTTTAGAGGAACAATATATTCCTTCTTGCTTCTAGAGGACTCTATCACCTCAATCACGTTGATTTGTCTAGTTGATGAGACTTTATTTGGGTTCTTGGGATAATCTCTGAACAAATGTTCTTTGCCACAATCATTAAAATATCCTTCCTAGATACGTGGGGGCGGTGGATTGTATGGCAACATTCAAATGATTTCCACCACATGCATAGCATGGTCCTCTAGGTGCAGGGGGTCTTGCTACGGTTCTATTTGGAATTGGGGCCCTTGGGAATGTGTACATAAGGTTAGCATATTCAGGTCCATACAAACTCTCATAGCCTTCATATCCAAAATGATGTTGCTCATAGGCCTAGTCATATTCCGATAGACTAGTGTCATAGGAGTAGCAATCTCCTTGGTTTTGATCAAATCCTCATATCCAAAATGATGTTGCTCATAGGCCTAGTCATATTCCAATAGACTAGTGTCATAGGAGTAGCAATCTCCTTGGTTTTGATCAAATCCTTGGCTAAGGTTTTTTGTATTTGTCAATGGGATGGCCGGCAAGATAGCTCTCTCCATATTTTCTTATGTTTGTGCATACTTTATGGGTACTACATTCTGAGGATGTGGGGATTGTTGCCCCAATACACATTGAGGTTGATTGTACCCTTTGTATTCATATGGTATCGGTGCCATGCATGAGCCTTGGTATGGGCCATATCTAGGAACCTCTTTGCTTGGATCTCTAGGGGTATGGTCTATACTATGGGGGTGCAGAGGGTCTAGGTTGTTTATTGAAGGGGAAATTTTTTGTGTTGTGATTTGTGTATTTCTGTTCAATATGACAATAGAAACTAGGTCATTGGGCTGGTTGTTGATTGTATTGATAGGGTTCTAGGGGTACTAGTCCTACTCTTACATAGGTATGAGAAGGATGGTCCCCACCACAATACATACATCTTCATAACATGGGCACCCTCAAGGGAGGATTCCATAAGTTTTTCTACCCTTGGACTCCTACTTTCTTAGCCACTAAGTCAGACAGTTCTTCTGCATTGCTAGTGTGGGATCTTGCATTAGTCATGTCTTTTGATTTCACGAGATTCTGTGGGATTTTTAAGTCATCTGCTAGGTTGTCTTCCAAGTCTATACACTCCCATAGGCAGTCACTCAAGGTCTGTAAATGTTTCACATAAACCAAGGTTCTTAATGTCCCATTGGTTAAGCCATCTAAGAACAAAGAAATCATCTTTTGTTGAGAGGGTCTCTCCACCACAAGGCACTTGCTTACATATTGATTGAATCATCTGGCTGCTGATTTTATAGACTCATTGGGGGTTTCTATGCCGAATAGGACTCCTCCTAATATGGATGACACTGCCTCCATAAACTCCAAGTAGTACCTGTGTGCATAAAGAGAATATGTACCTGAATTCTTAACATAAGATGCAAATCTTATGTTAACCTCCATCCAATGTCTTCGAAGTACACCAAAATCTCCATGTAGAAGACAATCTTCAAATACATCATGTGGATGACTGATCCACACCACCAAGCTACTGATGGGTATTTCCTCTCCATAAGCAAGAGTGTGAGCAAACTCTTCTCCAAGAAGAACTCCATAGCTGCTCTTCAACATGCTCCTAGAGTGCACCATGGCTGCCCCATGAGTGCTAGAGCAGCACCTCTACTAAGGGACCAAGAACTGGCATTGCCAATTGGTGTGTGATGATCCTAGACGTCACCCAAACACTTCTTTATATAGCCTTGAGTGTCTCATGCAAAAAACTCACTAAAAAGCGCTTTATTTTACTCTCATCGCTTTTTAAATTGCTTTTTCTTTATTTTAAGTGAGTTTGCTTTATTTTTAAAGTTACCTTTAGCTAATTTTAAAAATAACTTCTTGACCTACTTTTTCACACTTTTGACTACTGATGAATGATCTGACAACGTTTTTATGATCCTCATGCCGAGAGCTATCATATGAGGTCAAAACCCTAAATTAGTGGAAAATTAGGGTTAGGGTTTTCTCCCAAATTTGATCTCTGATGACTGAATGTTATATACCATTAGAAAGCTCTCTTCAACCTCTAAAAGATAGGCTCATAAAAATTTTACCCATTTTTGTGCCAAAAATGACTAAGTACCAAAATTAGGGTTTCTGCCCTAAATGGATTTTGGACCGATGTGACATTGTTTTCCAACAATCCCACCTGTAATGTCATATTGGTACAAACTGAACTGGATATGTAACTTCATTCATCTGCAAACTATCATAAACTTCAAACTTGTACTCCCGAATTGACCTTCAAACCTTTTCTTCAAAAGTCTTTCTCAAAACTGAATTTGACTTTCTTCAAACTTTAAAAAATTGAACTTGCTGAATATGAACCATAATACCTGAGAAAATATGCAAACCAGATATCCAATGGTGTATACATCAAGCAATCACTGCTTGACAACATATGTAGCGTAAACTGACTCTGAACGTGCTATCTCTTGTCTTCTCAAACCTGTAAACATACACTAGGATCCACATATTTGCATTTACCTTACAAAAGCTTTCCCAACGTACTTTTGCTGTGTCATCTAAATACACTAAAAAAAATTAGGAACTGAATCCTGGGACTTGTGAATAACAACTCACAACTTAGTGTATTATGAACACTAGCTAGTTCATCTCTCACTGTACTGAACTCAACTCAACTCATGAGTCTTACCAAATTTCATATCTATGATCTTGTCTTTATCCTTGTTCTAATTGTAAGTCCTTCATACCTCTTTCCTTTAGAATCTGGTATAAACATAAATGTGTGCACCTCTGAAACATACCTCTCTAAAATATCAAGTTTCTCTTCAATAGAGCTCTAGAACCTTCTCCTGAACAGGAACACCTAAGAGGAATTTTCTCTAGACATTCTCCTTCTTCCTTTTTCTTGCAAAGCAGGAACATAAAGAGAACCTGACAAAGGAAATATAGAAATACCTGATATAGGAATACGTGGAATTCTTATAGGTATGACTCTGCATTCTTTCACATATGGCTAAAAAATAAGTCTTCATGTTTCATCACCCCCTGGATGATTTAACACTAGTATCCAGAATTCTTCAAATATATCAGACTTTATGAAATCTGGAACGTCTTCCTTCATAAATCTGATTTTTCATAACATTTATACCTGTGTGAAACAAAGCTTCTGAACTCTTTTTATTAGCATTGTGCACATGCCAATAGCTTTCCCTGTCATTCTTCAGCTTCCCAAAAATATAGAATAAGGTTTGTTGATTTATCATAAAAATCTTGTTGAAAACATTTTAGGATTCAAACCTTTGCAACATAACAAGTATCTTATTCTTCCTCTGCAATATAAATCTGATAGAATCTGAACCTTTGACTTACTTCCTCCAATGTTAAAGAACTTTCATAAACAAAGGATAGATATCTGACTCATAAATACTCAAGATCTTCATGATCATTCAAAATCATTCAAGATCATCCAAGATCATACAAGATCTATCAAGATCTTACATTGGGTTAACATTATAGCTCTAATATTTCCCTCACATTGTGCAATCATTCATTGCCAATGTCAATATAATTTATGTGCATTAATACATATAGTTTTCTCACATCTCATATCTTCTACTTTGTCATGTACCACTCAAAATAGTGAACTTCACGGATCCATTTCTCAGTGCATACTTGATCCTTCTCAGTGATTCAAGTTGGTATAGATTTGTTAGAGGTTTTACCTTCTTGTTACAAAGTTTCATACTTATTGCCTCAGCCAATCTTGAGTTATGTGCAAAACATTATCCTCTGGTCTCCATATTGTCAACACTTGAAAATGTTGGGATGCATCTCTAACTTGTTAAACATCATTCTTTGGGCATGGTCTATCATTTCAAGTGAAATGACTTCTAAAAGTTAGCTACCCAAGTTAATTAGATATGAAAAAAAGGTTTTTGTTCAATTGATAGCAGAGAAGGTGTAGTGACCAAAATAGCATGTTTTTGGTTCACAATGAGACTCCAACTTATTTGTTTTGATCCAATGATTTGAGGATCATCTTTCAAAGTACTTGGGTGATTATTTTTGCTTCTTGGAAAGCTCAAGAGGTCTATTTTGCACTCCTCAACCCGGATTTGGATGGTATGAAGCAGGAATTTGCACCACCATCTCATCTCTAGAAGGTGTCCACCATCTCCTCCAACAATCCTCCTACATAGACCACAATTGGAGACACGGCTATGAGGCAAATGGCTTCCCATTGGGAATGGCCATTAAAGATCAAAGAACTGCCAAATCAAGATGCACTAAATTTAACTTTGGAAGTAAATTAGGATGATCCCATAACCATGTGTCAACTAATATGGGAGGGTTATCATTCATGCCTAGCTCATTTCCTTGATTGGGTTCCATTCCATCAATGTTTCTTTTATTTATTTCATAAACTTGATTTCCATAGTCTTAGTATCATGTGTAGGAGCACATTGGATATTAATTTGTTCTCCCTTTTCTTGCATCCATCCAGTATGGATTGGAAAAGAAGATTCTTCATAGGGCTTTGCCTTCTTTTTGCAACTAACTTCATTCTTGACATCTGTACAGCTTCATCTATGATGCACTTGAGAAGTGGTTTCTTCCCTCTTTGATGCCCAAATATAGGCGTGTCCATCCAACACCTTGTATGATTCCTGATTTCCTTCTTTTCCTCTACATTTGATTCATATAGGGAAATTCCATAACAATGGAACGAATAGCGTGTTTCTAACCATGCCAAAATATGCTCTTCTTCTCTAGCATCCAAATGTGGATCCTCCATCAGATCCTCCTCAATACTAATTCTAACTGTGGTGTGCATATGACTATTCGGCCCTTATTCATGTTTAATTCCCTTTACCTCCTTGCCTTCATGCTTAGCTTACATTGTGTCCTTTCTTGAATCATGCAAGACATTATCATGCCTTAACTAGGACCTTCCAATCAAAAGTGGAAATCCTATAGCCAGTAGTGGTGGTCTCAAAATGACAAAATATAGGGTGAAGATATTACCTTGAAGTAGAATTCATACTCTAGGCACTGCACTTAGACCCTTTACTTTACTCTAGTCTGCCAAGGTTACTATAAATTTGGCTAGCTTTCGAGGTTGGAATCCAAGTCTTTTCATCGTGTACTCTAGCATTAAATTAATAGTTTAAATTTCCTCCACCATAACTCCTTAGAATACATGTCCTTTGATACATAATATTATTTTAATAATTAGCAAGGGGGCTTCTCCAACCCCTTTCCATTCACCAAAAGTGCCAATCTTCTCCACAAAAGTTCAAGTAGATAACTCATCAATAATTTGCAACACCTTTGGCCTGAATTTTACACCCATTCAAAAGAGATACAAAATACTTACTTATATCTTCATTGTTTTTAGCAACCTTGTAGATTCTAATTTGGTTAGTGTTTGAGGGAAATGTTTTTCTTCCAACTTTTTCCCAACCATTTTGTAAGCATGATCAATTACTTTATTTATTTCTAATGTTGGTGGGATATCTTCATTTCCTTTAGAGGTAGACATACCCTCGCTAGTCATCTCCTTAGCCTTACACACTTCCTTTGTTGTGGACTCCTAAAAGACTTCTTCTTAAGGGATTCCTCCCTTGCTCCTTGTCTACACTACCATAGAGTCTATTTCTTTCAAATGAGCTACCTTGGTAGTTGGTGAAGGCATAGTGGTCTCCTATGCAATACTCTCCTTATCCACAAAGATCATCTGGGTATGGGGTCTAGATGTGAAAGTTTTATTCTTGGGGAAATCTAGTATAATGGTCTCTTGCCTTTGGGAATTTTTTGCAAGGGGAGAACCTTTAGGTAGTCCACATATGCTCTGATAGTGCCCACACTCCCAACACCTAAATCAAATGATTGGTGTCCTTGGCCCATTTCCTAGATTGATTCTAGGATGCAAGTTTTGGCTGTTACCTTGGCTCGAGGCCAAAACCATTGAGTTGGGTTATGGTAAGGGGTCTTGCTTGAGATCTTGGTTGTTCCCAATACACTTGACTAGAAGTCCTCTTGTGAAACATTCTTGATCTTTATGGTTGGGATTCCTATAGATCTAGCAAGTTTTACATAACATAGCACATTCACTTACCACATAGAATTTCTTACTACACATGGTGCACCAAATCCCACTTCTTATTCCACCTCTTACAATTTCAAGAATAAAGTATCTAAATCTATCTGTGCTGCCATATTCCGAACTAAGGATGATGAAGAAGAAGGGAGACTAATTGACCTATGTATGGATTTTTTGATGAGGTTGTAATCATGAGCTATGCATCTTCCTTGTTCCTTGAGGTAACACTTAGGGAGAAAGATAAATACCTCTCAAAAATTATATGTGGACACCTTTTGGAGCCTCCTTCTCCTTTACTTTTGTAAGATTTTATTGTTTTGATGCCTTTGATGCCTCCTTCTTCTTCACTTTCGGAATGATTTTGTTGTCTTCTTCCTCAATGCTTAAGTAGACCAATACCATTGGGCATGCAAAATTTGTTAGGAGATTCTTTGGAGAAAGGGAGCTTGAGTGTTTGTAGAGGAGAAAAGTAGAAGAGAAAATGAACACACAGTGTGCTCGAAAGTATTCTTTAATTGGTTAATGCAAAGTGTTATATCTCTTTTATGAAACAAATCAAAAGAAAAGCTACCTTTATTTACTGTAGAATGTACTTTAAGACAAAAGACACCCATTGGTTCACATACTTCCCAAATTCTTGTATTCCTTATGGTGCCTTTGCACTTCATGTTGTCATCAAGAATCTTCTCATGTACACTCTAATGGGATATTGTATTGTCTTTCGTTCACCTTATGAAATTACTCAATTGTTTTTATTGGGGGCATAAACATATAATTTTTCACGACATGTATAATTTTCACTTTTAACCTTTGATCTTTCCAAATTGCACATATAAAGGAGGGTTCACCTTGATCTACCAAAACCTTTGAAATGTTTTCAAAACTTGCAATTAACTCCACCAATGGACAATTGTGAGCATATACTTGTGCTCTACATGTGCATCCACTGACCTCAACACAACCAATGGTCGCATGTGCACCACCTCTACACTTCCTTCACAACCTTGCACAAGTTTAGAGGTCACCCTTGTATGTGGATACATGGTTGTGTATGGTTAAGAGAGCTAATACTATTTTTACATTGTGTGGAACCATGAATACCCCTTCACTAAGTGGATCCATCTACTTCTTTCTTCTAGTAGATGATCACTCAAGATACATTTGGGTATACTTTTTAAAGTCCAAGGCAGATACCTTTTCCAAATTTTGAGAATAGATATTTCAAGTTGAGAATTAAGCATCCGAGTTAGTTAAGACTATTAGATTAGATGGAGATGGCAAGCTCATCAATCAAGACTTTATAATTTCTTAAAGCAAAAGGGCATCAAGAGGCAAGTCACTCAAACTCACACTCCATATCAGAATGGAAAAGCCGAGAGAAAGATTCAAAGTGTAATGGAAAGAGCACGTACCATGCTTCACAATAAAGAACTACCATTCAAGTTTTGGGCAAAAGCAATATGCATTGTAGTGCACATTATCAATAAAGGCTTCAAAAGTGCATTGATCCACAAGAATCCATTTGAGGCCTACTATGGATGCAAGCCCAATGTAAATTACATTAGAGTATTTGGAAGTGAATCTTTTGTCCATGTGTCAAAGGAAGATCAAAGAAAGTTGCACTCCAAGTCAAATAAACATATCTTCATTGGCTATAGTGAACAATCTAAAGCTTATAGATTGTACGATCTTGATAACCACTTCAACTTGAGTGGGAAGAAGTTATGCAAGTAGAGATGGATGCAATTGAGAAAAATGACACTTGGAAACTTGTTCCTAAGCCTTCAAATCATCAAGTCATAGGAGTTAAGCGGTTATAAAAAGTCAAGTACAAATCAGATGGTACATTGGACAAGTACAAACCACACTTGTAGCTAAGGGATATAAGAAAAGCATGGCATTGATTATGAAGAAACATTTGCCCCTATTGCAAGGTTTACAACTATAAGAATCATTCTTGTACTAACTGCAAATTTCAAATGGCCCATTTATCAACTCAACGTCAAAACCTAAAAAGAAGTATATTTTCACCAACATGAAGGGATCTTTTGAGATTCTAATCACCCTGGGTATGCTCACCAATTTTCATGTGATTCTGATACTATGACTTGAGGGGTGTCGACAATGGCCTAGATGAAGCAACAACTTGCTCTAATACCAATTGTTGGATTTTGAGGTCTACAAAAGCACGTGAACAACACAAGGAAGAAGAAGAATCTTGGAGCACAACACACAATATTGAATGTAGTACCAAGAGAATGTACAAAGATAATTGACTCATTAGGGTAATAGATGTATATACAAGCTAGGGCAAAAGACCTCCTAAAGAGGGAAAAAGGTGCCCCATAATTCCTAGTGTGTTCACACATATCACTACCAAAATATATCAACATACCTTCCCATTTGCTTCTATTGTGTATTCATTCTCCCTCAAGGGGAATTATCCCACATATGATGTACTTTTGAGAGCCCCCTCCAACTCTATATAAAGGGGGCCTCTACCCCTCATTTTTCTTGGTTAGAAGCTTGAGGATCCTACTCGATGCTCTTGGCAAGCTCACTCTAACCCATGTCAGTTTTCCAAATTCATGGTCTACTCAATTTTTGTGGAGAAAGATGGTGGATGCAACCTAAAGATGAATTGGTGTTGCTACAACCACATTCACACCATCCAACTGACTTCAGAATTGTTTAGTAGAGCCTTTGAGCTTCCTAAAGCCAGAAAAAAATCACCCAAGTGCTTTGGAATAAGTATCTCAAAAGTTTGAGTCAAGACAGACTAGTTGCAAAATGACTAGCTCCCAAAACTTGTTATTTTGTACATACACCTATTGGAAAAAATGAATAGTGCTCTCAACCTCTTAGGAACTAGAAAATTCATTTTGGAGATAGCAAATAGACTTAGAAAGATTCCCAATCCAAGTTAAAACAATTCAATTGATCAACTGAGCACTGAGAAAAAGTTTTAGCAAATTCTTGAACACTCCCACCATTTTCGGGCTTCGTGAGATAGACTAGTGATCAGTAAAATGCAGCTTTCTCACACATGGTAGATCCGATGGACATGAAATATGTGACATAAACTAGACTTGTAGAGCTATCCAATGCACTTTAAAACTCTAAAAAGAATACATATATCCCGAGATATGAGCTTCGGAAGTTTACTATTCTGATTGAGTATAGCAGAGAACAAATCCGAGAAGGAGTAAAAGATGAATGTATAGATTCACATATAATTACAACCTCATTGGCAATGAATACTTGCGAAATGGAAGTAGAATGATAGATCTATGGAGTAAGCTCTTCAATCTCTACAAATGGGCATGAAATGGGCACGAATCAAGCACTACTTTGGCGACTTCCTTCTTGCTCCTTTTATAGCTACTTTTGGAGGTAATTTTGAATTTGAATTCAAATGACTTCACCTAAAAGTGATGCTAGGAATTAGGATACTCCCTCAGCTAATGGATTCATGGTTTTAGGTACTTAGAGCCACAAATTTGATTTTTACATCATGGATGACTTAAGCCATTCTTTCTTTTACAAATACAAGAGATAAAATGTAATCTTTTACAAGAGCTGTTCATATGTCTACACATATGACTACAAATGAACATCATATCAAGCACGTAGGCTTGGGTAAAATGCACCAACAGCTCCCCCTCAAGCCTAGTATGCTTGGCCTTCAAATAAGTCTTCAATTGTCCTTGATTTTGTGCAAGCCAGTCATCAACCTGAATCTACTCAATTTTGTACCATCAAGAGCTTTAGTCAACATGTATGCACATTGCATATCTATAGAGACATAGGATAGTTGAATATCCTTGCTCATTAGCTTCTCCCTTACATAATGTTAGTGGACTTCAATATGCTTGGTTCTAGCATGGTATACTGGATTAGCTGCAAGATGTAGTGAGCTTGTGTTGTCACCAAAAATGTGAGGTGTTGAAGAATGAAGTCCAAGATCTGTATACAAAGATTTTAACCACATGATTTCTTGAGTTTCATAAGCCAAACCTCTATATTCCACTTCAGTAGAAGACAATGCCACTATAGGTTGCTTCTTGGATGACCACAAAATGATTTTTGAACCTGCAAATGATACATACCCGGATGTGCTTCTTCTATAATCTCTAGATCCGACCCAATCCGCATCTGAGTAGGCCTTTAGCTCAATATCTAAAGTAAATGGATAAAACAAACCTTCATTCATGGTCCCCTTTAGGTACTTGAGGAGTATCTTGGCCGCTTCCATATGTGGTCTTCTCGGCTTATGCATAAACTAACTCAATATGCTAACACTATAGCATATATCCACCCTTGTGAGTGTGACATAGTTCAAACTTCCAACCAAGATTAAATAGCTTGTGATGTCTTCAATTGGCTCTCCTTCATAAGCACTAAGCTTATGATTTTGCTCCGTAGGTGTACCTAAACACTTGGTGTTTTCCATCTTGAACTTGATGAGCATGTCATGCACATACTTCCTTTGTGTGATGTATATACCAGAACCTGTGTAGATGAACTCCAATCCAAGAAAATAAGTGAGTGTTTCAAGATCACTTAATTGAACTCCTCCTTCACTTGACTCTTTACGTGTTTGATTCCTTCAAGATCATGCCCTATGATAATGATATCATCAACATGAACACATAGATAGATCACTTCAGATCCATTCCTCTTTATGAACAAAGAGGTATCCAACTTGCTAGCTTTGAATCCTTGGTCTTGCAAATAAGTCACCAAGCTGAAACTCCAAGCTCTTGGAGCTTGCTTCAATCCATACAAGGCTTTCTTTAATTTGCATACATAGTTAGGATGATGTGCATACTCATATCCAGGAGGTTGTGCCATATACACTTCCTCATAAATCCATCCATTTAAGAAAGCATTTTTTTACATCAAGTTGATAAAGCTTCCGATTTCTAGATGCAACAAGACTAATGACAACCCTAATTGTAGGCATTTTTGCAACAAGAGAGAAAGTCTCCTCATAATCAATACCATGGGTTTGAGAAAACCCTTTAGCAACTAACCTTGCTTTATATCTATTTATACTTCCATCTAGGTTCCTCTTGATTTTGTATATCCATTGAGATCCAATTACCTTCATAGATGGCTTGTTAGGTACAAGCTCCCAAGTGTCATTCTCCTTCAAGGCTCCCATTTCTTCATCCATGGCATCTTTCCAAGCTTTCTTGTTATGTGCTTCTTCAAATGTGGTAGGTTCTTCATTGGTTGAATCATTTGCAATGTAGATTGAGTTCTTGGTGACCAAAGAAGTATCATAACCATACCTCTCTAGTTTCTTCTTCTCCCTTCAAGACCTTCTAAGTGGTTGATGTGAGCTCTCGGGTCCATATGTAGCATCTTTCATCTTTGCTTTACCTTTGCTCTTGCATAGCTTTAGTCTTTCCAAGTCTTCTATGTCAATCTCTGAATCACTTTCTTCAATTTGCTTTGGCTCCTTTGGTTGAAGTGTTGGAAAATCTTCATCGAATTCATAAGGCAGCTTCACTTTCCTATCATCATCAAACCATGATTTGTTCTCATCAAAAATTACATCTCTACTCATAGAAAATCCTTTATTGGTTGGGTTGTTCAATCAAGGCTTTAGAAGGATTGCTGAAGGAGAAAAGACAGGAAGGCTTTTCACTTTTGAAGTGGAAGATACAAAGAATATAGCCTTATTTAGCTATGGATCTCAAACTCTTATAGAGTTGGAGATATGGCACAAAAGGCTTGCTCTTATTGGTGAGAGGACACTCAAACAAATTTGTAGGGACCAAAGTGTACTTGGTTTGCCTAATATCACAAGGCAACACATGATTTATAAGTGTGAAGCTTGTCAATTTGACAAGGCTCATAGACAACCTTTCAATAAGAACGGATATGTGTATCAAAATCTTTTGGATCTAGTGCAGACGGATGTGTGGGGTCCAAGTAAGGATCCATCTATATCAGGCTCAAAATATTATGTGTCTTTCATAGATGATTGTAGTACGTGGACCATTATGTTTTTCATGAAGCACAAGGATGAAGTTTTTAATTGTTTTAAGAACTACGTTGCTCTTGTTGAAAAGCAAACAGATAGGACTATGAAAAGGCTCAGATCAGATGGTGGAGGAGAATACTTCTCTTTTGAATTTGATGCCTACTTGCATGAAAGAGGCATTAAAAGGGAAGTCACTACAAGGTATAGACCTGAACTCAATGGTGTAGAAGAGAGGAGAAACAAAGCTATTGTTGAAGCTGCAAGGTCCATGCTCAATGAAAAGGGATTGCCAAACTACCTATGGGCATAGGCAGTGTCTACAACCATATATCTCATAAATAGACTTCCATCTAATTCACTAGATGGAACCACTCCATATGAAGTATGGAATGGAAGAAGACCTAGTCTAGAGCATTGTAAAATCTTCGGATGCTTAGCCTATGCTCACATTCCTTCTCAAGTAAGAGGGAAATTGGATCCCAAGGCAAAGAAGTGCATATTTATTGGTTATGACCAAAACCAAAAGCCTTGGGTCTTCAACATATGCTCCAAATCGGTTGAATCTCACCTACAATCCTTTTTCAACAATTTGCCCAACACTTATTAAATTTTTGGTAATTGTAGGGACATACAAGACTTTGCTTAAGAGGTTCATCTCATCATCCTTACCCTTCTTCACTGATAGATTCATAATCAATAATGAATCTTCTTGACTTTGGTCCTCTACATAGTTATTGTAATCTCTTCTTCCTCTATGGACACTTTGATAGTTGTTGTTGTTGTAATTGTTATTGTAGTAGTTGTTGTTGTTGTAGCCTCCATTGTATCCGCCTCTATTTGATCCATAGCCACCTCTATTGAATCCTCTTCCTCTTGAGTTCTTCGGGTTACTGAAACATTCTTCAGTAGTATGATTAGATAAGCCACATATATTGCAAGGTTGAGATAATTGGAATCTCCCCATGCCTTGCTTTCCACCTCTACCTCTTCCTCTAGCTCTTTCTCTAGCTCTTCCTCAACCTGCAAAGTTTTCTTGGAAAGAGCTACCTTCATCTTCATTCTTCTTATTCTTTGACTTGTCCTTGATCTTAGCTTTATCAGAATATAAGGCAGAAGTTTGATTAACTCTTGAGGGCTCACCACTTTTGCTAATCTTTTCTTCATGAGTGAAGAGTTGGCCCATGAGTGCATTGAGATCGGGTACATGCATATCCATGTACAAATCCATGGCTATTGTGAAGGACTCCCATGTTTCATCTGCTTTGATTCCATTTATGATTTGTCTAATCATTTGTTCCTCTTCAATTACCTCTCTAATGCTTCCAAGTTGATCTGAAATCTCCTTCATCTTTGTGACATAATCAGTCACACTTTGCGTGGGGCTTTTCTTCATTGTTTTGAACTCCATCCACAATTGGTTCTTCCTTGCTCAAGTGTTGGAGGAGAAGAAAGAAGCGAGTGCATTCCAAGTCTCTCTTGATGTCTTGCATCCCTTGACATGATGTAAAAGAAAATCAGATATTGATTTTAGAATATAGGACCTTGCAAGTGCATCCTTTGAACACCAATTTGAAAGTATTTCCTCTTCTTCATGTGATGGTTGCCCTTTGTTCCTCATGGTTGGCATAGCTTCATCTCCAGATGTGTATCCAAATAGATTCCTCCCTTGAACATAAGCCACCATCCTTAGAGACCATGCTAGGTAGTTTTTTCTATCCAATTTGTCAATTGGTGATGGAAATCCATCTCCCATGTTGATTGACTATGCTCTGATACCACTGTGGAGAGAGATGGTGGATGCAACCTGAAGATGAATTGGTGCTGCTACAACCAGCTTCACACCAGCCAAATGAGACTTCAGAATTGGTTAGTAGACCCTTTGAGCTTCCTCAAGCCACAAAAAAAATCACCCAAGTGCTTTGGAACAAGTATCTCAAAAGTTTGAGTCAAGACAGACTAGTTGCAAAATGACTAGCTCCCAAAACTTGCTATTTTTTTACATACACCTGTTGGAAAAAATGAAGAGTGCTCTCAATCTGGTAGGAATTAGAAACATTACTTTTGGACATAGCAAATAGACTTAGAAATATTCTCAATCCATGTTAAAACAATTCAATTGATCAACGGAGCATTGAGAAAAAGTTTTAGCAAATTCTGGAACACTCTTGCCATTTTTGGGTTCTGTAGAGATAGACTAGTGAGCAGTAAAATGTAGCTTTCTCACAAATGGTAGATCGAATGGACGTGAAATTTTGTAAAAATAAATTAGGCTTATAGATTTATTGAATGCACTTTAAAACTCTGAAAAAAATATGTATAGCCTGAGATATGAGCTTCTAAAGTTTACTATTCTGAGTGAGTATAGCAGAGAACAAATCCGAGAATGAGTAAAAGATGAATGTATACATTCACATATAATTACAACCTCATTGGTAATGAATACTTGCACAATGGAAGTAGAATGATAGAGCTATGGAGTAAGCTCTTCAATCTCTACAAATGGGCATGAAATGGGCAGAAATCAAGCACTGCTTTGTTGACTTCCTTCTTTCTCCTTTTATAGCTACTTTTGGAGGTAGTTTTGAATTTGAATTCAAATGACTTCACCTAAAAGTGATGCTAGGAATTAGGAAATATTCCCTCAGCTAATGGATTCATGGTTTTAGGTAGTTAGAGCCACAAATTTGCTTTTTACATCATGGATGACTTAAGTCATTCTTTCTTTTACAATTACAAGAGATAATATGTAATCTTTTACAAGAGGTGTTCATATGTCTACACATATGACTACAAATGAACATCACATCAAGCATGTAGGCTTGGGAAAAATGCAGTAACACTTTTGAGTCTCACACTCTTTCTTTCTGTGAGTACACTCTAAGTGAAGTTGAGCAACATTTTTTGCCAAAAATATGATAAGGAATATAGAGCATGATTTCTCGTCAATATATTTGTGGTAGTCCCCCATATGTTAAAGTAGCTACCAAACTAGTCTATGCATTTCCAATGGGAATAATGAACAAATATTAATCTAATTATGGCAAGAAGCATTACAAAGTGAGTGAATGATATTGAGAAATCTCAATGGCACTAAGTTTCTATCTTTGGGTAGAGGTTATGCATATTCTTCAATACAAAGACTCTAAACATGTTAATTTTATTGACAAAAAAATTTCTATTTTAAAGTATATTCTCATGTCACAAGAGGTGATATTCCATGCAAATGTCATCTTCAATAATGTAGAATTATTTCCATTGTAGAGGAAAATTATTTTCTACCCAATAAGGCATATAAGAAAGCATGTTTGTTTCTTTCTAGATTGGCTTGTGAAATAGGTATACCACACTAGGTACCTAATTTAATCAATGATAGTCAAAGTGCTATCACAATGTCTAACAATCTAATTTGCAAAAAAAAACACACTAAGGTGTAATACCATTTTATTCATGATTACTTAACCAATGATGTGTAATCTAATTTGAACATTTTAATTAAGAAGTTTCACACTCAAGAAAACATCACAAATGCTTTGACCAAGGCATTACCACAAGACAGCTTTAGAGATTAATGTCACTTGATGGGGGCCAAATGGTTCCTAATTTTTCACAATCCCTTTTACATTGTATAATATCCATGAGATTAGAAGTAATCTTTATGATTCTTATTCTTCTCCCTTGATTCATATTGGAAATATTGGACTTGAGCAAGAGGTTGTTACCATTAGTGTTTATGTGAGTCACCAAATGCTTTTGAATATGTATGTTCTAATAAAACAATTAGTGTTCTATTTAACCATGAGCATTGTATTTTGATCACCATTTGTAAATCTTGCATAAGTCTGTATTTTGTTCTAGGTATCTATTCTATCTGCATTTTTTTTAGGTTTGTGCTATAGTTACATATCTCATAAATGTCATTAGTGAAAAATATAACCAATTTTGGAAGAGCTCAAATATCCTAAGAAATTACCTCTCAAGTATGAAAAGTACCAATATAACCTAGTAAATACTAGGAATACATTGTTCTCATATGACATGATGTCCAAGTATAGTTTTGCGATCTAACTAATTTTTAATGGTGACTTTCAACTTGAGTGATTCGTAGAAGGAACAATTTTAATATTTGGTCCATAAATAAGATGAAAAAGATCCACATATTCATTATTCTTATCTAGATTATTCAAAACTTCTATAATTCTCAATCGTAATTATTCCCAAAATGATATCCCTCATAGATCATTGTCTCTATGTCAATAGGTCCCCAAATATGTAAGTTCCAATTTAAGCAATAATTAGGTTCAATAATTCCAAAAGGCTAAATCTTAGGACCAAATGGTTCTCATTCCATGTGAACTTCAAATAGATTTTGGGAAGTTTTATGTGTTTGTCTCTCCCAAATGTTTGATAATCAAACCTTGTAAATATTCTTTACCTGATGCTACTTGCAAAATCTTCTATCAATTTTTTTTTATGTGCTATGGAATAAGAATGAAGATAAAATCATGGATATGATCTCTCTCTCATGGATAAAATCATATTCTTTGTGATTTGACTTTGGAATTATTTTTATTATCTCAAATTTGAAGTTAAAAACTTAAAAAAGTATAGTTTGATGGTATAAATAAAATGGAGAAGTTCATTCATAAAATTTTGGCATGCATCACCACTCTCATGCATAAATAGATCTCAAGAAAGTAATCAAGACACCCTAACTAAGGTTTTTGTCTCCAAAAATATACAAGTTGTTGGTCTAAGCCCAACTTGTAAACATAAGTGGTGCTTTTCTATGGGGATTGCATAGGTTGCCTGGTCCACAAGCCTCTCACAATTGGTTTTGAGTATTGAGGTGGCTAGCTCAGCTTGTGGAAATCTCATGGTTAAGCGAGCCCATGCTAAAATAGAACTAGGATGGATGGCCTCCCAAAAAGATTGCTCCCCAATGGAGATCCTTGAAAAATTCAACATCTCATAAGTGAACCATCATGAGGATCAAATGAACCTAGTTTTATCCAAATGATATATCCTTGAAGGTTGTATCCAAAAGTGAATCATCATGAGAACCATGTGAATATGGATGTAAGTAATGTTCTATCATTGAGGATGTATCCATAGGAGCTCATATGTGCCAAAAAGGATCTAACAACTTTGGCGTAAGGGGATATTGTTGGGGTCAGCCTAACTTGTGAATAGAAGTGGTGCTCGACTGTGCGGATAGCATAGGTTGCCTAGTTCACAAGCCTCTCACAATTTGTTTTGGTTCCTTAGGTGGTTAGCTCAGCTTGTGGAAACCTCATGGTTAAACAAGCCCATTCTAAAACACAAATGGAATGGGTAACCTCCCAACAAGTCTGCTTTCTAATGGAGATCATGTGAAAATTCAACCATAACACCACATAGGATTTCAAATCATGACATTCAAGCATGTACATTGATAGATAACAAAAATACCCAAAATCATTAATCAGAAAATTCAACTCAATTGAGTGAAAATATATATTCTCTGACATGGTAGGTATAACGCTATTTATCTAGCTATTCAAGAATTTATCATTACTCATCTTCAATAAATATCACCCATAGTGATTTTTTTTAGTGGAGAACCTAATCTAGTCATATAAATATTCTTATTTATGAGAACACCTCTAGTAATATTTTTCCCAATTTTTGAGATGATCTATCTATCTATAGTGGATTATCTCCAAAAGAATTTCCCCACAAGAGATTCTCAAAAAAAAAAAGGCAATCAAAATCAACTTACCTCCATATTTTTTAATTTAGAGCAAGCTTCACTCACACAAGAAACACCATGGAAAGGTATGAAGATGCATAGATAACAAGTCAAATCACATTTTTGTAATAACAAAAACCAAAATACTTAAGAACCAAGGGAAAAGTAGGAAAGGAGACAAATTTAAGACAAGTTTTTGTGCCAAAAAGCCCCTTGAGCTGAAATCAAAAATATAGCTTACAAATTATCTTTGTTTGCACTTATGGATCTCTTGTAAGTCATTTTCATTATACTTTGAGCAAGTGGTCATAATCTTTAAAAAAAAAACAAAAAATGATAACTACAAGACTATTGATTCAATTTATAAAGGACTCATCTAGAACTTTACATAACTTGGGATCCAAATAATATTAAAGACATTAAACACAACGCACATTTTTATGATAAATGTTGGTGCCTTAGTGATTGAGTGTATAGGAGCCATGTTAATGCTATTTGAACTTAAATCAACCATTAAGTCTACTACATTAATTGGTGTAACTGTGGGCTCACTAGTGGGGTTCCTTGGACAATCTTTCTAGAGATGTTCTTTTTCACGCTCAAGACAAAAGTTTTGTATTGTAATGGTCTATTCTTGTCCCGGAGCCCACGGTGGGGACATTCACAAATGAAATGGTCACCCTGACATCCAAAACATGGTCCTCTAGGGGCTTGTGGCCTCATTTGTCTCAATTGGGGCCTGGGGTTAGGTCTCAATTAGGATTGATATACATGACCTTGGAGTATTATGTCTCCCAATTTGGTTCCATAGGTAGTGTCTAATATTGATACGGATAAGTCTCACTATGCTCGTGTGATTCTATGTAATAAGCTCATGGACTATCTTCATGGGTGTATTCAAAACTCTGAGCATGACGGTCATTTTCTGAGACCAAAGGGGTCATCGGCACCAATGCTCTGTTAGGGTTCTCCTCTGCCATTGCATACTTAACTGGAATCACATTGGCATTTGGTTTCCTAGAATAGGTTCTGGCCTATATGGTGCTTGATATTGCTATTGGTATTGAGGTTGATATTGTTGTTGTGGCCTATAATATGCTTGTTGGTATTGGTTCTAAGTGACCTACCTTGTTGGTAAGGTTGTTGATAAGTTTTTTTTCGGATAGTCTGCCTATTGTACGGACAATCTTGAGCCATCTGGTTCGTGTTTCTCTCAATAGTGCAATAACGACTATTAGGGTTCCCTTGGGTTTGATTCATGATTGGGAAAACGTTAGCCATGTGGTCTCTCCACATTTGTAACATCATTTCATTGAGACCATGCTAGGGTTACGCTTACTTGCAACTCCTAACTTTTGGGCCACTTTCTCTACAAATTCTTCTATTGATATAGATGGTTTAGAGGTGAAACTTGTAGCACTATTTGAATCTCTATAGATCTTAGAAAGTTGTAACCCTTCACCCAAGTTATTCTCTATGTCTATGCACATCCACACACATTGCTCTATGGATCTTGTCTCTTTCAAGTTTTATATGATCTTAACTTGGCGCTTAGTACGCCATCTAAAAACCAGGCCACTTGTTTGGTTAGTGTGGGTAGTTCTTGGATAGGACATATTTCTAGGTATTTTCTAAATATTCTTCCTGATACTCTAGTCATTTCCTAGGGTGTCCACATGAAGCTATGTATCAGCCATGAAGGCTTGTATCTGATGCCACTTTTGGAGAATTTGGTAATAAACACTTCTAGAAACTAGTCTATATTCTTGAGCTGACCTTGATGTAGTGCATGAAACCATGTTAAGGTAGTGTTCTTGAGAATTAGATTGAAGGCATTGTACTGAGTGAATAGGTCCTTGGCTTGTTCAAATCTTAGCATTTGCCTAAACTCTACTACATGATCATAAGGATATCCAGTCCCATCAAAATAATTCTTCATGGATTTAGCTTGTTGGATAGGCCTCAAAATTCTAGGGTGTTCTCCAGGCCTAGGCAAGGGAAACTCATCCATGCCTCTTTGATGCCTCAGATTTCTGTGTCTCTCTTGATCTATTCTTTTTGTATCTAATCCTAACCGCTCTCTTCCTAAGGGGTTTGCAAAGCTCACTTCAGGTCTCTCTTTAGCTCTTTCCCTCTAGCTTTCATGAGCCTTGAATGATCCTACTCCTTGGAGGCACATGGGAAACATTAGATCTTGGTGGAGGGAAAATCAATTCACCCTTTTAAGTGCATGCATGCCTTCCATGCTCTGTTACCAAGAACATTCTCTTTGATTGTGTTATCGAGATAGAAAACTTTGCCTAGTATCTCAAGATCTTTGAACTCGTAGATGGTGACTTTTCCTATTTTGCTAAGTTGATCTAGCTTGAATCTCCAAAAATCCTCCTTTGTTTCTCTATTCAAGAATAGTTTTATGCTTTTGTTATCTTGGGGAACCCACCCTAGGGTGACCACTCTGGTCAAGATGGATTTTCCTTGAGGAGTCCTAGGTTCTCATTCTAGGTCTCCATGCTCTAGGTCTCCTATATCGTTCTTGAGATTTGGAAGAGATGGTGGATAATCACAAGAGATGAATTGGTGTAGCTAAAATCTGCATCACACCTGCTATAAGTGATGGCTGGAGAGTTTTGTGGGCCTCCTTAGCTAGCTAATACACATAAATGATCATATATGTTGCTTTAAATATGATGCACAAATGATAGAATCAAAACAGATAGGTAGGTATATGAATCATAGTCTAAAACTTGTTATTTTGGTTGAGACATCTACTCAGAGTTTTGCATAATTCTTTGAGTACAGTAGCATAAAATTCCTTTTGGGGAACTTCAATTATCTTTACAAGCTACCATTCATGAGTGGAATCATCTAAAATGATCGACTATATGCAGAGAATTATGTTTAGCAAGTTGAACATACACCCCGACTTTTATGGGCCTTGATAGTCACATGCTAGTGAGAAATGTTTGAATAATATCTGATGATCGAGTGAACCATTACAAATGAAACTTTGTGGAGTTATACTAGACAGTATGCTCAAGATTTCATGCTTTAAATCATGCAAAACGATGCAGTATACAATGAGAACCAGCTCAAACAAAATTATTGTTGTGATTGAGTGTGATAGAGATATGAGAGTAGGAAGTAATGAACATGTATTGATTAAATCATGTAAAATTACAAAGCCATTGTCAATAAGGCATTACTCAATGATTGTGGAATGAGTGAGCTATGGTATCAGCTCCTCTGCTCAATGAAAGTACATAGACATGATCTCTCAACTTCAAGATGCACCCAGGATTTTCATCTAATCTTTTATAGCTTTTGTTGGAGCCAAGGATTTGAATTCAAATTCAAATCTTTACCAATAAAGTGCATCCTAAAGTATAGGATTGATTCTCTCTTGACTCAACTACCAAGGATTACAAGATTCCAAGCTTCCTAACTCCTCGTGGGTTTACTTCACTTTTACAATGAGTAATTATAGCTCAAAGTTACAAGAGGTTGTACATATGAATCTTTCCAAGTGATATGCTAATACATCAATCTTATGTGACGTGATCAAGTGTGTAGGCTTGGTTTTAATTGCACCAATAGCTCCCCCTCAAGCCTAGCATGCTTGATCTTCATTGTTGCTTGACCTCTAGCAGCCCAATCATCAATTTGAACATGTTCATCTTTGTTCCATCCAATGCTTTGGTGAGTAAATTTGCACATTGCAAATGAATTGATACATAGGATAATTCTATATGCTTGCTAAGCAACTTCTCCCTTACATAATGATAGTACACTTCAATGTGCTTGGTCCTAGGATGGTACGTAGGATTAGCAACCAAATGAAGTGAGCTAGTGTTATCTCCAAAAATAATTGGAGTGTAGGAATGTATCTCCAAATCTGCATACAATTGCTTAAGCCACATAGCTTCTTGAGTTGCATTTGCCAAACCTCTATACTCTGCTTCTCTAGAAGATAAGGCCATAGTTGGTTGCTTTATGGATGACCATGATATGAGTTTTGAGCCTACAAAAGATAGGTACCCTAAGGTGCTCCTCCTATCATCCTTAGAGCCAACCCAATCTACGTCAAAATATAACTTTATATCTATGTCAGAAGTGAAGGGATAGAATAACCCTTCATTCATTGTACCCTTTAGATACTTGAGCACCCTCTTTGCAGCTTCCATGTGTGGCTTCCTTGGTACATGCATGAATTGACTCAATGTACTCATAGCATATGCAATATCCACTCTTGTCAAAGTAGCATAATTAAGACTACCCACAAGTTGTTGATACCCTGTAATATCTTCAAGTAGTTCATCTTCATGTGAACTTAGCTTATGATTGATCTCCATAGGAATACCTACAACTTTAGTGTTCCCCATTTTAAACCTTACCAACATATCATGTATGTACTTCCTTTGTGTGATGAATATACCTAAATCTGTATACACAATTTTCAAGCCGAGGAAATAGGTTAATAATCCTAGATCACTGATTTTGAATTCCTTCATCAATTGAGCCTTGACCTGCTTGATACCATCAGAATCATTACCTATAATAATGATATCATCTACATAGACACACAAGTAGATGATCTCTTATTTATTATTCTTCACAAATAAAGAAGAGTCTGCCTTGCTTGCTATAAAGCCTTGATCCTGCAAATAGGTAACAAGCCTATGGTTCCAAGCTCTAGGAGCTTGCTTGATACCATAGAGTGCTTTTCTAAGCTTGCAAAAAAATCTTACTTTTTCTTCATCTTCAAAACTGTGTGGTTGTGCCATATATGCTTCTTTTTATATCCAACCATTTAAAAATGCATTCTTGACATCTAAATGATATAAATTCCAATTTTTTGATGCAGCAAGACTTACCAATACCCTGATTGTTGGCATCTTTGCCATAGGTGAAAATTTTTCTTCATAATCTACTCCATGTGTTTGGGAAAATCCCTTTGCCACTAGTCTTGCCTTGTACCTGTTTATAGAACCATCAGAGTTCTTTTTAACTTTATATATCCACCTTGAACCAATTACCTTCATATCTGGTTTCTTGGGAACTAGGTCCCAAGTTTGGTTTTCCTGCAATGCTTCCACTTCCTCCTGCATGGCTTCTCTCCACTCTTTATTCTTCTTATCCTCTTCAAATGAAGAAGTCTCCTCTGCTATTAAATCTTTAGTGATGTACACACAGTGTTTTGTGACTAAGGATGTATCATATCCATACCTTATGGGCTTCTTACTTTCTCTTTGTGATCTCCTTAAGGCTTGATTGAAAGACTCGGGTAGATCCTCTAATTGTTTGTATTTGAACTTCTCTCTTGACTTCCAAGCTTTGAAATCAACATGCTCCTCATCTTCTCACTTGATGTCCTCTCCTTGGTGTTGGTCTTCTTGAGTTAGGGTTGGTAAATCATTTTCCAAATCATATGGTAATTTGACTTTCCTACAATCATCTTCAAACCAAGAACTATTCTCATCAAATACTACATCCCTACTAACTATGAATGCCTTGTTGGTGGGATTATAAAGTCTATATCCTTCTAATTCTAATCATACCCAATAAATACACATTTCTCAGCCTTAGGGTCAAGCTTCCCTTTGATTTGTGATGGGATGTGTGCATAGGCAATGCACCCAAATATTTTACAATGATCCAATGAGGGTCTCCTACCATTTCAAGCTTCATATGGTGTCATATCATCCAATGACTTGGATGGAAGCATGTTAACCAAATAGGTGGTTGTGGATACAGCCTCTGCCCATAAATAATTAGGTATTTTTTCTCATTTAACATAGACCTAGCTACCTCAATAATTAACCTATTCCTTCTCTCTGCCACTCCATTCAATTCAGGAGTGTACCTAGTTGTTACTTCCCTCTTTATGCCTCTATCTTGTAGAAATAGATCAAACTCATGTGAAAAGTACTCATCACCTCCATCAAACCTTATTCTCTTCAAGGTCCTTCCTGTTTGGTTTTCAACTAGTGCCAAATACTTCTTGAAACATGAAAACACCTCATCCTTATGCTTCATGAAATAGAGAATTGTCCACCTACTTCAATCATCAATAAAAGAGACATAGTACCTTGAACCTGATATGGATGGATCTTTTTTAGGACCCCACACATTAGTGTGTGTACAAGCTCCAAATAACCTTCATGGATGTATCCTTTCCTGTTGAATGGTTGCCTATGAGCTTTGTCAAACTGGCAAGCTCCACATTTGTAGATCATGTACTGCTTGGTCACATTGGGTATGCCAAGCACACTTTGATCCCTCCAAATTTGCTTCAAACTTCTCTCTCCTATGTGCCCTAGCCGCTTGTGCCATATTTCCAACTCACATAAGGTTTGGTCTCTATAACTGAATAGTGCTATGTTCCTTGTGTCTTCAATTTCAAAAGTAAACAATCTACCTGACTTCTCACCTTTGGAAATTCTTTTGAATCCTCGTTGGGGGTCTTCCACATATGCTCCATGCTTAGTGAAGCTAACCTATAGACCTTTTTCTACAATCTGCCCAACATTGATTAAGTTTTTGGTTATAGTAGGCACATACAGAACTTTTCTCAAAAGGTTCATACTACCATCAGATGTCTTAACATTTCCAATTTGCTTGATTGAATGTTTAGTGTCATCACATGTTTGTACCTCATGCTTCCCATTTGTCTCTTCAATATCACATAATAGTGCTACATTCCTTGCCACATGATTAGAGTAGCCTGAGTCAATGTAGAAAAAATGCTCATCATCTTTACCTTGCTTGGATGTCATGTTCATGATAAGAAGAGAGTCTTCTTGATCTTCAGTGTAGTTGTTGAAGTCCCTTCTTCCTCTAAAGCCTCCTTGATAGTTGTTGTTGTTGTTGTAGTCTTGATTGTAGTTATGATTGTAGTTGACTCCACCATTGTTGTACCTGCCTCTAGTTTGTCCATAGCTTCCTCTATGGAAGCCTCTTCCCCTTTGGTTCCTTGTATTTTTGTAGCATTCTTTTATAGTGTGGTTGTTGAGACCACATATGTTACATGGTGAGTTGTTGTAGGGTCTCCGCCTACCTTGCTTACCTCCTCTACCCCTACCTCTAGCACCTCTTCCTCTTCCTACATAATTGGCTTGAGAGGTACTAGCTCTTCATCCTGTTTCTTACTTTTACCTTTATCCTTAGCTTTATTCTTATCTTTATAAAGGGTAGAAGATTGGTTACTTCTTGAGTTGTCACCATTTCTATTGAGCTTTGCTTCATGTGTGAAGAGTTGTCCCATCAAGGTGTTGAGATTAGGTATCTGCATATCCATGTAGAGATCCCTTGTAGTGGTGAAGGATTCCCACTTGTCATCAGCTTTAATTCCATTGATGATCTGCCTCACTATGTGCTCTTCCTCTATCTCTTCTCCAATGCTTGCAAGTTGTTCTGCAACATCTTTCATTTTGGTTACATAATCAGCAACTCCTTGCTTTGGTTGTTTCTCGAGGGTTGTGAATTCCATCCAGAACTGATTCTTCCTTGCTCTTGTGTTGCAGGAGAAGTAAGATGAAAGCTCTTCCCAAGTCTCTTGGGAGGTTTTACAATTTCTAACATGTGGTAACAAGAAATCGGTGATTGATTTTAGAAGGTATGACCTTGCAAGAGCATCCTTTGCACACCATGTGGTTAGTCTCTCTTGCTCTTCCCTTGTTGGTTGATTCTTGCCCCTGAATATTGGCATGTCTTCATCTCTTGAGGTGTATCCATATAAGCTTCTCCCTTGAAGGTATGCTTGCATCCTTAGGGACCATGCTGAGTAATTGTTCATGTCCAATTTTTCAATGAAGGATGGAAACCCATCTCCCATCTTGATTGTGCTTGCTCTAATACCATTGTTGGAGGAGATGGTGGATAATCACAAGGGATGAATTGGTGCAGTTAAAACCTGCTTCACACCTGCTATAAGTGATGGTTGGAGAGTGTTTTGGGCCTCTTTAGCTAGCTAATATGCATAAATGATCATATATGTTGCTTGAAAGATGAACACAAATGATAGAATAAAAAAAAATAGGTAGGTATATGAGTCATAGTCTAAAACTTGCTATTTTGGTTGAGCCATCTACTCAAAGTTTTGCATAATTCTCTGAGTACAACAGCAATCAATAAAATTCCTTCTAGGGAACTTCAATTGGCTTTACAAGCTACCATTCATGAGTGGGATCATCTAAAAAGATCAACTATATGCAGAGAATTATGTTTAGCAAGTTGAACATACACCCTGACTTTTAAGGGCCTTGATAGTCACAGACAGACCAATGAGCAATGTTTGATTAATATCTAACAATCGAGTGAACCGTTATCAATGAAACTTTGTAGGGTTATAGTAGGTAGTATGCTAGAGATTTCATGCTTTAAATCATGCAAAACGATGCAGTATAAAGTGAGAACCAGCTCAGACAAAATCATTGTTATGATGAAGTCTGATAGAGACATGAGAGAAGGAATTAATGAACATGTATTGATTAAATCATGTAAAATTACAAAGTCACTGGCAATAAGGCATTGCTCAATGAGTGTGGAATGAGTGATCTATGGTATCAACTCCTCCTCTCAATGAAAGTACATAGATATGATCTCTCAACTTTGAGATGCACACGGGATTTTCATCTAATCTTTTATAGCTTTTGTTGGAGCCAAGGATTTGAATTCAATTTCAAATCTTTACCAATAAAGTGCATCCTAAAGTATAGGATTGATTCTCTCTTGAATCAAATACCAAGAATTATGAGATTCCAAGCTTCTTAACTCCTCGTGGGTTTACTTCACTTTTACAATGAGTAATTATAGCTCAAAGTTACAAGAGGTTGTACATATGAAGCTTTCCAAGTGATATGCTAATACATCAATCTTAGGTGAAGTGATCAAGTGTGTAGGCTTGGTCTTAATTGCACCAATAGGAAGGACATTTTTTAACTCATTTTTTCCTCTTGTCTAGTAAGCGCGTAACCACATACATGCTTATCAATATACAAACCCTCTTCAAATTTAACCACTGGATGTTCAAGTCCAAAGTTTTGATCGAGATTTTTGAGTTGGAGAACTGATTGCCTTAGACCATCCTCATAGATGTGTGCACCTAATCAGTTGGTTCTAATATACTCCAATTGCATCTTATAGGGACCTTCTGGTGTCTGTAAATAGGCAATGCTTGAGCTTCTTGCAGGTCTCTCCATGCTAAAAGACATTTTTGAATCACTTGTTTCTGAACTTAGCACGTAGAAGTAATCACTAAGTTGTTGTGCACATGACCTAGTTGTGTGATTTACACTAGCTTCATATGATTTGATGTTTTGTCTATCCTGTCATAGGTGTCTAGCTGATCTAAGGTTCATAAGCTTTATCTACTAGTCTCAATTTTCCCAAGTACAACCACGTTTTTGTGTTCCTTTGTATCAACCACTTGTCCTTTTTATATTTTACTTTGATTTTTGCTTCTTTTCCACTAATTCGTGTTGTTATGAACACTTAAGTTTTTATCACCACTTGAAGTGTGATCATTTAGTTTCTATTATTTTCCCTTAGGGTTTGTAGCAAAATTATCTTAGCTATGCTTGAACTTGAGTAGTTAGGGTTTCTCGGACTTGATTCGTGCTTAGTATCATCCTAACTAATCACTACCATTAATCACATTTAGCCTATACTAGAAATTGACTAAGGGGGTTGGAAGTTCTTCCAACCTCAAGTCTCATTGTGGCCATGATTCAAAGCCAAGTTTAATGATTCAAAGCCAAGCATGAAACACCAATTTTAAGCTTACTAAAAAAAGATGGAATCATGGAAGAAGCATGTGATAGAATCATGGAAGTGTGATGCCTCTGGTCTGCCTTGGATTAGAATTTTTACATCTTTGTGTTCACCAGAAGCAATCAAGACGAGATGCCAAGGAACAATTAACACTGATATTTCTAATTCGGTGCAAAGGCAAGCAATCCAAACTTGATGCTATGATATTGAAATGGCAAAGAATAGAAGACCATTGCAAGTTGTGATTCTGACCATCACATGTTCTGGAGCCCAGTGAAGGGAAACTTGCATCTGTCGGTTTCTAGGCTCTGTCATGAGGCAAAGATGGAAAAAAAAACTTAGGATTCACATAGAATGGAACCCGAACTTCAAAAAGGTACTGGAACTTGGGCCTTCGATCACCATGATGTGATACAACTCCATAAGAGTGTGCGAATGAACACTGATGGTTGAGAGGTGTATGACGTAGAGAATTACGAGCCACTTAAACGGAAGGGTGCAAATTGAAAAGCTCTGATGGCCGTTGAGTTAGGAAGCAGATCGAAAGACGGCTCGCCATGATGGGGAGGAGATATAGTTTGCGTTGGACTTTTGTGTAGGGAGGCCAGTAGAGAACAGAAAGAGGGGGTTGAAGGGGAAGATATACTTTACTATATTCGGAGGGTGAAGCTCAGTTTTCAGGGAATTTTTTTTTAGGACATCAAGTTCTTAATAGAGGGATGAATATAGAATCATGCAAATATCTAAAACACAGGATTGGCTACTGTGTTTGAATGGAGGCATCCACCTTGGAGTACATGGGAGCTGCTATCTCCGGACAATATCAGCTGGTTGCTCAGTATGAGGATGGCTTCTTATGACTCTATGTTTCCACGGGACCAACATCATTGAGAGCTGCATAATGCTCAGCATCATGATTCCTTATTGTTAGGAGGGAACGATGTCTGAACTGAGTGTAGAGCTACCAAATGGCATACATGTTACATATTTATCATTCCAAAACCTTTAGATTATATGTATGTACAGTATTGTACGCCTTGCTCAAATGAATGAATAGCTACGCTGCTGATTTCTTTGAAGAGTAGGAAAATTTTGAAATAATTAGATCAGCATTTTTGAAGAGTATCTACTGAAGTTTTTATTATCCTTTCCCTCACACACTTTTCTGTATAAACTCATCATTTTAGCCTCATGTCCTCCTATCAAATGGAGTTTCTTTTGTTTTGGGATCCATAAAAGAAAAGCGTTGAGCTTCCTTTCTTCATATTTAGAGAATTCAATTACTCAAAGGATGTTTGATGTGCTTCTAGTTGTGACTAGAGAAAGTGATGTTAGTGTGTTTTTATGTACGAGCTTCATAGTAGATAAACAAATTTGTTGTTTTCTTTGAAAATAAGATTTGTGGTTGTTTCGAAAGATAGTCACGAATCATTTTTTTTGTATTCGAAATGAGAAATACATGTATGTCTAGTTTTCTGTCACGAACACTAAGAGTGTTCTTTAGCCATGGTTTTGTCTTCTTGAGGAACATAAGGTTAAACTATCCATCTCAACTTACTACCAATTATTAAATGATATTTACAATACCACTAAAGACTACTTTGAGTATATGTGGAAAGAGAACACAGTTGCTCGTGGACCTACTGATACTATGAATGTCATTGATGCCTCATGTGTGAACGTGCGAATGCCAAATATCTAGAGTCAACCATCTAGATAATCATAATGCATTTGGATGCACCTATTGAATAGGGATCATGACAACGTATCACCATTAGTGAGATGAGCTACACACCTTTGTTGTGAGTGAAAGAGAGAATGAGATGCACGGAGATTGAAAGTCAACATAAAATTAAATTGATGCGACTTTGTTCAACTTCAGATGAGCTGCATCCCTTGTTAGAGAATTCAAGTCCACTTGAACTTCCCCAAGTCAAGATTCGCACCTAGATTCCTCCCTCCTTTCTACGAACTAAACGACATACCTGGTGAACCCGACGTGAAGGAGGTGAGTGTAGAGACTTTGAACCTAGGAGTGAAAGGCTTGGCAAACAATGCAATTTGAGAAGTTCTTCATGTTTGACTATTTATGGGTGACACGACAATGGACGTTATAACCCAGCTCTTGCACTTCTAGCAGGATGAAAAAAGACAAAGTGCCATCCAGGCATTCCACGAATGAGTTATTAAATGGAGTGGTTACTTTGATGGAAAAAATGTCACGCGATTTTGTAAAGAGTACGAGTTGGAAGCTCGATATCTTGGGACCGGACTTACTCCCTTAAATGATATAGAACTTAATGAGAACTTTGTATATGTGTCAGAGTTGCACTTACGTGATCGGTTAACAATGGAGGCCCAAACGAGGTGGCCATAATACAAATTGGCTTTGATAAAAATGTTTGCTCTCGAGGACATTGATAAGGTGACTCGAGCAACGTTTCTAAAGGGGATTCATAAACCGAAAGACCAAACCATTTTGGATATCAAAAGGGAAATTGATTGACATACAATGACCTAACCAATTATGATAGGAGAGCGTGGAACACAAAAGAGTTTCATTGTTCTTACGAGAAATAGATATAAAGGCCCAGGAGGAACTTCTGCCACAATTGCAAGACATGGAGGTAGATTCTGGGCTTACTGAGGATTGGAATGAGGTAGAAGTAGCAGTGGTGAGGTACATAGAAAAGAAAAGAGCTATGGCAAAGTTCATGCAAGATTGGCAGGAGGATATACAAGAAGATCAAATACAAACACCACAATCGCCTGCCCCAAATGCTCAGGTTAATCAAGCAATTGGAAAGGAGGATGCGCCTCCCAACACCATGGAAGAGATGTTTAAAAGGTTTAATGATTTGACGATCCAGAGTGTTAAACAGATCATGGAATCCCAATCTTTGCAAGCAACTAGCAATAAAGCTCCAAAAGCTCCTAAAATTAAAAGATGCATCTGGTGTGACTCTTTGGAGCACAACAGATATTTTTATGAGAGTTTTAAAGAAGAATTGGCTAAAAAGCTAGTATTCATAAAGGAGAAGATGATTTATGACTCGAAGACCGGAGAGAAAGTAAATATTAACTTTGGTCGAGGAGGCATGAGAGTGTTTTTCCCTAGCACATATGGTAATGTTGCTTCAACATCTCATACATCTACATATGCCTGTCAAGTAATTGATGAAAATAGTGACCTAGAATCATGTTCTAAAGTGATAAAGTCCCTAGATGGGGGAAAGATGCATCATGAAATCTTAAAGTTAGCGAGCAATGAGATCCGAGGTGTAATCGGATGGAATGATCCTATAGATAATCTCTCGATTGTTACTTATTTATGCTCTTCAGTGGAGCATGAGGTGGTAGTGGAAGAGAAACGAAGGGGGAACCAATGAGGGTGAAGAAGAGAAAAGGAGAACCAAGCATCAAGTAGAATCTTCCCAAGAACAATCTCAAACACCGAATCAAAATCAACCAACCCACTCAAGTAATTCCACCATTACAACCAACAATATTCCAACCGAATCAAAACCCGACTCAAGTTCAAACCCCTACTTTTGCTGAGATGCTAGTTCCTACTCAAGTTAATAATCCTCCTCAAGATCAAGAAATGAAACCCATAAGGAGAGGTCAAGGGAGAGTGAAAAACCCATCATACATGCTAAAATCGCACATTGAGCAAGCCATGGATTTAAACCTGGTTCTTGAGAAAAGAGTACTTGATAGTGTAATCAAGTTTACACTAGGTGAGTTATTGGGAATAGCTAAACGGGAATTTCTAGAGGTACTAATCGATCTCTTAAGAAGAAAACAGCAACCAATAGCCGACATGCAAGAAACTGAGAAGATGGATGAAGAGACACCTCTTCATGCCATGAAAGCACAAGTACAAGAGCTGAAAAGTGTACTTGAACAAATTAAAATTAATGTACAGCCATGCATGATGGAGTATATCCACTCCTAGTTGTAGCAGAAGAATGATAGGCCCTTCCTAAGACCAAACAATTCACTACCACAGTCCACCAAAAATTGAATTTCTCTCTAGACCTAAGAACTGAACTTATGAAATTTTTTATAGTAAAACCAGAATCTCTAAAATTTCCAACAAGCCATAGATCACTCAATTTGGATAATGTGACCTATGTCAACCTCCTTGTACAAGACAGACCAAAATCTTCCCAAACAGATAGCTATCACTTATGTGTACCTCTTCACACACATATGTTGGGGAATATGTAGATATAGACCAGAGATATTTCAAGCTCAATGTACACAAGAATAAGAAACATTGGATACTAAGATTACATTCAAAAGAAAGCTTACAAAAAGATCTTTAAGACGAGCTGTCTTGCGCATGAAATGGACAACTACACAAAGAGATATAGGTGATACAAAATCTCAGCCAAAGTGAGAACTTCAGCAAGCAGGGGGCTAGCTTAGCTAGGGGCTATCTTAGACCTAGATTATACACTCCCAATGAGAGCCTAAAGGTGCACAAATGAAGCTTGAGGAGACCATGACCTTCTTCCAAGCTGTTGCTTATATAATGCTCTAAAAGTTGGTGTAGAATTTGAATTCAAATCATGCCTCCGAAATTCCCCACTTTTCTCAATCAAGGTCGATGGAATCTTGAGCTAAAAAATTCATGGAAAAGTGGTTGTAGAATTTACCAAAAAGTGAAATGATATGGCACTTGAGTTAAGCCTTGGTCCACACACATTTGAGCTTGTACATTTCTAACACTCCCCCTCAAGCTCAAATGTTAGTCTCCATTGATCTCCTTTATGTTGAGGTTGATCTTGAACTTCTCCAACTTGCTTGCATCCATGATATTTGCAAGTTGATCCTTTGTGTTGATGTACTTTATGTACACTTCCTTTGCTACTAACTTCTCTCTGATGAAATGATAATGTATCTCTATGTGCTTGCTTCTTGCATGGAACATAGGGTTGCTTGTTAGATGAATGATTGACATGTTATCTCCAAATAGAGTGAACTCTTTGACCTCCACATCCAAGTCCTTGTAGAGCTTCTTGAGCCACATGATCTCACCTGTAGCAAGTGCTAAAGCTCTCTACTCAGCCTCAGTAGATGATAATGCAACTATAGGTTGCTTCTTGGACATCCATGAAATGACTCGTTGACCTAGCATGAGGACATAGCCAGATGTGCTCCTTCTATCCTCCTTTGAACTAGCCCAATCAGCATCACTAAAGCCTTGAGGTTGTAATCCATCTCCATAAGGGTAGTATAATCCTTGGTTGATAGTGGGCTTACCTAAGCACTCTCTTGATAGCATTCATATAAGCATCAATTCGTGAATTTAGAAATTGAAAAAGAACTCCTACAACATAAGACAAGTCGGGTCTTGTGATGGTAACATAATTAAGGCTTCCAATTATGCTTCTATATGGTGAAATATCTTCAAGAGGTTGTCCTTCACCTGCACATAATTTAGTGTTTGGATCCACAGGTTGTGTGAGTGGCTTACATCCATTCATACCATACTTATAAAGTACATCTAGCAAGTATTTCCTTTGATCAAGGTAAATACCATTTTCCACATAAATAACTTCAATCCCAAGAAACTATTTAAGAACCCCAAGATCTGAAATCTTGAATTCATCTCCAAGCTTGGCCTTGATCCATATGATACCTGCATCATCACTTCCTGTTATAATCAAGTCATCCACATATATGCATACATAGACAACTAGTCCTCCTTCCTTCTTGAGGTATAAGGAAGGATGTCCATCACTTGGCTTGTATCCACACCTGCAAAAATACTCCACAAGCCTTTGATTCCATGCCCTAGGAGCTTGATTTAAACCATACAATGCTTTTCTAAGTTTACAAACAAGATCTGAATATTTAGGGTTCTCAAACCCTAATGGTTGAGTCATGTAGACTGTCTCCCGCAAATCACCATTAAGAAAAGCATTCTTTACATCCAATTGATATATTGGCCACCTCCTAGATGTGGCAACCCCAATTATTTCCCTAATTGTGGTCATCTTTGCAATCGGCCTGAATGTTTCTTCATAGTCAATCCCATAGGATTTAGCAAATCCTTTTGCCACAAGCCTTGCTTTGTACCTAGCAATTGAACCATCATAATTTCTCTTCACTTTATAGACCCATTTGTTGCCAATTAACTTCATCCCTTCTTGTCTTGGAACAAGAATCCATGTGTTGTTGTCTTCAAGGGCTTTGTACTCTTCTTCCATAGCTTCTTGACACTCCTTTGTGTCTTTGGTCTCTTCATAAGTAGAAGGTTCGTGATCTTTGATAACCTTAGTCATGAAAGCATAATGCCTAGCAATATAACTATCATAAACAAGCCTTGAGATTGGATGGTTTACCCTTGTTGACCTCCTTTCTTCTCATTTTGGTGGAATGAACCTTCTTTGCCTTGGTGCCTTGATTTTTGCTTTTGATGTAGCTCCCCCTTCTAACATAGGTTCTTCAAAGTCTTCAACTTCATGTCCATCTTCATCAAGATCTACCAATCTTGTCTTTCCTTTATTCACTGATTGATGGGTTGAATCCATGCTTGAACTCCTTTGTATGCTTGGACCACTAATTTCCAAGTTTTCTCTACCTCTTCAATATCTTCATCCTGCAATGGAACTTTGGAAGCATACCATGGTTTGAGCTCATCAAACACTACATCTCTAGATACCTTTAACTCCTTTGTATTAGCATTGTAGCACTTGTAACCTTTTGCTCCATAGCATAACCAATAAACATACACCTTTCAGCCCTTGCATCCATCTTACCTCTCAACTCTTGTGGCACATGTGTGTAGCATACAAAACCAAAGATTCTAATGTGTGAAAGGTCTCATTTCCTTCCACTCCATGCCTCCTCAGGTATCATGTCATGTGCCCCTGATGTGGGACACCTATTCATTAAGTACACTGAAGTAGATACAGCATCTGCCCAATATGTTAAAGGCACATTCATTTCATTTAACATACTCCTAGCAATTTCAGCAATATACCTATTTCCTCTCTGCCACCCCATTTTGTTGGGGAGTATTCCTGCAAGTGATTTGCATCTTTATACCTTGGTCTTGCAAGAAATCACAAAAAGCATGGGAGAAATATTATCCCCCTCCATCGGACCTTAGGGTTTTGATGTAGCAATTTGTCTCCTTTTCAACTTGTGCCTTGAATCTTTTGAATACATCAAACACATTTGATTTTTGCTTTATACAATACAACCATACTTTTCTTGAGTAGTCATCTATGAAGGTTACAAAGTACCTATTACCTCCAAGATAGGGCTCTTTGGTTGGGCCCTAGACATCTGTGTGCACAAGGTCTAACACACCATGTGCTACAGATCTACTCTTCTTGAAGGGCTGCCTAGTAGACTTGCCTAGTTGACAAGCTTCACACATCTCATGCAACATTTGTAATGAAAAATGTAGTAAACCTCTTACCAATTGCCTCTTCTCCATGTCTTTCAACCTTTGAATGTTGATGTGACCACACCTTTTATGCCACAAATCTAAATCTCCAATCTTCTTATCGTCATAGGTGATGAACATTGCCTTCTTGCTTTGTCCTTTGCCAATGTCAAGAGTGAAAGTCCTTCCCTCCTTCTTTCCTTTGGCTATCAGCTCATAGCCATTCCTTGGGTCTTCAATAAAGAATCCTTTGTGGTTGAACTTTGTTGGAAAAAAATGTCCATTGGTCCATGTTGCTTGCAGCATACAGAATGTATAGTGTTCAGTTACTCTATTTATAAGGAAAGGCATCAGCCATTATCGTTAAAACGATGTCCACCCATCCCTGGAGCGTGGGTTCGATTCCCATCGGCGGCAAACAGTGGAAACGCAATAAATTTATTCAGCTTTTCATATCAAAGACGGACGGCGTTTGATTTTTTGCTTTATTGAGTCGATCGCTACGATGGAGCGTTTTTCCGTAAGATTGCTACGATCTTGTGTTTTATTGAGTGATTTTAGAAGTGCTTTTTAGAGTACACAAAATACTATAAAAGAAGCACTTTGGTCTCATTGTAAGCATCCTTCACCTAGTTTTCAACACAAGCCTTGAGCATGGACCTCAATAGAGGTGGTGTTTCTTCTAGCACATGAGGCAGCCATGGTGCTAACTTGAAGCATGTTGAGGAGCAGCTATGGAGTCCTTCTTGGATTTCTTCTTGAAGAAGATGTAGAGTGTGCTCACACTCTTGCTCATGAAGAGGAGGTTATCTCTTGTTCATGGAAAGAAGACTTGGTCATTAGCAGCTTGATAGTGAGGATCGACCATCTACATGGTGTATTTGAAGATTGTCTTCTACATAAAGATTTCGGGTTACTTCAAAGACATTGGATGGTGTTTAACATAAGATTTACATCTTATGTTAAGTATTCAGGTACATATTCTCTTTATGCACACAGGTACTACTTAAAGTTTATGGAGGCAGTAGCATCCATATCAAGAGGAGTCATATTCGGCATAGGTACAAGAGAATCAGTACGTATATGCTTTATGCATATTTGGATGAGGAGTTTGAGAAGATGTGTTCACATGGGTTTGAGGATTTCCGGCAACAAACTTGTTAGCATTCTTTGCTACTTTTTTAGTATGTGATCTTTTCACACACGTATCTGACTTAGGGTCTTCCATAGCCTAAGGTTAGATGAGGGTTTGTTGATTATCAGTTTCACACTGATCCTTCCTCTTTCAGTCACTCATATTCACTCTTCTATAACCTATTAGGTCACACATCTCATGTAGATTCAGATTTCTGCCCATATATCTGAATATGTTTGTTACATTTCTACATTTACTCTTCCATCTATTTCTCATCACATAGAGTGGTTGAGAGTTTTGCTCCCACATTGTACATTGAACATTGGTATATATGATACTATGAGTAAGCAGCGGCTTATGTAACACTTTACACATGTTGTCAAGTCTCTCTCTATCTTTGTCTCATCATTTGTATGATTAAGTTGTGGTATGTTCATGTTTTGTCAATATTGGAAGATTGTTGGATTCTATGTTGTATATGTTGGACCTATGGAACCATGGACCTGTGATATGAGCTATGGACCTACCTCATTTCCAACAAACTTGACTTGGTATCCCTTTTCAACCATCTGTCCAACAGAGATTAAGTTCTTTGTAATAGTAGGAACATGCAATACCTCATATAGTCCTTTGCAGCAAGGTTGGAGAATCAGGGCTGCTAATATGATGCCAGGTGAGCTATTTGGTGCATGCCCACAGGTACTAATTATGATTGGGGATGTTAGTGATTATCAGAACTTCTTCATCCAAGATCATTCCAGCTACTCATTGATTTTAGGGCATCCATACATTACTGCCTTGAGGATGGAGACAAGATTCTTGGAGGATGGATCGGCCTATGCACGAATCAAAAGCAAGGATGGAAAGAAAGCAGTCCAGTTTATGACGGTTTGTGTTGACCATGTCAGGAATAGAACTTCTCTTCAGACAAGGCATATTCCTGAAGACTTTAAAGATCAAAGTTTTTAAATGAAGCTTTCAATACCCACGTAAGAGCCAATCATCTATCTAGGTTAACACATGGAGAACCACCTAATGGAGAATCAGACGATTTGCCAGACACTTACCTATTCAATTTGGAAGTACGTCCCAAGTGGGCAGAAAAGTTAATTTCAATACTCACTCATGGACCATAACACCCAATTAACAAGGACATTAGGAAGGAAATTCTACAATCACATAACTTACACATTGTAGCAAGAAGTGTGTACCATAAAGAACCTAACGGTGTACTGTCTAAATGTGTAGAAGAAGACAAACAGAAGAACTTGATTGAGCAAGCGCATGTAAACAAATGGAGAATGCACAAGGGAACTCACGAGACTCTAAGAGAATTGAAACGGTTAGTAGTCTATTGGCCTGATATGCCTAAGGATGTTCATGAGTATGTTAGTAGTTGCTCGGAGTGTCAAGAAACTACTCCAGAAGACCATACATCATTACCCTTCTCTACCATAGCACCAGGATGGAGTAAGACCTTGGTGAAATTCTTAAAGACACAAGAGCATGAGGAAGGAACAAGTTTAGCTAGAAAGCGATCCCTAGAAGAAATGAGTAAAGACTATGTTATCTTGGGGAGATAATAATTCAAAAGAGGAAAAGACTATCAGCTACGACTATGTGTGCATGAAGGAGAGTGCTTACCCACATTAGAAATGGCACATACAGGTGCCGCAGGAGGACATTTTCAGCCGAAAGAACTATAAAAATGGTTCTCTTTGCAGGCTTGTGGTGGCCAACTCTACATATGGATGCAGACACCTACGTACGAAGTTGTGAGGTATGCCAAAGAGCTAAGTACCCGATTAGATGAGATGATATGCCTTTGAGACCTATGGTTTGCACGACAAGCTTTTCCAAATGGGGTATTGATTTCATAGGACCGATTAATCCAGCAGCTAAAGGATCACATGATGAGTACATAATAGTGGCAACAGACTATCTAACTAAATGGGTAGAAGCAAAAGAAACTAGAAAAAATGATGCTCATACCACAGCCAAGTTTCTCTTTGAGCACATCTTTACTCGCTTTGGACTACCTATAGAGATAGTAAGTGATCGAGGAACGCACTTTATTAATGAAGTGATAGAGTCCTTGATGAATGAATTCCTAGTGATTCATAAAAAATCAGCTCCTTATCACCCTCAAGCCAATGGTCAAGCGAAAAGTTCCAATAAAGTGTTGTGTACAGTATTGACAAAGATAGTCAATAGTGGAAGGTCGGATTGGGACAAACAATTGCATCATGCAATTTGGGCCTTCGGTGTGGCTTACAAAAAAACCATTGGAACTACTCCTTTTAACCTAGTGTATGGACAAAATGCAATCCTACCAATTGATTTTTTGGCACCTACTTTAAAAGTAGCACAACAGTATGAATGGACAGGACATGAGTTGTCCAAGCAACTTGAGCAGATTGAGAAGTTACACAAAACAAGACTACAAGCTGTTGCGGGAATTTATGCCGCTAAAAGGAGATAGAAAGCATATTATGATGTGCACATCAAAGACAAATGCCTGAAAGAAGGAGATTTAGTCCTAGTATATACCTTGAAGCAACATGCCAAGAAGCTACAAAAATGCAGATGCGGACCCCTACTAATCAATAGGATCTCAACAAGTAGAGCAATCAATCTAGCCGCACTAGATGGAGATATACTTCCTAATTACATAAGTGGTTTTCGAGTAAAGTGATATATGGAACCATTGACGGATCAGATGTTAGCATGACTCATGGGAACACAAAATCGGAAAAAGGAACAAGAGAGAATTAGAGAAGAAGCACGCAAAGAAGCCCTGGAGCATATCAAGAAACGAAAAGAGTGGATAAGGAAAAGGATGAACGATATTTACAAGGAGAAGAACCAATTCCCATGGCCAATTACCAAGTTCAGCAAGGAGACAAAAACAACCTCATCATATCTCAACCATATTTGAACCTAGGGATTGGAACTACAGAATACCAGTTGATAGATGCCCTAACAAACTCAGGAGCAACCCTAAGCTGAGGCCAAGTCATAGAGTGTGTTGGAGAAGCCCTAATACCCCTCCACCTAGGAAATTCCACTATGGAGCAACGCGTTTTAGTATGCAAAGATGAGGACTTAGTAGAAAATATGGTCCTAGGGCAAGATTGGATTATCAAGAATGAAGTGAGCATTCATATAGCACAAGGATACATCTCAGCCAAAATAGGGCATAAGGAAATCTTCAGCCTATTAGAAGAAATATCTCCTTGTGTGCATGAAGTTATCAAACTTGAGAAAGAAACCCTAGAAGAGGAGTTCGAAGATGAATCAATCGAAAGCATACCCAAAGGTTACTCTGAGCTAGAAGTGCCAACAAATATGAATGCATCACTTGATGATGTGCCTTCATTCCCCATGAAAGATGAATCCACGAGAGAATGTGAGGACAATGCTCTTAAGATTACCTACACCAAGGAAAGGACATTCACATGGAAGTCTACTACTCGATTATCACAGTCAAGAAATGCTCATCTACAATGGGTTCGCAAGGATCGAATGAAGGAACCAGAGAAGCCAACACCAAACCAAGCCAATCATCCCATGAAGGCAAGGAGGAACAACCACTCCTCTTTACTACAATCAGAACCAAGAAGGCTCCTAAATGTATGGCTCCCAAAATCACTAGTAGCAACCCAAAAGACAAACCAATGTATGTGGATTCCAATCAGACAAAGTGCAACCCAAGAGCTGGACAAACTCAAGGAGATATCATGCCAACAAGGTGAAACAAAGTGGTCCAAAAGGAGACACCAAAGGAACAAGAAGAACATGACATCAACCAATCAGACTTCAAAAAAGAAAGAGAAAAGGTATAGAGCAAGCCCAAACCGAGAGAAGCAAGGGTTTTAAATATCAACTACAAAATGGATATGGAGACCCAAGAAGCAACAAGGAACGGAACAGAGGACTCAATAGGATTCGATTTGCACTCATGAAGAATCCATTGCACCTAAAGTGTGCATGGCAGGGCCCCATTACAAGGCCATGCATTTGGCACATAAACTTTTCAACACAACTAGGAGTGCACATTTCCAATTATGGAATAGATCCTAGATTATAATTCCATAGGAATGAACCTACAATGTAAATATATAAATGCTTCGACTAAAACTAACATTTGTTTTCTTTCAGGAATATAAGTCAAAAGAAGTGTGGTAAGAAACTTTACTTACTTAAGCAAGGGGAAATGGAGTGATGCAATAACCGACCTGTCGCTAAGCCACATATAACACAAGACTTGATTTCTACTAGAAGCTGATGTTCTCTCTATTACAAGTGCAGATGGCTTCTTAGGATTCTGAAGCAACTATTCAAGAAGAGGTGCTAGAGTTTCCCTTACAGAGTGTGACAAGAGCAAAAGCTCATTGGTTTCTGGAGGATCAACCCACTAGGGATTACCTTTTCTTAGCAACGATAAAGATTATGGACACAGACCATGAGTTTACAGTGATGTCCCAAGATTTCAAAGTGGTACATGAACTTCTGTCAACTATAGACATAATGAAGAAGGCAGGTATTTAGAAGTACTTTGAACTACCAATCTACAAATTGGACTTCTAGCGATGCACGCACGTGATGAATACCCTGCAACCGGCTTTACATGACCCGTTAGTGCTTGAAGCCCGAGTTCTAGATGCAGCAAGAGAGTGGGTAATCATTCAATTCACCCATGATTTGATCAAAGAAGCTTTTGGGTGGGAAAAAGATGGAAACACGGTTTTGAAAGATGAAAGCTGAGGGGCTAAAACAGGAACATTCACGAATATCAATCATGTTGGCATGCACGCTTTGGTCATCTGAATTTTGCTAGTTTGCTACGCCTGCAGAAATCTGATATGGTGTCTTCTTTGCTCAAGCTTGAGGCACCTGGAAAACATGTATGTGAAGGCTGTATTTTGGGCAAAATGCAGCGTTTCTCCTTTCCAAAAGATGGTTCAGTTCGGGCTACGTAGAAATTGCATCTTGTACATAGTGATGTATGTGGTCCTATGCAGACACCCTCTTTTGGAAATTACCTTTACTTCGTGACTTTCATTGATGATTTTTCCAAGCATGCATGGGTATATCCACTCAAAGCAAAGTCCGAAGTGTTCATGTGCTTTAAACAGTTTTTGGTTTTGGCTGAAAATCTGTCAGCATGTAAAATGCGCATCCTCCATTCTGATCAAGGGGGGGAATATATGTCTTCTGATTTTAATGCATTTCTGGCTGAACGTGGGATAAAACACCCGTGTATAGTGCCTTATACACCTCAACAGAATGGAGTTGCTGAAAGAAAGAACATGTCACTCATGGAGATGGCGAGGTGCATGGTCAAAAGTCACGCTTTACCACATAGTTTCTGGCTTGAGGCTGTCATGTGTGCAGCATATGTACTGAACAAGTGTCCCACTAAAGCGCTACAGACTATCACTCCATATGAGGCTTGACATGACCGCAAGCCATCTGTTGCTCATCTGCATGTTTTTGGTTCTTTGGCATATGCACTAGTGCCTGAACAACATCGCAGAAAATTGGATGATAAGGCAGTAAAATGTATTTTTGTTGGATACAGTTCTGAAAGTAAAGGCTATCGTTTGTATCATCCACAGACTAAACGCATTCAGGTTAGCTGTGATGTTGTCTTTGTGGAAGATGCTATTCAGCCATTGCTTTCATGTACTAAGGAGACATCTCTTAGCTCCAAAGACATGTATGATACTTTGATGCCTTTTCTTACAGGTGGACAGTCTAGTGCTGGTCCTAATGAGGCAACTTCTCAGCCTTTGCATGTTTCATATGATGATGTTCTGATGCAGATTTACATGATGCACTTGTTGATGAGAGAGCTGATATTGAGCAGGCAAAAACTATGCCAAAATGGCTGGTGCAGACTTTGCGTGACAGCAAATTAGATGCACCTTTGTCATATCGTACTCGCTCAGGCTCTCATAGTGCCTCCTTTGCATCAGATTGCTATGCTATGGCTGTGTCTAGTCTTTGTGATGAGAATGAGCGTGTTTCTTTTGATGAAGCACAAAATTCAAAAAAATGGATGGCTGCTATGCAATCTGACTATGATGCTATAATGAAGAATGGTACATGGTCTTTATGTGAATTGCCTCCTGGCAAGAAGGCCACTGGCACTAAGTGGGTATACAAGCTGAAGCGTAAACCTGATGGTATAGTTGACAGGTATAAGGCTAGGCTTGTTGCAAAGGGTTATGCACAGGAAAGAGGCATTGATTTTGATGAGACCTTTGCACCTACATGTCGTATGACTACTGTTCGGAGCGTTTGTGCACTTGGAGCCCATCATGGTTGGAATGTACATCAGTTGAACATTAAAACAGCATTTCTGAATGGTGACTTGCATGAAGAAGTGTATGTTTTTCAGCCCCGTGGCTTTGTGCAGAAAGGGCATGAAAACCAGGTGTGCATGTTAAAGAAGGCATTATATGGCTTAAAGCAAGCACCACGTGCTTGGTATGAGAAGATACATGCCTATCTGGTTGCACATGGTTTTGAGAACAGTCCAACTGAAAGCACCTTATATATTAGGTGTGCTAATGATGTGCTTCTGATCATTGTTGTCTATGTTGACAACATGCTGCTCACTGGTCCTATTGAGAAGCATATTGCTGATTTCAAGGCTGATTTGCATGCCTCATTTGAGATGTCTGATTTGGGGCATTTGCATCACTATTTGGGCATTCAGTTTATGCAAGTTGATGGTGGAATGGCTTTTTGTCAAACGAAATATATTGACACATTATTGCAGCGTTTTGGCCTTGAAGACTATAAGTCAATTGCCACTCCTATGGAGACAGGTTTACAATTGAGTCTTCATGATGCTGGAGATGCATTTGATGTTGTTCTCTATCAGAAGGCTGTTGGATGCTTGATTTACTTATGCATTACTCAGCTAGATATTCAGTTTGCTGTCTCACAGATGAGCAGGTTTATGCATTGCCCAGGAGTCACGCATTGGAAGGCGGTTAAGCGCATCTTTCACTACTTGAGTGGTACTCGGCTACTTGGGTTGTTTTATCCCAAGGGGGGATCACTACCACCAGATTTGCATGCTTTTTCTGACTCAGATTGGGCTGGTTGCTATGACACTCGGTGTGTCCACGAGTGGTTTTTGGTTCATGCTTGGTAGCTCATGTATATCTTGGTTGAGCAAGAAGCAGCCTACTATGGCCACTTCCAGTTGTGAGGCTGAGTATAGGTCAGCTTTCACAGCGACTGTTGAGTGTGTGTGGCTCAGACGCCTTATGGCTGATTTGGATGTTGGCCAGTCTTCTGCCACCACCATCTTCACTGACAGTCAGAGCGCAATGGGAGTTGCGAGGAACCCTGTGTTCCATGCTCGCACTAAGCACATTGAGGTGCATTATCACTATGTCAGGGAGAGGTTCTCTGCTGGGGAGATCAGCTTGGCATATGTGCCCACGCAGGAGAACATAGCAGACCTTTTCACAAAGGCTCTGCCTAGGGAGAAGTTTGAAGCTTTCTGCAAAGCTTTGGGCTTACTTCCTTTTGTGGGGTGATTTCCACATAGCTTGGCACTTCCTTATACATAAGTGCCAGCTCCTTGTTCACCGCATCATTCCCAGGGGGGATTTGTTGATATATTTAGGTAGTGATGTGTGTGAACACACTAAGACCACCGGGGCACTTTTTTCCCTCTTTAGGAGGTTTTTTTCCCCGGCTTATATATGCGCCTATTGCCCTAATGGGCCATGTATCTTTGTACATTCTCTAGTAATACATTCAGTATTGTGTGTTGTGCTCCAAGCTTCTTCTGCTTCCTTGTGTAGTTCGCGTGCTTCTGCAGACGTCTAACTCCAACAGTATCGTCCATAGTGGTATCACATATCGTGGAAAATAGAGGTATCGTATCGTGAAAATCTGGTATCGTATCCCCTGTTTTGAGGTACTCCTCGAGAGATCTTGTTTCCCTATTTTAACCCCCAGAACCTTGAACTGGCATAACTTACTCATACAAAATCCATTTGTTGTGATTTTTGGTTTGTTGGAAATCTCATGGGGAATACTACCAAATGGTTACAATAAAACTAATACGTGGATTATTAGATATAGTATTTTTAAGTTGACCCTCAAGTGGGACTAGGAAACCAAGGAGTTCCAAAGGATTTTGATAAATACAAGAGAACATTGGGACTAGAAGGCAAGGCTTATGAACCTAAGATCTGGTAGACACTTAGGCAAGGATAGACAAAGCATTAGATCATATGAGGCTAGTATCAATCATACAGCTAAGTCTTGGGCACAACAACTAAGTGGTTATCCCTACGTGCTAAGTTCTGACACAAGTGATTCGGAAATGTCTTTTAGCATGGAGAGACCCACACGTACCTCAGGTACTGCTTATTTACATACACTAGAAGGCCCCTATAAGACCCAATTGGAGTATATCAGGATCAATCAATTAGGTGCACGCATCTATGAGGATGGCCTAAGGCGATCAGTGGTCCAACTATAAAATCTGCATCAAACCAATAGTCACCATTTATGAGTTCAAGGACCCGAAGATACCAGGAAAAGTTGTCTATCTAGATGACACATCGAAAAAAATGTTCTTGGTAACAGAGCAAGATAGGCATGCCTACACCTGGCCAGGTGAATCAATTTTCCCTCCATCGAGATCTAATGTTTCCCATGGCCTCCAAGGAGCAAGATCATCCAAGGCTCATGAAACCCAGAGGGAAAGAACCAGAGAGAGACCTGAGGTAAGCTTTGCAAACATTGTGGGCAGAGATAGATTAGGATATGAAGGTGAAAGACCTGAAAGAGAGAGGCATCGATCTCATAGGCATCAAAGAGATGAACATGATTTTCTATTGCCTAGACCCTGAGAGCACTCAAGAACCCTTAGACCCTCTCAAGTGGTTAAGGTAATGAAGAACTATTTTGATGGATTGGGAGATCCTTACGATCATGTGGCCGAGTTCAAACAAGTGTTAAGGGCTGAATAGGTTGAGGACTTGTTCACCCAGTTTGAGGCATTTGGTTTGACTCTTAAGGGTACTACCTTAGCTTGGTTTCAACCTCTAAACAATCGCAATTATCAAAACATAGGTCAAAGATGCCATGTTCCAGAGTTAACCACATCAGCCAAACAAGTGGCCTTGTTTTTAGATGGCTTACTGAGCACAAAGTTAAGATCATATGTGTACTTGAAAGAGCCTAGATCCATAGAAGAATGTGTGCGCATGTGCGTAGACATAGAAGACAACTTGGGTGAGGAGTTAGGACTGTCCAAACTCTATAAGGATTCTGACAGTTCTACTAGTCATACCTCCAGAACCTCCACTGAGATAGATGATATAGTTGAGCATGTTGCAAAGAAGCTAGGAGTTCAAAATAGGCAAACACCAAGGGTCACCTCATTGAAGTGATGTTACAACTGTGGAGGAGACCACATGGCTAATGTTTACCCAATGATGACTCAGCCCTAAGGAAACCCTAATGCTCTATATTGCACTATTGAGAGAAAATACACGAACCATACAGCTCAAGATTGTCCATACAATAGGCAGGCTCTCAGACAGAATTATCAGCAACCTTATCCATAGGGTACGTATCAAAATCAATACCAACATCCATATTATAGGCCACAACAGCAATATCAGGCACCATATAGGCCACAACCAATCCTAGGAAACCAACCACCAGCTCTTGCCAATGTGATCCCAGTTAAGTATGCAATGGCAGAGGAGAACCTTAATAGAGCATTGGTACCACTAACCCCATTGGTCTCAGAAAATGGCTCTCATGCTCATAGTTCAGACTACTCCCATGAAGATAGTCCACAAGCTTATTATGCAGAGTCAACAGAGCATAGTGAGGCTTATTCCTATCAATACAAGGCACCACTTATGGAACAAAATTGGGAGCCAGAATACTCCAATGTCATGTATATGAATCCCAACCCGAGTCCCCAAGCAAGACAAGTAAGACCACAAGCCGCTAGAGGTCCATGTTTTAGATGTCAGGGCGACCATTTCATTCGTGAATGTCCCCACCCATCAACTCCAGGACAAGGTCAAAACATCACAATACAAGGCTTTTGTCTTGAGTGCGGCAAAGAACATCTCCCTAGAGATTGTCCCATGAATCCTTCTAGTGTGCCCAAGGTTACACCATTTAATGTGGTAGGCTTAGTGGTGCATTCAAGTTCAAGTAGCAGTAATGTGGTTCCTATACAGGCTATCACTAGGGCACAAGTTGTATAACAAGTGAAACTAGCTGATCAATCAGAGTCAAGTGAATCAAGAGAGCCGAGTAAGAGGAAAGCAAAAAATGGAAAGATACCAGGGAGAGAACCAATCGCAAGTGGAATAAAAAGATATTTGAGCTAGAAGAAAGCCTAAAAGACGAAAAAACAAAAATAGAAGATATTTCATCTCAAAGCCCCTCGCATGTCAAAACTCCATCCACACCACCTCATTCCACCCCACCAGCCATTGTAAATAGACCGCAACCAGGGTCTATTCTTGCAGATCCAACCCCAAATGACTTGGACATGATGTTCAAGGCCTACCAGGCTCGACTTTAAAAAGGGCCAACAACTACAAACTTAGACAAGACTTACCCTAGAGCAGATTTAGAGACTAGTCAAAAATGCGCATGAAAATGGTAGAGTTAGCTCAAGCTATGCTCGAGACTAGTCAATTGTTAAATTAGACAAACTCTATCAAACCAGATTTGCATTTCCAGGGCTTACTAGAAAGATTAGAGCAATTGGTAAATAATCCCCAGGTTTCTTCACCTCCACAAACTCAGCCAGTTATTGAAAGAGAAAGCTCACCACTAGCGAAAGTTTACATTCATGATTCGATAGATGAGCGAGCACCTCTTTCAATTCAACAATACTCTCAAGAGTTCTTGTAGGAAATACAAGAAGAGAAATGGGCAAAGGAGAAGGGTAACCCCCCTCCTATTCTTGAAATTGATGATCTTCATGATCAATTTCCCCAAGACATTCCATCTATTTATGGAGACCAAGCAAAGCAACAAGAAGATGAAAGATTAGATTTTGAATCTAATTCCTTGCAAGAGTTGCCACAATTAACAGGCCCATGGGAATCTGAATCTCTTCAGATGAGAGCTCCCACAATAGGGGTCACCACCAAGGTCAATCTAAAAGACTATACATTCAGAGATGTACCACCCCTACAGTGGAATCCTATCCACAAAGCGAAAGATGGATGCATGAAGATACTCACTTGTGGATGTGCAAGGTCGCAGAGGAAGAGGAAAGATGCATAAAAGCATGAGAAGAAGGAACTTCTCAATGAGAAAAACAAGTTAAAGACCCAGCCTATACACCGATGATCTTTCCAGATGAGGAATTTGAGCCTCATGGTTGGGCAGAAATCTTAGCTACCATGGACATTGTAGTCAATGAAGAACAATGGATACCTCATTAAGATGAGGAGGGGTATGATATTTCAGTGTTCATGTGTCAGCCCTTGTTAGAAGATTGTGACCCTAATGATGTCATAGAAGAAGAGGAGGACAATGATGATCTAGAGTCCATCATGATGGATACTTATTTTGACTCAGAGGAGCACTATCTAGGAGATGTAGGAGCATTGAACCAAAAAGAAGAAGAATCTCTCATGAGTATTAAAATGGTAAATTCAAAGGATGGAAGTGAAGGAGGTCAAAAGAAAAAGAAAAGAAAAGCAGTGAAACATGAAGAGGAGGAATCATTGTTTGAAGTACTAGAAAACTTCAAGAAATATGAAGTTGAAGACCAAAAATTTTTGGTATGAATGCCTAAGAGAGAGGCCATTATAGGAGAAGCATATGACAATAAAGAAAAGACCAAAAATATTGTAGTGACCATTGAAGAGAATGAAGAGAGATGTACGTACATAGGAGATGACCTAAGTGCAAAAGAAGAAGCAGAGCTTGTAGCTCTATTAAGGGAATACAAGGACGTGTTTGCATGGCACTATAGAGATTTGAAGGGACTAGATCCAAAAATTTGCTCTCATACGATCCCCATGACTGCTGATGCCAAACCCACCAAACAAAAGCCCTACGCATATAATTAGGTGTCCCCCATTGTAGTGGTGCCCAAAAAGAACAAAAAATTGCAAGTGTGTATTAACCTTAAAAAGTCAACGCCGTGACGATAAGAGGTAGCTATCTGCTTCCAATCACCGAACATCTATTGGAGCGTGTTGTGGGCAAGGAAGTTTATAGCTTTCTTGATGGATTTTTGGGTTACAATCAAGTAGCCATTTCCCTTGAAGATCAAGACAAAATGGCGTTTGCCACAGAGTGGGAAATCTTTGCATTTCGTGTGATGATTTGGGCTCACCAATGCACCTGCAACATTCCAAAGGCTCATGTGTCATGTCTTCAAAGAGTTCTTGCGGAAGAGCTTAGAAGTATATGTGGACGATTTATGTGCTCATTCCTGAGAAAGAAGATACCACATCCCGGAGCTTAGACAGATCTTCAACAAGTGTAGAGAATATCGAATTTGTCTGAACCCAGAAAAGTTTGTGTTCATGGTACAACAAGGTAAAATCTTAGGTCACATTGTTTCTAAGAACGGAATATCAATAGACGAGGAAAAATTTAGAGCCATAGTTGAGTTGTCGAGGCCAAGGAATGTTAAAGAGGTACAAGCCTTTATGGGCCATTGTGGATATTACCATAGATTCATCCACATGTATGCGATCATAGCTAAACCTCTTTATGCCTTGCTGACCAATTTTGAGTGGAACGATGAATGTGAAAAATCCTTCAATGAGCTAAAAGATGTTTGTGCTCAGCACCAATACTCACCACTCTTGATTGGAATAAACCATTCCATGTCCATGTACATGCTTCCAATCATGCAATAGGATGTGTACTAGCACAACCCACAGGTGAGGGAACTCTAGATTTACCAATCGCATATGCTAGCCAATTGAATGTCGCTGAATGAAACTATATCACAACTGAGAGAGAAGACTTAGGCATGGTTTATGCTGTGAAGAAGTTTAGACACTACTTATTGGCCAACAAGTTTAAGTTTTTCACTAATCATCAAGCTTTATTATATTTGGTCAATAAACCTTTCAATACAGGATGCTTAGTAAGATGGTTCCTCTTACTAATGGAATACGACTTTGAAGTAGTAGTTAGGAAAGGTAGGACCCACCTCAGGGTAGATCACCTTTCTCCCATCTCTTCAAGAGAGTCACCGCAAGGAGTGTCTGATGAATTTCCCGATGCTTATCTATTCAATTTAGAAGTTGTTCCTAAATGGGCAAATAAGTTGGTACCAGTCCTAACCTTCGGACCCACAAATAAGAATGTGAAAACAAACAAAGAAGAAATTGTAAGATCACAAAAATATCAAATATTGGCAGGAAGCATGTAGAAACAAGAGGCAAATGGTGTATTAGCTTGTTGTGTTGAGGACGATGAACATAGCAGTTGGTTGCAACAAGCCCATGAAGGATTGCTAGGAAATCATTATTCTAAACAACGAACATTGCAGAATCTAAAACTTTTAGGAGTGTATTGGCCTAGCATGGACAAAGAAATACATGAGTGGATTAAGAATTGTCTAGTGTGCCACAAGAGGCCCCCAATGGAGCATGTGACTCTTTATCACGTATCATTAATTCCCGAATGGAGCATTCCATTGGTAGAATTCATGAGATCGGGAACATTACCCAATGAGGCTAGTCTAGCAAGAAAACGGAGTATGCAGCAAGAGGCCCAGGACTACGCCTTAGTAGGATACAATCTATATTGGAGAGGCAAAGATGGATACTTAAGATTGTGCGTTCACGAATCAGACTACTTGAAAGTCTTAGAAACTCCACATAGCGGTGTTGCAGGTGGACACTTTGGGCCTAACCAAGTAATTAAGACCATTCTATTCTCAAGGCTTTGGTGGCCCACTCTTCATATGGATGCACATACCCATGTGAATAAACGTGACACATGCCAACGTGCACAATATCCGATTAGAAAAGATGAGATGCCCTTGAGGCCAATGATGGGAGGACGTGCATTTTCAAAATGGGGTATAGACTTTGTAGGTCCCATTAACCCACCATCAAGAAACTCCCATGCCGAATACATTATTGTAGCCATAGATTACCTTACAAAGTGGGTAGAAGTAAAAGCCACGACAAACAATGATGCTCAAACGACGGCTAGGTTCTTATTTGAGAATGTGTTCACAAGATATGGATTACCAATAGAGTTAGTAAGTGATAGAGGTATGCACTTCTTGAATGAGGTCATTGAAAACCTTCTCCGAGAATTTTGGGTGATACATAAGAAGCCGGGCCCCTATCATCCACAAGCTAACGGACAAGCCAAGAGCACAAATAAGATCCTATGTAACATATTGACCAAACTTGTCAATAATAAATGCCCTGATTGGGACAAACAACTCCATCATGTTGTTTGGGCTTACCGAGTTGCCTATAAAACGGTACTCAATGCCACCCCATTTCATATGGTCTTCGGACATAATGTTGTGCCACCATTAGATTTTTTAATCCCAGCTTTAAGAGTAGCACAAGAACATGAGTGGAATGGACATGAATTGTCCTCTAGGATCTTTGATCAAGAACACTTAGGTGAGACGAGGCTACGAGCGGCAACAGGCATTTATGCTGCAAAGAAAAGGCAAAAGGCATACTTTGATGCCCATATAAAGGATAAAGGATTGAAAGAGGGAGAGCTAGTGCTGGTTTATACGCTAAAGCAGCATGCCTGTAAGTTGGAAAAATGAGGATATGGACCCATGATCATTAATAGAATTTCCAATGTGTGTGTATGTGTCTATGTGTGTATGTGTATGCATGTATGTATGCATATGCATGTGCATTATGTATGCATATGTATGCATATGTGTGTGTATGTGTGTGTATGCATTTAAGTATGTATGTATGTATGCATATGCATATGCATTATGGTTGTATGTGTGTGTGTATGTGTGTGTGTATGTGTGTGTGTGTGTCTATGTGTGTATGTGTGTGTATGCATGTGTATGTGTGTAAATCTGTGTGTATATGTGTGTGTATGTGTGTGTGTCTATGTGTGTGTATGTATCTATGTGTGTGTATGTGTATGCATGTATCTATGCATATGCATGTGCATTATCTATGCATATGTGTGTGCATGCATGTAAGTATGTATATATGCATATGCATATGCATTATGTATGCAGATGTATGCATGTATGTGTATGTGTGTGTATGTCTCTCTATGTGTGTGTATGTGTGTATGTGTGTATGTGTGTATGTGTGTATGTGTGTATGTGTGTATGTGTGTATGTGTGTATGTGTGTATGTGTGTATGTGTGTATGTGTGTATGTGTGTATGTGTGTGTGTGTATGTGTGTGTCTATGTGTGTATGTGTATGTGTGTATGCATGTGTATGCATGTGTATGTGTGTATGCATGTGTATGTGTGTGTATGCATGTAAGCATGTATGTATGCATATGCATGTGCATTATGTATGCATATGTATGCATGTGTGTGTATGCATGTAAGTATGTATGTATGCATATGCATGTGCATTATGTATGCATATGTATGCATGTGTGTGTATGTGTGTGTGTGTGCATGTAAGTATGTATGTATGCATATGCATATGCATTATGTATGCATATGATAATGTAGATGTAATCATGTATGTGTATGTGTGTGTGTGTGCCTATATATGTGTGTATGTGTATGTGTGTATGTGTGTGTATGTGTATGTGTATGTATGTATGTGTGTGTATGTGTGTGTATGCATGTAAGCATGTATGTATGCATATGTATAATTGTATGTGTATGTATGTGTGTGTGTCTCTTTACACGTGTGTGTGTGTGTGTATGCATATATATGTGTGTATGTGTATGTGTGTATGCGTGTATATGTGTGTGGATGAATTAAAGCATGTATGTATGCATATGCATGTGCATTATGTATGCATATGTATGCATGTGTGTGTATGCATGTAAGTATGTATGTATGCATATGCATATGCATTATGTATGCATATGTATGCATGTATGCATATGTATGAATGTATGCATATGTATGCATGTATGCATATGTATGCATGTATGCATATGTATGCATGTATGCATATGTATGCATGTATGCATATGTGTGTGTGTATGTCTCTCTATGTGTGTGTATGCATATATGTGTGTGTATGTGTCTATATGTGTGTATGTGTGTGTGTGTCTATGTGTGTATGTGTGTATGTGTGTGTCTATGTGTGTATGTACGTGTGTATCTATATATATGTGTCTGTATGCATGTGTATGTGTGTGTGTAAATGTGTGTGGATGTGTGTGTGTGTGTAAGTGTGTATGTGTCTACGTGTGTATGTATATGTGTGTGTATGTGTATGTGTGTGTGTCTATGTGTGTATGTGTGTGTGTGTCTATGTGTGTATGCATGTGTCTATGTGTGTATATATGTGTGTGTATGCATGTGTATGTGTGTATGTAAATTAGTGTTTATGTGTGTGTGTGTATGTGTGTGTGTCTATGTGTATGTGTGTGTCTATGTGTGTATATGTGTGTGTATGCATATTTATGTGTGTGTATGTGTGTGTGTATATGTGTGTATGTGTGTGTATGTGTGTGTATGTGTGTGTATGTGTGTGTATGTGTGTGTATGTATGTGTATGTGTGTGTGTGTACCTGGATTCATGGAGCTCTTGTCGATCTCTCTCTCTCTCTCTCTCTCTCTCTCTCTCTCTCTCTCTCTCTCTCTCTCTCTCTCTCTCTCTCTCTCTCTCTCTCTCTCTCTCTCTCTCTCTCTCTCTGTGTGTGTGTGTGTGTGTGTGTGTGTGTGTGTGCGTCGCGCATCCAAATCCCGGCACAAATGTGCAGAGAGAAATCAAATTTTTTTTTTAACATTCTAGAGAGATGCTCTGGAACACAGGATGTCGCTTATGCGATGCTCAAGCATCACAGGTAGTTTGCCAATGTCGTTAAAAGCATCGCTAACTAGCGATGCATAGTTATAGTGTCGCATAAGCTAAGCGACTATTCCCGATTTTTTTTCAATTGGGGGGCATCGCTATGCCCCCCTATTTCTAGTAGTGAGTGTATTTTGACCGACCTGAAGGTTTCAAGATCAAAGAAAAGTAAGATCAAGTTTACAAGCTTCACAAAGCATTTTGTGGACTTAAACAAGCTCTCAAGGCCTAGTATGAAAAGATCTACAAGTTCTTCAAAGCTAAAGGATTTCAAAGGAGCATTGTCGATACTAACTTATATATCTATTAGAAAGAGATCTTAGTTTCCATAATCATCCTTTATGTAGATGACTTGACCTTGACATGTTCAGATGAAGAATCCATCCAATTCATCATCACACAGGTTCACCTTGAGTACTCTATGACTGATCTTGGTCTACTTCACTACTTCTTAGGTATGAAAGTTTGTCAAACAAAAGAAGGTATATTCCTATGATAGAAGAAGTATTGCTTTGATCTTCTTTCCAGATATAACATGGAACAGTGTCACTCAGTATCTACACCACTTGATCCAAACATCAATCTCACATTAGAGGATTCACCATCACTTATGGATGTGCATATTTATCAACAGCTTGTTGATTCATTACTTTATCTATCCAACACTAGACCAAATATTGCCTATGCAGTTGGGATACTAAGTCAATTTGCACATTAGCTTCATCAGACACATTGGGATGTTGCTCAAAGAGTACTTTGATACCTTACCCTCATCTAACATCAAGGTTTTTGGTACAGAGCGAGCATCAAAGTCACTGGATATTTAGATTCGGATTGGGCTGGTGATCCTGATTCTCGAAGGTCTACTTCTCGATACACATTCTCGCTTGGATCAGAACCTATCTCTTGGGCAAGTAAGAAGCAACCTATAATTGCTCTGTCATCCATTGAGGCTAAGTATCGAGCATTCAGCTTTGCAACATGTGAGGCCATCTTGCTTGGAGGTTTATTATCTAACATTGATGTTTTGTAGATTACTTTGACATGCATCCACACGGACAGCCAGTTAGCCTTGACCATCGCCAAGAATCCAATGTTCCACACTCACACAAAGCACATTAAGATTCAGTATCATTTCATATGCAAGAATCTCATATCTCAAAAGATTACTCTTGAGCAATGCTCTCAAAAGAACCTCGCAAACATGTTCACAAAGGCTTTACCTCTAGTTCTCCTCCAGTGCTTGGTGGACCTCTACAGCATTCAGTCACTCCAAAATGGAGTTGCAAAGGTTGATGACATGATTTCTCCTACATTATTTCCATTTGTATCCGCATGAATTTATCTCCATTTTTTATCTAGGAGGCACTCCATTATCATTTTATTTCCATTTTATATTGTATCTCTTTTGTATTTGGGTACCTTGTCATTTGCTTCTACCAGTGTATTCATTCTTCTTCAAGGGTTATGTCAAGGGAGCACTAGATTGTGCTCTCTGACTACAGTAGACAAGATTTCAGAAAAACACTTCTGATTACAAGATCACCCACGAAGGGGAAATGATACAAGAATATGTGACTGATACAAGATGTCCCACAACCCGAGACTAATAGGTATGAACAACTCGACTAGAGATGATACAGGAGATCCCACAACCCGGGATTGTAAGTACAAAACAAGATCTCTAGATTACAAGAACTCCCTTCTGGGAGATGAACTAGATACAAGAAAGAACTCGAAAAAATCTCGTACTACGAGATTACAAGAGGACAAGACAAGATGTCCAGGATACAAGACTAGACAGGACTCGAACAAGGAATAAGACAAGAACAGGAACTGGAACTTGGAGAGTACTTACTTGGCGGTCACGACTCCTTGAGCTCCCAAGATTGGTATTGGCAAGACAGATAATGAATGTGGCCAACCCCTCCTTATATACTTTTTCAAGGGCAGTTACCAAAGGCGGTTATGACCTGATGATGTCATTGATGATGTCATCGACTAGAAATAGGACCTCCAGGTGTTAGAATTCAATAAATAGATAATCGATCTTGGGGTTTTGCATGTTCTGGACGCAACGGAAGCATTAGTTTCTCCAAAATCTAAGCCAATCATGAGATATGTAAAGTCACATGCAATCTAAGATTTAGGATGGTTTCCTTTGTGTCCATGACATCACCTCCCCCTCAAGCGATGAGTTCCACGAGGAGCGGCCATGTTCTCTAACTTGGGTTTCATTGGATTCTTCTTATGAAATTCACGAACCTTGACTTTTCCTCTCTGAAGATTTTCTGTAAGTTCACAAGTAGGATCACTGATGTCATATGCTTTCCAACGAATAAAGCATTCCAATTGTCCTCGCGAGATTCTTGAATCTAAGACATGATTAACCTTGAATTCTTCATGATCCTTAATCTTGAAAGGTGGTGAAGGACTGGGTCTCCCTTGAGCTTCCTTAGCTTCATGACAAGATAGGTCCTTTGAGCTTTTAGTGGTGTGTTGTAGTGTTTCCAAGATATTTGATGGAGTGCCTTGAGTACGCACACCTCTTTGATTGAACACGAACTCCTCCTTGTCCTTTATCTTCTTGTTATCTTCATAATTTTTATGCTCCATATCATTTGTAATGACTTCTTGGCCTTCAAACATTCTTGATTTAGATTCTTGAGGAATAGTGTCTTCATTATTTAAGACTTCTAACTCTTGAACTTGGATTTCTTTTAGCAATTGATTCTCACATTGAATTGCTTGATTGATAGCTTCATCTAAAGTGTTTAACTGATATGTAGAGGATAAACAAACCTTTATTTCATCTCTGAAACCACTTTGAAATCGATTAACTAGATAAACTTCTTGATATGCGGATCCTTAAAATACAATTTTGAAGTCTAATGCACATATTTTGTAGCCTCTTTGCAAAGTACCGTGTGCGGCACTTGGAGCTCGATTTTCTACTCCGAGGATATCATCGTGGAGCTCTCGAGAAGGAGAGTGCATTGTGTTGCATTGATATCAAAATACTTCACTGGTATCAGGGCATTTTGATGCAAAAGATTTGTTCCTTTTGTGCGAGCGAAGCGAGCACCCACCTACCCACCCAAGGCTTACGACTAAGGCGGTGACCAAGACATAGACCTTGGCATACCTTGTCATCAGAGTCACTGAAGTCACTGTTGGCACCATTGGTTGCATGCAAGGGAGGACCTCAATGATCAAGGAAGATAGAGGTTCCCGATACTTCTCAGGAGGTCATCCATCCCAGTATTGTTCCCCTTGGAGCTCGCTTAACAATGGCAATCTCTTGCCACTAAACTGCACTCTTGTGGTGTCTTAAGAAGGGGAAAGAATTAGGTTAACATTACCTTGAACATGCTTTGATCCCCCAAAGCTTCCTTCTTTGTTTCAAAGCCTATTTTGGAAGCATTTTTGGGGTGGTATTCGGAGCCATTTTGGAGTACTTTCGTGCATACGTCTTTTCACACATGTTCAAGAACATCAAGAAGAGTGTTCTTTGTACTCCTTTGAAAATAAGTATTCACCTTGTGGGTTGTGTTTTCAGCAACACTCATAAAAGTATAGGTTTCTTGAAAGGTTTTTAGTTGTGGTGGGAGCAGCCACTGCAAATCTATGCAGGTTTTTGAACCTAAACAATAGAGTTGACAGATTGCAAGTGTTGTTGGCTAGTTTATGGGCTGTGCATTTAGTCTTTCAGTGTCATTTTATTGCATATATTGAGCACATATACACTATGTACGCTTCTGTGGATACCGCTAATGTATGTCCATGGGGTCATTGATATAGCAGTTACGTTCTTGCATAAAGCCTTTTACATTTGATAAAGACAGTCATGGTGAGGTTTTCTTAACTGGGAGACACCCATATGTTGGGGTCTTTTCGGTGATCCAAGTGGAAGACTTATGAACTAAGCTCAAACCTTTACATGCGGATAATGGGGGTGAGTATACCTCACATGAATTCATTGTTTTTTACCAATCTAGAGGAATTTAGAGAGTTTATAGCTCATTATACCCCAGTATAGAATGGTGTAACTGAAAGGATGAATAGAACTATTCAGGATAGATTGGTCTCTATGCTGCATCATGCAAAGCTTTCACAAGGCTTTTGGACAGAAGCAATATTGATTGCAGTTCATGTGATTAACCTTTCACATAGTACTGCCAAAGGTCTGAGTGGCACAAGAGTTATGGATAGGAAGCCACCATATTATGATCATCTTTGCATTTTTGGGTGTGAAGCATATGTTCATATACCCAAGAATCTTAGACAAAAGTTGGATCATAAGTCAAAGAAATGCATTTTTCTTGGATATGGTGGAGAAGGGCAATTTGGATATCGCTTATGGGATCCTGAAACATGTTCAGTGATCAAAAGTAATGATGTCATTTTCAATGAGTCTAAGATGCATAAATAGCCCATTAAGGAGGTTGACGTGAGAAGGGTGGTGTTTGAAGATAGTAGTCCTCCAGCTAGCATGCATAAAAATGCTACACATAAGGATGTTCAAGCGAACGTTCAATCAGATTGGTCTACAAATGTTCCTGTTCAGCAACCATTGAGATGCTCTACATGTGTCTCACATCCACATGATAGATATGTTCCAGGTTTAGATTTTGTTATGTTAACACATGCTGGTGAGCCTTCTTGCTACAAAGAGGCTATGCAGACAGAGGATCATGTCAAGTGGGAGCATGCCATGAAGAGTGAGTTGGATTCTATTTACAAGAATGGTACTTGTGATTTAGTACCTTTTCCAAAGGGCAAGAAAGCTTTACCATGTAAATGGGTATATACGCTGAAATTCCCATTAGATAGTGCTTCTCCAAAGTATAAAGCATGAATTGTTGCAAAGGGTTTTAAGCAACAGCATGGTGTTGATTTCGAGGAAATCTTCTCTCCAGTGGTCAAGATGACTACCGTGCGCATGTTGCTTGGATTCGTTGCAATGGAGGACTTAGATCTGGTCCAAATGGATGTGAAAACTACTTTCTTGTATGGAGATGTTATAGATGAGATCTATATGGAACAACCAGAGGGTTGTGTAGTTCCTAGCAAGGAAAGACTAGTTTGTAAGCTCAAGAAGAGCTTGTATGGACTTAAACAGCCCCCTAGACAATGGTACCAAAAGTTTGATGCTTTATGAAGTCTCAAGGCTATTCTCGAAGCAATGAGGATCATTGTCTCTACACAAAGATATTCTCATATGGTAGCTTGATATGCTTGATACTTTATGTCGATGATATGTTGATTGTTGGGAAGTCCTCTTATGACTTGTCCATTCTCAAAAAGAAGTTGAGTCAAAAATTTGATATGAAGGATTTAGGGGATGCCAAACATATTCTTGGCATGCACATTACTCGTGATAGGAGTAAAAGATGCATATACTTGTCTCAAAGTGAGTACATATCTAAAGTACTTCACAGGTTCAATTTGCAGGGTGGAAAGGCATTGAGTACAGCTTTACCCACATATGTGAAATTGAGCAAGGATGATTGATCCAAATAAGATGAGGAAAAGGAATTCATGACCAAAGTTCACTGTCAGTCTGCTCTTGGTAGTCTCATGTATGCTATGGTAACTACGAGACCAAACATTGCATTTGTAGTGGGAGTTGTGAGCAGATATATGTCTAATCCTGCAAGAAACATTGGGAGGCGATCAAGATAGTTTTGAGATATCTGAGTGGCACTAAGGACAAGTGTCTATGCTTAGGTAGAGGGAAAGCATCCATTATTGGTTACATAAATTCTGACTATGTTGGTTGTGTAGACAATCGTAAGTCTACATCAGGGTACATTTTTCATTTTGTTGGAGGTGCTATCTATTGGAGATCTCATCTTCAAGAATGTACAACTGTTTCCACCATAGAGGCAGAGTATGTTGCAGCAAGTGAGGCATGTAAGGAAGCATTGTGGCTTTCTCGTCTTGCTTCTGATATGGGTTTACCTCAACATGTACCATATTTTCTCAGTGATTGTTAGAGTGCCATTGCTTTGGCTAAGAATCTAGTTTATCATGCAAAGACCAAGCACGTTGAGCTGAGATATCACCTCATTAGAGATTTCTTAGCCATTGAGCGCATTGTTCTTAAGAAAGTTCACAATCGAGATAATGTTGCAGATGCTTTCACTAAAGCTCTACCATAGGATAGCTTTCAACACTGTTGTCGCTTGATGGGGGTTACTTGCTTCATTATCTTACATAGTCACTTGTATACTGTGTAACATGCCCATCACGTGGGAGGTATAATTTGTATACTTACAGTTAGGTATTCTTTATCATTCTTTATTTTTCTTTTGTAGTTACTTTGGCCATATTGAGCTTTAGTGGGAGATTGTTACCGTTAGTGTCCATGTGCAAGGAAAAATGGCCATCGGACATTTCTTTGTATATGTTCTTTAATAAAACATATAGTGGCATGGTCAACTACATATTATAAGTTTGACTGCATTTGTAACACCTAAGAATTTTGTGTTCGTGTTCCTTGTGTACTGTGTTTTTTTTTTGCATATTTTGTAGCCTCTGTGCAGAGTACTGTGTGTGGTGCTTGGAGCTTGGTTTTCTACTCCAAGGATATCATCATGGAGCTCCCGAGAAGGAGAGTGCATTGTGGTGCATCGCCGTCAAAATACTTCAGCCAAGAGCATAGAGTAGGCTCCTCAAGCTTCTTACTAAGTACAAATGGGGGGAGAGGCCCTCCTTATATAGAGTTGAAGGGGGCTCTCCAAAGTATATCATATGTGGGATAACCTATCATGGACAGAAAGGAAACCATCCTAAATCTTAGATTACATGTGACTTTACATATCTCATGCTTAGCTTAGATTTTGGAGAAACTAATGTGTCTCTTGCGTCCGGAATGTGCCAAAACCCCAAGATTGATTGTCTACTTATTAAATTCTGACACTTGGAGGTCCTATTTCTAGTCAATGACATCATCGATGACATCATCAAGTCGTAACCGCCTTTGGTAACCGCCCTTGAAAAAGTATATAAGGAGGGGTTGGCCACATTCATTATCAGTCTTGCCAAGACCAGTCTTGGGAGCTCAAGGAGTCATGACCGCCAAGTAAGTACTCTCCAAGTTCCAGTTCCTGTTCTTGTCTTGTTCCTTGTTCGAGTCCTATCTAGTCTTGTATCCTGGACACCTTGTCTTGTCCTCTTGTAATCTCGTAGTATGATATCTTGTCGAGTTCTTTCTTGTATCTAGTTCATCTCCTAGAAGGGAGTTCTTGTAATCTAGAGATCTTGTTTCATACTTACGATCGCGGGTTGTGGGATCTCCTGTATCATCTCTAGTTGAGTTGTTCATACCTATCAGTCCCGGATTGTAGGATATCTTGTATCAGTCACGTATTCTTGTATCATTTCCCCTTCGTGGGTGATCTTGTAATCAGAAGTGTTTTTCCGAAATCTTGTCTACTGTAGTCAGAGAGCACAATCTAGTGCTCCCTTGACATTTTGGTAAGACTGTCCACATCAAGACTGTGCCAAGCATGATGGACTCCATATCCATACTCAAAAATATCGAGTCTATGCTTTATTAAAGAACATATACAAAGAAGTGTCCAATGGCCATTTGGCCTTTAACATGGACACTAACAGTAACATTGGCAAGCTCACCCTAATCCATGTGAGTTTTCCCATTTCATGGTCTACACACTTTTGATTCTCACACTCTTTCCTTTTGTGAGTACACTCTTCTTTTCATTTTGCTTTTGCGCATGTGTTCTCTACAGAAAGGTGTTGAATACACCATTTCCTACATAAGTGAATTTGGGCATGATCTGGCCCCATTGGGTGTGTGTCATCTCCCAGTCCGGCGAGTGGCATCTGCATGTTGGGTGCCTCACCCTGTTCTGGTGGTCATCGTATCATAGGCCCGCGCCTCGAAAGAAAATGGTATGGTGGTCATCATATCGTAGGTGCCGAAGAGCGAAGGAGGTCTAAGGGGAGAGCAGTGCAAGGTTGGATCAGGCCCCATCGGGTGTGCATCATCCCCCAATCTGACGTGCTACGTCCTTCATCCCATGTGTGGCTGAGCGCTTCCTTTCTCCTCCGAGTTGCGGGCCTATGAGACGGCCACAATACCGAGTCCCCTATATGTTAAAGTAGCTACCAAACTAGTATGTGCATTTGCAATGGGATTCATGAACAAATATAAATCTAATCATGGAAAGAAGCATTACAAAGTGACTAAATGATATTGAGATATCTCAATGGCCCTAAGTTTCTATCTTTTATTCTTAGATACAAAGACTCTAAACATGTTCATTGTAAAGACAACAAGAATTCTATTGTAGAGTATGTTTTTCACGACACAAGAGGTAATATTCTCTATAAATCTCATTTTCAATGATGAATTATTTCCATTACAGAGACAAAATATTTTCTACCCAATGAGGCATATAAGAAAACATTATTTTCTTTCTACGTTATCTTGTGACATATGTATACCATACTAGGTACCTAGTTTACTCAATGATAGTCAAAGTATTACTACTTTGGCTAACAATCTAATTTATCATGCAAAAAAACAAACACACTAAGGTGTAATACCATTTTATTCATAATTACTTAACCAACATGCACATTTTACTTAAGAAGTTCACACTCAAGAAAACATCACGAATGCTTTGGCCAAGGCTTTACCGCAAGACAACTTTAGAGATTAATGTCACTTGATGGGGGTCAAATGGTTCCTTCTTTTTCACAATCCCTTTTACATTGTAACATTCCCATGAGGTGGCAAGTAATCTTTGTGATTCTTATTCTACTCCCTTGGTTCATATTGGAAATATTGGTCCTGAGTGGGAGGTTGTTAGCATTGTGTTTATGTGAAATGCTAGATGGCTACCAAATGCTTTTAAATATGTATGTTCTAATAAAACATGTAGTGGTATATTTAGCCATCAACATTGTATTGTGATCACCATTTGTAAAACTTTCATACGTGTGTATTTGGTTCTAGGTATCTATTCTATCTACATTTTTTCTAGGTTTGTGCTACGGTTACAAATCTCATCAATGTCGTTAGCGAAAAAGATAACCAATTTTGGAAGAGCTCAAATATCCTAGGAAAATGACCTCTCAAGTATGAAAAGTGCCTATATAACCTAGTAGACATTAGGAATACATTATTCTCATATGACATGATGCCCAAGTATAGAGTCTTGTGATTGAACTATTTTTCAATGGTGACTTTCAACTTGAGTGATTCTTAGAAGGAAAAATTATTGTATTTGGTTCCTAAAATACATAAAAAATCCTCATCCTCATGATTCACAACTTCTATAATTACCAGAATTATTCTCAAAAGGATATCCCTCATAGATCATTGTCCCTCTTTCAATAAGTCCCCAAACATTTAATTTCGAATTTAAGCAATGATTAGGTTCAATAATTTCAAAAGGATAAATCTTAGGACCAAATGGTTCTCATTCCATGTGATCCTCAAATATACTTTGGGAATTTTTATGTCTTTGTGTCTCTCCAAAATTTTTTACAAACAAACCTTGTAAATATTCTTTACCTAGTGCTACTTGCAAAATCTTCTATCAAATTTCTTTATGTGTTATAGAATAAGAATTAAGATAAAATCATGAATATGCTCTCTCTCTCTCTCTCTCTCTCTCTCTCTCTCTCTCTCTCTCTCTCTCTCTCTCTCTCTCTCTCTCTCTCTCTCTCTCTCTCTCTCTCTCTCTCTCTCTCTCTCTCTCTCTCTCTCTCTCTCTCTCTCTCTCTCTCTCTCTCTCTCTCTCTCTCTCTCTCTCTCTCCCTCTCCAATAGGAAGTACACGGCTAATTGGATACATTAAAAAAATACTTAAAATTTTTAATCAAGAAATTCAGCTCAATTGAGTGAAAATATAGATTCTATGATATGGTAGGTATAACACTATTTATCTAGGTATTCTAGAACTTATCATTACTTCTCTTCAATAAATATCACCCATAGTGATTTTGTTTAGTTGAAAACACTAATCTATTCATATAAATTGTCTTATTTTTTAAAACACCTCCAGCAACATTATTCTCAATTTTTGAGATGATCTATCCATCTATAGTGGATTTGCTCCTAAAGAAGGCCCCCACAAGAGATTCTCAAAAAAAGGTAGGCAATTACAATCAATTTACCTCCATATTTTTTAATGTAGAGCAAGCTTCACTCACACAAGAAACACCATGGAAAGGTATGAAGATGCATAGATAACAAGTCAAATAACAATTTTGTAATAACGAAAACCAAAAGACTTAAGAACCAAGGGAAAATTAGGAAAGGAGACAAATTTAAGACAATTTTTAATTTGTGCCAAAAAGCCCCTTGAGCTGAAACCAAAAAGATAGCTTATGAATGATCTTTGTTTGCACTTATGGATCTTTTGTAATTTATGTTCCTTACACATTGAGCAAGTGGTCATAATCTTGAAAAAATCAAAAAACAATAACTATGAGACTATTGATTAAAGATCTAAAGGACTCATCTAGCACTTTACATAACTTGGGATCCCAATAATATAAAAGAAATTAAAAATAATGCACTGTTTTATGAAAAATGTTGGTGCCTTTTTTAATTTCTTCAAGCTCTTTGATCTCTTTTCCAACTCTCTTTTGCTTCCCTTTCTTCCTTAGGAGTGTTTTGATAGCCTTGTCCTAGCACACATAGATTATTAGATTCACAATATCTTGAAATTTCCCTAATGGTGAGAGTCCAACATTCATTCTCACCATATTCTCTTTCTTTCATTTTTTACATGGATTTTTGAACCACATATAATTACCCATATCATTTTGGAAAAAAATATGTATTAATTCATTAAAGTAGGATTCAAAGTATATCATTCCCCTCTTTCCATAAAAATAATGCACAAAGATACATACATTTAAGTATCTAATAAGAAGTTTCATGTATTATTTCTCATTTGTATTTATAAAATGTACATGAGACAAATAAACCAAGCACTACCCTTCCTAAATATAACATCTCTTCAATTACCCAAGGAAAGAAAATGTCATGATTCTTATTCTTAGTGTATTCTATTTGTATCCACAATAAACATCGTCTTAGAAAAGTTTTAGGTGATGGGATTGGATTTATGAGATACACACTCAAAATTGGAAACTATCTTATTTATCACATCACTTTCCTTCCTCCCACTTCCATGCCTCCCATTATAAGCATTTGAACATGTCTAGATTTCTACATGATCCCCAATCTAAATGTGTTTCATCCTTATAAATGCCTTCCTAATAAGGAGATTTTATCTCATCTATGTGTTGTTGCAAATAATCCAATATCTGCCTTTATGTGAATCAATGTTACATCCTTTTTATAAAAAAAATATCTTCTTCAAGCATGTTACATGTATATATTATGAAATATATTGTGTACCAATTCATATTGAATATTGAAATTGCACTTTGAAATTTATATGTCCCTTGTTAATTAATGTATGCACCTTACATACATAAATAATGAACTCCTAATTATGTTTACACTTGTATTTATATATCATAGTTATATTTATATTCATTTTTATCATTTACTATTAATGTGTGAGTGTGTGTATATATATATAAGTCAGCTCTAAATACAAATGTACATGTATCCAAATTTTCAATAGTACTTCTCTAATCACATTCCATATTCATGTCAAAAGTCTAATCACGAATCTCAAAGAATTTTCCATTAACTTCAAAAAAAAATGACTAATTTCTCTCTTTAAATTCATAATCAAGTTTATCAAAACTGGTACGATCTCCCATATAGAAACTCTCAAATACTTAGAACAACAGAATGGATTCCCCGCTAAGAGGATCATATCTTCATAACCCTCATTCATGTCCATTACCCCCCCATTGCTTGTAAAATACTTCATTACAAATATACATTTTTATTTTCCACGTAATAAAATTAAAAGATAAGCTATTAATATAGACATTAAGATATTTAAATGTACTATAAAGAGACGATATTTTACAAAGGTAATAGTTTCCACTTTTAAGGAAATACCTCCAAAAACACCTTATGTACGTAAATATCCGTCATCTCATAATGTGCAAAAGATGTAGTGATTAAGTGTAAAAACATATGTACACACCATAAATAGTCTTGAATATCCAATCAAATTAATTGGCAATGGAGGTGGTTGTTTGATTGATTTTCTAAAGATGAACAAAATCATAGCCCCCAAAAAAAGGAAATAAAACCATTATCACAATTTTAATGAGCCATAAGACAAATATCCAACTTTGTGGTGAATGAAATTGATTCTCAAATGCTATTCCAAACATTGTTCAAAGTGTTAATCATTTATCATATTTTTTATATCACAAAAGTGTGATTATTTGCATAATGTTGCATTGCGTGTGTGGATATATCATTATAGAGATTCTCACTTTAAATACCAAGACTTGCAAGTTTTGCATATCCATATATAGCGAGTAAAAGATCACTATTGTGTTACCTCATTGAACTAGAGCATGAATATATTTCTTGAGGTAAATATAGCCTCATACCACAACATACATCTTTTTGTATTGAATCTGTTAATGTCCCCTTCTTACATATCATTTGATCAATGGAAGAAAAAACAGGTGGGGAAAAGCTATTAGTTTGGCTTAACCTCTCACAAAATAAAATATTTTACCACCATGTTACCTTACTTTTCGCACCTTAGGGTAGTTCTAAGGCATCCTAACACATGAAATTGAGGGCTATTTGGCTTATCTGGACTAGAGGTCATGCATATACTAAAATTCGTAATATTCTTTTTATGCTTAGGTATGCCTTACAGCCTTTTTTTCTCGAAATAGAAATTTTAATATTTAGAGGTTTTCTCTATAATCCAAAGAACAAACCCGATTGAAATGCATATGCATTAATTGTTTCTTCTATGGATCTCCTACTAGAACACATTTATTTATTAGAAGGCCACCTTCGTCTTATTTATTACATGGTTTTTCTTATTCATCTTTCTTTCTTTTTTTTTTTTTTTGAGAGTACAATGAATTTGGAAAGACACACACACCCAACCTCGTAAGGTAGAGGCACCCATCTTGGGGAACTTTGAGGCATCCAACCCCAGGTGGGACTTGAACCCTAGCCATTTTCCTAGGAGTACAAGGCACATCCGCTAACCCTACATCTCTTTCTTTGTAAATAGCAAGATGAAGAAAAACTGTATAACATAATTCAAAGAATTTTATTTAGTCAATATATCTCTATAGTTAGTATTGTCATTGTGTTTACTTCATCAAGAACATCTTGCATATCATCTCCTTCCGCATTTCATCAATGGATTCCAAACATATACAAGCAAGTATACATTAGAGGTTCTAAACTCAATTGAGTTCATAATTTGTATTTTTAATCCATGCACATGTTAAAACAAATCCATAATTCTTCAAATCTTCCTTTGCTTTAATAACTTTTCTTGCAATGTTACTGATCTTTGATAAAGGACTTTTACGATTAAGCTCATATGAACAAACTGAGATTGATTTTGTACAGAAAAATCTCCACATCTACTGTACAAATTGGAATGCGTTTTTTATAGGAAAATGTACTGCATGTGTTGTTTAAATGAATCTAGCCTAATGGTAGTTTTTCAAAAATCTTGGCGTTTTGGTTGGCTTGAACTGGCAAACCACAAATATACAAAACATGGGCATAGTAAAATATGGGCTTACCCTAAGCATTTGTCAACGCATTTGTCAAAAAGATGCTCATATATTGAGATTCATGTTTGTTTAAGTCCATATCTTACATACGGTTTTCGAATACTCATCTATCACATAATAGATTAGCCTTAAAAGAATGTACAAAACTACTTCAAACCTAATCACCTCCATAGGGGTCTGTTCTGTTTAATCAAGGCCTTTTAAGGATGCAAACTGAGGGGGGGGAACAACACTAAGAGATTGCAGGAGTGGAAAGAGAGGCAGAGATGCAGAGAGACCTGATAATATATCAATGTTTTCAAACAAAAGAACATATCTACTAGATCATGGAATTATGTTATGCTGGATCTAAAACATCAGTGAGAAATGAGAAACTTCTAAAATACTAAGTTTCAAGAAGTTAGCCAATATTATTATGGTCTGCAAATATAAGAAGCCACTACACGTATAATAAGAAATGTGGTGTGTGAGCACACGCTGGGTAACATGTGGATACTAAGATACATTGCTGATGATACACAGGACACGACAGGGAATCCATTTGCTAGAGCACCTTGCAGCAATCTCCTGCATCTCTCCTTCCTATCCCCCATGGTAAAAGAATATCTTACTCGAGCCTCTTGCGAGTTGATTCAGATCCTGGACCACAAGCTCTCTACAGTGTGAATCTTCCCTCAGGGGCATCTAAACCGTTGTATTCAGCCACAAGATGAAGGATGATGCCTCATTGAAATGGGTTGTCTCTGGTAGCCTACAGACAGAGAAGCCCCTCAAACATCTATGAATTAGACTTCATAGATAGGTTCATGTAAAGGAAATGAGAACCCAATTCCCAAACACACGACACCCCTTCCCATCATCTCCCCACCAAAGGGGACCCCTTTTCCCATTTAATGAGGTGTATATTGGTAAAAGAACTATCATCTAAAAAGAGATACTGTTCGCTATAGAAGCTGATCTCAAATGTTATACAACACGAAGACATGTTGTAACATGTTGCATAGAAGTTCATCTTGAAAGGAATTATAAATATTGTCTAGAAGTTAATTAAAGTGGTTCCGATATTTCTGATTATAGCTCTAATTCCGACCTGTAAAGTGCTCGAAAATATCCTTGTGGGATCAACACCGTACAGAGTAGAACCATATCATCAACAATGGTCCAACATGCAATAGAAAAAAGGCACCATTAAATCTAAGTACTCCATAAAAGAGTAAAGCATGTCTGAATTGCCAATATAACAACTGCAATAGATCTATATGCCTATCTCATGAAATATTGCAGAGAAATCAGTCCATGACAGGTCACGAGTAGTATAAATCACAACAAAGCAGCTATGTATTTTCAATAGATATCTATATATCATACTACAAAGACAATGCATTTTTTGAATTGTGTAACACTCAAGAGACTGGCATGCACACACAGGCATTAATGTGTGCAAGTATGCACAGATACACAAGCACATGTATTCATCCATACACAATACATACACTAAAATGGTTGACTATGAAACGACAGGAAAGAGATTTCAATGAACAAAACTGCAATGATTGATTCAAGGGACTTCCATTCTATTGACAGCAGGTGGTCCTAATCCCAAAGGATGAGTCCAAAGGTGATAAGAAATACTGCAGCTTCTGCAACTTTCATATCCTAATGTCCTTTCATTCATAGGGTCCACAAATCGATCTAGAACAAGAGAAGAACTGATAGAGGGTAGCAGTACCTAAGCCTGACATCTATCTTCAAGAAAGGTATGAACCCTCACTGAGTATGGAGAACGAAATGTATAGATGTTTCAAGAAATTACAATAGTAACTCTCAAGGGTAGAATGAGAAAGCATTCGTCCAAATTAAAACCTGCTCTCTTTAGTATTTCAGTCTACTCTTGAGCCCAAATTTTCACAGTTTTGTCCTTTTCCAGAGCTCCAGATGCAATTTTGTTCTCTGTAGGGTGGCATGAAACTGAAAGAACTGCATCAGTGTGCCCCTCCAGCTTCTGTACAATCTGCTTGGACTGAAGGTCCCAAAGATAAACCTTACAGTCTTCTGAGCCACTAACAATGTATTTTCCATTAGTGACGGAAAATGTTGAGAATATGCAATACTTCTTGTTTTCATGTCCCTGGTAGGTCTTCAAGAACTTCCCGGAGTTATAATTCCACAGGCGCTGAAAAGATGAATCAAACACCCTTGTCAGAGGACAATACATAACAGACATATGAAAAGCAATGAGCAACAGTCATAGAAAAACTTTCACTGAAGAGCAGCCAGCCTGGAGACTGACATTTGACTCAATTTTCATTTTCAAAGGAGAAAAATGCATATCAGAGAAATCAAAGCAAACAATACATTCATAGTAGCAATCTGGAATTTTAAACAAAAATGAAAAACAATCGAAAACTATAAATCTCTCCAATACAAGTAAACCTAAACTTCAAGCTTTGACAGATTATGAAATCATAATAGAGAATAGAAAGAGAACGGAAGGACATTTGCAATGATGGGTGCCATGTCTAACCTGCAGAGCACCCTTCTTTAGCATTAAAAGCAGACTTGTTCCTAACATAAAAACAAAACTTGGAAAACTTTACCACCAACACAATTCGACATTGAATACATGCTTGTCGAACTATGTTATTCTGAATGCATTCCTAACAAAATAAGTTTCCGCAATGCCCCATTTCTGCAAACTTCAAAATTCGGCAGATCATGAAATCATAAAGATTGGAAGGACATTTGCAATAATGGATGCAATGGCCAATGCACATTGGTTCAGCTGGGTGGAACTCTTGCCTCTTGAGGCCAGGACAGGGGTTCAACCCCTGCAAGCAGGGGTGGACGTGTATTGGGCCTTAGGCCAGATTTCCCAACCAGTTTCCTTGTCGTCTTCGGGCCGTCACCATTGTACCACCTTCGGGCAACCTACTAAGTTCTAACCCCCTCCCTTTGTGGGATGGGGGGGTCCCATGGGTACTATGCCCACCTTCACTTTCACATGTGCAATTGTTCTTTCCATTAATTCAAGAAAGGGATAGTAGGCTTCGCCTGAACTTCTTTTAAAAAAAAAAAAAAAATTATGATGGATGCAATGTTTAACCTGCAGAGTACCCTTCTTTTGCATTAAAAGCAGTCTTGTTCCATAAAAACAATGCTTGAAACATTTTACCACTAAAAAACTGTAAACAATTCTACATTGAATACATGTTTGTAGAACTATTTTATTCTGAATGCATTCCAAACAAACTAAATGGTCATCTATATAACACATGGAAAACAGGACAAAACAATTATAAAAAAAAAAAGAAAATAAATGGCAGCCCCAAAAGAAGAACACAAAGATGTTGGGGATAAAGGTCCCAACGAGCCTCCTGTATGGCATTACTTTTTTTTTGTGCGGGGAGGGGAGGGGAGGGGAGGGGAGGGGAGGGGACTTGAAAGTTGAAATGTCCAGTGAGTGGGGCTTGAACTGAGGCACTCTGGCCCTCAGTGTTCCAAGGCATAATGCTATCCAATGACATTACGTTTTCATTGGATAGCTATCTTCAAGTCTCAAGAGCTACACACACAATTTCTTACTTGATTTTTTAGCCCATTTATACGGGCTCTATGGGCAATTTTATTATTTTATGATCTTTTGGTCACTGAACATGTGACTCATGAGAACATGTCCAAGTGACCTAAAAGATGACTTATAATAAAACTTTGTCTTCTCATCTCAAATCAAAAGGACATTCTACAAAACTTCAATGCGTAGCTCTGTCTCTCTCCAAGTTCCTATACAAGACTCTCTCTCTCTACTCTCTCTCTCCTCTAATGCACCCTGTTGCCTTGGCTTTCAAAGCACCCAAGGGCTTTTGGTGATAAAAACCCCAAGGAGCCTCCTATCATATAATTGTACCCTTCCATCTGATAGCTCTTTCTGAAAACTATCCATACATATCTTTCTTGTATTTTTTAGCCCAGACATGAGGGCATTATAGGCATTTCTTCATTATTTTTCACCTTATACAGTTTAATACAACTAAGCCCTCCTAAAAACTCACATTCTAAAACTTGTACATGCATACTCTCTCTCCTCCATCAAATTTCTGCACAACCCCTCTTGATACTCTCTCTTCTCTCTTGCCCCCATTCTTTGTCTTGGTGTTTGGAGCAGCTGAACACCATCTCAAAGCTCTCCACAAGCTCTTTCGAGTAACATCAGATCCATAAGTTGTTTCATCGCAATAGATTTGAGCTCAAGTGTTTTCAGCTGAAATCACAGCTGAAGCAAGATTTCAGTTTTTGTAAGAGTTTCATAGCAAAAAAAACTGTTCTTCGGGCTTAAGGACTGTCCCACAAACCTCTGTCGAGTTTCCATACTGTTGGATATTTCTGTTGCAAATGTTTCTTGCAGGATTCTACTTCCATCTCAAGCGGACACACATGTATGAACTTTGTGAGATTCTCTGCATGATGGAATTGTCTATAGCAGATCCCTTGTTCTTAAACACATGAAATTGCAGGTCCATTTTGCTACAAAGTTGAGGCTTTTGCTGATATGAGCTCTCCCATTTGATGTATATTTGTCTTCTGTATGCATCGTGTTTAAAAAACAAAATTAATTGCTTTTGGACAAAAGAAATACTGGAATTTTCTGAGATAATATTCAAATTTTAATATTTTCGTTGAATCTGGACTTTGGAGTCAAAAGTTTACATATATATATACCAAGATGAGTCCAGGCAAACCCCAAATTCACCCTCAAATAGAAGTGCAACTATAAGCTCATGGTACTCAACCACAAGACTATATAGCCATAAGCTCTATTTTGCATAGTAACGACACAATACTATGACATCTCCACTAACGTCTTCAGTACCCAATAGTGGTTGCAGAACTCATTCTCATTCTCATTCTCATCCTCATCCTCACCCTCTCCCTCCCTCTCCCTCCCTCCCTCCCTCCCTCCCTCCCTCCCTCCCTCTCTCTCTCTCTCTCTCTCTCTCTCTCTCTCTCTCTCTCTCTCTCTCTCTCTCTCTCTCTCTCTCTCTCTCTCTCTCTCTCTCTCTCTCTCTCTCTCTCTCTCTCTCTCTCTCTCTCTCTCTCTCTCTCTCTCTCTCTCTCTCTCTCTCTCTCTCTCTCTCTCTCTCTCTCTCTCCCCCCCCTCCCCCTCTCTCTCTCTCCCCCTCCCCCCCCCCCCCCTCTCTCTCTCTCCCCCTCCCTCCCTCCCCCTCTTTCTCTCTCTCTCTCTCTCTCTCTCTCTCTCTCTCTCTCTCTCTCTCTCTCTCTCTCTCTCTCTCTCTCTCTCTCTCTCTCTCTCTCTCTCTCTCTCTCTCTCTCTCTCTCTCTCTCTCTCTCTCTCTCTCTCTCTCTCTCTCTCTCTCCAAAAAAAAACAATGCACACACACCACGAGCATGAACTCACAAGAAGCTCGGCAAACTGAGTTTCTATCACTTCAAGAAGCGATGCGCAAACTCAGCCATAATGAACCCTAGCACAAAACACAAGGAAAAGATGAGAAATATCAAAGAAAAAACACAGTTGATAGGGTATACATGCCTATGAACTGGTCATAACTTGGGTGAACAATCAACAAGTGAAAGCTGCATATATGCTAATATGACAATCATATATACCAATATGAAGCTAGGCAAACTCCAAATACATCATCAAATGAAAGTGCAACTATAAGCTCATGGTATTCAACCACAAGCAACCACACAACTTCACATATAGCCTCGTTCGGCTATTTCCACACAATTGTGGTATTAATTTCTACTTTGACACAATTTTTGCTCAAACGTCCAAAAATTATAAATTTTCGAATAAATTTTAAACATTTATATTTTGCCCTTTTTGATACCTATGTGTGGAAATATAGCCTCTTCCTTCTTTGACGTGAAAAATCTCTTTAAAATCAAGAGACTCGAAAGTAATGGGTTTGATTTGTGGAAGGAGATGATGCAAGGGATCCTCTTCCTTAAAGATTGTGAAGGTACTCTTGTCAAAACATACCAGAGGACAAGTCAAATGCAACATGATCCAATCTGAATAAGACCCCATTACAAACACAAAAATGGTTGTTTCATATAAGATATTGGTGGATTTAAAATGTCTTACTATTGCTTATTAAGAACTGAAGAAGTTGAGGGAAATGTACAAGTGCACCACACCTGTGAATCAGGTGCATTTTGTTGGAAGTGGGTGGGGTTTTGGAAGTGTTGTAGGCCCAAATAATAATCACATATTAAACCCATGATCTTTCCAACACTCAAACCTTCGAACATAACACACCACTTGATGATCAAGAGAGATAAATGACAATAGAGTACAAGAAAGACAATTATAAAAGTGCTCCATCTTAATGCCACTAGACACTAATTAAATGCAAAGGTTTGACTTTTATTTGACTTTATGGTGCCTAATAATGCAATGTTATATAGGATCAGAAAGCTCTCAAAGAGTACTTTCCAATGAGCCAATAAAAAAAATTCACCATCTTTAGACTTTGACCAAATTTTGAGCAAGTACTAGAATTAGGGTTGCTCGATCTTTGGCAAATTTAGGGCATTCTAACATTGTTTTCCAACAATAGGTCCAATATAAAATCACAGAATCTTTATAACACTTAAGCCTTGCACACAAAATCACCTTGAACCAACTAAGATAGATGAATGACTACACAAAAAAGACGAGAGAAGGATATAAATAAATAGTTAAGATGCTACTCTTAAATAACTACTTTGTGAAATAATAATAACTATCCAATTTACCTGTATGTACAAAATTTGGATAAAGGCTGAATATATGATGGATCTAGGTACAAAAATTGCAAAGAAGTGTGCCTAAGAGTTATAAGAAATGAAGATGTGAGTTCGAACTTGTAGGAAAAGCAGCCTGTGTGCTGAGAATAGAGTGAATCTGAAACCTTAACAAAAAATAAGCCTTTTCTCTAATATACGCAGCCACAAGTACTTCACCTTTTGGAGTAATAGGCTTAAAGCACCTAGTACAGCAGCAAGGATAGAAACAGAACCAAGAACATGCAGCAATTTACAAAATCAGTATGTGAGAAAGAGTGGGCTGCAGCTAGACACCTCAAATCAACTCAAAAATACCTCCAAACGTAAAAGCATCAACATATAACCCTTGAGCATAACTTAAGATACTTTTTGTGAGCCCCCTAGGTTCTTTTTATAATGCCAAAAGCCCAAAGGAACAGCCTCCCGCAAAATCCATCTTTCGGTTGTTAGAAGTCATTAAATAAACAATTAGGCACAAATTCCTAAAAGACAAAAGACAAAAAACGTTATCTTTCCCTAGCTACTTCAATGTTAGCGCTAAGCTAAGTCGTATAGCGCCTATAGGCAGGTGAGGGAATTCGGCTATATTACCTACTAATGTGGTGTTGTCTTCGTTACAGCTACCAGTATGAAACCATGATGAGAACTTAATTAAAGTGTGATGATGAGAACTTAATTAAAGTGTGAAAACACTTGAAAAGTGTTATAACTTAGAAATTAGGGTTTATAAACTGAAGATCCATATTAGATTAGATGGTGACTTATTTTATATGGTTAGAAAGCTCTTGATAAGTACTTTCCAAATATTCAATCATATTTTTTACCACCTTTTACCATTTTGACCATTTCCATTTCTGGAAAATGGTGAATTTATATAATTAGGGTTTGCTGGAAATAAGGGTTTAGAGCACAATTTTGACATCATCTCCAACAATCCCCCCCTTGTTGGAAATTTAGTAGGCCCATTACTAATACCACATGTCCAAGGTTCCATAGGTCCAGCATATACAACATAGAATCTAGCAATCTTCCAATATTGACAAAACATGAACATACTACATTTAATCATACAAATGATGAGACAAAGATAGAGAAAGATTAGACAACATGTGTAAAGTGTTACGTAAGCCACTGCTTACTCGTACTATCATATATACCAATGTTCAATGTACAATGTGGGAGCAAAACTCTCAACCACTCTATGTGAACAGAAATAGATGGATGAGTGAATGTACAAATGTAACTAACATATTCAGATGTATGGACAGAAATATGAATATAAATGAGATGTGTGACCTAATAGGTTGTAGAAGAGTGAATATGAGTGACAGAAAGAGGAAAGATCAGTCTAAAACTGATAATCAACAAACCCTCATCTGACTTTAGACTATGGAAGACCCTAAGTCAAACACGTGTGTGAAAAGATCACATACTTACAAAAGTAGCAAAGAATGCTAACGAGTTTGCTTCCGAGATCCTCAAACTCATATGAACATATCTTCCCTAACACCTCATCCAAATATGCATAAAGCATATACGTACTGCTTCTCTTGTACCTATGCCGAATAGGACTCGATATGGATGTTACTTCCATAAACTCCAAGTAGTACCTGTGTGCATAAAGAGAATATGTACCTGAATTCTTAACATAAGATGTAAATCTTATGTTAACCACCATCCAATGTCTTTGAAGAAAACCGAAATCTTCATGTAGAAGACAATCTTCAAATACATCATGTGAATGGCTGATCCACACCACCAAGCTGTTGCGGGGTAAATCCTTTCCATAAGCAAGAGTGTGAGCACACTCTTCTTCTCCAAGAAGAACTCCATAGCTGCTCCTCAACATGCTCCAAGATAACAACATGGCTGCCCCATGTGCTAGAAGCATCACCTCTATTGAGGTACCAAAGCTCTCGAAGCTTTGTGTTGAAACTAGGTGAAGGATACATACAATGAGCTAATGCTTCTTCTTACATAGCTTTGGTTGTCTTGAAATAAAGCACTTCAAAAGCAAATAAAGCTCCACGATCACTATCGTAAAACACACGCGCTCACGTTCATTCGTCCGTTGCCTGATTTGAAAAGCATGACAAATTAAAACACTTCTTTGCGTTTTCGCAGTCTGCCGCCGGCGGGGATCGAACGCTGGTGGGAGCTTTGGAAGCATATCATCTTAGCCACGTCGCCCACACTGTTGTTCTTGTAGAGAGAATAAGACTGAGCTCTAAACATTTTGTACTGTTCTAAGCATAATGAACCATGGAACATTGTTTGACCAATAGGATATTGAAACCTTTGTTTTCCAACAATCCCCACTACAATGTCATATTGGTACAAAGCTGAACTGGATCTGCAAACTTCATAAGTTGCAAACTATCACAAACTTCAAACTTGTACTCCCGAATTGACCTTCAAACCTTTTCTTGAAAAGTCTTCTTCAAAATTGAATTTGACTTTCTTCAAACTTCAAAAACCTGAACTTAATATGAACCATAATACTTGAGAAAATATGCAAACTAGATATCCAATAGTGTTCACATCAAGCAATCACTGCTTGACAACAAATGTAGCAAGTACTGACCCTAAACCTGCTATCTGCTGTCTTCACAAACCTGAAAACATATACTAAGATCCACATATTTGCATTTACCTTACGAAAAAGTTTTCTAAACATACTTCTGCTTTGTCATGTAAATACACTAAACAAAATCAAGAATTGAATCTTGGAACCTGTGACTAACAACTCACAACTTAGTGTATTACGAACAATGTTGGTTCATCTCTGACTGTACTTCAACTCAACTCAACTCAACTGAAATCAACTCATGCGTCTCATCAAAAAATCTATGATGTCATCATGTCTACATCTTTGTTCAATCTGTAAATCCTTCATACCTCTTTCCTTCAGAATCTCGTATAAACATATATGTGCACACTTCTCAAACATACCTCTCTGAAATATCAAGCTTCTCTTCAATAGAACTCTGGAACCTTCTCCTGAACAGGAATATCCTAACAGGAACTTTCTCCATACATTCTCCTTCTTCCTTCTTCTTTCAAAGCTGGAACATAAAGAGAACCTGACAAAGGAAATATAGGAATACCTGAAATAGGAATACCTATAGGTATGACTCTGCATTCTTTTACATATGGCTGAAAATAAGTCATGTTTCATCACCCCCTGGATGACTTAACACTAGTATCCAATATTCTTCAAAGTATATCAGACTTTATGAAATCTTGGACGTCCTTCTTTCAATAAATCTAATCTTTAGTGATTTAGCATTGCTTCCTTAACATCAATACCTGTGTCTGGAGACAAAATATCTGAACCCTTTTATTAGCACTGCAGATGCTAATTGCTTTAATTGTTTACTTTTCAGCTTTCCAAAATCTAGAATAAGGTTAGCTGATCTATATAACAAAAACCTTTATGAAAGCATTTAGGATTCATAATCTTCTACAACATAACAAGTATCCTCTTCTATTTTTCTGCAACACAAATCTGATAGAATTTGAATCTTTGACTTACTTCTTCCAATACTAAGAACTTTCTCAAACAAAGGATAGACAACTAACTCATAAATACTCAAGATCATTCAAGATCTTTCCAACAAAATACTGTGTAGAATCTGCTCTTATCAAACCTTCATGATTGAATGTTTGATTTGTTACCTGAATGTCTCCAAGTGTCCATGCTTCTTACAAAGTTGTAAAACTTTTCTTCAAACAAATCCTTCCCAAGAATCTGCAACTCCTACTTGAAACATAAGTGGACAAACTTCTCACCTTCAGAACTCCAAAAATTGCAAGTTGATACTTCATCTTTTCATATTCTACCTGGGTGAAATGTGATAGTATCTGCTTTACTTTCTTTTGGCTAACTCAACTTCTCAATCAAGTGTTAGGATTGGATGGAACACCTTTTTGAATACAAGTATGTATCCAAAAATCAAGACAAACTCAGAAAGTAGATTCTCCATTGACTTGTACATCAACAAATCTGAATTTTTTGAAGTTTTTTGAAAATACCGGATATGAGGTAACCTTTCCAAACACAAAACTTGAACCCAAGTCTTCAACATCTGCTACAAAAAACTCTTTTACCTCAAGAGTTAGAACTTCTCTGCAACTTGTCATATACCAAGTAGCTCTGTATTGACACTCCAAGAATTCTTTGAGGGAACATATAAGGCTGCTTAAAATCTTCAACTTATATATAACTCATATATATGAGTTAAAACATACGAGTTGTCTTCAACATCTGATGCTTTTCTTTCTCTCAATCCAATTCTTTGTCAAATCTACTAAATCATGGCCAAGTGTAATGCAAAACAAGAAACTGCTTCTTCTTTAGACTATCTTCACACAAGATGTTCTCGTAGACTTGTCTTTGGATGTAGAGGATAAAGTAAGAAAAGTATATGGGAAATATATGAGAAAAGGAAGCCTTACTTTTCTTTTGGAAATTATGGACTTTCATCTTCTGCATCTTTCTTCCACCTAATGATGTCAACGTCTTCATACTTCTCTTCCATACCTTTTGTTCTCTTCATCTTAAAGAGCAAGCACTCTTAACTTCTTCAAATGAATTTTTCTCTTCCTCTAGTGCTAAGAGTAAGAGACAAAACAAACATGGTATACAAATGGAAGTGAACATAGAATCATGTTTTATCATCTCCTCATATCTTCTAATTAAAACTCTGCTTCAAATGTGTGAGATGACTAAATTCACCAATCTTTTGTCTGAATGATGAATTACCTTTCTAGAGTTACCTTCTCTAGATACCTAGATCACATTTTGTATAAAAACCTTCCAACCAACTTACAAGATTGGCTGAAAACAAAACTGATATGCTCTCCACATTTGTCTTCTTAGATGAACTTTTTTGCCATGAAAGAGATCTCTCAGAACTCCTAGAAAAACCTCTAGATACCTGTTTTGATGTAGCCTTTAACTTTCAAATAATGAAAGTGTATAAAAGCACTCCTTGAATCCTTCAAATCTCTTCATAGCTGCTCTTCTAAGACATGATTTCATTTGATGTTGATATGATTCCTTCATCTTCTCCAAACCATTGTTCTTCCTTGAATTTGAAGTTGCCTTCTCTTCATCAAGTCTTGATCTTCAAACAATACTTTCTGTAAAGTATTTTCATACTTTTCCAAAAGTATTCGGCTCCTAACAAATCATCAACTTCATACTCCACACTGATGAATTAACATGTGACTGAATTGTCTAATTCTCAAATCTCTCCTCATCTAGATTAAGTGTGTAATTCAAATGTCAAATGTCAAATGTTAGAAGATGCTCTTAAATCATATGTTGTGAACCTAGAAGTCTGGGAACCTGGGAATTTGAGAGCATGAATGTTCTGATGCCAAAGCCCTAAAGCTCTGATACCAAATGTTGGAAATTTAGTAGGCCCATTACTAATACCACAGGTCCAAGGTTCCATAGGTCCAGCATATACAACATAGAATCTAGCAATCTTCCAATATTGACAAAACATGAACATACTACATTTCGTCATACAAATGATGAGACAAAGATAGAGAAAGATTAGACAACATGTGTAAAGTGTTACGTAAGCCACTGCTTACTCATACTATCATATATACCAAGGTTAAATGTACAATGTGGGAGCAAAACTCTCAACCACTCTATGTGAACAGAAATAGATGGATGAGTGAATGTACAAATGTAACAAACATATTCAGATGTATGGACAAAAATCTGAATATACATGAGATGTGTGACCTAATAGGTTGTAGAAGAGTGAATATGAGTGACAGAAAGAGGAAAGATCAGTCTAAAACTGATAATCAACAAACCCTCATCTGACTTTAGACTATGAAAGACCCTAAGTCAGACACGTGTGTGAAAAGATCACATACTTACAAAAGTAGAAAAGAATGCTAACGAGTTTACTGTCGGAAATCCTTAAACTCATATGAACATATCTTCTCTAACACCTCATCCAAATATGCATAAAGCATATACGTACTGCTTCTCTTGTACCTATGCCGAATAGGACTCCTCCCGATATGGATGTTACCCAAGTAGTACCTGTGTGCATAAAGAGAATATGTACATGAATTCTTAACATAAGATGTAAATCTTATGTTAACCACCATCCAATGTCTTTGAAGTAAACCGAAATCTTCATATAGAAGACAATTTTCAAGTACATCATGTGAATGGCTGATCCACACCACCAAGTTGGTGCGGGGTAAATCCTCTCCATAAGCAAGAGTGTGAGCACACTCTTCTTCTCCAAGAAGAACTCCATAGCCGCTCCTCAACATGCTCCAAGATAGCAACATGGCTTCCCCATGTGCTAGAAGCATCACCTCTATTGAGGTACCAAAGCTCTCCAAAGCTTGGTGTTGAAACTAGGTGAAGGATACATACAATGAGCTAATGTTTCTTCTTATATAGCTTTGGTTATGTTGAAATAAAGCACTTCAAAAGCAAATAAAGCTCCATGATCGCTATCGTAAAACACACGCTCGCATTCATTCGTACGTTGCCTGAATTGAAAAGCATGACAAATTAAAACACTTCTTTGTGTTTTTGCAGTCTTCCGCCGACGGGGATCGAACATTGGTGGGAGCTTTGGAAGCATATCATCTTAGCCACGTCGCCCGCGCTGTTGTTCTTGTAGAGAGAATAAGACTGAGCTCTAAACATGTTGTATTGTTCTTAGCATAATGAACCATGGAACATTGTTTACCTCTATTGAGGTACCAAAGCTCTCCAAAGCTTGGTGTTGAAACTAGGTGAAGGATACATACACTATTGGTGTAAGATTTAATAATCTACACAAATATATATATTATGAATCAAAGGATGTGTGATATGTTATATGAATATTACATACATGCATGCATGCATGCATACATACACACATGCATATATACATACATATACATATACATATTACATGCATGCATACATACATGCACACATACATGCATGCATGCATACATACATGCATGCATACATAAATACATTACATACAAACATGTAGACATACATATATATTGCATACATATTACATACATGCACACATCATACATACATACATACATACATACATACATACATACATACATACATATTGCATACATTTATGTAAGTAGATACATACAGACATGCATATTGCATACATACATAAATACACATGCATACAAACATACATATATAGTATAGGACAGACTCGAACATATATGAATAGATTATCGAGTCTAGATTAGTCCCTACACAATTCACCATTCACGGTTATGTGAGTAGTCAAATCAATCATCATAGAAGGATGTTGTGTAAGTGCTTTACAATGAGAACATGGGAAATCCAAAATATCGGTCCATCTCAAGACGATAAAACCCACAAAGAAAATCAGACATAAATGAATCTCTACACTTCTATAGCTTTTTATGTCTTTCTCATACTCCATGTTTTTCCTATTGCATGTATTAGACATTTTGGACAAAATTTTAAATAATCTCTTATGACTCTTAAGGAAAATATATATTTTTGCATTTCAAAAGAAAATGCACGCAAACCAACACGTTGCAAACATAGAACCATTGCGAAGTTGTGAACCATTCGCAACGCATTGCGAACATAGCAACATTGCAAAGTTGTGAACCATTCGCAGCGCGTTGCAATGCAACCATGGTTTTTAGGCCCACGATCAATATAGGGACAAAAGAGGAAATAGAGACAAATATGGAGAATAGACAAGACATGAGAGAGAGAGGCCAAGCTCCAAATTTGTTCATTATATTCCATGATGAAGTATGTAGTTACAAGATAGCATAGAGCATATGCATGAGGTACAAGCTTCCCATATCTTCACAGTATCCATAGTTGAAGATGATCTCCTTCAAAATAGATAAGCTCCACCTTGCATAACTTAAAGATGATGAAGAGCACTACTCCATCTCTCTCCACAAACTCCAAGAATCTACTCCAAAAGTGATGAATAAAAGTGTCCAAGTCTATTGTTTACAATAGACTATGCTTTTCATACCATCAAAAAATAAAAAAAAAAATTCCCTATAACTACAAACGAAATTCTGCCGCATTTTACAAAAACCCTTATTTCAAGATTTTGTGTATTTTTTAATGTCTTATAGTAATTATTATAAAAATAGTTTATCAAATTCTTATTGAAATATAACATGCTTTTCACAATAAAAAGTGCTTTTCATATTAAATCTAAGAATTAGGGTGATTTTGACCCTCCATTTGTTCCAAATACTAAATGTTATATATCATTAAATAGCTCTTGAAGAGTACTTTCATAATATGTAATAAAATTTTAAATCAATTTTTTACCATTTTGACCAAGCTTTGATTATATAAATTTGTTAGATTTTAACCTAGGGGTGGGATCCCTCGTGGAAGATTGCCCCAAAGCACATATTTCCTAACAGATATAACCTCAGATGTCCTCGTGGAAGATTGCCCTCGTGGAAGATTGCCCTCAAAACACATATTTCCTAACAGATATAACAGATATATTTGTTGGGAATGAAGCTCTATTCTCCACTTCACTTGAAGAGCTAGCCACTGTAAGTTGTTTCTAAAAATACCAAGAAATTAAGTATTCTCCAACAAACAAACAATAACCACTTGTAGGTCTTCTTGAGTCTGAGTCACCTTCCCAATCAAAATCCACACATCCTTAAAAGTATAAGATGTGGTGGTTTTTTAAAAAAACAGAACATAATTCTTTAGGAGTTTGCATAGGTTCACGATCTCATATTTCAAACCTTTCTAGAAGTTTCTTGATGTACCTCTATTGTGTCATACGATTATCCTTGTGAATGAATTCGATGCAAAGAATAATGTAGAAAGCTAAAATCATTAACATCGAATACTTTCTTCAGTTTTGACTTAACAATTATAAACCTAAATCTCTCATACTTGTCATGATTATGTCATCAACATAAATGATGATTATCATCAAAAATTCTTCCTCTAACTCGATAGAGAGAGGAGAAGAAGCTTCTGAGTTTTTAAAACCAATGAAAATAAGATATAAATATATCTTTCCATACCAAGCTCTTTATGCTTGCTTCAAACCATAAAAAGCTTTGATTAGTTTGCAAACCAGATGTTCTTTCTCTCTCTTCAAAAACCTCTAGTTGTTGAATGTGGATATCCTTATGTAGATCACCATTAAAAAAATGTTATTTTAATAGCTAATTGGTGTACTTTCCAACTAAAGAAAGTACAATTCTGACTATGATCATTCTAGGTGCAAAAGTTATATCATAAACTATACATTATACACTATTTTCAACATTCTCTATGTACACTATTTCCACCACTTGTTTTGATACCAATTGTTGGTTATAAAGGCCCACAATCAATATAGAGACGTACGAGAGAATAGACAAACCACAAACTTATTCTTTCATAGATAAGAGCTGCCACGATAAATCTTATGCAAAAAAAGCAAAAAAAAAATCTGATTTTTAGTTGAAATAGACAAAAGTAGCTTTTTTATTTGTGTTGATTTTTGGTTCTACTTTTATTTGAAATCGCCTAGCTTTTTTTGTTTTTGAATGATCGTTGTTGGATAAGAATCATATGATTTACCAGAATTTAAAGTTGACTTTTTAGAATCTTTGAACTTTGACCAGCAATCAAGGACTTTTGACTATCCACAAATGCTCTAGATGCAAACTGTCATATATAATTTGCAAGCTCTTGAAGAGTGCTTTTTGACCCCCACCCCAAAAGTGTCCCAATGCAAAATCTCATATATCATCAGAAAGCTCTTGAAGAGTATTATCCAAATCTGATTTTATTTTTTTCTTGCAAAAATTGACTAATTTTGATCAAATTTTGATCTGATGTGACCTTGGTTGACTTTACCAAAAAATTGATAATCTCTGAAATCTTTCTTGAAATATGTGCAACCCTCTTGTAAGGTTGCTTTTCCAATAGTTTTTCTTCAAATTACAGATCCATTTGTTGTTGATATTTGAGGCTTTACTAAAGCACCCATCCGCTGCAAACTTACTTTAGATATGATCTTTGCGGTTAAAAGAAATAGAATTTGTTGTTGTTTGGATAAAAATGGATTGTTGGATCTTTCTGAGAAAATTTTCAAAAATTAATTTTTTGCCGATATTTGGGTTCTTAAATAAACTCTATTGTTCACACCTTCATAGAAAAAATTTTGAATTTTGGTGCACTTTTGCCCAAAGATCAGAGATTCGTAACAACTTTCAAAAAATATTGTTTTCCCTTTTTATACGCAATCTATGCACAATAAGAGTCTCCTCCTCCTACAATGTTAAAACAACTCTTTGAAATCAACAAACTTGAGGAAAATGGCTTAGATTTGTGGGAGAAACGGATGCACGGAATCCTCTTCCTCAAGGATTGTGAAGGAGCACTTGAGAAGAGATGACAGATGCAGCTTTGTCTACATTAAACAAGAAAGCCATGACATACATTAAGATGGCTATTTCAGAAAAGCTTCTAGTGGGACTTGAAAGGCCTCTCCACTGCATATGAGGTATGGGCCGAGTTGAAATCCACATATAAGAACACTCCACATGTGAACATGATTTACCTTATATGCAACCTGGTTAGCATGCAGCTTGATAAGTCTAAAAGTGTGCTTGAGAACTCGCCACGATTCGCACGTACTCTCTCAATTGAAGGACTCTCCTTTGCCTTCACTTGTTTGCCTTCGCTTGATGACAAATTGAAAGCAATCTTCTTGTTGATGACCTTGATTGACTCGTAGGAAACTTTGGTGTTTTCGTTCTCTAATAACTCAACTTGACCTATAGTTGTTAGCAACATTTTAGCAACGTCCAAGGCGACGGGTTGCTAACGCGTTAGCAACATAGAAACGTTTGGGCCTAGACGTTGCTAAAACGTTGTGAACGCGATTTTTTTCTTTTGTGTTTTTTTCCTATATTTTGATACCCTAAGCTTCATATAGCTAATATATGGTGAAGTGCATACTTTTACATATGTACACATATAAATTATGAATTAAAGTCGATATGCGACATGTCGTATGCATATTACACACATGCATATATATATATATATATATATATATATATATATATATATATATATATATATATATATATATATATATATATATATATATATATATATATATATATATATATACACATATATATACATACATACATACATACATATATACATATTACATACATACATATTACATACATGCATATTACATACATACACATGCATATTTGTAATTACATACATATAAAGTATAGTATAGGATAGACATGGACATATATAGTAAAGATTATTGAGTCTAGATTAGTCCCTACACAATTCAACATTCACGGTGATGTTTGTACTAAGTACTCAAATCAATCATCATAGAAGAGTACCCTTAGATTGAAGGGCCAAGGCCAAGGATGAATTTTGTCCAAGCTCTATAAGTGCATTAGAAGGAGAACATGGGAAATCCAAAATATCTGGCCATCTCAAGGCAATAATAAGGCCCACAAAGAAAATCATACACATTTATATAGCTTTTTATGTCTTCCTCATTGTCCATGTTTTTTATTGCATGTATTGGATATTTTGGACAAGATTTTAAACGATTTCTGATCCCTCCTAGAGAAAATATAATTTTGGGTATTTTTTGGACTTCAAAAAAAATATGCATGCGAAGCAACGCGTTACGAACACAGCAACATTGCGAATTCAAGATTGCGAAGTTGCAAACCGTTCGGAACGCATTGCGACGCAACCATGACCTGACCTTTGCTGATGTAAGGGGGGTTCCATTCTCAATATGGAGATCAAGAGGAAGACAAGTGGTGAGGATATCAATTGTGCAAATCTCATCAAAGCAAGAACAAAAAAAAAGAAAGGAAATTCACAAAGGAGCAAGATCAAGAGCGAGAGCAATTGGCGAAGGCGATTGGACATGTTGTCAAATTTGGTAGGAAAGGTCACAAGAAACTTGATTGCAGATACTCTGAAGCAAAAGAAAAATAAGGAAAAAGAACACAAATGACATAAGAAGAGGCACAACAATCCAAAGGCACAAGATAGCTCCAGATAAGGAGGAAGGCGAATGTGGCCTCCAATGTAGTCACTGAGCAGATATATCTGACTCGAGAATATTTTGTCTCCCAAAATTGCAAAGAATATTTTGTCTCCTAACATTGCAAAGAATATTTTGTCTCCCAACATTGCAAAGAATATTTTGTCTTCCAGCATTGCAGCACATGATGTCTATTCATATGATGCATCTTATGTGTTACACACAGAATATGCTGATCGCTAAAAATGATCCTATTGATGCCCTTTTGAAAGTTGATGATGCACTTTCACATACATAGTTTGTGAAATTAGGTGGATCGTTTCATGTAACTCCTATTAAGGAGTGTTTTGCTACATTTTATGCACGTAACCAATGACCATGGTAACCTGTACCTTGGGAACAATCATCCATGTTCCATTAAACGAATTGGCATTGTACACCTATCATTGGATGGTGCCAATGAGTTGGTCTTGCATAATGTATGTTATGTACCTAGCATTAAGAGACCTCAAGAGTCTTCTGTCAGATGGGCAAATGGATATGCTTGGTTATAGTTTGATCTTTAAAAAGGGTTTATGGAAGCTTATAAAAGGCTCTAGGTTGGTTGTAAGAGGCATTAAGAAAGGCAATAATATTGCTTGTATGGAAAGTCCTTCCTTGGCAAAGTCATATGCATTGGTTGAAACAAATTTCTACATGGAGTTGTGGCAAAAAAGGTTTGGGCATATGAGCCAAAAGGGTCTTGTTATTTTATCCTCTTTGCATAAGTTCAATGCAAACAACACAAAGCTCAAAATTTGTAATGATCGCCAATGTGGAAAACAAGTGAGAATTTGCTTTTACTATGGTGTGTGTCTAGGAACTCTAGTGTGCGTCTAGGAACTATGGTGTGTCTTCACAAGGTATATAAGCCCAAGAGAAGTATGTATGGACTGAAGCAAGCTCCGAGACAATGGTACAAGAACTTATCATGTATTTATGATCAAACATGGGTTCAAAAGTAGCCACGTTGATAACAAAGGACACAGATGGCAGCCCTCCTCATTCTTGTACTTTGATAATATGCTGCTGGTTGGGAACAAAAGGAACAAACTGGATGCTCTAAAACAGCAGCTGAATGCTGCATTCTCAATGAAAGACCTGGTGAAGCTGAACGTATCCTTGAAATGACGATAAAAAGACGATACACAGCAACACAAATTGTATTTATCTCAGGAAAAGTAAATTGAAAAAGTGCTTGACACATTTCACATGGCTGCATCAAAGCCTCTTGGAGTGACACTGCAACCATATACTAAACTTTCCAAGGGTGATTGTGCCTCCACTGATAAAGCAGCCAATTACATGAAGGGTGTACCATATGCATCAGTTCGTGGATCACTTATGTATGCAATGGTTGCAACCCTTGACATTGCCCGTGTGGTGGGAGTGGTGAGCCGATACACTCCTAACCCAAGCAAAACACATTGGGAAGCACTAAAATGTATCGTGAGATATTTGACGGGGACAAAAAACAAGTATCTATGTTATGGAAATAGTCCTTTGAAGTTGAAGGGATTTTGTGATTTAGAGATGGCAAGGGATGTGGATACTCAAAAACCCACAAGTGGCTATGTATATACACTTGCAAAAAGTGCCATTTCATGGTCCTCTAGACTCCAAAGGATAGTTGCATTGTCTACTACAAAAGAAAGTGCCATTTCATGGTCCTCTAGACTCCAAAGGATAGTTGCATTGTCTACTATAGAGGTCAAATAAATTTCAGCGACAAAGGCTTCAAAAGAAGCCATATAGTTGGTACGTCTATGTAGTGAGTTCGATCTACCTGAAGAGGCACCTACACTTGATTGTAATAGCCAAAGCACGATATGTCTAACAAAGAATGCCATGTTTCATGCACGCACAAAACACATAGATGTGTGATACCACTTCATCAAAAAAGTGTCATGAGGATTACACGATTCCATTGATCAAGGTCAATACATCACAGAGTCCAGCATATGCATGAGCATCATTTATGTATAGAAATGGTGGGAATTACATAGCTTAAAGAATCCTCCTTGGTCCTTTTAAGTGGGAGGTTGTTAGGGATATAAAGCCCCAAGGAGCCTCTTGTTGTATGATATTATCCTTCCATTTGATAGCTCTCTTCAAGAGCTACACATACATACTTTACTTGAATTTTTAACCGTTTATAAGGACCCTATAGACATTTTAACTCTTTTGTGACCTATTGGTAACAAGACGTGTGAACATGTTCAAGTGAGCTAAAAGATCACTCTATATAAAATTGTGTCCTCACATCTCAAATCAAGGAGACAATTCTACAAAACTTCAACGTGCAACTCTCTCTCTCTCTCTCCCTCTCCAAGTTTTTGCACAAGGTTCTCTCTCTACTCTCTCTCTCTTCTCCAATGCTTCCTTGTTGCTCCCATATACATACAAGTGACTCTGAGGCCCAAAAGTTCTATATAATTTTTCATGTATACAACAAAATGCAAACCATCTAAATAAGTGTGGCCTACAATTATTCATCAAAGAAAATGAGTATATAAAGAACACTACAAAGACAAACACATAAGAAAATTTAAAAAAATCAGCTGCATAGAAAATGATATAAAAACTCCAACATAAAAGCCTTTGTGGTCATCATTCTATAATGAGAGAGAGCCTAGCACAAATGCAAACAAGTGATGGGAAAAATTAAAGAAAATGCATAGTTGATAGGGTATACACACACATCAAAACTCCGACGAAGCATCCACAAGTGAAAACTACATGTCTCCTCATACAACAATCATAAACAACAAAATTAATCCAAGCAAACCCCAAATTCAAGTGCAATTATAAGCTTATGGTAGTCAACCACAAGACTATATAGCATATCAACTCCATCATGCATAGTATTGAATCAATACTAAGCCATCCTCATTAACACCCAAGGGACTATCGAGGGGTTTGACCTTGGCCAAAAAGACTGAACCATCCTCAATTTGTCAAGTAGAGCATTGGATAAACTTCTACATACTAAAAGACATCCAAGAATTAAAATGTATAGAGGAGAAAAACTTAAGAGTTTGATGACAAAGACTCTAAAAAGCATTGAATGCCAAGAACTTTGGGATCCCATTTAACTTTGCTATTTGTCATTCATTCGACATAAGTGATGAGATTGTGTTGTATCTGCATTTAACTTTAACCCATATCAATAAGCTCCTTCCTAATCACAAGAAAGAACTAGCAATAGACAACTTATTTTCTTACTTTTTTAGCAGCATATCTTTTTTATTCAGAATTTTTATTTCACTCTAAAATAGGGTTTTGAAAGAAGAATTCAAAGCAATCAGATCTGTATTCAAAGAAGTAACCATGAGATTTTATTGATCGACAGCTTTTATTATTAAAACATAAATGTTTACTATAAGTTAAAAACCAGCTTTTTGCCAATTTTTTATGAAAAGAATATTTGCTAGTTTCAGATGCCAACACTCTGCATAAATAGGGTAGATCAGGCAGCACTGGGGAGCATTACTGAAATAATCTTATATTTATCCACTGGTTGTGAGATCTCGGGACAGCACCCATCTGTTGTGGCGGCTGTGGATATGTGTGTGTCAGTATGCTCTAGTTGCCGGATCAAGAGCATGATACATGTACCTGCTGGGTGTTATTTATCACATTGGGCAGATGTAATTGAGAAGCTCGATATATTGCAGCGATTATTAAATCAGTAAATAGCTTAAACTAACATCCATGTAATTCACTCATAATTATTGTGTGATATATCATGTATGGTCCATGGAAATTGGATGACGGAAAATACCATTCTTAATCATAATCCATGATTGCCATGTTATTCATTACACATTGTATAAATGCATCATAATAAGATAATGTTATGATCCATAAGGATTGATGCATCAACACCTTATATGTGGAAGATGTTTATTAATTTTCAGCATTGTAAAATGTTTGTATACTTTGTTATTAATTAAAGTAAATTTCATCTAACTGTGTAGTGTATATACCCTATCTAAAAGATTAAAAATCCCAATTCATATTTCGAGTCTTAGCAATTCAAAGATTTCATATGTGTAAATCTTGTTTTTAATCTCTCCTTTGTTCTCTGACTAGCACACAAATGGCGATCTCCAAGATGGAATTCAAAGAGATGATGGATAAAGCAATGCAAAATTCTAAAAAGCAGTGTAAAAAAATCGCACTTTTCTGCTGAATATAAAAAACTTTTAGATCATGATTTAAATCTCTAAAATGATTCTTATTCAGGCTTTTTTTTAATTAGACCACATTAGGGCCGCCATGCAATGTGTGCATTTGACATGTTTGTGTGATGACCATTTGATTTTGGTAATGTCAAGAGTTCGAAATGATGACTTATCACAGTGTATATGACTTAACTAATAACACATTGTGTATATTATTATATATGCTGTACATGTTTGACACAAATATACTATGTGACATAAAAACAAAAATCTCTTCCTTGGGATGAACAATTCAAATGACTCGTAAGATTTACTTTCACAACTTAATTCTCTTGTTCACACTATGGTAAAAAAACATGGTGTGAACTCAATTAATTCAAATACGGAGATCCTTAAATACACAAGGACAGTGGATGAAATAACCAAACCTCTAGAAGTAGAAACCAAAATATTGTACTGAGAATTCACATTTGAGAGGAAGGTTACTTGGAACCAAAAAGAGAGAGAATCAACTTGATGCTCCAAAGTGCAGAGGGAAACTAATGTCCTAGAATATATCAAGGATGAGATGCAAGGTAAAATCTAGAACGTAATCCAATATGGATGGGTAGGAATAGTTGAAGAAAATATTAAAAAGAGGTCAAATAAGAATAATCTTTGGATACAATTCCCATCATCAAAAGCATCATAGAAAAGAAAGGATGTGTCATGCATGCCTTCTTGATGTTGAAATTCACAACTTCAAGGAAGGGACCTCGGCAAAGAAAGATGCCCAAGCTTTGGAGAAACTCATGGATATGCAAAAATCACCCCCTTCCTATATCCAAGGCATGAAAAATAGGTAAAGATGTCTCTCGACAAATGGCTATTGCTACTAAGGGAAGAAGCAAGAGAGAACAAGATGCTAGAAGAATAATGTAAGAGCGGTGAAGCTTCAACAGACATGTAGCTGCAAGAGCAAAAGACAAGTGTCAGCATGCACATGGATGTAGGAAATAGAGAGTATGAAGAAAATCAACTCAAATAAATCTATCGTTGACTACAAGCACTCACAAAAATTCTCTTTGGCCTTTTCTTTTTTGTTATTTGAAATTTAGGATGTACACTTGGGGGTTCTAATGCATCGTTGTTAGGGCAAAAGCCTCTCATCCAAACACTACTTTAGCCAAAGGTCAAACCAAAGCACATATTTTTAAGCAAAATCAAAAAGTACGTGCATTTTTGCAAGATCAAAAGTTAAAAGATGCAGTTCAATATTATTGATCCATCAGTCAGCCTTCTGTGGAAAAAGGCAACAAAATTGTATCTTTCCACAGTTTTGTTATTAAACATGAATGCATGCATCCCCAGATGCACTAGAAGTTGCAGTAAAGTAGGTTTGTAAGCTGCAAAAACAAAAGCAGGGTCTGATGATCTGGTGAAGACCTTCACAATCTTGAGGAAATTGCCACTTCAAATGTTGCTGCAGTCAATGCCTTACAAAGACTGCAAAAGATTTCAGGTTCTTTTACATCAGCGGCAGTAACCTGCCAGGAAAATTCGGATGACTTAACTGGTGACCAACTTCCAAGCCCATGTTTGGTCAGCTTAAGCCAATTGACTGATTGATCGGCTCAGAAAACAGATAAATCTATCTTTGTCAAGTGGGCATGGCATAATGTATGAAGCTCGAACACCTTGGGGGACATGCCAGGGTTGAAGTACGACCTATGGCCTCAATGTGCAGTAAGAATGCCCTGGGTATGTGGGCGTGTTTCGAATTCATGTCCAAACTCCTCTTTTCTTTTTTTCTTTTTTTTTTTTTTTGTGGGGGGGGGGGGGGGGGGGGGGGGGGGTTCTGGCAGCAATTATCACCCTCTCAAATTTGTACAGGATTGGTTCTTGTAATTTTTTGACTTAGGGTGAGGGTGTAAATTACTGCCCCTATATTCGCAGCTACTAACATCCGCACTTCAAATCACATGTCATATCCATTCCAGGAATCAAAAAATTGATAGACCTGACTTCACTACGACTGTCAACACATCAATCTAGTTGAATGGTTTTACACCAGAGTCAGTTGAATAAACAGCAAACTCCCATGCACATACAACATTCTTTGATGTTTGTTCAGCTTATTTCTCTTAGAACTTCTATACTCTCTAAAAACTGTTCCCATTCAGCATGTCATCAGAGACATTTTAAGCTAAGCTTTCTAGTATCCTCGAAGTTGTCTTGGAAGAAATTATGTACTGTCAAAAAGGAAGCCATAATGCATTTGTTTGATGAAAACTTTCCAAAACGAATCTGAAGAATTAATTACGATCACAAATTTTACTCTATACCCCCCAAACAAAAAAAATGACAAACACAACTGAAACTAAGAAATAAAAAATGCATGCAACAGACAACAGATCAAACATATGATGAATGTAGGATAATTTGTAAGACAATATGATGGAAGTTAAGTGTAAGACTATTTGTTGCCTGCTGCCTGAGGAAAAATATCTTCAATAGTAGGCACAAAGAAATACGTATTCTTGTCCTAGTTCTTAAAATCCGACCATTGGTGAAAATTAAAGACCAGAGACAAAATAATGACACTTTGTAGTACAAGATTTAAATAATGACGATGCGAACAGCCTCAATGTCTCTGTAACCCATCCATCAATTTCCATGGACAATGAATGTCAAGGCTTTATTATCTATATTCTCAGATGTAACTTTGCAACCAAAAAAGTAGATTTTTTTTTCAATTAAAAATAAAGGTCCTAAGTGAGGCTGGCAGAGTCGAAGGCTTTAAAAAAACAAAAACATTCTGACAAGAGGATTTAAAATACAAAAAAAGAAGTAGAAACTTACAAGCGTATCATCCAAAGTGCCGGCAAGAATGAACTTTCCATTGGGAGAGAATTTAACAAAAGAAACAGGAGGGTTCTTGTCGTCTATGAGCGTTTTCAGGCAATGTCCTGTAGGCGTATCCCAAATTCTGCAGAGACCATCATAGCTGCTAGACACAATCAGAGACCCATCTCTGTTAAAATTGACAGCAGTAACCGGTTCCGAATGTGCAGGAAGTGTCTTCAAACACTTTCCAGTTTTTACGTCCCAAATACGCACTGTCTCGTCAAAAGAACCGGAAACAATTAAGTTTGACTGTGGGTTGAAATTCACACAAAACACGAAATTCGTATGGCCTTTCAAAGTTTTCACGTTCTCCCCTGTCTGCACGTCCCAGATGCGCAGAGTTTTATCGTCCGAGGCAGAACAAATGTACCGGGAATCCGAGGACCACGCGATATCAGATATTCCCTCTGTGTGTCCTTCCAGAACTTTCCGGCAAGTCCCATCTGAAGCGTCCCATATCCGCACAGTTTTATCTGCAGAGGAGCTTCCAAGGAGCTTCCCATCAGGCGAAAATTTGACGCTAGAGACGGCCCTCTTGTGGCCAGTCAAGGTATGCTTGAGCTTGTAAGGGACGTAAGCTTTAGCTTCTTCTTGTGACGCCTGCATTCTGGTTTTCTAGAAGGATGCTGGAAATAATACACTACATGCTACAGATGTCGCGCTACATATTACAGATGTAATGCATTCCAAGTCCCAACGAACAATACATACATTGTGTAAGCGGTGGCCGTGAGGCTCTCTCTCCCACTCACTACTTAAAGTGCTAGTTTTGAAGTGTGGGCACCAAATTACACATACATGCATGAAAGCATTCGTGCACATGTATATAAAATATAGAGATGGACATTGTTTTGTCCCAAGCCGCTTGTAAGGATGGTTGGGCCGTCGTCTCTTGAGGCGGGAGCGAGGGTTCAACCCCACCAGCATCATGTAAAGGACATGCTTAACATGGAAAGTTGTATCTCGTGGTTGATAGGGTTCAACCCCCACCAGCACCATGTAAGGGACATGCTTAACATGGAAAGTTGTATCTTGTGGCTGATGTGCCATTGTTTGTCTTGCCTCGCGGTAGTTGTGACTGCAGTTCAACCCAACTATGTAAACTCCTGTTCTTGTGGGATAAAGGGGTCCCATGGATACTATGCTCTTCCTTGTACAGTTGCAATTTCAAAGTTAAAATCTGGAGGAGTAGGCCTCGACCGAACCTCCATTTAAAAAAAATATGTATACATGGGTACTGCGATAGGTTATTGTAATTAATATAACAAAGTGTATCATAATTAAGAAGATCACTTTTTTAAGGAAGTTTGACTTTGCAATCTACTTTTCCTTATAGCTTGGATTGATTAGAAAGTACAATAGTGAAAGGCATAGCTCCATGGGACCCCTCTATCACACACAAGTAGATGTTGAAGACCTAGCACCTACGAGTAATAAACAAGCCCATAGGCTCCTAAGGCTAGAAATTGGTTGGGACATCCTTAAGGCCAAATGAGGAAAGTTGTTGCAAGGTTGCAAGGAGAGCATTCGAAGGCCAATCTCCAAAGGGAAATGGTTTTACATATAACAACTACATGTGGATGAGGCGTGTCCTACTAGTGCAGCCCACAAGGTTTGAACACAAATCCTCCCCAAAGGAGGCAAATGACTCAACCACTCAAGCTAATATTGTTGTGCTACTTACTATCATGTGAACTCTAGTCGTTATGGATCTTTTGCATTGCTTTTTCATACATTGGCCATCTCTTCTTCTCGTGCCCAAGAAGCTACTCGGTATGGTAATCTCTTGCTAGGATTTTGAGTTTACAAAGGCAAATCAACTGGAAACAAGTGTTACTTGGTGAAACAATTGGTTTCTCTTCTACCTTGTGGAGCGCCATTAGAGGGGAAGCGTTCTAGAAGATATGGAAAGAAAGATGTGCACTCAACTTTGGTGCGCATCCGAAAGAATGGTCAATTGAAAAATCCCTCGATTTGTTAGGCATAATAATATGTAATTGTAAAAAAACACTGCCTTTCAAACACCATAGGATGTTTGTTTTGGAAAACAACAAGATTACAAGCATGTGGATCGCTTATTTTGGTATTTTTGAAACTCATTAAATCAATATTACAATGTAAAAATAGAACATAATTGAACAGATACATCTAGAGTATTGTGTTCGTTTGTCTATTTAGACTTTAAAATAGTTGTAACAGTGATCGTGAAGAGCTAGAACAAAGTAGATCATGACCACAATCAACTAAAATCATGTGCTCAACTACCAAGTTAAGATTTTTGTAACAAATAATATCTATCCAACATAATCTCCACCGATCATTGTGAGATTTTTTGAGACCATCGAGTAGAATTAAGGATTCATAAGCCCACGCCAACTAGTTTATCATATAGCTCTAGGTGAAATCGATCACGATCCACCTAAATATCTACCAAACTCTGTAATGTAACCTACGTACAACATTCATAATCACAAGGATGCATGCACACGTACATACATGCATGTATGAGTGTGTGCATACATATACACAGATAAATAATAAATACATGCATATGTGCATATATATATATATATATATATATATATATATATATATATATATATATATATATATATATATATATATATATATATATATATATATATATATATATATATATATATATGTGTGTGCATATGTATGTACATACATACACACATTACATGCAAATATATGTATGTATGTGTTTACATATGTACATACATACATACACACATACATGCATATATACATATGTATGTTTGTACTTATGTACATGTGTATGTTCATATATACATATGCATGTACATCCATACATGCACGCTTATGTACATAAATACGTTCATACATACATGCATAAATATGTACACTCATGCATGCATACATACATACATACATATATACATACATACATACATACATATATATTTACATACAAACATACATACTTATGAACATAAATACATGCATACATCCATGCATGCATATATATGTACATATGGACATATATATGTACAAACTTACATACATACATACATTGCATACATACATCCGTAATGCATACGCATGTAGTAAGCAAAATGAGTTGTTATGTGTGCATCTCACTTCCCAGTCATATACCCCCTTTCTAAAATGGATAGTATCTAGAGTGATCCATGTTGAGATATCACGCTTGACATGTGATGATCAAAGATGGCATGTACCACTTTCCATTTCTCTCACGTGTATAGTGGTTACACTGATATATGTCATGGATATTTTTAGTGAGTTTTACCATATATACCTATCAAAAGTGATGGCACATTTATTTCTTGTCAACTCACTCATTCACAAACATGAAGGTTTTATTTATGTATTGCTCTTTATATATTGTACCAGTTGCATTGTTGTATTTTTTCATTCTTGTATATTATTTGTATGTAGTAGAAAAAGTAGAAGAAGATCATTCTTCCTTGCATCAATCTATGTATGCTTCTTTCTTTGTGTGTGAGAGTGTGTGAGAGTATGTGAGAGATCTCTCCTTTATCTCCTTTCTCTTGACATGGTATTAGAGCTAATGTGGCTATAGAGAGCTCATGAAGAAGGTCGACAGTGAAGAGTCCATGAGAAGGCATGGAGAACAGATGCTTCACGAACAATCTCATATTGCTATGAAGTTTGTTGTGTAGGTAGAAGGAGCAATTTTGCTCATAATTTAGTTTTGGAGCCATTTTGACCTCTATTTCAAACCCATAAGGTGGGGCCCATGGAAAAAACAAGTAAGTGTAGGGCCCATGGAAAAAAAATTTAGTTTGCAAAGATGTAACTTGCCTTTTGTTCATCATCTCCTAGATATTCCACATCCAAAATTTCAAATGTTTCCATGTATTGTTGATATATGAAAACTTTTTTTTTTAATCAAATTATCAAGTTACAATGTGACAGTGTTCAAGCAGAGGTATTGCTTCTAGTGTGTTTGCAGTATTTTAAATAGATATAGGAACAACAAATGCTAATGGAATAAGCCAACTTATGAGCAATAAGTTGGACAAGAAAAACTTTCATGCTTGGATAGAATGACGGATTTCTTGATAGGAAAAAGCATATTGGAAGTACATTGAAGGAGATAATGAAGACCCTTTGCAGTTACCATAGAGGAGTCAGATTGCGGACCAGTTAAGAGCATATAAAGAGTGGAATCAAGGAGCATGGAAGTTAATGTATTAGTTGTCTGTTGGCATACGAGATAGCATGATCGAGCACATGTAGGATGTCAAAACTCTAAAAGAGATTGGAATAGTTTGGTCACATTGTATGAGACCAATATAAAAGCACAAAAATTGCAAATCAAGACTGAGTTGCATACACTATAAGAAAAGAGCATGTCGGTAAGTGACTACACCTAAAAATCAAAAGCATATGTGAGTCACTTGCATCTCTTCATGTCAACATAAATGATGAAGATAAGGTTGAAGTGGGCCTTCATGGTTTAGGGGTTGCATATAAATAGTTCATAACTGCTATTCAAACTAGGGAGAATATTCCAAATTTTGATGAACTTGTGTCCATGCTGATAATTGAACAAAACAACATTGGTGAAGATTGAAACTCCCAAGGAAAGACTGCTTCTAAGTAGGTATTCTACTCTAGTTGAGGAAGAGGCTGAGGTAAAGGCAAAGGCTTTGAAAGTGGAAGAGGAACCAATAACTAGGATCAAGGTCAACAATAGACCAGTGTGGAAGGTAGATATAGTTTTGAGGAAAGGGGAGCCAAAGAGGCCTCAAAAAATTACAAAGAAATGATTCAAGTAATGACTAGTAAAGGATATTGAAATTATGGTAAACCTGGTCACTTTGAATATGATTGTAGGCTAAGGAATCAAAAGAGTAGAAAGCAACAAAATAACTCTGCATCCACAAGTGCAAATGATTTAGGGAAGTTGTTCAACATGCAAATCTGTAGAGGTTGAATTTCATCCAATCAAAGGAGCTTGCCAATGGACTACCAAATTTCAAGGTTGTAGAGATGTAGAAGGTATGTGAAGCATTTCAATTTGGTAAATAGTTAATGGCATCATTTCTGCATGACAAACATGTTAGTGAGAATGTGCTAGAGATAGTGCATACATATGTTTGGGGACTTGCAAAGACCACATGTATGGGAGGTTGAAGATTTTATGTCACTTTCATTGATGGTCATACACAAAAAGTATGGGGATAAGATCTCATGGACAAGGTGAATTCATATCAAATGAATTCAATAGCTTTCCAAAAATTCATGGAATTCGAAGGCAATATTCATGCAAATACACACCACAATAGAATGGCATTACTGAATGGAAAAATAGACATATTGCAAAAATAGCAAAAGCCTCGATGGTTGAGAAAAACATGCCTCATTATTATTGGGTAGAAGTTGTACACATTCGTGTACATCATGAATAGAAATCTCCGATTGTTGTTGTACATCAAATTACACATGAAGAGAAGTTTACAAGTAAAAAGCCAAACTTATCGCATATGAAAGTATTCGGTTGTATTTCATATGTACATGTTCTGAATGCGATGAGGATGAAACTTGATCTAAAAGCAAAAAAATTGTAAACTTCATTTGGTACTCCTTTGATCAAAAGGGATAGAAATGCTACAAGCCAATCACACGCTAGGTGCAAGTAAGCGGAGATGTGGTATTTGATAAAATGGAAAGTTATTATGCTAATGCAAAAGAAGGACTTAATGTCGAATCAAATGATAAAGGAATGTTGAAAACTCAAGTGTGAAATCTCAACTTCTAAGTGGACCAAATGTGTCACCTAACAATAGTTCCAACTCAAGCCCATGGAGTGGAAGATTGCATAGAAATTTCAATCCAAAAAAATCCTCAACTACATCCAAGAAAGGTGAAGAGAAGTTTTTTGTTGATAATAAAACATCTATAGGTTAGAAAAGATCATTGATGAGGAACATGGATTTCCCTACGTGAAGACTCTAGGAGTAAAAAAAGGCATGCACAAATGATACAAGACGAAGAAGTGACCCAGGACCAAGAAGATTTGGGAGGATGCAGAATTCACTCTAGCAATTAACATATGATAGCTACATGGCCCATCATTGTGCTTACATGACCAAGGTAATACAAGATGTTGAGCGTTCTTGTTTTGAAGATGCAATAAAAAATGTAGATTGGGAAAAAACTATGCATGAGGAGATGGTTGCACTTTATGGAAATGAAACATGGGTTGGTTCCATTGCCGCAAGGAAAGAAACTCGTAGGCTACAAGTGGGTATACAAGGTAAAGCATAATGTTGATGGTATCATAAGCAAGTATAAAACATGATTGGTGGCAAAAGGATATGCACATATATATGGCATTTATTATGAGAAAAAATTCAGCCTATTAGCTAAAATGGCTATTGTTAGAGCACTTGTTGAATTGGCTACAACAAAAGGATGGATTTTGCATCAGATGGATGTGAAGAATGCTTTCTTATATGGAGAGTTGAATGAAGAAGTATTCATGGACCAGCCCCTCATGCTTGGCATGCAAGGATCTCAGATTATTTAAATTCAATTGGATTTTCTATGTGTGATGTGAATCACTCATTATATGTAAAGAATGTGGATGATGGAATCATAATTGTGGCTATTTATGTTGACGATTTGATTGAAGATGGTGTTAATGAAGAAAGCATTAAAGAGGTAAAGCAGCTCCTTATGCGCTAATTTTACATGAAATATCTTGGTGTTTTGCACCATGTTTTGGGCATTGATGTTTTACATACAAAAACAAGTATACTGATGTTCTAAATGCAATATGCATTGCATATGCTACAAAAGTATGGTATGGTTGATTGCAAGCCAATTTCTATGTTTTTAGATCATAATTTGTAGTTGGATACTATTGGAACATCAAGCTTACACTATGCTTGAGGTGGATTTGATCTACATCAAAAGCTATCGCTTGGATTAAATCAAAAGAATATCCATTGAAGCGTTCTTTTACCTATGTTCATTTATTGTATTTTTTTAAAATATTTTTCATGGATTATTTACCACTGTAAAAGTCTAGAGCCTTACACATGTAAACGGATAAAAAGAGGGCCCAAATTCCATGAATTTGTGGTGTTTGAGTTGCAATCAATCAATCACTTAGAAGTAGATCAAATTAGATCTTCACTTTTCCTAGATTGTAGGAAAGTGAATTAATTCCCTCCAACAACTAATCCTACCTTCATTTGAATTCAAAATCCACTTGTAGAAGTCGTGGAGCACTTCAAGAGTTTATATAAAGAGTTCAAATCACTTGTACATTACATGGAAGCAATATACATACACTTGTGGCCATCATTGTCTTGATCCTTCATTTTCAGCATCATCTTCTTCAACAACAGTAAGTTTGCAGAGGTTGTTGCTCTCTCTACACAACTCTAAATTGGATGATTGATCACTCATATGAAATTTATTATTGTCTATTTTATGTATGTAAATTTTCAAAGCATTTGATTCACTAGATTGGGAGAAATCTCAGTTTTTCTGTCTCGAGTTCTATCTCTACCCATTCCTGAAAGATTGGAGGCCCCACTATTGAGTGTTTGATCCATTCCAAAAGCATATTTTGCTTGTTTCTTGTAATCTTGTGCATTTTATACACTCAATCCTATGTTTATCACTCCTTAATCATGTTGGTCACTATGAACATTTGAAGTTGATTTTGCATCCAAAGATAGTAAGTTTATTGAGCTAGTCAATGTGCAAACCTATTTGTTTTCTATCGAATCTTTCTCCTTGATGATCCAAAGTACATACTGCATTTTATTACACTTATCACATGCTTATAAGTTCTATTTGAGTCTCCATAAGCTCAAGGGTTGTTCTTGTGTCAGTTGGTTGGTCCGGACTTTGTCGCTTCGCAACTCACTTTTCTACTGCCTACAAGCTTCTCCAAGTTATTTCAATGGTATCAAAGCTAGATCAAGATGGGTGACGGCTTTCCCTCGATGATTGAGAAGCTTGATTGACACAATTATGCAGCTTAGAAAATCAGAATGGAGGCCTATTTGCAAGGTAGAAATCTTTATGGAATTGTAGCAGATGATGAAGTTATGCCTATTCCAAGATCCAAAGGAGGACCTACACAAGAGGAGATAGATAAGCTCACACTTTGGTGTGCAAGGGATGCGCAAGCAAGGTCATACATACTAACCTTTATCTCTAACTTTCTATTACCACATATTAGAGGATGCAAGATATCTCAAGAGACTTGGGATGCCCTAGAGACTTTCGTTTCTGCTAGTACCAAAGCAAGAAAGAATCATCTTTGGAATGAGTTCAACCAAATGAATAAAACACCTAAACAAACCATCACAAAGTTTGTTACCAAGGTCAAGGAGGTTGTGGATGAATTAGCATCCATTGGAGAGCTGATTGAAGAAGAGGTTATCATGAGGCAAATTCACAATGGGATTTGAAGTGATAAGCAATTGCAATCTTTCACCAGGGCTTATGATCTCATCATGGATGTGCAAACCCTAGAGTTCAACATCTTTCTTGGACAATTGTTCAATCAAGAGGCCAACAATAGCATAAAGGAAGCTAACTCCTATCATGGTAATTCAACTAATGCTCTATATGCATATAAGGAGGACAAGAAGTTGAAAAGAAAGAAGAAGGAAGAAGATGAAGAGGAGACTTCCCAAGCCAACTTCGCAAGCAAAAGCAAGTGGAAAGGGAAATAGAAAGGATCAAAGCATGACAAAGACAAAGTTCAGAATGTTCAACCTTGTGCCATCTATGATAAGACCAACCACACCATTCAGAATTGTCGGTTCAATGGGAAGACCCAAAAATGCAGTGGAAGAGGTGGACGTGGAAGCAATAGAGGCAGAGGTGGATAAAACTTCAACAATAACAATAGATGCCATAATAGAAGGGAATTAAAAAATTATTCAGAAGATCAAGCACATAAGACTCATTGCTTCTAATGAATATAAGCCACAAAGAAAATAAAGAAGATGATCATTTGTTCTACATAGATTCAAGATGTTCAAATCATGTTGCAGGCAACATTGCTCTTCTATCTGATTTGGAAAGTCCAAAGCATAGACATGAAGTTCAAAAAGGGGATGACACAAATCACAATGTGGATAAGATTGGTAATGTCAAATATTCCAATGGAAGGACAAACATTCTAAGTAAGGTTCTCTATATACCCACTATCACTAAAAACCTAATAAGTGTAGGCCAAATAGTTGAGAAAGGCTATCAATGCAACACATCATCAACAGGTGTGATGCATGTCAAATTGAAAAGGCACAAAGATAACCATTCCACCACAAAGGCTACATCCACAACAACTTATTGGACTTAGTACATACAGATGTATGGGGACTAAGTCAAGAACCTTTGTTCACAGGATCAAGGTATTATGTCTCATTTATTGATGACCATAGTAGATGGACTATTTTGTACTTTATCAAGAGTAAGAATGAAGTGTTTGATTGCTTCAAAAAGTATCTAGCATATGTGGAGAATCATACAAGTAGATCACTCAAGAAACTCAGATATGATGGAGGGGGAGAATACTTCTCCAAAGAGTTTGATGAGTTCTTGCAGGATAAAGGTATCAAAAGGGAAGTGACTACTAGGTACTCTCCTCAATTGAATGGAATTATAGACAAGAGAAACAAGACATTGGTTGGACCAGGAAGAACAATGCTTGAAGAGAAGAGGTTGCCACATTATCTATGGATAGAAGCTATTTCAACTATTGTGTACCTTGTCAATAGACTACCATCCAAATCACTTCAAGGTATGACTCCTTATGAAGCATGGCATGGAAAAAAACCTAGTCTTGGACATTGCAAGGTGTTTGGTTGTTTATCTTATGTTCATGCACCATCACAAATAAGAGGTAAGCTAGATGAAAGGGCAACAAAGGCAGTGCTTATTGGTTACGAATCAGCTCACATGGGTTACAGGTTCTATAAATCTTCAACCAAGGAATTCACTACAAGTAGAGATGTTGTGTTTGAAGAGCACAAGTATTGGTATGATGAAGACAAACAAAATGTAACTCTACCATATGATCTTGAATCTCATTCTCATCAATTCGGATGTAAGCATGATACACAGGTCTAACATCCAAGAAGTGATACAGATGATGAACAAGATGAAAGGGAAAAGTATTACAAACTATGGAAGTCAAGAGGCAAAGCAAAGATGCAGCAGTGTGGAGACTTCTCTAAGCAAGCTCCTAGAAGATCAACAAGGAAGAAGAAACATTTGTTACAAATCATTCAAACTACTTGGCAAAAGATTCAATTTTAGAGGAATCCTCAACCTATGAAGAGGCAAAGGGAAACCCTAATTGGGAAAAGGCCATGAAAGAATAAATAGATGCATTGAAGGAGATGGACACTTGGGATTTGGTTCCAATGTCATCCAATCAAAAGGTAATTGGTTGTAGATGGGTGTATAAAGTTAAAAGAAACTAAAATGGATCAGTTTGTAGGTACAAGGAAAGATTAGTTGCCAAATGATGCTCACAAAATCATGGTATAGACTATGAGGAAACATTCTCACCAGTTGCAAAGATGACTACAATCAAAACATTGATAAGTGTAGCTGCTACAAGAAATTGGAGACTCCTCCAACTTGATGGGAAAAATGCATTTCTAAATGGTTGGATAAGTGAAGAGGTATACATGTCACAACCTCCAGGTTTTGAAAACCCTAATCATGCATCCTATGTTTACAGACTTAAGAAAACATTGTATGGATTGAAACAAGCTCTTAAAGCTTGGAATTACAGGTTGGTTACATACCTTCAAGATCAAGGATTCAGACCTAGCAACTCAGATCCTTCTTTATTCATCAAAAGGGATCACAATGAGGTTATCTAACTATGTGTATATGTAGATGATATTATTGTGATAGGTCATGATCTGAATGACATTTAAAGGATCAAGAGACACATGAAAGAGGAGTTCAAAATCAGTGACTTAGGTGAGCTCACATATTTCTTAGGTATGTAGGTGATATACACAGATCAAGGAATGTATTTTGACTCGGAGGAGATACATTCAGGATCTACTTCTTACGTTCAAAATGGAGAACACAAAGCTTGCAGGTACGCCTTTGGAAATGAATCATAAACTTAGTGTTTATGAAGGTGAGAAAATTGAAGACATTAAAGAATATCAAAGCTTGGTAGGTAGCTTGATATATGCTACTCACACAAGACCAGACATATCTTATAGTCTAGCAGTGCTTAGTCAGTTCATGCACTCACCTAGAGAGCCACACATGGATGTTGCAAAGAGAGTACTCAAGTACCTCAAAGGAAGACTTAATGAAGGTATATTCTATCCTTACTCTTCAAATTTGGATCTCAAAATCTATTCAGATGCAGATTGGGCAGGAGCAAAGGATGATAGAAGAAGTACCTCTAGATACTTAGCATTTACAGGTTCAAAGCTCGTTCCATGGAGTTCCAAGAAGCAACCAATGGTTGCTTTGTCCTCAACTGAAGGAGAGTACAGAGGTTTGACCATAACAACTCAAGAGGCAGTATGGTTAAAAGCATTGTATACAGATTTGGGACTTGTGAGTTCCAAACCTAACATATTTGGAGATAATGTAAGTTCCATGCATCTAGTGGCAAACCCTATTTTCCATGCAAGAACCAAACACATAGAGGTGCATCACCACTTTATCAGGGCGAAGCTCATGGCAAAGGAGATTGACATTTCTTTTGTTCCAATTGAAAAGAAAGTAGAAGATATGATGACAAAGGCACTTGATGTAATAAAGCTTTGTAGATTCAAAGCTATGGCAGGTGTTCAACCTATTAGAGAATGAAGATTCAAGCATACTTTGGCTTGAGGGGGAGCTTTTGGAACATCAAGCTTACACTATGTTTGAGGTGGATTTGATCTACATCAAAAGCTCTACATCAAAAGAATATCCATTGAAGCACTCTTCCATTTATGCTCATTTATTGTATTTTTAAAAAAGATTTTCATGGATAATTTACCATTGTAAAATCATATAGCTTTAAAAATGTAAAAGGACAAAAAGAGAGCCCAAATTCCACAAATTTGTGGTGGTTGAGTTGCAATCAATCAATCACCTAAAAGTAGATCAAACTAGATCTTCAGTTTTCCTAGATTGTAGGAAAGTGAATTGATTCCCTCCAACAACTAACCCGGCCTGCCTTCATTTGAATTCAAAATCCACTTATAGGAGTCGTGGAGCACTTCAAGAGTCTATTTAAAGACTTCAAATTAATTTTACATTACATGGAAGCAATATACATACACATGTGGCCATCATTGTCTTGCTCCTTCATTTTTCTCCATCATCTTCTTCACCAATAATAAGCTTGCAGAGGTTGTTGCTCTCTCTACACAACTCTAAATTGGATGACTCGGCACTCATTGGAAAATTATTAGTGTCTAGTTTATCTTGAAATTTTTCAAAGCATTTGGTTTAGTAGATTGAGAGAAATCTTAGTTTTTCTATCTCGGGGTCTATCTCTACGCATTCCTAAAAAATAGGACGCACCACTATTGAGTGTCTGATTCATTTCAAAAGCATATTTTTCTTATTTCTTGTACTCTTGTGCATTCTATACATTCAAACCTATATGCATTACTCCTCCAAAAGGAGTTTTTCTAATTGTAATCATGTTGGTCTCTATGAGCATTTGAAGTTGATTGTCTCATCCAAAGATAATAAGTTTTTAAAGCTAGTCAATGTGCAAACCTATTTGTTTGTATTGACTCTTTATCCTTGATGCTCCAAAGTGCATATTGCATTTTATTGAAATTATCGCATGCTTATAAGGTCTATTGGAATCCCCATAAGCTCAAGGGCTAGTCTTGTGCCAGTTGGCTGGACTGAACTTCATCGCTTCGCAACTCATTTTTCTACCTCCTACAAGCTTCTCCAAGTTCTTTCAAATACTACAGTAGGTGAAGCATTGGAAAATGCTACTATGTACAGGAAAAGTGTAGGAAGCTTGATACATCTCACAATTACAAAGCCTGATCTAAGCTAAACTATGGGACTTGAGAGTCAACTTATGCAACTTCCCAAGAAACCACATTTAGATGCTTTGAGATGCACTCTACACTATGTGAGTGCTAATTTGGACTATGCATTGTTTTATGAAACTGGTGTAGAATTGAAGGCTCATGTATACACCAGTGTATATTAGGGTAGTAGTGTTCCAAATAGAAGATCTAATAGTGGTTTTTTATTTTCACTTGGGAGTGATGCTATTACATGGATCACTAAGAACCAACCCATTATTTCTTTGTCAATTACAAAGGCTAAGTATAGAGGTGTTGCAATGGTGGCATGTGAGGCTTCACGACTAGAGATTCTACTTGCAGAATTAGGTGTAGAAGTGCAGAAGTCTATCATCATTTATTGTGATCTTAGAAGCATACAATTCACACAAAATCCTATTTTTCATTCTCGAACAAAGCATATCGAGGTACATTAGCACTTCATCAGGGAAAAGGTATCAACAGGTAATATTGATCTTGTTTATGTGAGGATAGATGAGTAGGTTGTTGATATTTTCACTAAAGCACTTGGAGTAGAGAAGTTGAAGAAGTTTTTGAAGATTCTTGGATTAGAGGACATGACGTTCAGCTTGAGGGGAAATGTTTAGATATCAAGCTCAACATGTGATGATTGAGGATGACATGGACCGATTTTCATTTCTTCGACATGTATAGTGGTTATGTAGATATATGTATGGGATACTTTTAGTGAGATTTAATAGATTTATCTACCGAGAGTGATGGCATATTTTTTTTGTTGCTATCTCACTCATTCACAGACATAATATTGTATTGGTTGCATTGTTGTATTAGGTCACTCTTGTATATACTCTTCATGTAATAGAAGAAGTAGAAGTAGATAATTCTTCCTTGTCTCAATCTATGTGTGCTTCTCTCTTTGTGTGTGAGTGTGTGAGAGATCTCTTCCTTGTCTCCTTTCTCTGGACAATCCAACATGGACATGTGGCCATCTTGCACTCTCATGCTACTACCCAAGGTAGGACTTAAGATAATCCCTCAACCTTGGGACCTTAGAAAACTTGTTCTTGTACCACAGACACAAGGAAATGCCCAACTTGGCCTATGTACATCACTCTCTCCCCATTCTAATGATCCTTTTCCTCAATGATCAATGAAGGCAAGTACTCGCGGACCAAAGCTTTTGATTTCCATGTAGGATTTATGAGTGGAAGTCTTGGCTACTAGATACTCTTGGAAAGCACAAGTTGTATATATTATTTTTGTCTCCTATCGAGAGGATTGAACGATGATTTTACTACAAAGAAATAATAGTATTATTAGATTATCTATTAGAAATTAAGTTTATGACATGAGGGTCTGGGAAGTTCATATGGATCTAGGATCAAACATTGTTTGGTCATTCAAATGTAGGGAATAAGTTTCAAAAGTAAGCTTAAACAAAGGTGCTCTTATGCTCTCTAGACAAGCAAATGTGCTTCACCTAGTGGTTAAGTCATATGGATGAGAAGGAGGAGGTCTTGGGTTCAAGTCCTACGAGAGATGTGAGAGAGTGTTTTTGCCCAAAGAGCTCTAAAGCCTTCTAGAAGCATCCACTTGGCTTAACTTGAGTTAACTAGGACATTCGGTGCACATGCACTTACATGGCCAACACTTGAACGGTTAGTATCCACCTATCATAGTAGGAAATCTTACGGAGAGAGCTATATATATATAGGCATAAGGTTGGGACAAGATTCATCCCTCTAGCACATGGTCATCCTAATAGTTAGTTTGTTGCATTGGTATCAGAGCCTATTTTCCATGGAGACCTTGGTGGGTTCATCATCGTCTTCTTCTCCAATGAAAAGATTTTATTGAAATAGTCTTAGGACTACTCTCTTCCTTTCCCTATGATTTGTTGGAGTTTGAGGTATGCAAAAGCACATGAACAACACAAGGAAGAAGAAGAAGCTTGGAGCACAACACACAATACTGAATGTATTACCAAAAGTATGTACAAAGATAAGTAGCACATTAGGGTAATAGGCATATATGCAAGATGAGGGAAAAAAACTTCCTAAAGAGGGAAAAAAGTGCCCCGATGGTTCTTGAACACACATCACTAGCTAAATATATCAACAAATCCCTCTTGGGAGTCATGTAGTGAACAAGAAGCTAGAACTCATGTATAAGGAAGTGCCAAGCTATATGGAATCAATCCACAAAAGGAAGTAAGCCCAAAGCTTTATGTAAAGCTTCAAACTTCTCCCTAGGAGGAGCCTTTGTGAAAAGGTCTGCAATGTTCTCCTGTGTGGGCACATATGCCAAACTGATCTCTCCAGTAGAGAACCTCTTCCTGACATAATGGTAGTGCACATCAATGTGTTTAGTGTGAGCATGGAACACATGATTCCTCACAACTACCAATGCGCTCTGACTGTCAATGAAGATGGTGATGGCAGAAGACTAACCAACACCCAAATCAGCCATAAGACGTCTGAGCCACACACATTCAGCAATCACTCTAAAAGTTGCCCTATACTCAGCCTCACAATCGGAAGTGGCCATAGTAGGCTTCTTCTTGCTCAACCAAGATATACATGAGCTACCAAGCATGAAGCAAAAGCCACTAGTGGACACACAAGTGTCATAGCAACCAGCCTAGTCAGAGTCAAAAAAGCATGTAAATCTGGCTGTAGTGATCCCCCCTTGGGATAAAACAATCCAAGTAGCCGGGTAGCACTCAAGTAGCAAAAGATGCACTTTGATCACTGGCCAATGCTTGACGCCTAGGCAATGCATAAACCTGATCATTTGTGAGACAAAAAACTGAATATCTCATCGAGTAATGCATAAGTAAATCAAGCATCCAACAACTTGTTGATAGAGAACAACATCAAATGCATCTCAAGCATCATGAAGACTCAACCATAAACCTGTCTCCATAGGAATGGCAATAGGTTTGCAATCTTCAAGACCAAAACACTACAATAACGTGTCAATATATTTTGTTTGACAAAAAGCTATTCTGCCATTAACTTGCATAAATTGAATGCCCAAATAATGATGCAAATGCCCCAAATTTGATATCTCAAATGAAGCATGCAAATCAGCCTTAAAATTAGCAATATGCTTCTCACAAGGATCAGTGAGCAGCATGTTATCAATATGGACAACAATGATCAGAAGCACATCATTTTCACTTAACATATAAGGTGCTTTCAGTTGGATTGTTCTCAAAACCACGTGCAATCAGGTAGGCATGTATTTTTTCATACCAAGCATGTGGTGCTTGCTTCAAACCATATAATGCCTTTTTCAACCTACACACTTGGTTGTCATGCCCTTTTTGCACAAAGCCACAAGGTTGAAAAACATACACTTCATGCAAGTCACTGTTCAAAAAATGTAGTTTTAATGTCCAACTAATGTACATTCCAACCATATGAGCTTCAAGTGCACAAATGCTACGAATAGTAGTCATTCAACATGTAGGAGCAAAGGTCTCATCAAAATCAATGCCTCTTTCGAGAGCATAACCCTTTGCAACAAGCCTAGCCTTATACCTGTCAACTATTCCATTAGGTTTACACTTCAACTTGTATAACCACTTAGTGCCAATGGCTTTCTTATGAGGAGGAAAGTCACATAAAGTCCACGTAGCATTTTTCATGATAGCATCATATTCTGATTGCATAGAAGCCATCCAATTTTCAAAATTTTATGATTCATCAAATGAAACAGGATCATTCTCATCACAAATACTAGAGGCAGCCATAGCATAGCAATCTGATGTAAAAGGAGCACTATGAGAGCTTGAAAAAGTAGGATATGATAGAGGTGCATCTAATTTTCTATCATGCAAAGTCTACACCAGCCATTTTGGCATAGTTTTTGCCTCCTCAATATCAGATCTCTCATCAACAAGTGCATCGTGTAAATCTGCATCAGAAATGGAATGATTTATATCATCACATGAAACCTCTAAAGGTTGAGAAGTTGCCTCATTAACACCAAGACAAGAATATCCACCTGTAAAAAGAGGTAGCAAAGTGTCATACATGTCTTTGGAGCTAACTGATGTCTCCTTTGTACATGAAAGTAATGGCTGAATAGCATCTTCCATAAAAACAACATCACAGCTAACCAAGATGCATTGAGTCTGTGGATGATACAGGCGATAGCTTTTCTTTCAGAACTATACCCAACAAAAAGACATTTTATTACTTTATCATCCAATTTCCTACGTTGTTGTTCAGGCACTAATGCATATGCTAGACAAACAAAAACATGCAGGTGTATGAGTCTTGTCTTTCACTAGCTGTCATGAAAGCCAATCAAGATCATGCTCTAGGATTTACCTTTCAAAAAAGGGTGAGCAAAAACCATGCTAGTGGAGACCTCAATGATGGGACGAAATTGTTCTTCTAGTGGACCAAAGGATGGACGAAGGTTGAGTCGGAGCTAAGTATTTTCCAAGTTCATGCTTGATTTCAATACTTGCTTTGCTCTTTGCCTTCATATAGATTGAATCTAATTATCATTGAAGCATGGTATAGGTCTTCACTTTGTTAATGTTTATGCAAATTAATGAAAGCTAAACATGTGACATAAATGTATTGGAAAACACACCAAGCATCAAGAGAGCTTGCATGCATAAAAAAGCTCATGCATAGAAAAGAAAAATATTTGTGCATTTTTTTTCTTTCCAAAAGAATGTTTTGATGCAAAAAATAAAAGTTCAAGGATTATTTTTATACTCTTTTCAATCTTTCTTCCATTAAGAAAAGGTTCTAGGTGCACTCAAGCACGTGCACTAGCATATTCATATCTTCAAAAGAAGCAAAGTTAGTATCTTGTTTGTGCGTAAATGCATGCACAACAAACATGGGCAATGCTTGATTTAGTTTAGGGCATGAAAAAAACATGCCAACCTATGCATGCAAGCACATGCATTTGCATGTATGAGGGGCATGATTTTTTCTAAGTAGATAAATGAATGTACTTTCATAGTAGTTAGCTTACTTTTTAAAGCTCAAGTTTGACATTTTGGAAGATGAAAAACTAGTTAGTTGCAAAGTTATGCTAGCTACAACCTTGCAACTCAAATCACTAGTATATTCTTTACCAAGGTGATACTTAGGTATCACATACTTAATGAAGAGTTACATTAAGTATGTTAGATGTCTTTCTTATTAAAAGTAGGCACAAGCAAAAAGTCAGCCATCTTAATCGGCAAGAATATATGACTACTTGCAAAACTATAAGATTTATGATGACACTAAGTCCAAACAATACCTAAAAAGTCATAAGCAAAGAGATTTTACATATTCTTGTGTATTTCTCCTATATCCAAGTAGGATGATCACTTTCAAAAGGTTCCATAATTCCACGAGCACTTTGAAGTGAATGCTCTCACTTGGTTTTATCCCAAGTAGTGATGGAAATCAAACAAAATATGAAACTGAGACAAGTGATCTTTAGGAAATGAGATAAGTTCCTAGAGACAAGAACTTAAATGAAATAGTCTAGTGTTCTATTTCATGACTAACACTCTTTTCCTATGAACGATTGACCGATGGTAATAATTTTTGTTTCAAACTCAAGAAAAGGGATACATATCATGTAAATGAAAGTTCAAGTTAGATTTTCATTATAGAATGGAAAACCATATCCTAGGTGATATTTATTCTTTAGTTTGACACTCAAGAAGTAAACAAAACTCAAGCAATAAAGCTTTAGATTATTGTTCAAAAGCTGAGAATTCCTTTCAAAAATCATTCAGGAGGTGCAAAAAATTCAAGGATGAATTCTTTCTTCATATTGCTGATTGCTTAAAACAAATATCCATTATTTTAAGAATAAAACTCTCCTTAGTTGTGAGAATGAAATTCTTCAAACTAGTTAGATAACAAGTAGTTCCTAAGAAGTCCCAAACCATCGATAGTGATACTTAAAGTCCAATGGTTGATATAACCCACGAGTGTATCAATCTCGATGAGATTCTTAGCTTTGGAATCTAAAAAGCATTAGCACATGCTTGGACTTGAGTGATAGAAAGATCTCTAAAAGTCTTGCGAGTAAGCCAAGAAGCTTTAGATAGTTTTGAGAGATCTTAAAGATAAAAACCAAGTCTTTATTCTTATCATGATGTCAGCAAGAATTGATCAGTCTTGGTAATGTTTGTCCAAGAACTTGCGATTGGAACTACTACAAAGTTTTCCCAAGTTTAGGCAATAAAGCTCATGCATTACTCATGTGTATTACCTCACTAAGCACTAAGTCCTAAATTGGCTTAAATTTTGGAATCAAGATTTTACCAAAATCAAGGCATAAAGAGGTAAAAGGGTCTAGACCTACCCTCTATGTTTTGGCCTAAAATTTCTTTGCAAGACCTAGTAGGTGTATAAATTGAATATTAGACCTTCTTTTTAGCTCTCAATATTGGCACCAGAAAGGGTTCAAGAGAGGATCATTAGAAATGATCATGAGAGCATTTAAAAGAAATAGAAAGCATGCCAAACTCATATTGCATTTTTGTGGATTGGACAAAGTATCCACTAGTACTGGACAATGGAATGCTAACTCCTTTTGAGAATTATTAATTGATGGCTAGAAAGGAAAATACCTCATGATTCATAAAAAGCATCAATCAGTTTACCTCTTTCTTGGGAAAGTGCATTGAGGTAATGTACCTAAACCACTAGATGAAAGGACAAAGAAATGAAGGAGAGTTTTTCTCTCACATTCAGATCGGAAGTGAAGAATATAAAACTTCACCATGTCCAAGTTTTGAATTGAGTTCACATTCAACAGTTTTCACGTTTCCAAGCCAAAGCACAAGATGGTAAAATGATCATGTGAAGGAATCAAAACCTAGAATATCAAACTAGAGGTAATACCTTAAAACTTTAGAAATTCTTTTAAAGAATTTAAGTGAGAATGTACTCTATGAAGATATGTTTGGACTTTATGATAAGTATCACTCACAGATCAATCTGAATATAAAATAACATGGTATGGGATACCAGATTTTCTACTAAGAAGGAACGATGGTATGGGACATTAGAACGTGAGATGATAAATATCTTTTAGTCCTAAAATGAACCTTGAAATAAGATTGGATCCTCAAGGGATTTGAATCTGAAAAGGATAAGTTTAACTTCAAGGAGGATAAAAGCATGATCTTACAAAACACTTCAAGAGAAAATGTTTTACAAGATACTTCAAGATAAAGCATTTTTTATTAGATATATTGATACACTTCTGAAGAACTAGGACTTTGAAATAATGTTTTCAACCCAGGTTCGACTGACTAAGTCAAGCACCAAGTTCCTAGTGTCACTGGGTAAATTCAATCATTTGACTCAAAGTAGAGCACAATGATTGCATTCCCAATAAGGAGTAATAAAAAATTAAATAAAGGAACTAACTTAGTCTCAAGTGAAGCACTATTTTGAGTAAAATATCATTAATAGAACCTCAATGGATCGATACATTGATGTTGGATACCACATTAGTGTCTTGTGGTTGGATGGTGTTTAGCTTTACTCCATCAATCTTTTTGAGAATCCAATTTATTTCTCTTAAAGATACATAAAATTGCTTTAGTACCTTGTTGAAATAGATCTTTGAGAAGAAGTCTTGAGTCACCTAGAATGTGACTCATAGCAAGTTCAAGTGTCTTAGAAGTTTGAATTGTTGCAAAGAGTTTTAGTTCTTTCTTTTCACTTTCCAATTCTTTTGAATTTGACTCGGATAGAGCATCTGAATCTTTTCATGAAAGTCTAGGGTTATCTGTTTGGAACTAGGTAAGTAAATTAAACATCCCATATAGATGTTTGGTACAAGAACCCTTTCAATCTTCAAAAGATGTTAACTTGATTTATTCATTTGAGTTTGCTTCAAGTTACATAGCATCAATCTAATGACTTTCATAGAGTTCAATACACTCTTGAAAAAGAAATTTAGGAATTGCTCATAAGATTGACAATTCCCAAGAACTTAAAGCTAAAGTCTTTGATAAAAATTTCCTAAATTGGACAATTTTCATTTTGGATTTGACTTGGTCAAGTTAAATTAAGGTTGACCAAAAGTAAACGGCAAACTTTCTCCTACCTTTTACATAGGATTTTCAAGCCCATTAGGACAAAGTAGTCCTCCATTTGGGTGAAAAAATCAAGTAAATGTTGGTTGGGAGTGAACGGTAGTACAAACATCCAAGTTAGATTTTTGGGACAATTAGAATTCGAGTTTTCCAAGTCCAATTCAAGTGAATCGACCATCTTGAACTACAACCACCCCTATAGTAAAATCACTCACATCATACTCAAGCATATAGGGTTTTTTGGGACTACATGTAAAAGTGGAGCTCTAACAATCATTACTTTCAATTTTTCCATACTTTGCCTCTTTTCCTCTCCCCAATAAAAGGTTTTCCCTTTCCCTTTAAGTTCTTATGTCATCAAAACAACAATTTTGGCATAGTTCTTAATTAATCTATGATAGAAATATGACAAACCTAGGAAGAGTTGAAGCTATTCTAGGTTCCTTGAATGTGTCCATTCCATAATAGCCCATATTTTATCAAGATCCATTTGGATTCCATCTTCGAAGACTATATGCCTAAGGTATCTAATCTTTCATATGCAAAGCTCTGGCATGCTTACTTTGGTCATCTGAAAGGTTCTAACATATAACTCCTTCTGATGGGAGTAACTCTAACATAGGAAATTGCATACAACTCCTTCTCATGGGATTGATTCTTCTTAGTTGGTTCTAACATTTTAGTAATCATCCATACAACCACCCCTATAATAAAATCACTTGCATCAGACTAAAGCACAAAGGGTTTATTGGGATCTCCTACATGTAAAAGTGGAGCTATAACAATTGCTTCTTTCAACTTTTTCATACTTTGCCTTTGTTCCTCTCTCAAATAAAATTTTTTTCCCTTCTCTTTTAAGTTGTTATGTCATCAAAACAACAATTTTGGCGTAGTTCTTAATGAATCTAAGATAGAAGTTTGACAAACCTAGGAAGAGTTGAAGCTCTTCTAGGTTCCTTGGATGTGGCCATTCCATAATAGCCCATATTTTGCTAGTTTGCTTTGCTTAAAGAAATTTGAAATGGTGTCCTCTCTAGCTAAAGTTGACCCCCTTCTAAACAAGTCTATGAAGGCTATATTTTGGGCAAAATACAACATTCCTCTTTCCCAAAAGATGGCTCAGTCAGAGTTGCACATGCATAAAATTGTTGCTTGTTCATAATGATATCTATGGTTCTATGTAGACACCTTCATTTGGGAATTACCTATACTATGTGACTTTCATTGATGAATTTTCTAGGCATGCATGGGTGTATCCATTGAAAGAAAAGTTTGGAGTGTTTATGTGCTTTAAATAGTTCTTAGTTATCATTGAAAATGTGTTAGTATTTAAAATGGACACCCTCTATTCTACTCGAGGAAGGGAATATGTGCCCTCAGAGTGTAATGCTTTTTTGGCTAAGCGTGGGATAAAACATTAGTGTATAGTGTCATATAAAACTCAATAAAATGGACTTGGTGAAAGGAATAATGTATCTCTCATGTAAATGGTGATGTGTATGTTCAAATGTCAAGCTTTACCATATAGCTTATGTTGGAGTTAGACGTTTGCGGAAGCACGCGAACAACACAAGGAAGAAGAAGAAGCTTGGAGCACAACACACAATATTGAATGTATTACTAGAGAATGTACGAAGGTAAGTAGCCCATTAGGGCAATAGGCGTATATACAAGCCGGGGAAAAAAACCTCCTACAAGAGGGAAAAAAGTGCCCCAGACGGTCCTAGTGTGTTCACACACATCACTACCTAAATATATCAACAAATCCCCCCTGGGAGTGATGCGGTGAACAAGGAGCTGGCACTCATGTATAAGGAAGTGCCAAGCTATGTGGAAATCACTCCACAAAAGGAAGTAAGCCCAAAGCTTTGCGGAAAGCTTGAAACTTCTCCCTAGGCAGAGCCTTCGTGAAAAGGTCTGCTATGTTCTCCTGCGTGGGCACATATGCCAAGCTGATCTCCCCAGCAGAGAACCTCTCCCTGACATAGTGATAATGCACCTCAATGTGCTTAGTGCGAGCATGGAACACAGGGTTCCTCGCAACTGCCAATTCGCTCTGATTGTCAGTGAAGATGGTGGTGGCAGAAGACTGACCAACACCCAAATCAGCCATAAGGCGTCTGAGCCACACACACTCAACAGTCGCTGTGAAAGCTGCCCTATACTCAGCCTCACAATTGGAAGTGGCCACAATAGGCTGCTTCTTGCTCAACCAAGATATACATGAGCTACCAAGCATGAAGCAAAAACCACTGGTGGACACACGAGTTTCATAGCAACCAGCCCAATCTGAGTCAGAAAAAGCGTAGGAGTGGCAATAGGCTTACAGTCTTCAAGGCCAAAACACTGCAATAATGTTTCAATATATTTCGTTTGACACAAAGCCATTCCACCATCAACTTGCATAAACTGAATGCCCAAATAGTGATGCAAATGCCCCAAATCAGACATCTCAAATGAGGCATGCAAATCAGCCTTGAAATCAGCAATATGCTTCTCAATAGGACCAGTGAGCAGCGTGTCATCAACATAGACAACAATGATCAGAAGCACATCATTAGCACGCTTAAGATATAAGGTGCTTTTAGTTGGAATATTCTCAAAACCATGTGCAACCAGATAGGCATGTATCTTCTCATACCAAGCACGTGGTGCTTGCTGATGTACATTCCAACCATGATGGGCTGCAAGTGCACAAATGCTCCGAAAAGTAGTCATACGACATGTAGGTGCAAAGGTCTCATCAAAATCAATGCCTCTTTCCTACGCATAACCCTTTGCAACAAGCCTAGCCTTATACCTGTCAACTGTACCATTAGGTTTATGCTTTAGCTTGTATACCCACTTAGTGCCAATGGCCTTCTTGCCAGGAGGCAAGTCACATAAAGACCATGTACCATTCTTCATTATAGCATCATATTCAGATTGCATAGCAGCCATCCAATATTCTGAATTATGTGCTTCATCAAAAGAAACAGGCTCATTCTCATCACAGAGACTAGACACAGCCATAGCATAGCAATCTGCTGCAAAGGAGGCACTACGAGAGCCTGAACGAGTACGATATGACAAAGGTGCATCTAATTTGCTGTCACGCAAAGTCTGCACCAGCCATTTTGGCATAGTTTTTGCCTGCTCAATATCAGCTCTCTCTCATCAACAAGTGCATCATGTAAATCTGCATCAGAAATGGAATGATCTGCATCATCATATGAAACTTGCAAAGGCTGAGAAGTTGCCTCATTAGGACCAGCACTAGACTGTCCACTTGTAAAAAGAGGCATCAAAGTATCATACATGTCTTTAGAGCTAACAGATGTCTCCTTAGAACATGAAAGCAATGGCTGAATAGAATCTTCCACAAAGATAACATCACGGCTAACCAGAATGCGTTTAGTCTGTGGATGATACAGATGATAGCCTTTACTTTCAGAACTGTACCCAACAAAAATACATTTTACTGCCTTATCATCCAATTTTCTACGATGTTGTTCAGGCACTAGTGCATATGCCAAACAACCAAAAACATGCAGATGAGCAACAAATGGCTTGCGGTCATGCCAAGCCTCATATGGAGTGATAGACTACAGCGCTTTAGTGGGACACCTGTTCAGTACATATGCTGCACACATGACGGCCTCAAGCCAGAAACTATGTGGTAAAGCCTGACTTTTGACCATGCACCTCGCCATCTCCATGAGTGACCAATTCTTTCGTTCAGCAACTCCATTCTGTTGAGGTGTATCCGGCACTGTACACTGGTGTTTTATCCCACATTCAACCAGAAATGCATCAAAATCAGAAGACATATATTCCCCCCCTCGATCAGAATGGAGGGTGCCCATTTTACATGCTGATAGATTTTCAGCCAAAACCAAAAACTGTTTAAAGCACATGAACACTTTGGACTTTGCTTTGAGTGGATATACCCATGCATGCCTGGAAAAATCATCAATGAAAGTCATGAAGTAAAGGTAATTTCCAAAAGAGGGTATCTGCATAGGACCGCAAACATCACTATGTACAAGCTGCAATTTCTGTGTAGCCCGAACTGAACCATCTTTTGGAAAGGAGGAACGCTGCATTTTGCCCAAAATACAGCCTTCACAAACATGTTTTCCAGGTGCCTCAAGTTTGGGCAAAGAGGACACCATTTCAGATTTCTACAGGCATAGCAAACTAGCAAAATTCAGATGACCAAAGTGTGCATGCCAAAGCTTTGCATCTGACATAGCCTGAGAATCATGAATTGCATATGCCAAATCATTCACTGATCTTTCATAGTCTATGAGCTTATACAGCCCACGACATAAAATGCCAGAAGCAATAATCACATCGCCATTTGATAGATCAAGAACTGTACACCTGTCATCAACAAATTTCACAACCAAACCAATCTTGGCTAATGCAGAAACTGATAACAGGTTCTTCTTGATCCCTGGCACAAATAAAGCATCTGACAAAGTGAAAGAACTACCATCAGCAGTAGTCAAAATGATCTTACCAACTCCCATAACAGGATAAGAGGAGTTGTTGGTGCATGTAACAATATTCCATGTAGGGGCAAGCTCGAGTGAAGAGAAGAAACTGCACTGCGAGGTAATATGTTTGGTCGCCCCACTGTCAAAATACCAAACATCTGAGTCTACTGCAGACATGCACTGCTCATGAGAAGATGGGTCAAAACTGCAGACAGTAGTAAACGCCCATTCTTCTTCCTGCACAAGATTTGAGACTCTGCTTTTGGTGTAGAGGCCTCTGCAACAACCATTCCAGCCTCTTTCTTCTTTGCCTCTTTAGCAGCCAATTTTGGACAGTTCTTTATGATATGATCATTCCCTTTACAGTACTTACAAACCAATTTCTGCTTTCTGATTTCTTCTCATTTTTATCTTCCTTCTTTGAATATGCAGAATTAGCAGATTTCTGCTTACTAGTTGAAGAGCTCCATTTTCCTTTGCCCTTCTGACTAGCTAGGAAAGCTTGATCTGCAACTCGCATAATGGACCTGTTCTGCCTGGATTGATCTTCCTGCAACATAACAGAGACTAACTCCTCAAATGATAAGGCATTCGGATTGCCTTTCATCATCAAACGAAGAGTAGAAGCAAAACTCTGATATGAATCAAGAAGACCATTCAGAACGGTCTGCACAAGTGAGCTATCTGGTATAACCTCATCAGCAGAAATCAATTGTTCCTTCAAGTATTTGATCTTCGTTAGGAAACTGTCCATAGAATCACCTTCATTCATGTGCTCACTCTCCAACTGTTTTCGGAGGTAAGCAACACGAGCCTCATTCCTAGCTTGGTACAATGTGGTAAGTGTATCCCAAGCATCCTTGGCTGTTCTGCAAGAGCGAATATAAGAATAATGGCACGTTTGACAGACAAAGCTATCAATGCATGTGCCTGGGCATCTCTGCCATCCCAATGAATCTGCTCTACAGTAGGTGCAACAGAAACAACAGCACGAATAGGAATCTGCGGAATATCATCTTCGACACCATCTTCATCAGCTCCAGCACCTGTATTTGCAGTACCTGTAGTCAGAGGTGTAACAGGACGTCTTTCAACACCCTGCACAATGTTCCACAATCCTTTTGCAACCAATACATGTCGCATCATATAAGCCCATAATGGGTAGTTGGTACCATCCCACTTATCCTCAACAGCCAACATACAGAATACATCACTGCTTTCAGCCATGGCCGGTGATTAAAATACCTTGATGCAAAAAATTGACTGTATCTCAAAAAGTTGGACAGAACTGCCCAGATGAGTTATGCTAGACCTGTAGCAGACTTTGAGAAACTTAAATTGGCGAGCAAAAACTGGTATATACCTTTGGCACAAAAAGATGAAATAGCCTACACAAGCGCTGTGATAGTGCGTTCGGAGGCCGAAACGAGCTCAGATCGCGATTTCGGCACCACAAAGCAAAGCAGTTTTGATCTCGGAAACACGTTGAGTATGCTCACCAAAATTCGTGCGATTCTGAGACTGCAAACGGAGGAGTGTTGACGGCGCCCTAGATGAAGCGACGACTTGAAGTGACGACCTGCTCTGATACCAATTATTGGAGTTAGACGTTTGCAGAAGCACGCGAACAGCACAAGGAAGAAGAAGAAGCTTGGAGCACAACACACAATACTGAATGTATTACTAGAGAATGTACAAAGATAAGTAGCCCATTAGGGCAATAGGCGTATATACAAGCCAGGGGAAAAAAACCTCCTAAAGAGGGAAAAAAGTGCCCCGATGGTCCTAGTGTGTTCACACACATCACTACCTAAATATATCAACAGCTTATGGCTTGTTGTTGTTATATTTTCAACATATGTACTTAATGTCAAGAGAAAGAAGTTAAGGAAGCGAGCTCTCACATGAACTCACATACAAAGAGAGCAGCACACACAGATTGATGCAAGGAAGAATGATCTTCTTCTTCTTCTTCTTCTATTACATAAAGAGAATATACAAGAATGACCTAATAAAGCAATACAATGAGTACAATACATAAAGACAAGTACATAAAGAAAACCCTAATGTCTGTGAATGAGTGAGTTGGCAAGAAAACAAATGTTCCGTCACTCTTGATAAACACTCCTTGTACATGCCATTTTACTAGACACTCCTTGTACAACTTACTTCTAATATGTTTATCCTTAGTGCCATTTATACTTTCAGGTTCATGAGGAACATATTGTATTGGGATTGGTGGGACTATAACTTATGGTGATACGAAATTGTCATAGTTGATGAACTTCTTCTTTAAATGAATGACATTAAAAATTGGATGTATCCAAGAATCTAAAGGTAGATCCAACTCATAAGCTAAAGCACCAAGCTTTATAAAAAAATTGAAAGGCCACAAAACCATGGAGAAAGTGTTGGAACATCAAGCTTACACTATGCTTGAGGTGGATTTGATCTACATCAAAGGCTATCACATCGAAAAAATATCCGTTGGAGAGTTCTTTTTCTTATGCTCACTTATTGTATTTTTTTAAAAGATTTTTCGTTGCATTCAATCAAGCAATCAATCACCTAAAAGTAGATCAAACTAGATCTTCATTTTTCCTAGATTGTGCGAAAGTGAATTGATTCCCTCCAACAACCATTCCCACCTTCATTTGAATTCAAGATCCACTTGTAGAAGTCGTGGATCACTTCTAGAGTCTATATAAAGACTTGAAATCACTTGTACAATACATGGAAGCAATATACATACACTTGTGACCATCATTGTCTTGCTCCTTCAATTTTCTGCATCATCTTCTTTGCTAATAGTAATCTTTCAGACGTTGTTGCTCTCTCTACAGAGCTGAAAATTGAGTGCAACATTGCTCATTGAAAATTAGTGTCTACTTTATGCCTATAAATTTTCATAACATTTGGTTGAGTAAATTGGAAGAAGTCTTAGTTTTTCTATCTCGGGGTCAATCTCTGCATATTCTAGAAAATTAGGAGGTACCACCGTTGAGTGTCTGATTCATTCCTATAGCATATTTTGATTATTCCTTATAATTTTGTGCATTATATACACTCAACCCTATGTTTATCACTCCCATGAAAGGTTTTTTCTAATTGTAATCATGCTGGTCGCTATGAACATTTGAAGTTTATCTCTTCCATAGTAAGTTTTTTGAGCTAATCGACGTGCGAACCTATTTGTTTTGTATCGACTCTTTCTCCTTGATGCTCCAAAGTATATAGTGAATTTCTTTGCACTTATCGCATGCATATAAGGTCTATTTGAGTCTCCATAAGCTCAAGGGCTGGTCTTGTGCCGGTTGGCTGGACCAAACCTCGTCGCTTCAAAACACACTTTTCTACCTTCTACAAGCTTCTCCAAGTTTCCTTCAGTGGTATAAGAGCTAGATCAAGATGGGTGATGTCTTTCCCTCAATGATCAAGAAGCTTGATCGACACAACTATGCGGCTTGGAAAATCAAAATGGAGGCCTATTTGCAAGGTAGAAATCTTTATGGAATTGTAGTAGGTGATGAAGCTATGCCTATTCCAAGACCCAAAGAAGGACCTACACAAGAGGAGACAGATAAGCTCACACTTTGGTGTGCAAGGGATGCTAAGGCACGATCGTACATACTAAACTCTATCTCTGACTTTCTATTACCACATATTAGAGGATGCAAGACCCTCAAGAGACTTGGGATGCCCTCGAGAGTTTCTTTTCTACTAGTACCAAAGCAAGAAAGAATCATCTTTGAAACGAGTTCAACCAAATGAAGAAGACACCTAAACAAACAATCACAGATTTTGTTACCAAGGTCAAGGAGGTTGTAGATCAATTAGCATCCATTGGAGAGCTGATTGAAGAAGAGGCTATCATGAGGCAAATTCTCAATGGCATTCGAAGTGATAAGCAGTGGCAATCCTTCACGACGGCTTATGATCTCATCATGGATGTGCCTCATGGTAATTCAACTAGTGCTCTATATGCAGATAAGAAGGACAAGAAGCAGAAAGGCAAGAAGAAGGAAGAAGATGAAGAAGAGACTTCCCAAGCCAACTTCGCAAGCAAGAGCAAGTGGAAAGGGAAGAAGAAAAGACTAAAGCAAGACAAAGCCAAAGGTCAGAATGTTCAATGACAAGAATCCGATGCTTAGATGGATGCACATGCAGAGCATGTTTTAGATGCTCATGATGCTTATGTAGAGCATGGTTTGGTTGATCATGTGGATGCTCATAGGGGCCACACCTTGGATGATCATTTGGATGCTTTAGAGCATGATATGGATGCTCAGATAGAGCATCATGATGACACTCAACTAGATCTTAGTCATTAGATAAACCTTGGTGTTGATGTTGTGCGGTTAGCTCATGTGGAGCATGATGATATGCTTGGTGTGGTAAATCATGATAGATTTTATGATACACAATTTGTGGTAGAGAATAAACTATGAGGGTGCACAACTAGACACATACCTGGTTGATAGGATGACTAGTTTGGATGTTGAGGAGTCAATCGTTATGCGGTCATTCTTGGATTTGCTCATGCCAGATGTTAACATGGATATGTCATGACACACTAATCTTGATGATAGTGCTTTGGATGCATTGGATATAGGCATGGTTCATGACATGGTTAGATTAGCCAAAATAGCATATGATGTTTCATTAGCATTTGGGAGTCTGATGTAAGAGTTGTTATGCTTGAGACCAGACATTGTAGTTACTATTGGAGAATTTGCACTTGGGGTTGTCATTCGTTCGATGATTGACACAAGCATAGAGTGAGTGGGAGCTTTGTAGGAACTTCATCAGTTCTTGCATCAATCAAGTTTGAGATCAAATCTTATCGATATGATTCTAGTGTAATTTGAGGTGCATGGATACACCTTGTTTGAGGTAGTTGGTGTAGGTTGATTGGTATGGGTTGAGATTCAAACTCTTCTTGCACATTATTGTATAGTGTTACATAATTATTTGTATGTGTTGCCACTTATAGTCATGTTGATCCTTGAGTTGGAGATTGTTGGGGATGTAAGGGTCATGTAATCTTACCCCTATATTCATAGACATAGATCTTTTATAGAAAATTGACCCAAGAAAATCATTATGTGGGTTTGAGGCTCCCACACAAGCCTTCGTGTATCTCTTCTCCTCTCTCTCCCTGCATCTCCTCCTTGCTCATCTTGTTCAGCCCATCAAAGGCCTTAAATTTGTACTCACCATTGTTCTATGTGAAACAATGCACTATCTTCAAAATCCATGAACATAAAGTTGAAAACAAATGATCTAGTGTCACGTGCAGTCAATCCACAAAGACAACAACCTTTGAAGTTTCTGAACATTTTAAGAAATATCAAATAGAGGAAACATAAAATAGTTTCTTAAATGCCAAAGCAAGAAACGCTAGAGTGAGAGAGTTATGGAAACAATGAAGACACAAAGAAAGTGGTCATCACCCTAGAAGACAATGAATGATTTGTCAAGTTCTAAGGAAGAAGCTCTTGTTCACCTTCTCTGGGAGTATCAAGATATCTTTGCTTGGAGCTACAAGGGCTTAAAAGGGGTTGATCCGCACATATGTGTGCATTGTATATCTATATCATGAGATGCTCACTCATCTAAATAGAGACCATACACATAGGCCTACTCTTAAAATCAAGGAAGAGATAGATGACTTTCTTGCAAACACAATTTCATCTACAAAATTGAGCATACGAAATGGGTCCCTTCTATAGTGATTTTCCAAAAATGAATGACAAACTACATGTTTGCATCAACCTCAAGAAATTAAATTCAACCATTATTAACAATAGAAATCCATTATCAACCATAGACCATTTGCTAGAAAGGGTAACTAGAAAAGAAGTTTGTAGCTTGTTAGATGGCTTCTTTGGTTAGAATCAAGTAGCAATAGTAGAAGAGGATCACCATAAGGTCACCTTTGCAACTAAATGGGGCATGTTCTCTTTTCATGTAATGCCATTTAGATTAACCAATGCCCTAACTACATTTCAATGGTTCATGTGTGTAGCTCAGTGATGAGTAGCACCTTCTTTAATGTCAATCCGGGAGGACGTGAGGATGGTATGAAGACCTCGAACAAGTGATGGCACTAGTGCGTGAGCGAGAAGCACACAAACATGCACACACATACACACACGCACACACAAGGCAATAACAAAGAGAGAGACAATGGAGTAACTTCTATTGCAAATGAGTTCTCATACAAGTTCAAATCTACAACAAGCTAACCTCAAAAATGAGCTCTCTAGCTCTTTTTATAGTTTTTGACTAGCTTTGGTCCTGTCCAGACCTAGTCTCCGGCCTAGTTAAAAATTAGGTTCCTTGGCTAACTTGGAGGCTCAAACGAGCTCAAAAAATTATGAAAATTGATAGGTAGGTACTTCTAATGCTCCTCAAGCTCAAGGACTCCTTGGCTTGCATAAAATGGAGCTACAAAAAGGTGGAATGGTATTTACAATGATGTGGAGTGACTAAAATCACTATTTGGGAAATATTTGAAAAAAATTAAGGGCCTATTTGCCAGATCTGCATTGATTACTTTGCCTGCTTGATCCTTGCTCCGACTCCCTTCTTTGGCTTCCTTGTCTTGTGGGTCCTTGGGTGCCTTGACTGCTGCCAACACCCCCCCTCTCTCGCGTCTGTCGTCTCTGACAGACCCTTGTTAGGCTGAGCGTTTGACATAGTATCACACCACATTTGAAGTGAGGTGATGTTCTTTCTGCCACAACCCTCGTGCTAGGTCTATTAACAAAGCATCCCAATCTGCTGGCCCTGGAATGTCCGGATGTGGCAGTCGCAATTGATCTGAGTGTAAGGTCCTCTCCACAACAAACAGTTGGAGGAGATGTGAGGGTCTGGGTACAAATATTTCAGAGTGGTATTCCCAGAACCCTGTGATGAACATCTCTTCGAAAGTTTGTTTGTAGCAAGCTGGGAGGTACTTTATTATGGCATGCCAGGCATATATTACATTGATTGAGGGGGTTGTGCTCATGTCATACACCAAGGCTTGGTTGCCTCCGGTGAAGCCAACTCTTGAGAAATGTGGATCTTTAATGTTTTTGAATGTTCTGAACGTGATCAACATTAATTCAAATATCTTCATACACATTTGTGCCATCACATCAGGGGTGTTGCATAGTCTGAGACTCCAGTGACGGATGGTGGAAATCATATATGCAACCTAGATAGACATAATTCAACCATTTTGCATAGCCTTTGACCTTCTTTACAACAATGGCAAACTCGGGCCAGGTGCATCTTCGTAGAATTGGAACGTAACATGGATTATACTTGATAAATAGTGGCATGTTGTTCCATGTGCGGACCATTTCTGGATATGTTTCAAGGAGACGAATCTGCCAGGTGGGTTGGAAGGTTGATCCTTGTTTCGCACGTTCAGCTAGATCTTCGAGACCAAATTCAGTGGCGAAAGTCGGGGGTTTGCCACATATTCGTTGAATCTCTGCATTGTAATCGGCTAAGAGCACACAATAAGGCACGTATTGAGCATCGTTTGTTCCTATCCAATGGTGATGTGACATGTGCCTGAAGTACTCGGAGTTTATAATAGTGTCCTCCAGTTTAGCCATTGATTGGATTTGGACTGCGATGCGATCTTCATGGTTTTTGGCGGTCTTTTCGAGTTTCTGAAGCCATTCTGGTGCTTCGACTTCCAGGGTGTCCATTCCTTCCGATGTTTGCTGGCTGCCCGGCATAGGCATAGGAACATAGGGTTGCTCATACGACTAATCCACTTCGATGGGCACCAATTTTTCTCACTCTGGTTCGATAACTGGAGAGGGATGTCTTGCTTCCTTTGCAATTCTTCAACCCGCTCTTTTAGTGCCTTTACCTCCTCTAAAGTTGATGCCGACTCTATGATCTTGGGTTGTTCTTCTTACTCCCGAAGCTAGCGACGGAGTGTATCTCGTTCTTTTCCATATCATCATGTGCTTCCAGCAGATCAGCATAACTTTCCAGAATTGTTTTCATCGTATCTGAAGGGACTGCTTTAAACTGTTCTGGGTCGACCTCATGGGGGAAGCCTTCCATCGTAGCTTCTAAGTTTTCTTCATTCTGCTTTTGAAGTCGTTTATTTTCTTCTAGGGCCGTGGCCATGTACTTCCGTAATAATGTCAGGTTGCACCGGACTTTGACATTCTCTAACTGATAGAGTTCAAGTAAAGCTGTTAATTTCTTAACTTCAAAAGACTCGGATTGCTGGGGGGCTTCCAATACGGTTTGGTGGGCGTGTTCAAGTGTAGTATATCGTTGATTCAAGTCAGCATTTTCTTCTTCTATAGTCACAAGCAGCCTCTGTAGTTGCTGGTGATCCGTAGTTAATTGACGATGGTGATCTTCGAGAGTCTAATATTCACTCTGTAGTTGATATACACATTGACGTAAAGTAGAAAACACATTATTTACATTTAAGAATGCTGGGAAAGGAGAGGATGCAGTGGGGATGGGGAAGGGAAAGGGAATTGTGAATGAGGTGGAATCAAGTGGTGATGTGGGTGGAGGGGGTATGGGAGATTGTGGTTGTATGTGGGGAGGGAGTGGTGCTGTGGCTGGTGATGTCTCCATTGTGTCAAAAGTGTGTGTGACTATGTAAATGGGAACAAAAGGCGGGGTGGATGTGATGTTCGTGAATAGTGTTGTGACTCTAGGCATGGTGACCCCTTTGAATTGGATGCTTGGAGAGAGAGGAATTCCCATGACATATGTGGTGATTGTGGAAGTTGAGGTGGTAGTGTCGTTGGGCAAAGTGAATTGTGCAGTGAGAGGTGAGGATTGTGGTGATGGCGGTGCCGCTTGATGTTCTTTCGTCTGTGTGGTATCTCCTGGTGCCGATACTTCTATGTGAATTTGCTTACCAGAGCGCATGGGACAGGTAAGCACTCGTTTCTCAAAGCGATGAATATAAGCAAGAGCCGAATGAATAGCTTCATCCAGGCCTAGCGCATCTGCATGAAGATTCAGGGAGTCAATAAATTGTTCATCTACCCCTTCCTCTCCTAACATTTGGCTTATTAGCATCTTCCCTGTTTCTAGTGATAGCTTGTGATGTTCCTGAACCCTCTTCATGGTTTCATACAATCTTTTTATTTGTGTCATATAGGTGGTAGCACTTGCTAATTCTGAGGTTGCGTCCTGCTCTTCGTCTTGCCCTTTGTCTGAGTCTGCATCTTCGGGCTCTTCTTCTTCATCATTCACCTCTACTACTTCAGCTTGAGTGGGGACTGGTTGCCCTGTAGTCGTTTGCAGTTCACGAGCCCGGGTGTCTTCAGTCTCAAGACTTGCTTCATTGATCATTCGTGCAACTTTCTCATCTGTTAAATCATCCAAGGTATAGCCCTGGGGAAACTCCAAATCAGAGGGAATGGGAGGGAAAACCAAGTTAGGGCCTTCTGTACTTAGCCTAGGTAAACGGATTGTAAATGGCCTGATGCATCGGGTTTGAGGTGGGGTGATGTCTGGCGTGAGTGTAGCGCCTCTGCCTTGGGCACATGGAATTTGCACTGCTCCTCTCATCTTCTTGGATGGTGGACCCGTTGTTGATGGCCGTCTCTGGAATTCTTGAGCTCTTGTCCATATCAATGCCCTCTGGATGGGCACATCATAAGCTAGGCATCTATAGATAATTCGTGTAAGTGCGCAACAACCATGAAGTACATTCTTATTTTTCGTGTTCCAATGCTGATGTGCCAAGTGGATCTGATCAATGATCCAATGGGGTAGGTTGAGAGGGAGATTCTTTGTTTTTGCTAGGTACAAGATAAACCAAATTTTTTTAGGTGGCATGGTGAAACATTCCTGAGCTGGGAAGGCGAAGTGCTGCATGATCGTGCGTAAGTGGAGAGCGATGGTAGGTGTCATGGCTACCATGTCCTTCAGTTTATTGAGATCCTTATGCTTCATCCGTCTAGGAATTAGAGTTTCTTTTTCTGTAGGAATGTGCATTCCTTTCATGTCCAATGCCTCTTGCACTAGGTTGATGATGAGTCTGAACCTTTTGAGCTCATGCCCTGGCATTAGTGAGGGGAGTACAAAGGTGCTATCTCCTCCTTTAGCCCTACTAGGAGTTATCGTGTTGATCAAGTAGGAACATCGCAAAAAATCAGGCTTAGGTAGGAGTGCCCTAAAGTAGCTATCTAAGCCCGCTTTCGTCCATACTGATCTCATTACTACTACATCCTGATACTTCTCAAACTCATGGGTAAAGAAGTGGTATCTTCCCCACTTGTCGTTAAATTCAAGTTTGACCTCCCAAAAATAGGTACCTTCTCCGAGGGGACCTGCGACATCATTGAACCAATGTGCATGCTTTCCAACTTGTGAGGTATGCCCCTACGGAGGATCCTAAATTTGGATCAGGTGCACTGCCCTGAGTTCTTGGGGTCTCTCAGTTAACTAGGTCTCGAGGGTAAGATTTTCAATATCCACTATATGGGCACTTGACCCTGCCTGGGAGCTAGTTCCTGCTGCTTCTGCCATGTTACTTTTGGTTTGTCGGTTCTGTGAGAATATAGAAGTATGTGTTAACATTGTAATGGACAAGATTGAACAAGTTTTGTCCCCGTTACAACATTAACATGAGATTAGTGATAGGTTAGTAGGTCAGTGAGTGCTCGATGATTGTGGGTGTAGTTAGTGAATGAATAGTCCTATGAGCTAAATGGAAAGATGCAGTGTGAGGATGATGTAGTTAGTAGATGGAGATGAATTTACAATTTGGGGTCAAGTTAGTACAAACTTTTGGCCTCCAAATGTAATGCAGGGTTTTACAATGGGATCATCGGTGGGCTATGGGAGACTTTACAAAAGTGACTGCTTGAAAGCGGGGCTTTTTAGGGTCCCATTTACAAGTGATTTTGCCCGTGCTCATGGATGAATAGGTGTTTGTGCATGTCAAATAAGAGTTGATATCAGATGTTTGAGTGAGTGAATCATGCCATACATGGTGTGGTTTATGTGTGGCTACTTGAGCCCTCAAGCAAGCCTTAGGCACCCAAATTTGTCTTGATTGTGGGTCAACCTTCATCGACTTCTTGGGTACCCAGATAGACTTCACTTTTGTAGAAGAATTTTTGAAAGACTTCTTATTAGTGTCTTGTCGTTGATCACTAATATGAAGTTGAGCCAGTGGTTGTGACTGGACCGTAATCGGTTGGTCGCCTTTCTGCACCCAACTTGTTTTGGTGGCTGAGACACTGTGCTTCATACTTTCTTTTGGCTTCAAGCATAGGTCATCTGCTTCCTTTGCATTTGATCCGCATTTTCTTGCCGTATCCCTATGGCCTTTGGAAAAGAAGGGAGTTCCGTCATCTCCTTGACTTCTTTGTTGAGAAAATCATCCTTCTGCATCACATAATTTTGGACAAGAATAGCATCATCATCTTCATGTGTACTCTTGGAAGGAACAAGAGTTTGTGCCTTTCGTAGTTCCTTGAGTGCTTCATTTTCTAACTCAAGTGCAATGCGGTTCTGATTTACCCAAACCTGAAGAAGTCCACTTCTTAGGTTTAGGTTGACTGCATGATCGTAGATCCAGTATTGACCCAAGACAAGAGGCTCAGTGAGGTCCTCGTCTTGACACACTAGCACCTTAACTTTCATAAGAACATCTTGGATGTAGAGGGGAAATTCCACCTCGCCCATGCAAGGGGTTTCCACACCTCCAAATCCTATGAGGTATGCTTCTAGAGGATTGACATTTAAGTTCAATTCTCCATAGTAAGAAAGTTTAACAACACTAGTGGCTACACCTGAATCAATCAAGGCTCGTACGGTTCTTGCACTATTTCCTTGTCCTATCTCTAAGGTTACAAAAGAACGTCGGTCAATTATTCTATTGGAACTTACACCTGAGACTTTGCCCATAGCCATATGATATCCTGGATCTGCATAGGCATCTGTCCTAAGCTCATCTCTTCCCTGTCTCCTCAATTTCATTCTTCGGATGCGTTCCAATGCTTCTGCCTGTGCTTCTTCTCGGATTCGCTTTTCCTCTTCTTTACGTTTCTTTGCAGTATTGAGTCAATTTAACATCTCCTTTGTGAGGGGTTCCTGATATAACTTGACTCTGCATCTAGTGATGTAACTTGGTAGGATGTTGCTTTCTAGAGTGGCTATTTGAACTGCTCCACTCGTTTAGATCCTATTGATAATCATTGCTCCATATCCTCTCTTTTCTAATTTTTGTGCATGTTGTTTCAAGGTGTAGACTAGGAATAGGTCTCCTGCTTTTAAGCCCTTATCCTTCACGTGTGCATCAAAATATGCTTTTTGTCTTTTCTTGGCTGCCTAAATTCCCACTACAGCTCTTAATCTCGTTTCACCTAGTCGCTCAAGGTCAAAGATTCTAGAGGAGAGCTCATGGCCTATACAATCATGTTCCTGTGCTACTTTCAATGTAGGTATCAAGACATCCAATGGTAGCACTACATTTTGATCAAATACCATCTAAAAGGGTGTGGCTTGGAGTACCGTTTTATAGGCAACTTTGTATGCCCAAACAGCATGGTGTAACTGTTTTTCCTAATCCGAACACTTATTATTCACTAGTTTGGTCAGCACATTGCATAGAATCTTATTTGTGCTTTTAGCTTGCCCATTAGCTTGTGGATGATAGGGGGCAAACTTCTTGTGTATCACCAAGAACTCTTGAAGAAGATTTTCAATAACCTCATTCAAGAAGTAAGTCCCTCTATCACTTACTAGTTCTATAGGTAGCCCGTATCTTGTGAACACATTCTCAAATAGGAACTTGGTTGTCGTTTGAGCATCATTCTTCGTTGTGGCTTTCACTTCTACCCACTTGGTTAGATAGTCTGTGGCCACGATGATATGTTCAGCATGTGAACCCTTAGCTGGAGGATTAATAGGACCTACAAAGTCTATTCCCCACTTAGAGAATGCCCATCCACTCATCATAGGTTTCAATGGCATCTCATCCTTGCGTATAGGATATTGAGTTCGCTGACAAACCTCACACCTCTTCACATAGGTATGTGCATCCATGTGAAGGGTTGGCCACCAAAGACCTGCAAATAGTATAGCCTTGATCACTCGATCTCGTCCAAAATGTCCTCCTGCTACACCGTGGTGAGCAGTTTCCAATATCTTGAGGTATTCGCTCTCATGGACACATAATCTTAGGTATCCGTCTTTCCCTCATCTGTATAAATTATCTCCAATGAGAGCATAGTCTGATGCCTCTTGTTCTAAGCTCCTTTGTTTCGCCAAAGTCATCTCTTGAGGGAATGTTTTCGTCCTCAGAAAGGCTACTAATGGTTCACTCCAATCTGGTACTAGAGACACTTGGTACAAAGTAGCATGCTCCATAGGTGGTCTAATACGATAGACTGGGCATTCTTTACACAACTTATGGACATCTTCTTCCATAGTCGGCCAGTGCACTCCAAGTCTCCTCAATGTATGTAAGGTTCTTTGCCTTGAGTAGTGTTGCTCTAATGCACCCGCATGTGCTAATTTCAACCATTTTGCGTACTCATCCTCCTTCACATGACAAGCTAATATTCCCTGATCCGTATGCTTGTATATACTTCCTACCATGATATGATACTTCTGGGCTTTTACTACCTCCCTATCTTGAGTGTTTACTACTGGATGTTTAGGCTCGTGTGTCAATACTGGCACTAGTGTCTTAGCCCACTGAGGTACAACTTCCAAATTAAACAAGTAAGCATCATGAAGGTCATCTGATACTCCTTGTGGGGCCTCTCCGGATGTGAGCCTAGAGAGATGATTTGCTCTCAAATGAGTCTTGCCTTTCCTCACCACAACCTCAAAGTCGTATTCCATTAGCAAGTGGAACCATCCCACCAATCTACCTATATTGCATGGCTTGTTTACCAAGTACAACAATGTTTGAGGACCAATAAAAAACTTAAACTTATTTGCAAGCAAATAGTGTCTAAATTTTTTAACCGCATACACCATGCCTAATCCTTCTCGTTCAGTGGTGGTATAATATCGTCAGTTGCATTCAATTGCCTACTAGCACAGGCAATTGGAAGATCCATATTAACTTCACTAGTAGGTTGTGCGAGTACACATCCAATAACATAATTGGATGCATCCATGTGAACATGAAAGGGCTTATTCCAATCTGGTGTGGTCAAGATTGGTGTTGAACACAATCTTCTTTTGAGCTCGTTGACGGAGTTTTCCCATTCATCAGTCCACTCAAAATTGGTCAAAAGTCCGTACAGAGGCTTTGCTATGATGGCATAGATGTGTATAAAACGTCGATAATATCCACAATGCCCCATGAAAGCTTGTACTTCCTTGACATTCTTTGGCCTAGGTAGTTTTGCAATAGCTCTCACTTTCTCCTCATCAGTGGATATTGAAGGAGAGTGTTAATCTCCAAAAGAACAACCTACTCTTGAATTTAGAACACCTCTATATCAAGAGTAAGTCAAAATCTTCACCAAATTAGAGGTCCAATCTCCAAATTATCAAAAGTTGAGAAATTCTGTGAAGACGATAAAACACAGAAAGTCTGCTGCACAATTTCTTCTCATTGACCTATCAAACATGTAAAGTTTTCTATGAGATTTTGTATGGAGTGTCATCTAGAAGTTGCGCACCTCCTCCAAGTTAAATTTCTTCAAAAGGTTTAGTATAACTTGAGAAATCAACTTCACAAGTTACCTATGTCTAAATCTGCACTTCTGAGAAGTCGATTTAGACACCCCTAACTTCTTAACTTCAATTCTCTCAGTACAAAACCCGTTTAAGAAAATGCTTCTAGCCACGAGTAGATTACCTTCCAACTTAAAGATTAAGTGCTTGCTTGCACAAAACTTTAAACTATGGAGTGAGAACTGACCAAAAGATTAAGATCGAAATTTGCACCTGTTTCAGAGAACTGTGAACACTCAACACATATGAATGTTCCTACTAACAATTCTCTTAACCTGTTTACAATTAGACTCTGAAACTTAAGCCATAGACTCATTAACTATGAACTTAGATATCCTCAAAAGGATTTCACAAATGATTTACCACAGACGGAGCAGACACGAAAAGATCGGGCGCAATATTTCTTCAATTATTCAGAAAGTTACAGTTGAGTGATGAGAGGAAACTCAACTAACTTTTCACATGTCTCATGACATCTCACTTCCTCTTTCTTGACTTCTATCTATTCTTACATATGCTCTCATCTCACGCCTCGACATTTTCAGGGTATATATATAGAAATTTGTACAAGTCTATGACTAATCAAAGATCTAAATGAACTATCACTATACTAATGTACATATGTGTACATTCCTCATATACTCTGAATGTATCCTTCTTCCAAGCTTCAAGAATTGATCTCATCCTTCATTCTTTAGTCTTCAAACATTCAATTGGTGATTGATCTGCACCAAAAGCTCCCCCTCAATCATCAATTGAGGTTTCTCCTTTCTTCTTTATACCTGCCATGTCTTTAAACTTCTGTAGCTTTGGTCCATCCAAGCTCTTTGTAAGCATATAAGCTATCTGATCTTTTGTTGAAGTATGTATGACTTCAATCTCCTTATCCATCACTTTCTCTCTTAGAAAGTGATACTGAATCTCAATGTGTTTAGTCCTGGCATGAAAAACAGGATTAGCAGCTAAATACAATGAACTCATGTTATCTCCATATATAATTGGTACCCCATGCACAATGTCAAAACTCTTCATCAAAGTCTTGAGCCAAATCACTTCCTTTGCAGCTTCAACCATGCCTTTGTACTCTGCTTCTGTAGAAGACAAAGCAACTGTATGTTGCTTCTTGGAACACCATGAGATAAGTTTATCTCCCACATAACACATGTATCCAAAAGTTGACCTTCTATCATCTGGATTACTTGCCCAATCTGCATCACTATATATCTTGATGTTTGTATTTGATGTAAACCCATAATACAAACCTTCATTGAGTGTACCCTTAATGTACCTCAACACTCTTTGACCTGCAATCCAATGTTCTTTCCTTGGGCAATGCATGAATTGAGACAAAACCCCTACTGCATATGATAAATCAAGTCTAGTTAAAGTAGCATAGATAAGACTACCAACTAAACTCTGATATTGTCTCATGTCCTTGAATTCTTCACCTCCAAACTTACTCAATTTGTGATTCACCTCCATTGGTGTAGGTGCTACCCTGCAATCATCCATTTTAAACTTGATTAACAAGTTCTTCAAATACCTTTCTTGGGTCACAAACACTCCATGTTGAGTATATGTAATCTCCATGCCCAAGAAGTATGACAAGTCTCCCAAGTCACTTATTTTGAACTCCTTTTCCATTTGCTTCTTGAGTCTTTGTATTCCTTCTTCATCTGTACCTGTAAGGATTATATCATCAACATATATGCACATGTATATGAAACCATTATCACTTGCTTTGACAAGCAAGCTACTATCTGCTTTAGACACCTGAAATCCAAGTTCTTTCAAGAACTTTACAAGTCTATAGTTCCATGCCCTTGGGGCCTGCTTCAAGCCATACAAAGCTCTCTTGAGCTTGCACACATGATCTGGATACCTTTTATCTCTGAACCCTTGAGGTTGCTCCATGAACACATCATCTGAAATATAACCATTCAAAAAAGCATTTTTCACATCAAGTTGACATAACTTCCAACCTTTACATGCAGCAATAGCTATAAGTGTCCTGATGGTTGTCATCTTTGCCACAGGACTATAAGTCTCATCATAGTCAACACCATATGTTTGAGCAAACCCTTTGACAACAAGTCTAGCTTTATATCTAGACACACTTCCATCTGCAAACCTCTTGGTCTTGTAAACCCACTTGCATCCAATGATTTTCTGACTGTTTGGTTTTGGAACCAGATCCCATGTTTGATTCTCCAATAGTGCATCAAATTCTTCCTGCATAGCTATCTCCCATTTTTCCTTACCTTTTGCCTCTTCATATGTAGAAGGGTCTTCATCTGTTTTCATCATATAAGCATAATCTTTTGTGGCCAAAAATGAAGTATCATAGCTATACCTTGTAGGTTGCCATTTATTCCTTGTAGACCTCCTAAGCTCTCCACTTCTTGAGGTTTCTGGTTCTTCATATTCAGGATCAAATCTTGGTGTTTCTTCTACTTCAACATGCACTTCATTATTCTCTTGTTCATCAAATATTTGAACCTTTGATTTACCTTTCCTTTGGCTCACTTCTTCTTCATCACCTGTATTGATATTGATTGTACCGTCATACCAAGTGCTTTGCTCATCAAATGTAACATCTTTAGAAACCATGAATTGTTTTGTAGATGGACTCCACAATCTATAGCCCATCTGCTTATCATCATAACCAATGAAAACATATTTTTCAGCTTTAGGCTCCAACTTGTGCCTTAATTGTGATGGCACATATGCATATGCCACACATCCAAAAATTCTGCAATGATCCAAGGTAGGTCTCTTACCCCACCAAGCCTCATATGGTGTCATACCCTGCAAGGCTTTACATGGTAACCTATTGACCAAATAAGTGGTTGTATTTACAGCCTCAGCCCACAAATAATTAGGGCAATTTTTCTCCTTCATCATGGATCTTGCAAACTCAACAAGTGTTCTATTTCTCCTTTCTGCTACACCATTTTGTTGAGGAGAGTACTTGCAAGTAACTTCCCTTTTTATACCTGCATTCCACAAGTAATCACTGAACTCATTAGAAAAATACTCTCCCCCTCCATCTGACCTTAGTCTCTTCAACTTATGTCCTGTAACTCTTTCTGCATATGCATGATAGTGTTTGAATGTATTAAACACTTCTGACTTATCTTTGATCACATAGATAGTGATCCATCTAGTAGCATCATCAACATAAATCACATAATACCTTGACCCATTTATACTGAAATCCTTTGATGGTCCCCACACATCTGTGTGTACCAATTCAAGCTTCTCTGAGTACATAAAACCATGCTTGGAGTAAGAATTCTTATGAGCCTTACCTAATTGACATGCCTCACATTTGTATGTCATATGTTGACCTGCAACATTAGGCAATCCAAGCACTGAACCATTGTTAATCATGTCTTTAATACCTCTTTCATTGAAATGCCCAAGCCTTTTGTGCCAAAGATCTAACTCAGAGATCTTATGTCCTCCATATGTGAACATAGCATGACCAATATTGCCTTGAATCTTCAATGTAAATAATCTTCCTTCTTTTTTCCCTAAAACAATCTGTTTATACCCTTGACTAGGGTCTTCCACATATACTCCATCATTAGTGAACCTTACTTCATATCCCTTTTCAACAATTTGTCCTACACTTATCAAATTCTTAGGAATTGTAGGAACATACAAGACCTTACTCAATAAGGTGCTACCATCCTTGGCCTTCACTGATCCAATTGACTTCACATTGTGCTTTGTGTTGTCACCTGTTTGAACAACATGATTGAAAACCTTATTTTCTAAATCAGTCATCAAAGATATATTACCACTCAGGTGATTGCTACACCCTGAGTCAATGTAGAAGACTCTTTGATCTTCACTCTGCCTTTCACAAGTTGCATTCATTATCAATGTTGAATCCTCCTTTTGATCTGAAGCATAATTGTAGTAGGTGTTGTTATATTGTTGACTTTGGAAACCTCTACCTGCATTTCTTCCAAAGTAACTCCTACCACCTCTGCCTTTGAAATTACCTCTTTGATTTCTGCCTCCTCTTCCTCTTGAATTATAGTTCTGATTATATCCACCATTACTCTGATTATTATGCCAACAATCATTAGCTAAGTGATTTGTCTTACCACAAATCCAGCAAGCTTTGCCTCCATCTTTGTTATTCCTGCCTCTTCCTCTACCTTTGCCACCTCCTCTTCCTCTTAGGAAGTTGGCTTGACTAGTTGTACCTTCATCTTCACCTGCTTGTTGCTTTCCTTTGCTATTCTTCTTCTTGTCTTTTGAGTACATTGCATGACCTGCACTCTTGTCACCATCTCCTTTAACATCCTGCTCAAATGTTAGTATATGACCTAGCAACTGATTTAAATCAGGAGTGAAATGATCAAGTGATAACTCTGTAGACAAAATGAATGGCTTCCATTTGTCATCACCTCTTAGACGTGTAAGAATTTGCCTTACCAATTTATCCTCCTCAATGTCTTCATCAACAGCTCCTAATGCATCTGCAATGTCTTTCATCCTTGTTACATAGTCTGAAATAGATTGAGAGGCCTTCTTCTTGAAGGTTGTAAATTCTGCCCATAAGGATGCCTTCCTTGACTTTGTAGTATTCTGGAAATGCTCCTCCAAAGCATTCCAAATATCAGCTGCACTTTCAAGACCTCGAATATGAGGTAACAAGTAATCATTGACTCCCATATAGATAATGCTCCTAGCTTGAGCATCTTTCTTCATCCAATTTTTCAAATCTGCTAACTCTTCCCTAGTTGGAACACTAGGATCTCTGAACTGTGGCTTTTCTTCTTCTCCTGTGATGTAAGCAATTAAATCTTTGCTCATAAGATGAGCTTCCATCCTCATTGACCATGCAGGATAGTTTTCCCTATCCAATTTCTCTATCTGTAGAGAATCTCCCATCTTGTGTCCACCTGTGTATTGAAATCTTCAAGCTTTATAAACAATATATGTACCTTTACTTCGAATTGGACTCCTTTTGTCCTTCTTGATGTCGTATGGTCTCCTCCTCAAGCTTTGCCTTCAAACTTTCACCTTTTAGTTCTTCAAATGTTGAATTTCTTGAATCTGCAGCAGTCGGGATCCTCCTTTCCTTGATTTTGATGTCTCCTGCTCTGATACCACCAAAGGAGAGTGTTAATCTCCAAAAGAACAACCTACTCTTGAATTTAGAACACCTCTATATCAAGAGTAAGTCAAAATCTTCACCAAATTAGAGGTCCAATCTCCAAATTATCAAAAGTTGAGAAATTCTGTGAAGAAGATAAAACACAGAAAGTCTGCTGCACAATTTCTTCTCATTGACCTATCAAACATGTAAAGTTTTCTATGAGATTTTGTATGGAGTGTCATCTAGAAGTTGCGCACCTCCTCCAAGTTAAATTTCTTCAAAAGGTTTAGTATAACTTGAGAAATCAACTTCACAAGTTACCTATGTCTAAATCTGCACTTCTGAGAAGTCGATTTAGACACCCCTAACTTCTTAACTTCAATTCTCTCAGTACAAAACCCGTTTAAGCAAATGCTTCTAGCCACGAGTAGATTGCCTTCCAACTTAAACATTAAGTGCTTGCTTGCACAAAACTTTAAACTATGGAGTGAGAACTGACCAAAAGATTAAGATCGAAATTTGCGCCTGTTTCAGAGAACTGTGAACACTCAACACATATGAATGTTCCTACTAACAATTCTCTTAACCTGTTTACAATTAGACTCTGAAACTTAAGCCATAGACTCATTAACTATGAACTTAGATATCCTCAAAAGGATTTCACAAATGATTTACCACAGACGGAGCAGACACGAAAAGATCGGGCGCAATATTTCTTCAATTATTCAGAAAGTTACAGTTGAGTGATGAGAGGAAACTCAACTAACTTTTCACATGTCTCATGACATCTCACTTCCTCTTTCTTGACTTCTATCTATTCTTACATATGCTCTCATCTCACGCCTCGACATTTTCAGGGTATATATCTAGAAATTTGTACAAGTCTATGACTAATCAAAGATCTAAATGAACTATCACTATACTAATGTACATATGTGTACATTCCTCATATACTCTGAATGTATCCTTCTTCCAAGCTTCAAGAATTGATCTCATCCTTCATTCTTTAGTCTTCAAACATTCAATTGTTGATTGATCTGCACCAACAGATATGCCGTTCTTTGACACGATGTGTCCTAGAATCTTGCCTTGCCTGACCATGAAAACACACTTTTTTAGGTTCAGGCAGACTTGATATTCTCTACATTTGTCAAAGATTTGCCTGAGCTCAGGTATATGTGTCTGTCTAATGTTGGAATGAGTGCAGAGATCGTCAACATAGACTTCCAAATTCTTCCTCAAGACTTCTTTAGATACATGACACATCAATCTATGAAATGTAGTGGGCGCATTGGTAAGCCCAAATGGCATTACGCAAAAAGCAAATATGCCCCACTCTGTGGCAAAAGCCGTCTTATGTTGATGTTCTGGAGCAATGGCTACTTGATTGTAACCAGAAAATCCATCAAGGAAGCTGTACACTTCCTTGCCTGCTACTCTTTCTAATAGATGCTCAGTGATTGGAAGCGGATAGTTGTCTCGAATAGTGGCCGCATTAACCTTCTTCAAGTTGATGCACACATGTAACTTCCCATTCTTCTTGGGTAGCACTACAATGGGGGACACCCACTCACTGTGCTCAATTTCATAGATGAATCCAGCTTCAACCAAGTGATCTATCTCTTCTTTGATCTTGGTAGCATAATTATCATTATATATGTATGGCTTTTGTTTAGAGGGTTTGGCATCTGAGGTCATGGGGATAGTGTGTGACCATATGTCAGGATCCATGCCTTTCAGGTCCTTGTAACTCCAAGCGAATACATCTCTGTATTCCCTTAGCAAAGCTATCAACTCTTGCTCTTCTTTTTCCATCAAGTCATGTCCTATGTAAGTGCATCACTCTTCTCCTTCGTCTATGGCTACCACTATTTTCTTGGTTGTTTCTTTGTTATCATAGACCTCCCCTGTCTTCTGATGCAAAGGGTGGGTCCATGATAATCGACTCTAGATCAGAGTCACTTGCATCCTCGAATGCATCAGTGCTAGGTTCACATTCTTCAAGAACCGAATCACCCATGATTGGCTCTATTGAGAAGACTGAAATGTCGTTATAGCCACCCTCATCACAGTGGAGTGTCCATTGTTCTTCATTGATGGCTACATCCATTGTTGCTAGAATTTTTGCCCATCCGTGAGGTTCAAATTCTTCATCAGGAAATACTATAGGTGCATAGGTTGGGTCTTGAATTGATCTATGAGTTTCCTTCGCACCTACCTCTCTGGCTTTTTCTCTCTTCTCTTCTTCTATTGCTACTTTACACATCCACAATTGAGTGTCTTCATGCATCCATGAGGATCCTGATCCTATGGAATGCACTGACTCAGTATCGTCTTTGGCTCTATGGATGGGATTCCATTGGATGGGAGGGACATCTCTATGAGAGTAATCCTTGAGATTAACTTTTGTTGTAACACCGAAGTGTTGCAAATACAAAAAATTGGTTCTCCAATCTTGTACCACTTTCAACTGTCGCATAAATGGTCTTCCCAAAATCATCTCATAGGCATGATTTTTGCTAAAGTCACATATGGCAAAAGTATGTTCAAACTCCACACCACATGTAGTGAGAGTTATTCCTTCTAGCAGTCATAAGGGTCTTTCAATGTGATCATCAACCATCTACAATTTCATTCTCGTTGGCCTGAGTGTTGGCTTGCCCCAACGCTTCCATAGGGAAGAGGTAGCCATTGCCACTCCTGAACCTGAGTCTAGAATTGCCTTGGTTGTGTACCCCTAATGGGTAATGGGAAGATAGGTGTTCCCTTCTTCTCCTTCACTCATGTCTTCTATCTTGTTCAAGGGTATTTCAGGCATTGTTCTATAAGATCCTACCTAGGAACAAGGTTTTGCTACTTCTGGCACTTGATTGGCTATATGTTTCCATAACTCTGGCCTAACCTTGAGTAGCTCTTCTAAAGTGAGATTGCACTGCACTCTAGTGTTCTTCACTACCTCCGTGTTCCTAGGTATGATCGAGTCTTCGTTTCTTACCATGATCGTGGGTGCACTCATACAAGTAGACTTGGCTTCCCATGGGCCTATGAAATGGGCCAATTCCTGTAAGGAATTAGACTCAGAGTCTAATCTCTCATGAGATTGGGTACTCTCCTGCTCTCCATAAATAGAAGGAATGTCTTGTGGGAATTGATCATGCGCGTCATCCACAAGTTCAATGGGAGGAGGAACTTCACTCTCTTTTGCCCATTTTTCCTCTTGAATCTCTCGACAGGAATTCTGGTGAGTATCGATTCATAGAAGAAGATGTGTCTGGTTCTATGGAGTTAGGCACATAATGTTCCTAGGGGGGAATGCTTATTCTTTCACTTGCCTTGACATTACTTTGGGAGGTGGCTTCATTGCCATATCTTGCAACTATGCTCTCTAACTTCTCCAACAGTCCATCAAAGTGCAATTGTGCCTTACCTGAGCAAGAGTAGTTGAAGAGGCGACTAGCTTCAAACATGGTCTGAGCCAACACTACCATTTTAGCACAAAGATTGGTTCTCTCTATCTCTAGATCATCTCTAGGGTAGCATGTGTCGTGATCTGTAACATTTGGCCCTTCTTGGATTATGGCCTGATATGGTTTAAGCATCATGTCTATGTCCTCTGGAGTGGGGTCAGGTAATACTGATCCTACTCTAGGGAGTAGTGAAATGGTATGAGGTGGGTTGGAGGGTGATGGATTAGGTGTTGATAGGGATGAAGGTGGTGGTGGTATATGAGAGTTTGTTTGAGAGGTGAGTTCAACAATTTTGGATTTAGTTTCTCTTATGCTTTCTTCTAATTTGCTAATCTTCTTAGACCATTGTCTTTTCATCCTTTCTCGACTATCTTTCCAGGCTCTCGTCCGTTTCTTGGCTACACTCTCAGTTTCACTAACCTCAGAACTCTTTTCTTGGCCTACACCCTCCTGCTCTCCTGCTCTCCTGCTCTCCATAAATAGAAGGAATGTCTTGTGGGAATTGATCATGCGCGTCATCCACAAGTTCAATGGGAGGAGGAACTTCACTCTCTTTTGCCCATTTTTTCTCTTGAATCTCTCGACAGGAATTCTGGTGAGTATCGATTCATAGAAGAAGATGTGTCTGGTTCTATGGAGTTAGGCACATAATGTTCCTAGGGGGGAATGCTTATTCTTTCACTTGCCTTGACATTACTTTGGGAGGTGGCTTCATTGCCATATCTTGCAACTATGCTCTCTAACTTCTCCAACAGTCCATCAAAGTGCAATTGTGCCGTACCTGAGCAAGAGTAGTTGAAGAGGCGACTAGCTTCAAACATGGTCTGAGCCAACACTACCATTTTAGCACAAAGATTGGTTCTCTCTATCTCTAGATCATCTCTAGGGTAGCATCTGTCGTGATCTGTAACATTTGGCCCTTCTTGGATTATGGCCTGATATGGTTTAAGCATCATGTCTATGTCCTCTGGAGTGGGGTCAGGTAATACTGATCCTACTCTAGGGAGTAGTGAAATGGTATGAGGTGGGTTGGAGGGTGATGGATTAGGTGTTGATAGGGATGAAGGTGGTGGTGGTATGTGAGAGTTTGTTTGAGAGGTGAGTTCAACAATTTTGGATTTAGTTTCTCTTATGCTTTCTTCTAATTTGCTCATCTTCTTAGACCATTGTCTTTTCATCCTTTCTCGACTATCTTTCCAGGCTCTCGTCCGTTTCTTGGCTACACTCTCAGTTTCACTAACCTCAGAACTCTTTTCTTGGCCTACACCCTCCTGCTCTCCCGCTCTCCTGCTCTCCATAAATAAAAGGAATGTCTTGTGGGAATTGATCATGCGCGTCATCCACAAGTTCAATGGGAGGAGGAACTTCACTCTCTTTTGCCCATTTTTCCTCTTGAATCTCTCGACAGGAATTCTGGTGAGTATCGATTCATAGAAGAAGATGTGTCTGGTTCTATGGAGTTAGGCACATAATGTTCCTAGGGGGGAATGCTTATTCTTTCACTTGCCTTGACATTACTTTGGGAGGTGGCTTCATTGCCATATCTTGCAACTATGCTCTCTAACTTCTCCAACAGTCCATCAAAGTGCAATTGTGCCTTACCTGAGCAAGAGTAGTTGAAGAGGCGACTAGCTTCAAACATGGTCTGAGCCAACACTACCATTTTAGCACAAAGATTGGTTCTCTCTATCTCTAGATCATCTCTAGGGTAGCATCTGTCGTGATCTGTAACATTTGGCCCTTCTTGGATTATGGCCTGGTATGGTTTAAGCATCATGTCTATGTCCTCTGGAGTGGGGTCAGGTAATACTGATCCTACTCTAGGGAGTAGTGAAATGGTATGAGGTGGGTTGGAGGGTGATGGATTAGGTGTTGATAGGGATGAAGGTGGTGGTGGTATGTGAGAGTTTGTTTGAGAGGTGAGTTCAACAATTTTGGATTTAGTTTCTCTTATGCTTTCTTCTAATTTGCTCATCTTCTTAGACCATTGTCTTTTCATCCTTTCTCGACTATCTTTCCAAGCTCTCATCCGTTTCTTGGCTACACTCTCAGTTTCACTAACCTCAAAACTCTTTTCTTGGCCTACACCCTCCTGCTCTCCTGCTCTCCTGCTCTCCATAAATAGAAGGAATGTCTTGTGGGAATTGATCATGCGCGTCATCCACAAGTTCAATGGGAGGAGGAACTTCACTCTCTTTTGCCCATTTTTCCTCTTGAATCTCTCGACAGGAATTCTGGTGAGTATCGATTCATAGAAGAAGATGTGTCTGGTTCTATGGAGTTAGGCACATAATGTTCCTAGGGGGAAATGCTTATTCTTTCACTTGCCTTGACATTACTTTGGGAGGTGGCTTCATTTCCATATCTTGCAACTATGCTCTCTAACTTCTCCAACAGTCCATCAAAGTGCAATTGTGCCTTACCTGAGCAAGAGTAGTTGAAGAGGCGACTAGCTTCAAACATGGTCTGAGCCAACACTACCATTTTAGCACAAAGATTGGTTCTCTCTATCTCTAGATCATCTCTAGGGTAGCATCTGTCGTGATTTGTAACATTTGGCCCTTCTTGGATTATGGCCTGATATGGTTTAAGCATCATGTCTATGTCCTCTGGAGTGGGGTCAGGTAATACTGATCCTACTCTAGGGAGTAGTGAAATGGTATGAGGTGGGTTGGAGGGTGATGGATTAGGTGTTGATAGGGATGAAGGTGGTGGTGGTATGTGAGAGTTTGTTTGAGAGGTGAGTTCAACAATTTTGGATTTAGTTTCTCTTATGCTTTCTTCTAATTTGCTCATCTTCTTAGACCATTGTCTTTTCATCCTTTCTCGACTATCTTTCCAGGCTCTCGTCCGTTTCTTGGCTACACTCTCAGTTTCACTAACCTCAGAACTCTTTTCTTGGCCTACACCCTCCTGCTCTCCTGCTCTCCTGCTCTCCATAAATAGAAGGAATGTCTTGTGGGAATTGATCATGCGCATCATCCACAAGTTCAATGGGAGGAGGAACTTCACTCTCTTTTGCCCATTTTTCCTCTTGAATCTCTCGACAGGAATTCTGGTGAGTATCGATTCATAGAAGAAGATGTGTCTGGTTCTATGGAGTTAGGCACATAATGTTCCTAGGGGGGAATGCTTATTCTTTCACTTGCCTTGACATTACTTTGGGAGGTGGCTTCATTGCCATATCTTGCAACTATGCTCTCTAACTTCTCCAACAGTCCATCAAAGTGCAATTGTGCCTTACCTGAGCAAGAGTAGTTGAAGAGGCGACTAGCTTCAAACATGGTCTGAGCCAACACTACCATTTTAGCACAAAGATTGGTTCTCTCTATCTCTAGATCATCTCTAGGGTAGCATCTGTCGTGATCTGTAACATTTGGCCCTTCTTGGATTATGGCCTGATATGGTTTAAGCATCATGTCTATGTCCTCTGGAGTGGGGTCAGGTAATACTGATCCTACTCTAGGGAGTAGTGAAATGGTATGAGGTGGGTTGGAGGGTGATGGATTAGGTGTTGATAGGGATGAAGGTGGTGGTGGTATGTGAGAGTTTGTTTGAGAGGTGAGTTCAACAATTTTGGATTTAGTTTCTCTTATGCTTTCTTCTAATTTGCTCATCTTCTTAGACCATTGTCTTTTCATCCTTTCTCGACTATCTTTCCAAGCTCTCCTCCGTTTCTTGGCTACACTCTCAGTTTCACTAACCTCAGAACTCTTTTCTTGGCCTACACCCTCCTGCTCTCCTGCTCTCCTGCTCTCCATAAATAGAAGGAATGTCTTGTGGGAATTGATCATGCGCGTCATCCACAAGTTCAATGGGAGGAGGAACTTCACTCTCTTTTGCCCATTTTTCCTCTTGAATCTCTCGACAGGAATTCTGGTGAGTATCGATTCATAGAAGAAGATGTGTCTGGTTCTATGGAGTTAGGCACATAATGTTCCTAGGGGGGAATGCTTATTCTTTCACTTGCCTTGACATTACTTTGGGAGGTGGCTTCATTGCCATATCTTGCAACTATGCTCTCTAACTTCTCCAACAGTCCACCAAAGTGCAATTGTGCCTTACCTGAGCAAGAGTAGTTGAAGAGGCGACTAGCTTCAAACATGGTCTGAGCCAACACTACCATTTTAGCACAAAGATTGGTTCTCTCTATCTCTAGATCATCTCTAGGGTAGCATGTGTCGTGATCTGTAACATTTGGCCCTTCTTGGATTATGGCCTGATATGGTTTAAGCATCATGTCTATGTCCTCTGGAGTGGGGTCAGGTAATACTGATCCTACTCTAGGGAGTAGTGAAATGGTATGAGGTGGGTTGGAGGGTGATGGATTAGGTGTTGATAGGGATGAAGGTGGTGGTGGTATGTGAGAGTTTGTTTGAGAGGTGAGTTCAACAATTTTGGATTTAGTTTCTCTTATGCTTTCTTCTAATTTGCTCATCTTCTTAGACCATTGGCTTTTCATCCTTTCTCGACTATCTTTCCAGGCTCTCGTCCGTTTCTTGGCTACACTCTTAGTTTCACTAACCTCAGAACTCTTTTCTTGGCCTACACCCTCCTGCTCTCCTGCTCTCCTGCTCTCCATAAATAGAAGGAATGTCTTGTGGGAATTGATCATGCGCGTCATCCACAAGTTCAATGGGAGGAGGAACTTCACTCTCTTTTGCCCATTTTTCCTCTTGAATCTCTCGACAGGAATTCTGGTGAGTATCGATTCATAGAAGAAGATGTGTCTGGTTCTATGGAGTTAGGCACATAATGTTCCTAGGGGGGAATGCTTATTCTTTCACTTGCCTTGACATTACTTTGGGAGGTGGCTTCATTGCCATATCTTGCAACTATGCTCTCTAACTTCTCCAACAGTCCATCAAAGTGCAATTGTGCCTTACCTGAGCAAGAGTAGTTGAAGAGGCAACTAGCTTCAAACATGGTCTGAGCCAACACTACCATTTTAGCACAAAGATTGGTTCTCTCTATCTCTAGATCATCTCTAGGGTAGCATCTGTCGTGATCTGTAACATTTGGCCCTTCTTGGATTATGGCCTGATATGGTTTAAGCATCATGTCTATGTCCTCTGGAGTGGGGTCAGGTAATACTGATCCTACTCTAGGGAGTAGTGAAATGGTATGAGGTGGGTTGGAGGGTGATGGATTAGGTGTTGATAGGGATGAAGGTGGTGGTGGTATGTGAGAGTTTGTTTGAGAGGTGAGTTCAACAATTTTGGATTTAGTTTCTCTTATGCTTTCTTCTAATTTGCTCATCTTCTTAGACCATTGTCTTTTCATCCTTTCTCGACTATCTTTCCAGGCTCTCGTCCGTTTCTTGGCTACACTCTCAGTTTCACTAACCTCAGAACTCTTTTCTTGGCCTACACCCTCCTGCTCTCCATAAATAGAAGGAATGTCTTGTGGGAATTGATCATGCGCGTCATCCACAAGTTCAATGGGAGGAGGAACTTCACTCTCTTTTGCCCATTTTTCCTCTTGAATCTCTCGACAGGAATTCTGGTGAGTATCGATTCATAGAAGAAGATGTGTCTGGTTCTATGGAGTTAGGCACATAATGTTCCTAGGGGGGAATGCTTATTCATTCACTTGCCTTGACATTACTTTGGGAGGTGGCTTCATTGCCATATCTTGCAACTATGCTCTCTAACTTCTCCAACAGTCCATCAAAGTGCAATTGTGCCTTACCTGAGCAAGAGTAGTTGAAGAGGCGACTAGCTTCACACATGGTCTGAGCCAACACTACCATTTTAGCACAAAGATTGGTTCTCTCTATCTCTAGATCATCTCTAGGGTAGCATCTGTCGTGATCTGTAACATTTGGCCCTTCTTGGATTATGGCCTGATATGGTTTAAGCATCATGTCTATGTCCTCTGGAGTGGGGTCATGTAATACTGATCCTACTCTAGGGAGTAGTGAAATGGTATGAGGTGGGTTGGAGGGTGATGGATTAGGTGTTGATAGGGATGAAGGTGGTGGTGGTATGTGAGAGTTTGTTTGAGAGGTGAGTTCAACAATTTTGGATTTAGTTTCTCTTATGCTTTCTTCTAATTTGCTCATCTTCTTAGACCATTGTCTTTTCATCCTTTCTCGACTATCTTTCCAGGCTCTCGTCCGTTTCTTGGCTACACTCTCAGTTTCACTAACCTCAGAACTCTTTTCTTGGCCTACACCCTCCTGCTCTCCTGCTCTCCTGCTCTCCATAAATAGAAGGAATGTCTTGTGGGAATTGATCATGCGCGTCATCCACAAGTTCAATGGGAGGAGGAACTTCACTCTCTTTTGCCCATTTTTCCTCTTGAATCTCTCGACAGGAATTCTGGTGAGTATCGATTCATAGAAGAAGATGTGTCTGGTTCTATGGAGTTAGGCACATAATGTTCCTAGGGGGGAATGCTTATTCTTTCACTTGCCTTGACATTACTTTGGGAGGTGGCTTCATTGCCATATCTTGCAACTATGCTCTCTAACTTCTCCAACAGTCCATCAAAGTGCAATTATGCCTTACCTGAGCAAGAGTAGTTGAAGAGGCGACTAGCTTCAAACATGGTCTGAGTCAACACTACCATTTTAGCACAAAGATTGGTTCTCTCTATCTCTAGATCATCTCTAGGGTAGCATCTGTCGTGATCTGTAACATTTGGCCCTTCTTGGATTATGGCCTGATATGGTTTAAGCATCATGTCTATGTCCTCTGGAGTGGGGTCAGGTAATACTGATCCTACTCTAGGGAGTAGTGAAATGGTATGAGGTGGGTTGGAGGGTGATGGATTAGGTGTTGACAGGGATGAAGGTGGTGGTGGTATGTGAGAGTTTGTTTGAGAGGTGAGTTCAACAATTTTGGATTTAGTTTCTCTTATGCTTTCTTCTAATTTGCTCATCTTCTTAGACCATTGTCTTTTCATCCTTTCTCGACTATCTTTCCAAGCTCTCATCCGTTTCTTGGCTACACTCTCAGTTTCACTAACCTCAGAACTCTTTTCTTGGCCTACACCCTCCTGCTCTCCTGCTCTCCTGCTCTCCATAAATAGAAGGAATGTCTTGTGGGAATTGATCATGCGCGTCATCCACAAGTTCAATGGGAGGAGGAACTTCACTCTCTTTTGCCCATTTTTCCTCTTGAATCTCTCGACAGGAATTCTGGTGAGTATCGATTCATAGAAGAAGATGTGTCTGGTTCTATGGAGTTAGGCACATAATGTTCCTAGGGGGGAATGCTTATTCTTTCACTTGCCTTGACATTACTTTGGGAGGTGGCTTCATTGCCATATCTTGCAACTATGCTCTCTAACTTCTCCAACAGTCCATCAAAGTGCAATTGTGCCTTACCTGAGCAAGAGTAGTTGAAGAGGCGACTAGCTTCAAACATGGTCTGAGCCAACACTACCATTTTAGCACAAAGATTGGTTCTCTCTATCTCTAGATCATCTCTAGGGTAGCATCTGTCGTGATCTGTAACATTTGGCCCTTCTTGGATTATGGCCTGATATGGTTTAAGCATCATGTCTATGTCCTCTGGAGTGGGGTCAGGTAATATTGATCCTACTCTAGGGAGTAGTGAAATGGTATGAGGTGGGTTGGAGGGTGATGGATTAGGTGTTGATAGGGATGAAGGTGGTGGTGGTATGTGAGAGTTTGTTTGAGAGGTGAGTTCAACAATTTTGGATTTAGTTTCTCTTATGCTTTCTTCTAATTTGCTCATCTTCTTAGACCATTGTCTTTTCATCCTTTCTCGACTATCTTTCCAGGCTCTCGTCCGTTTCTTGGCTACACTCTCAGTTTCACTAACCTGAGAACTCTTTTCTTGGCCTACACCCTCCTGCTCTCCTGCTCTCCTGCGCTCCATAAATAGAAGGAATGTCTTGTGGGAATTGATCATGCGCGTCATCCACAAGTTCAATGGGAGGAGGAACTTCACTCTCTTTTGCCCATTTTTCCTCTTGAATCTCTCGACAGGAATTCTGGTGAGTATCGATTCATAGAAGAAGATGTGTCTGGTTCTATGGAGTTAGGCACATAATGTTCCTAGGGGGGAATGCTTATTCTTTCACTTGCCTTGACATTACTTTGGGAGGTGGCTTCATTGCCATATCTTGCAACTATGCTCTCTAACTTCTCCAACAGTCCATCAAAGTGCAATTGTGCCTTACCTGAGCAAGAGTAGTTGAAGAGGCGACTAGCTTCAAACATGGTCTGAGCCAACACTACCATTTTAGCACAAAGATTGGTTCTCTCTATCTCTAGATCATCTCTAGGGTAGCATCTGTCGTGATCTGTAACATTTGGCCCTTCTTGGATTATGGCCTGGTATGGTTTAAGCATCATGTCTATGTCCTCTGGAGTGGGGTCAGGTAATACTGATCCTACTCTAGGGAGTAGTGAAATGGTATGAGGTGGGTTGGAGGGTGATGGATTAGGTGTTGATAGGGATGAAGGTGGTGGTGGTATGTGAGAGTTTGTTTGAGAGGTGAGTCCAACAATTTTGGATTTAGTTTCTCTTATGCTTTCTTCTAATTTGCTCATCCTCTTAGACCATTGTCTTTTCATCCTTTCTCGACTATCTTTCCAAGCTCTCATCCGTTTCTTGGCTACACTCTCAGTTTCACTAACCTCAAAACTCTTTTCTTGGCCTACACCCTCCTGCTCTCCTGCTCTCCTGCTCTCCATAAATAGAAGGAATGTCTTGTGGGAATTGATCATGCGCGTCATCCACAAGTTCAATGGGAGGAGGAACTTCACTCTCTTTTGCCCATTTTTCCTCTTGAATCTCTCGACAGGAATTCTGGTGAGTATCGATTCATAGAAGAAGATGTGTCTGGTTCTATGGAGTTAGGCACATAATGTTCCTAGGGGGGAATGCTTATTCTTTCACTTGCCTTGACATTACTTTGGGAGGTGGCTTCATTGCCATATCTTGCAACTATGCTCTCTAACTTCTCCAACAGTCCATCAAAGTGCAATTGTGCCTTACCTGAGCAAGAGTAGTTGAAGAGGCGACTAGCTTCAAACATGGTCTGAGCCAACACTACCATTTTAGCACAAAGATTGGTTCTCTCTATCTCTAGATCATCTCTAGGGTAGCATCTGTCGTGATCTGTAACATTTGGCCCTTCTTGGATTATGGCCTGATATGGTTTAAGCATCATGTCTATGTCCTCTGGAGTGGGGTCAGGTAATATTGATCCTACTCTAGGGAGTAGTGAAATGGTATGAGGTGGGTTGGAGGGTGATGGATTAGGTGTTGATAGGGATGAAGGTGGTGGTGGTATGTGAGAGTTTGTTTGAGAGGTGAGTTCAACAATTTTGGATTTAGTTTCTCTTATGCTTTCTTCTAATTTGCTCATCTTCTTAGACCATTGTCTTTTCATCCTTTCTCGACTATCTTTCCAGGCTCTCGTCCGTTTCTTGGCTACACTCTCAGTTTCACTAACCTCAGAACTCTTTTCTTGGCCTACACCCTCCTGCTCTCCTGCTCTCCTGCGCTCCATAAATAGAAGGAATGTCTTGTGGGAATTGATCATGCGCGTCATCCACAAGTTCAATGGGAGGAGGAACTTCACTCTCTTTTGCCCATTTTTCCTCTTGAATCTCTCGACAGGAATTCTGGTGAGTATCGATTCATAGAAGAAGATGTGTCTGGTTCTATGGAGTTAGGCACATAATGTTCCTAGGGGGGAATGCTTATTCTTTCACTTGCCTTGACATTACTTTGGGAGGTGGCTTCATTGCCATATCTTGCAACTATGCTCTCTAACTTCTCCAACAGTCCATCAAAGTGCAATTGTGCCTTACCTGAGCAAGAGTAGTTGAAGAGGCGACTAGCTTCAAACATGGTCTGAGCCAACACTACCATTTTAGCACAAAGATTGGTTCTCTCTATCTCTAGATCATCTCTAGGGTAGCATCTGTCGTGATCTGTAACATTTGGCCCTTCTTGGATTATGGCCTGGTATGGTTTAAGCATCATGTCTATGTCCTCTGGAGTGGGGTCAGGTAATACTGATCCTACTCTAGGGAGTAGTGAAATGGTATGAGGTGGGTTGGAGGGTGATGGATTAGGTGTTGATAGGGATGAAGGTGGTGGTGGTATGTGAGAGTTTGTTTGAGAGGTGAGTTCAACAATTTTGGATTTAGTTTCTCTTATGCTTTCTTCTAATTTGCTCATCCTCTTAGACCATTGTCTTTTCATCCTTTCTCGACTATCTTTCCAAGCTCTCATCCGTTTCTTGGCTACACTCTCAGTTTCACTAACCTCAAAACTCTTTTCTTGGCCTACACCCTCCTGCTCTCCTGCTCTCCTGCTCTCCATAAATAGAAGGAATGTCTTGTGGGAATTGATCATGCGCGTCATCCACAAGTTCAATGGGAGGAGGAACTTCACTCTCTTTTGCCCATTTTTCCTCTTGAATCTCTCGACAGGAATTCTGGTGAGTATCGATTCATAGAAGAAGATGTGTCTGGTTCTATGGAGTTAGGCACATAATGTTCCTAGGGGGGAATGCTTATTCTTTCACTTGCCTTGACATTACTTTGGGAGGTGGCTTCATTGCCATATCTTGCAACTATGCTCTCTAACTTCTCCAACAGTCCATCAAAGTGCAATTGTGCCTTACCTGAGCAAGAGTAGTTGAAGAGGCGACTAGCTTCAAACATGGTCTGAGCCAACACTACCATTTTAGCACAAAGATTGGTTCTCTCTATCTCTAGATCATCTCTAGGGTAGCATCTGTCGTGATTTGTAACATTTGGCCCTTCTTGGATTACGGCCTGATATGGTTTAAGCATCATGTCTATGTCCTCTGGAGTGGGGTCAGGTAATACTGATCCTACTCTAGGGAGTAGTGAAATGGTATGAGGTGGGTTGGAGGGTGATGGATTAGGTGTTGATAGGGATGAAGGTGGTGGTGGTATGTGAGAGTTTGTTTGAGAGGTGAGTTCAACAATTTTGGATTTAGTTTCTCTTATGCTTTCTTCTAATTTGCTCATCTTCTTAGACCATTGTCTTTTCATCCTTTCTCGACTATCTTTCCAGGCTCTCGTCCGTTTCTTGGCTACACTCTCAGTTTCACTAACCTCAGAACTCTTTTCTTGGCCTACACCCTCCTGCTCTCCTGCTCTCCTGCTCTCCATAAATAGAAGGAATGTCTTGTGGGAATTGATCATGCGCGTCATCCACAAGTTCAATGGGAGGAGGAACTTCACTCTCTTTTGCCCATTTTTCCTCTTGAATCTCTCGACAGGAATTCTGGTGAGTATCGATTCATAGAAGAAGATGTGTCTGGTTCTATGGAGTTAGGCACATAATGTTCCTAGGGGGGAATGCTTATTCTTTCACTTGCCTTGACATTACTTTGGGAGGTGGCTTCATTGCCATATCTTGCAACTATGCTCTCTAACTTCTCCAACAGTCCATCAAAGTGCAATTGTGCCTTACCTGAGCAAGAGTAGTTGAAGAGGCGACTAGCTTCAAACATGGTCTGAGCCAACACTACCATTTTAGCACAAAGATTGGTTCTCTCTATCTCTAGATCATCTCTAGGGTAGCATCTGTCGTGATCTGTAACATTTGGCCCTTCTTGGATTATGGCCTGATATGGTTTAAGCATCATGTCTATGTCCTCTGGAGTGGGGTCAGGTAATACTGATCCTACTCTAGGGAGTAGTGAAATGGTATGAGGTGGGTTGGAGGGTGATGGATTAGGTGTTGATAGGGATGAAGGTGGTGGTGGTATGTGAGAGTTTGTTTGAGAGGTGAGTTCAACAATTTTGGATTTAGTTTCTCTTATGCTTTCTTCTAATTTGCTCATCTTCTTAGACCATTGTCTTTTCATCCTTTCTCGACTATCTTTCCAAGCTCTCATCCGTTTCTTGGCTACACTCTCAGTTTCACTAACCTCAGAACTCTTTTCTTGGCCTACACCCTCCTGCTCTCCTGCTCTCCTGCTCTCCATAAATAGAAGGAATGTCTTGTGGGAATTGATCATGCGCGTCATCCACAAGTTCAATGGGAGGAGGAACTTCACTCTCTTTTGCCCATTTTTCCTCTTGAATCTCTCGACAGGAATTCTGGTGAGTATCGATTCATAGAAGAAGATGTGTCTGGTTCTATGGAGTTAGGCACATAATGTTCCTAGGGGGGAATGCTTATTCTTTCACTTGCCTTGACATTACTTTGGGAGGTGGCTTCATTGCCATATCTTGCAACTATGCTCTCTAACTTCTCCAACAGTCCATCAAAGTGCAATTGTGCCTTACCTGAGCAAGAGTAGTTGAAGAGGCGACTAGCTTCAAACATGGTCTGAGCCAACACTACCATTTTAGCACAAAGATTGGTTCTCTCTATCTCTAGATCATCTCTAGGGTAGCATCTGTCGTGATCTGTAACATTTGGCCCTTCTTGGATTATGGCCTGATATGGTTTAAGCATCATGTCTATGTCCTCTGGAGTGGGGTCAGGTAATACTGATCCTACTCTAGGGAGTAGTGAAATGGTATGAGGTGGGTTGGAGGGTGATGGATTAGGTGTTGATAGGGATGAAGGTGGTGGTGGTATGTGAGAGTTTGTTTGAGAGGTGAGTTCAACAATTTTGGATTTAGTTTCTCTTATGCTTTCTTCTAATTTGCTCAACTTCTTAGACCATTGGCTTTTCATCCTTTCTCGACTATCTTTCCAGGCTCTCGTCCGTTTCTTGGCTACACTCTTAGTTTCACTAACCTCAGAACTCTTTTCTTGGCCTACACCCTCCTGCTCTCCTGCTCTCCTGCTCTCCATAAATAGAAGGAATGTCTTGTGGGAATTGATCATGCGCGTCATCCACAAGTTCAATGGGAGGAGGAACTTCACTCTCTTTTGCCCATTTTTCCTCTTGAATCTCTCGACAGGAATTCTGGTGAGTATCGATTCATAGAAGAAGATGTGTCTGGTTCTATGGAGTTAGGCACATAATGTTCCTAGGGGGGAATGCTTATTCTTTCACTTGCCTTGACATTACTTTGGGAGGTGGCTTCATTGCCATATCTTGCAACTATGCTCTCTAACTTCTCCAACAGTCCATCAAAGTGCAATTGTGCCTTACCTGAGCAAGAGTAGTTGAAGAGGCGACTAGCTTCAAACATGGTCTGAGCCAACACTACCATTTTAGCACAAAGATTGGTTCTCTCTATCTCTAGATCATCTCTAGGGTAGCATCTGTCGTGATCTGTAACATATGGCCCTTCTTGGATTATGGCCTGATATGGTTTAAGCATCATGTCTATGTCCTCTGGAGTGGGGTCAGGTAATACTGATCCTACTCTAGGGAGTAGTGAAATGGTATGAGGTGGGTTGGAGGGTGATGGATTAGGTGTTGATAGGGATGAAGGTGGTGGTGGTATGTGAGAGTTTGTTTGAGAGGTGAGTTCAACAATTTTGGATTTAGTTTCTCTTATGCTTTCTTCTAATTTGCTCATCTTCTTAGACCATTGTCTTTTCATCCTTTCTCGACTATCTTTCCAGGCTCTCAGTCCGTTTCTTGGCTACACTCTCAGTTTCACTAACCTCAGAACTCTTTTCTTGGCCTACACCCTCCTGCTCTCCTGCTCTCCTGCTCTCCATAAATAGAAGGAATGTCTTGTGGGAATTGATCATGCGCGTCATCCACAAGTTCAATGGGAGGAGGAACTTCACTCTCTTTTGCCCATTTTTCCTCTTGAATCTCTCGACAGGAATTCTGGTGAGTATCGATTCATAGAAGAAGATGTGTCTGGTTCTATGGAGTTAGGCACATAATGTTCCTAGGGGGGAATGCTTATTCTTTCACTTGCCTTGACATTACTTTGGGAGGTGGCTTCATTGCCATATCTTGCAACTATGCTCTCTAACTTCTCCAACAGTCCATCAAAGTGCAATTGTGCCTTACCTGAGCAAGAGTAGTTGAAGAGGCGACTAGCTTCACACATGGTCTGAGCCAACACTACCATTTTAGCACAAAGATTGGTTCTCTCTATCTCTAGATCATCTCTAGGGTAGCATCTGTCGTGATCTGTAACATTTGGCCCTTCTTGGATTATGGCCTGATATGGTTTAAGCATCATGTCTATGTCCTCTGGAGTGGGGTCAGGTAATACTGATCCTACTCTAGGGAGTAGTGAAATGGTATGAGGTGGGTTGGAGGGTGATGGATTAGGTGTTGATAGGGATGAAGGTGGTGGTGGTATGTGAGAGTTTGTTTGAGAGGTGAGTTCAACAATTTTGGATTTAGTTTCTCTTATGCTTTCTTCTAATTTGCTCAATCTTCTTAGACCATTGTCTTTTCATCCTTTCTCGACTATCTTTCCAGGCTCTCGTCCGTTTCTTGGCTACACTCTCAGTTTCACTAACCTCAGAACTCTTTTCTTGGCCTACACCCTCCTGCTCTCCTGCTCTCCTGCTCTCCATAAATAGAAGGAATGTCTTGTGGGAATTGATCATGCGCGTCATCCACAAGTTCAATGGGAGGAGGAACTTCACTCTCTTTTGCCCATTTTTCCTCTTGAATCTCTCGACAGGAATTCTGGTGAGTATCGATTCATAGAAGAAGATGTGTCTGGTTCTATGGAGTTAGGCACATAATGTTCCTAGGGGGGAATGCTTATTCTTTCACTTGCCTTGACATTACTTTGGGAGGTGGCTTCATTGCCATATCTTGCAACTATGCTCTCTAACTTCTCCAACAGTCCATCAAAGTGCAATTGTGCCTTACCTGAGCAAGAGTAGTTGAAGAGGCGACTAGCTTCAAACATGGTCTGAGCCAACACTACCATTTTAGCACAAAGATTGGTTCTCTCTATCTCTAGATCATCTCTAGGGTAGCATCTGTCGTGATCTGTAACATATTGGCCCTTCTTGGATTATGGCCTGATATGGTTTAAGCATCATGTCTATGTCCTCTGGAGTGGGGTCAGGTAATACTGATCCTACTCTAGGGAGTAGTGAAATGGTATGAGGTGGGTTGGAGGGTGATGGATTAGGTGTTGATAGGGATGAAGGTGGTGGTGGTATGTGAGAGTTTGTTTGAGAGGTGAGTTCAACAATTTTGGATTTAGTTTCTCTTATGCTTTCTTCTAATTTGCTCATCTTCTTAGACCATTGTCTTTTCATCCTTTCTCGACTATCTTTCCAGGCTCTCGTCCGTTTCTTGGCTACACTCTCAGTTTCACTAACCTCAGAACTCTTTTCTTGGCCTACACCCTCCTGCTCTCCTGCTCTCCATAAATAGAAGGAATGTCTTGTGGGAATTGATCATGCGCGTCATCCACAAGTTCAATGGGAGGAGGAACTTCACTCTCTTTTGCCCATTTTTCCTCTTGAATCTCTCGACAGGAATTCTGGTGAGTATCGATTCATAGAAGAAGATGTGTCTGGTTCTATGGAGTTAGGCACATAATGTTCCTAGGGGGGAATGCTTATTCTTTCACTTGCCTTGACATTACTTTGGGAGGTGGCTTCATTGCCATATCTTGCAACTATGCTCTCTAACTTCTCCAACAGTCCATCAAAGTGCAATTGTGCCTTACCTGAGCAAGAGTAGTTGAAGAGGCGACTAGCTTCACACATGGTCTGAGCCAACACTACCATTTTAGCACAAAGATTGGTTCTCTCTATCTCTAGATCATCTCTAGGGTAGCATCTGTCGTGATCTGTAACATTTGGCCCTTCTTGGATTATGGCCTGATATGGTTTAAGCATCATGTCTATGTCCTCTGGAGTGGGGTCAGGTAATACTGATCCTACTCTAGGGAGTAGTGAAATGGTATGAGGTGGGTTGGAGGGTGATGGATTAGGTGTTGATAGGGATGAAGGTGGTGGTGGTATGTGAGAGTTTGTTTGAGAGGTGAGTTCAACAATTTTGGATTTAGTTTCTCTTATGCTTTCTTCTAATTTGCTCATCTTCTTAGACCATTGTCTTTTCATCCTTTCTCGACTATCTTTCCAGGCTCTCGTCCGTTTCTTGGCTACACTCTCAGTTTCACTAACCTCAGAACTCTTTTCTTGGCCTACACCCTCCTGCTCTCCTGCTCTCCTGCTCTCCATAAATAGAAGGAATGTCTTGTGGGAATTGATCATGCGCGTCATCCACAAGTTCAATGGGAGGAGGAACTTCACTCTCTTTTGCCCATTTTTCCTCTTGAATCTCTCGACAGGAATTCTGGTGAGTATCGATTCATAGAAGAAGATGTGTCTGGTTCTATGGAGTTAGGCACATAATGTTCCTAGGGGGGAATGCTTATTCTTTCACTTGCCTTGACATTACTTTGGGAGGTGGCTTCATTGCCATATCTTGCAACTATGCTCTCTAACTTCTCCAACAGTCCATCAAAGTGCAATTGTGCCTTACCTGAGCAAGAGTAGTTGAAGAGGCGACTAGCTTCAAACATGGTCTGAGCCAACACTACCATTTTAGCACAAAGATTGGTTCTCTCTATCTCTAGATCATCTCTAGGGTAGCATCTGTCGTGATCTGTAACATTTGGCCCTTCTTGGATTATGGCCTGATATGGTTTAAGCATCATGTCTATGTCCTCTGGAGTGGGGTCAGGTAATACTGATCCTACTCTAGGGAGTAGTGAAATGGTATGAGGTGGGTTGGAGGGTGATGGATTAGGTGTTGATAGGGATGAAGGTGGTGGTGGTATGTGAGAGTTTGTTTGAGAGGTGAGTTCAACAATTTTGGATTTAGTTTCTCTTATGCTTTCTTCTAATTTGCTCATCTTCTTAGACCATTGTCTTTTCATCCTTTCTCGACTATCTTTCCAGGCTCTCGTCCGTTTCTTGGCTACACTCTCAGTTTCACTAACCTCAGAACTCTTTTCTTGGCCTACACCCTCCTGCTCTCCTGCTCTCCATAAATAGAAGGAATGTCTTGTGGGAATTGATCATGCGCGTCATCCACAAGTTCAATGGGAGGAGGAACTTCACTCTCTTTTGCCCATTTTTCCTCTTGAATCTCTCGACAGGAATTCTGGTGAGTATCGATTCATAGAAGAAGATGTGTCTGGTTCTATGGAGTTAGGCACATAATGTTCCTAGGGGGGAATGCTTATTCTTTCACTTGCCTTGACATTACTTTGGGAGGTGGCTTCATTGCCATATCTTGCAACTATGCTCTCTAACTTCTCCAACAGTCCATCAAAGTGCAATTGTGCCTTACCTGAGCAAGAGTAGTTGAAGAGGCGACTAGCTTCACACATGGTCTGAGCCAACACTACCATTTTAGCACAAAGATTGGTTCTCTCTATCTCTAGATCATCTCTAGGGTAGCATCTGTCGTGATCTGTAACATTTGGCCCTTCTTGGATTATGGCCTGATATGGTTTAAGCATCATGTCTATGTCCTCTGGAGTGGGGTCAGGTAATACTGATCCTACTCTAGGGAGTAGTGAAATGGTATGAGGTGGGTTGGAGGGTGATGGATTAGGTGTTGATAGGGATGAAGGTGGTGGTGGTATGTGAGAGTTTGTTTGAGAGGTGAGTTCAACAATTTTGGATTTAGTTTCTCTTATGCTTTCTTCTAATTTGCTCATCTTCTTAGACCATTGTCTTTTCATCCTTTCTCGACTATCTTTCCAGGCTCTCGTCCGTTTCTTGGCTACACTCTCAGTTTCACTAACCTCAGAACTCTTTTCTTGGCCTACACCCTCCTGCTCTCCTGCTCTCCTGCTCTCCATAAATAGAAGGAATGTCTTGTGGGAATTGATCATGCGCGTCATCCAGAAGTTCAATGGGAGGAGGAACTTCACTCTCTTTTGCCCATTTTTCCTCTTGAATCTCTCGACAGGAATTCTGGTGAGTATCGATTCATAGAAGAAGATGTGTCTGGTTCTATGGAGTTAGGCACATAATGTTCCTAGGGGGGAATGCTTATTCTTTCACTTGCCTTGACATTACTTTGGGAGGTGGCTTCATTGCCATATCTTGCAACTATGCTCTCTAACTTCTCCAACAGTCCATCAAAGTGCAATTGTGCCTTACCTGAGCAAGAGTAGTTGAAGAGGCGACTAGCTTCAAACATGGTCTGAGCCAACACTACCATTTTAGCACAAAGATTGGTTCTCTCTATCTCTAGATCATCTCTAGGGTAGCATCTGTCGTGATCTGTAACATTTGGCCCTTCTTGGATTATGGCCTGATATGGTTTAAGCATCATGTCTATGTCCTCTGGAGTGGGGTCAGGTAATACTGATCCTACTCTAGGGAGTAGTGAAATGGTATGAGGTGGGTTGGAGGGTGATGGATTAGGTGTTGATAGGGATGAAGGTGGTGGTGGTATGTGAGAGTTTGTTTGAGAGGTGAGTTCAACAATTTTGGATTTAGTTTCTCTTATGCTTTCTTCTAATTTGCTCATCTTCTTAGACCATTGTCTTTTCATCCTTTCTCGACTATCTTTCCAGGCTCTCGTCCGTTTCTTGGCTACACTCTCAGTTTCACTAACCTCAGAACTCTTTTCTTGGCCTACACCCTCCTGCTCTCCTGCTCTCCATAAATAGAAGGAATGTCTTGTGGGAATTGATCATGCGCGTCATCCACAAGTTCAATGGGAGGAGGAACTTCACTCTCTTTTGCCCATTTTTCCTCTTGAATCTCTCGACAGGAATTCTGGTGAGTATCGATTCATAGAAGAAGATGTGTCTGGTTCTATGGAGTTAGGCACATAATGTTCCTAGGGGGGAATGCTTATTCTTTCACTTGCCTTGACATTACTTTGGGAGGTGGCTTCATTGCCATATCTTGCAACTATGCTCTCTAACTTCTCCAACAGTCCATCAAAGTGCAATTGTGCCTTACCTGAGCAAGAGTAGTTGAAGAGGCGACTAGCTTCACACATGGTCTGAGCCAACACTACCATTTTAGCACAAAGATTGGTTCTCTCTATCTCTAGATCATCTCTAGGGTAGCATCTGTCGTGATCTGTAACATTTGGCCCTTCTTGGATTATGGCCTGATATGGTTTAAGCATCATGTCTATGTCCTCTGGAGTGGGGTCAGGTAATACTGATCCTACTCTAGGGAGTAGTGAAATGGTATGAGGTGGGTTGGAGGGTGATGGATTAGGTGTTGATAGGGATGAAGGTGGTGGTGGTATGTGAGAGTTTGTTTGAGAGGTGAGTTCAACAATTTTGGATTTAGTTTCTCTTATGCTTTCTTCTAATTTGCTCATCTTCTTAGACCATTGTCTTTTCATCCTTTCTCGACTATCTTTCCAGGCTCTCGTCCGTTTCTTGGCTACACTCTCAGTTTCACTAACCTCAGAACTCTTTTCTTGGCCTACACCCTCCTGCTCTCCTGCTCTCCTGCTCTCCATAAATAGAAGGAATGTCTTGTGGGAATTGATCATGCGCGTCATCCAGAAGTTCAATGGGAGGAGGAACTTCACTCTCTTTTGCCCATTTTTCCTCTTGAATCTCTCGACAGGAATTCTGGTGAGTATCGATTCATAGAAGAAGATGTGTCTGGTTCTATGGAGTTAGGCACATAATGTTCCTAGGGGGGAATGCTTATTCTTTCACTTGCCTTGACATTACTTTGGGAGGTGGCTTCATTGCCATATCTTGCAACTATGCTCTCTAACTTCTCCAACAGTCCATCAAAGTGCAATTGTGCCTTACCTGAGCAAGAGTAGTTGAAGAGGCGACTAGCTTCAAACATGGTCTGAGCCAACACTACCATTTTAGCACAAAGATTGGTTCTCTCTATCTCTAGATCATCTCTAGGGTAGCATCTGTCGTGATCTGTAACATTTGGCCCTTCTTGGATTATGGCCTGATATGGTTTAAGCATCATGTCTATGTCCTCTGGAGTGGGGTCAGGTAATACTGATCCTACTCTAGGGAGTAGTGAAATGGTATGAGGTGGGTTGGAGGGTGATGGATTAGGTGTTGATAGGGATGAAGGTGGTGGTGGTATGTGAGAGTTTGTTTGAGAGGTGAGTTCAACAATTTTGGATTTAGTTTCTCTTATGCTTTCTTCTAATTTGCTCATCTTCTTAGACCATTGTCTTTTCATCCTTTCTCGACTATCTTTCCAAGCTCTCATCCGTTTCTTGGCTACACTCTCAGTTTCACTAACCTCAGAACTCTTTTCTTGGCCTACACCCTCCTGCTCTCCTGCTCTCCTGCTCTCCATAAATAGAAGGAATGTCTTGTGGGAATTGATCATGCGCGTCATCCACAAGTTCAATGGGAGGAGGAACTTCACTCTCTTTTGCCCATTTTTCCTCTTGAATCTCTCGACAGGAATTCTGGTGAGTATCGATTCATAGAAGAAGATGTGTCTGGTTCTATGGAGTTAGGCACATAATGTTCCTAGGGGGGAATGCTTATTCTTTCACTTGCCTTGACATTACTTTGGGAGGTGGCTTCATTGCCATATCTTGCAACTATGCTCTCTAACTTCTCCAACAGTCCATCAAAGTGCAATTGTGCCTTACCTGAGCAAGAGTAGTTGAAGAGGCGACTAGCTTCACACATGGTCTGAGCCAACACTACCATTTTAGCACAAAGATTGGTTCTCTCTATCTCTAGATCATCTCTAGGGTAGCATCTGTCGTGATCTGTAACATTTGGCCCTTCTTGGATTATGGCCTGATATGGTTTAAGCATCATGTCTATGTCCTCTGGAGTGGGGTCAGGTAATACTGATCCTACTCTAGGGAGTAGTGAAATGGTATGAGGTGGGTTGGAGGGTGATGGATTAGGTGTTGATAGGGATGAAGGTGGTGGTGGTATGTGAGAGTTTGTTTGAGAGGTGAGTTCAACAATTTTGGATTTAGTTTCTCTTATGCTTTCTTCTAATTTGCTCATCTTCTTAGACCATTGTCTTTTCATCCTTTCTCGACTATCTTTCCAGGCTCTCGTCCGTTTCTTGGCTACACTCTCAGTTTCACTAACCTCAGAACTCTTTTCTTGGCCTACACCCTCCTGCTCTCCTGCTCTCCATAAATAGAAGGAATGTCTTGTGGGAATTGATCATGCGCGTCATCCACAAGTTCAATGGGAGGAGGAACTTCACTCTCTTTTGCCCATTTTTCCTCTTGAATCTCTCGACAGGAATTCTGGTGAGTATCGATTCATAGAAGAAGATGTGTCTGGTTCTATGGAGTTAGGCACATAATGTTCCTAGGGGGGAATGCTTATTCTTTCACTTGCCTTGACATTACTTTGGGAGGTGGCTTCATTGCCATATCTTGCAACTATGCTCTCTAACTTCTCCAACAGTCCATCAAAGTGCAATTGTGCCTTACCTGAGCAAGAGTAGTTGAAGAGGCGACTAGCTTCAAACATGGTCTGAGCCAACACTACCATTTTAGCACAAAGATTGGTTCTCTCTATCTCTAGATCATCTCTAGGGTAGCATCTGTCGTGATCTGTAACATTTGGCCCTTCTTGGATTATGGCCTGATATGGTTTAAGCATCATGTCTATGTCCTCTGGAGTGGGGTCAGGTAATACTGATCCTACTCTAGGGAGTAGTGAAATGGTATGAGGTGGGTTGGAGGGTGATGGATTAGGTGTTGATAGGGATGAAGGTGGTGGTGGTATGTGAGAGTTTGTTTGAGAGGTGAGTTCAACAATTTTGGATTTAGTTTCTCTTATGCTTTCTTCTAATTTGCTCATCTTCTTAGACCATTGTCTTTTCATCCTTTCTCGACTATCTTTCCAAGCTCTCATCCGTTTCTTGGCTACACTCTCAGTTTCACTAACCTCAGAACTCTTTTCTTGGCCTACACCCTCCTGCTCTCCTGCTCTCCTGCTCTCCATAAATAGAAGGAATGTCTTGTGGGAATTGATCATGCGCGTCATCCACAAGTTCAATGGGAGGAGGAACTTCACTCTCTTTTGCCCATTTTTCCTCTTGAATCTCTCGACAGGAATTCTGGTGAGTATCGATTCATAGAAGAAGATGTGTCTGGTTCTATGGAGTTAGGCACATAATGTTCCTAGGGGGGAATGCTTATTCTTTCACTTGCCTTGACATTACTTTGGGAGGTGGCTTCATTGCCATATCTTGCAACTATGCTCTCTAACTTCTCCAACAGTCCATCAAAGTGCAATTGTGCCTTACCTGAGCAAGAGTAGTTGAAGAGGCGACTAGCTTCAAACATGGTCTGAGCCAACACTACCATTTTAGCACAAAGATTGGTTCTCTCTATCTCTAGATCATCTCTAGGGTAGCATCTGTCGTGATCTGTAACATTTGGCCCTTCTTGGATTATGGCCTGATATGGTTTAAGCATCATGTCTATGTCCTCTGGAGTGGGGTCAGGTAATACTGATCCTACTCTAGGGAGTAGTGAAATGGTATGAGGTGGGTTGGAGGGTGATGGATTAGGTGTTGATAGGGATGAAGGTGGTGGTGGTATGTGAGAGTTTGTTTGAGAGGTGAGTTCAACAATTTTGGATTTAGTTTCTCTTATGCTTTCTTCTAATTTGCTCATCTTCTTAGACCATTGGCTTTTCATCCTTTCTCGACTATCTTTCCAGGCTCTCGTCCGTTTCTTGGCTACACTCTTAGTTTCACTAACCTCAGAACTCTTTTCTTGGCCTACACCCTCCTGCTCTCCTGCTCTCCATAAATAGAAGGAATGTCTTGTGGGAATTGATCATGCGCGTCATCCACAAGTTCAATGGGAGGAGGAACTTCACTCTCTTTTGCCCATTTTTCCTCTTGAATCTCTCGACAGGAATTCTGGTGAGTATCGATTCATAGAAGAAGATGTGTCTGGTTCTATGGAGTTAGGCACATAATGTTCCTAGGGGGGAATGCTTATTCTTTCACTTGCCTTGACATTACTTTGGGAGGTGGCTTCATTGCCATATCTTGCAACTATGCTCTCTAACTTCTCCAACAGTCCATCAAAGTGCAATTGTGCCTTACCTGAGCAAGAGTAGTTGAAGAGGCGACTAGCTTCAAACATGGTCTGAGCCAACACTACCATTTTAGCACAAAGATTGGTTCTCTCTATCTCTAGATCATCTCTAGGGTAGCATCTGTCGTGATCTGTAACATTTGGCCCTTCTTGGATTATGGCCTGATATGGTTTAAGCATCATGTCTATGTCCTCTGGAGTGGGGTCAGGTAATACTGATCCTACTCTAGGGAGTAGTGAAATGGTATGAGGTGGGTTGGAGGGTGATGGATTAGGTGTTGATAGGGATGAAGGTGGTGGTGGTATGTGAGAGTTTGTTTGAGAGGTGAGTTCAACAATTTTGGATTTAGTTTCTCTTATGCTTTCTTCTAATTTGCTCATCTTCTTAGACCATTGTCTTTTCATCCTTTCTCGACTATCTTTCCAGGCTCTCGTCCGTTTCTTGGCTACACTCTCAGTTTCACTAACCTCAGAACTCTTTTCTTGGCCTACACCCTCCTGCTCTCCTGCTCTCCTGCTCTCCATAAATAGAAGGAATGTCTTGTGGGAATTGATCATGCGCGTCATCCACAAGTTCAATGGGAGGAGGAACTTCACTCTCTTTTGCCCATTTTTCCTCTTGAATCTCTCGACAAGAATTCTGGTGAGTATCGATTCATAGAAGAAGATGTGTCTGGTTCTATGGAGTTAGGCACATAATGTTCCTAGGGGGGAATGCTTATTCTTTCACTTGCCTTGACATTACTTTGGGAGGTGGCTTCATTGCCATATCTTGCAACTATGCTCTCTAACTTCTCCAACAGTCCATCAAAGTGCAATTGTGCCTTACCTGAGCAAGAGTAGTTGAAGAGGCGACTAGCTTCAAACATGGTCTGAGCCAACACTACCATTTTAGCACAAAGATTGGTTCTCTCTATCTCTAGATCATCTCTAGGGTAGCATCTGTCGTGATCTGTAACATTTGGCCCTTCTTGGATTATGGCCTGATATGGTTTAAGCATCATGTCTATGTCCTCTGGAGTGGGGTCAGGTAATACTGATCCTACTCTAGGGAGTAGTGAAATGGTATGAGGTGGGTTGGAGGGTGATGGATTAGGTGTTGATAGGGATGAAGGTGGTGGTGGTATGTGAGAGTTTGTTTGAGAGGTGAGTTCAACAATTTTGGATTTAGTTTCTCTTATGCTTTCTTCTAATTTGCTCATCTTCTTAGACCATTGTCTTTTCATCCTTTCTCGACTATCTTTCCAGGCTCTCGTCCGTTTCTTGGCTACACTCTCAGTTTCACTAACCTCAGAACTCTTTTCTTGGCCTACACCCTCCTGCTCTCCTGCTCTCCTGCTCTCCATAAATAGAAGGAATGTCTTGTGGGAATTGATCATGCGCGTCATCCACAAGTTCAATGGGAGGAGGAACTTCACTCTCTTTTGCCCATTTTTCCTCTTGAATCTCTCGACAGGAATTCTGGTGAGTATCGATTCATAGAAGAAGATGTGTCTGGTTCTATGGAGTTAGGCACATAATGTTCCTAGGGGGGAATGCTTATTCTTTCACTTGCCTTGACATTACTTTGGGAGGTGGCTTCATTGCCATATCTTGCAACTATGCTCTCTAACTTCTCCAACAGTCCATCAAAGTGCAATTGTGCCTTACCTGAGCAAGAGTAGTTGAAGAGGCGACTAGCTTCAAACATGGTCTGAGCCAACACTACCATTTTAGCACAAAGATTGGTTCTCTCTATCTCTAGATCATCTCTAGGGTAGCATCTGTCGTGATCTGTAACATTTGGCCCTTCTTGGATTATGGCCTGATATGGTTTAAGCATCATGTCTATGTCCTCTGGAGTGGGGTCAGGTAATACTGATCCTACTCTAGGGAGTAGTGAAATGGTATGAGGTGGGTTGGAGGGTGATGGATTAGGTGTTGATAGGGATGAAGGTGGTGGTGGTATGTGAGAGTTTGTTTGAGAGGTGAGTTCAACAATTTTGGATTTAGTTTCTCTTATGCTTTCTTCTAATTTGCTCATCTTCTTAGACCATTGTCTTTTCATCCTTTCTCGACTATCTTTCCAAGCTCTCATCCGTTTCTTGGCTAGACTCTCAGTTTCACTAACCTCAGAACTCTTTTCTTGGCCTACACCCTCCTGCTCTCCTGCTCTCCTGCTCTCCATAAATAGAAGGAATGTCTTGTGGGAATTGATCATGCGCGTCATCCACAAGTTCAATGGGAGGAGGAACTTCACTCTCTTTTGCCCATTTTTCCTCTTGAATCTCTCGACAGGAATTCTGGTGAGTATCGATTCATAGAAGAAGATGTGTCTGGTTCTATGGAGTTAGGCACATAATGTTCCTAGGGGGGAATGCTTATTCTTTCACTTGCCTTGACATTACTTTGGGAGGTGGCTTCATTGCCATATCTTGCAACTATGCTCTCTAACTTCTCCAACAGTCCATCAAAGTGCAATTGTGCCTTACCTGAGCAAGAGTAGTTGAAGAGGCGACTAGCTTCAAACATGGTCTGAGCCAACACTACCATTTTAGCACAAAGATTGGTTCTCTCTATCTCTAGATCATCTCTAGGGTAGCATCTGTCGTGATCTGTAACATTTGGCCCTTCTTGGATTATGGCCTGATATGGTTTAAGCATCATGTCTATGTCCTCTGGAGTGGGGTCAGGTAATACTGATCCTACTCTAGGGAGTAGTGAAATGGTATGAGGTGGGTTGGAGGGTGATGGATTAGGTGTTGATAGGGATGAAGGTGGTGGTGGTATGTGAGAGTTTGTTTGAGAGGTGAGTTCAACAATTTTGGATTTAGTTTCTCTTATGCTTTCTTCTAATTTGCTCATCTTCTTAGACCATTGTCTTTTCATCCTTTCTCGACTATCTTTCCAGGCTCTCGTCCGTTTCTTGGCTACACTCTCAGTTTCACTAACCTCAGAACTCTTTTCTTGGCCTACACCCTCCTGCTCTCCTGCTCTCCTGCTCTCCATAAATAGAAGGAATGTCTTGTGGGAATTGATCATGCGCGTCATCCACAAGTTCAATGGGAGGAGGAACTTCACTCTCTTTTGCCCATTTTTCCTCTTGAATCTCTCGACAAGAATTCTGGTGAGTATCGATTCATAGAAGAAGATGTGTCTGGTTCTATGGAGTTAGGCACATAATGTTCCTAGGGGGGAATGCTTATTCTTTCACTTGCCTTGACATTACTTTGGGAGGTGGCTTCATTGCCATATCTTGCAACTATGCTCTCTAACTTCTCCAACAGTCCATCAAAGTGCAATTGTGCCTTACCTGAGCAAGAGTAGTTGAAGAGGCGACTAGCTTCAAACATGGTCTGAGCCAACACTACCATTTTAGCACAAAGATTGGTTCTCTCTATCTCTAGATCATCTCTAGGGTAGCATGTGTCGTGATCTGTAACATTTGGCCCTTCTTGGATTATGGCCTGATATGGTTTAAGCATCATGTCTATGTCCTCTGGAGTGGGGTCAGGTAATATTGATCCTACTCTAGGGAGTAGTGAAATGGTATGAGGTGGGTTGGAGGGTGATGGATTAGGTGTTGATAGGGATGAAGGTGGTGGTGGTATGTGAGAGTTTGTTTGAGAGGTGAGTTCAACAATTTTGGATTTAGTTTCTCTTATGCTTTCTTCTAATTTGCTCATCTTCTTAGACCATTGTCTTTTCATCCTTTCTCGACTATCTTTCCAGGCTCTCGTCCGTTTCTTGGCTACACTCTCAGTTTCACTAACCTCAGAACTCTTTTCTTGGCCTACACCCTCCTGCTCTCCTGCTCTCCTGCGCTCCATAAATAGAAGGAATGTCTTGTGGGAATTGATCATGCGCGTCATCCACAAGTTCAATGGGAGGAGGAACTTCACTCTCTTTTGCCCATTTTTCCTCTTGAATCTCTCGACAGGAATTCTGGTGAGTATCGATTCATAGAAGAAGATGTGTCTGGTTCTATGGAGTTAGGCACATAATGTTCCTAGGGGGGAATGCTTATTCTTTCACTTGCCTTGACATTACTTTGGGAGGTGGCTTCATTGCCATATCTTGCAACTATGCTCTCTAACTTCTCCAACAGTCCATCAAAGTGCAATTGTGCCTTACCTGAGCAAGAGTAGTTGAAGAGGCGACTAGCTTCAAACATGGTCTGAGCCAACACTACCATTTTAGCACAAAGATTGGTTCTCTCTATCTCTAGATCATCTCTAGGGTAGCATCTGTCGTGATCTGTAACATTTGGCCCTTCTTGGATTATGGCCTGATATGGTTTAAGCATCATGTCTATGTCCTCTGGAGTGGGGTCAGGTAATACTGATCCTACTCTAGGGAGTAGTGAAATGGTATGAGGTGGGTTGGAGGGTGATGGATTAGGTGTTGATAGGGATGAAGGTGGTGGTGGTATGTGAGAGTTTGTTTGAGAGGTGAGTTCAACAATTTTGGATTTAGTTTCTCTTATGCTTTCTTCTAATTTGCTCATCTTCTTAGACCATTGTCTTTTCATCCTTTCTCGACTATCTTTCCAAGCTCTCATCCGTTTCTTGGCTACACTCTCAGTTTCACTAACCTCAGAACTCTTTTCTTGGCCTACACCCTCCTGCTCTCCTGCTCTCCTGCTCTCCATAAATAGAAGGAATGTCTTGTGGGAATTGATCATGCGCGTCATCCACAAGTTCAATGGGAGGAGGAACTTCACTCTCTTTTGCCCATTTTTCCTCTTGAATCTCTCGACAGGAATTCTGGTGAGTATCGATTCATAGAAGAAGATGTGTCTGGTTCTATGGAGTTAGGCACATAATGTTCCTAGGGGGGAATGCTTATTCTTTCACTTGCCTTGACATTACTTTGGGAGGTGGCTTCATTGCCATATCTTGCAACTATGCTCTCTAACTTCTCCAACAGTCCATCAAAGTGCAATTGTGCCTTACCTGAGCAAGAGTAGTTGAAGAGGCGACTAGCTTCAAACATGGTCTGAGCCAACACTACCATTTTAGCACAAAGATTGGTTCTCTCTATCTCTAGATCATCTCTAGGGTAGCATCTGTCGTGATCTGTAACATTTGGCCCTTCTTGGATTATGGCCTGATATGGTTTAAGCATCATGTCTATGTCCTCTGGAGTGGGGTCAGGTAATACTGATCCTACTCTAGGGAGTAGTGAAATGGTATGAGGTGGGTTGGAGGGTGATGGATTAGGTGTTGATAGGGATGAAGGTGGTGGTGGTATGTGAGAGTTTGTTTGAGAGGTGAGTTCAACAATTTTGGATTTAGTTTCTCTTATGCTTTCTTCTAATTTGCTCATCTTCTTAGACCATTGTCTTTTCATCCTTTCTCGACTATCTTTCCAGGCTCTCGTCCGTTTCTTGGCTACACTCTCAGTTTCACTAACCTCAGAACTCTTTTCTTGGCCTACACCCTCCTGCTCTCCTGCTCTCCTGCGCTCCATAAATAGAAGGAATGTCTTGTGGGAATTGATCATGCGCGTCATCCACAAGTTCAATGGGAGGAGGAACTTCACTCTCTTTTGCCCATTTTTCCTCTTGAATCTCTCGACATGAATTCTGGTGAGTATCGATTCATAGAAGAAGATGTGTCTGGTTCTATGGAGTTAGGCACATAATGTTCCTAGGGGGGAATGCTTATTTTTTCACTTGCCTTGACATTACTTTGGGAGGTGGCTTCATTGCCATATCTTGCAACTATGCTCTCTAACTTCTCCAACAGTCCATCAAAGTGCAATTGTGCCTTACCTGAGCAAGAGTAGTTGAAGAGGCGACTAGCTTCAAACATGGTCTGAGCCAACACTACCATTTTAGCACAAAGATTGGTTCTCTCTATCTCTAGATCATCTCTAGGGTAGCATCTGTCGTGATCTGTAACATTTGGCCCTTCTTGGATTATGGCCTGATATGGTTTAAGCATCATGTCTATGTCCTCTGGAGTGGGGTCAGGTAATACTGATCCTACTCTAGGGAGTAGTGAAATGGTATGAGGTGGGTTGGAGGGTGATGGATTAGGTGTTGATAGGGATGAAGGTGGTGGTGGTATGTGAGAGTTTGTTTGAGAGGTGAGTTCAACAATTTTGGATTTAGTTTCTCTTATGCTTTCTTCTAATTTGCTCATCTTCTTAGACCATTGTCTTTTCATCCTTTCTCGACTATCTTTCCAAGCTCTCATCCGTTTCTTGGCTACACTCTCAGTTTCACTAACCTCAGAACTCTTTTCTTGGCCTACACCCTCCTGCTCTCCTGCTCTCCTGCTCTCCATAAATAGAAGGAATGTCTTGTGGGAATTGATCATGCGCGTCATCCACAAGTTCAATGGGAGGAGGAACTTCACTCTCTTTTGCCCATTTTTCCTCTTGAATCTCTCGACAGGAATTCTGGTGAGTATCGATTCATAGAAGAAGATGTGTCTGGTTCTATGGAGTTAGGCACATAATGTTCCTAGGGGGGAATGCTTATTCTTTCACTTGCCTTGACATTACTTTGGGAGGTGGCTTCATTGCCATATCTTGCAACTATGCTCTCTAACTTCTCCAACAGTCCATCAAAGTGCAATTGTGCCTTACCTGAGCAAGAGTAGTTGAAGAGGCGACTAGCTTCAAACATGGTCTGAGCCAACACTACCATTTTAGCACAAAGATTGGTTCTCTCTATCTCTAGATCATCTCTAGGGTAGCATCTGTCGTGATCTGTAACATTTGGCCCTTCTTGGATTATGGCCTGATATGGTTTAAGCATCATGTCTATGTCCTCTGGAGTGGGGTCAGGTAATACTGATCCTACTCTAGGGAGTAGTGAAATGGTATGAGGTGGGTTGGAGGGTGATGGATTAGGTGTTGATAGGGATGAAGGTGGTGGTGGTATGTGAGAGTTTGTTTGAGAGGTGAGTTCAACAATTTTGGATTTAGTTTCTCTTATGCTTTCTTCTAATTTGCTCATCTTCTTAGACCATTGTCTTTTCATCCTTTCTCGACTATCTTTCCAGGCTCTCGTCCGTTTCTTGGCTACACTCTCAGTTTCACTAACCTCAGAACTCTTTTCTTGGCCTACACCCTCCTGCTCTCCTGCTCTCCTGCTCTCCATAAATAGAAGGAATGTCTTGTGGGAATTGATCATGCGCGTCATCCACAAGTTCAATGGGAGGAGGAACTTCACTCTCTTTTGCCCATTTTTCCTCTTGAATCTCTCGACAGGAATTCTGGTGAGTATCGATTCATAGAAGAAGATGTGTCTGGTTCTATGGAGTTAGGCACATAATGTTCCTAGGGGGGAATGCTTATTCTTTCACTTGCCTTGACATTACTTTGGGAGGTGGCTTCATTGCCATATCTTGCAACTATGCTCTCTAACTTCTCCAACAGTTCATCAAAGTGCAATTGTGCCTTACCTGAGCGAGACTAGTTGAAGAGGCGACTAGCTTCAAACATGGTCTGAGCCAACACTACCATTTTAGCACAAAGATTGGTTCTCTCTATGTCTAGATCATCTCTAGGGTAGCATCTGTCGTGATCTGTAACATTTGGCCCTTCTTGGATTATGGCCTGATATGGTTTAAGCATCATGTCTATGTCCTCTGGAGTGGGGTCAGGTAATACTGATCCTACTCTAGGGAGTAGTGAAATGGTATGAGGTGGGTTGGAGGGTGATGGATTAGGTGTTGATAGGGATGAAGGTGGTGGTGGTATGTGAGAGTTTGTTTGAGAGGTGAGTTCAACAATTTTGGATTTAGTTTCTCTTATGCTTTCTTCTAATTTGCTCATCTTCTTAGACCATTGTCTTTTCATCCTTTCTCGACTATCTTTCCAGGCTCTTGTCCGTTTCTTGGCTACACTCTCAGTTTCACTAACCTCAGAACTCTTTTCTTGGCCTACACCCTCCTGCTCTCCTGCTCTCCTGCTCTCCATAAATAGAAGGAATGTCTTGTGGGAATTGATCATGCGCGTCATCCACAAGTTCAATGGGAGGAGGAACTTCACTCTCTTTTGCCCATTTTTCCTCTTGAATCTCTTGACAGGAATTCTGGTGAGTATCGATTCATAGAAGAAGATGTGTCTGGTTCTATGGAGTTAGGCACATAATGTTCCTAGGGGGGAATGCTTATTCTTTCACTTGCCTTGACATTACTTTGGGAGGTGGCTTCATTGCCATATCTTGCAACTATGCTCTCTAACTTCTCCAACAGTCCATCAAAGTGCAATTGTGCCTTACCTGAGCAAGAGTAGTTGAAGAGGCGACTAGCTTCAAACATGGTCTGAGCCAACACTACCATTTTAGCACAAAGATTGGTTCTCTCTATCTCTAGATCATCTCTAGGGTAGCATCTGTCGTGATCTGTAACATTTGGCCCTTCTTGGATTATGGCCTGATATGGTTTAAGCATCATGTCTATGTCCTCTGGAGTGGGGTCAGGTAATACTGATCCTACTCTAGGGAGTAGTGAAATGGTATGAGGTGGGTTGGAGGGTGATGGATTAGGTGTTGATAGGGATGAAGGTGGTGGTGGTATGTGAGAGTTTGTTTGAGAGGTGAGTTCAACAATTTTGGATTTAGTTTCTCTTATGCTTTCTTCTAATTTGCTCATCTTCTTAGACCATTGTCTTTTCATCCTTTCTCGACTATCTTTCCAGGCTCTCGTCCGTTTCTTGGCTACACTCTCAGTTTCACTAACCTCAGAACTCTTTTCTTGGCCTACACCCTGGTTATGCTACAAAGCCTGAGCTCTAGTGACCACTTGCACAGGGGTAGTGTAAGTCACACTTCCTGTTGAGTCTACTACTAACCCAATAATGTTGATGGGAGTGATTTTTGGCGTATTATTTGGGTTCTTTGGGCACTGTCGTAAGAGATGTTCCTTTTCGCAATCTTGACAAAATCCTTGAATTGTCACAGATTGGGGTTGTGTAGGTGCTAGCATAGGGCAATCACGAATGAGGTGATCTCCCTGACATCGATAGCACAACCCTCTAGGAAATGGGGGCCTTACTTGCTTAGGTTGAGTTCTAGAGTTGGGGTTTGCGTACATGACATTTGCATACTCTAGCTCCCAACTAGGTTCACTCGGATCTTCAGAGTAATATGACTCATTATGCTCATATGAATGCATGTAGTAAGCCTGTGGACTATCCATGAGAGTAGAGTCAAAACTATGATCACTCGGATCACTTTCCAAAATACTGGCACTATGGCTCTATTCAAGTTCTCTTCTGCAGCTGTGTACTTTACTAGAATCACATTGGCTAGGGTTGGAGGTTGCTGAGCTAACACAGGCAGAGGCCTTTGCTGGGTTTGGTAGGGTTGCTGATAGGGTTGTTGGGGTCTGCCATATTGCTATGGTGGGTACTGGTTCTGGTATCTTCCTTGTTGAGGGTATGGTTGAGGGTAGGTTTGCCTAGCCGCTTGCTTATTGTATGGGCAATCTTGTGCGGTGTGATTAGTGTATCTCCATTCTATGGTGCAGTACTGGCTATTAGGATTCACTTAGGGTTGAGCCATAATGGGACATACATTCGCCATATGGTCACCTCCACAAGTATAGCATCTTTTCACTGGGGAAAACCTTGGTATTTTTTTGCTTAAGACTCCTAACTTCTGAGCTACTTTCTCAGCGAGTTCCTCAATAGATGTGGATTGCGTGGAAGTGAGGCTAGTAGAACTATATGAATCTCTATAGATTTTTGAAAGTTCCAATTGCTCCCCTAGGTTATCCTCAATGTCGATGCACATACGTACACACTCTTCTATGGTTCTAGGGTCCTTCAAGTACACATATGATCTCAACTTTGTACTCATCAGTCCATCTAGGAATAAAGCCACATGTTTGGTTGGCGTGGGTACCTCAGGAACAGGACATCTCTCTAGATATTGCCTAAACCTTCTTCTTGCAAGTTTAACGGTCTCTTGAGGTGTCTGCTTGAAGTTATGAATCAATGAGGAAGTATTATGCATTATGCCACTCTTAGAGAATTCAGTAATGAAAGCCTCTAGAAGTTGGTCTAGGCTCCTGAACTATCTCTCATTTAGTGGTTGAAACCATGTAAGGTTTGTGTTCCTAAGGGTTAGACGAAAGGCATTGTATTTCGTGAATAGGTCCTCCACTTGTTCAACTCTCAAGACTTGCCTAAACTCGGCCACATGATCGTATGGGTCTCCAGTGCCATCGAAGTAGTTCTTCATGGACTTAACCAGCTGGGTTGGCCTCAAGGTTCTAGTGTGTTCTCTAGGCCTTGGCACAGGAAAATCATCAGCATTTCTTTGGTTTCTTGGGGCTCTAGGTCTCTCAATTTCCACGCTATCCGTCTCTGCTCTCATCATTTCTCTTCCCAAGGGGTTGGCAAAACTTACCTCTGGCCTGTCTCTACTTCTGTCCCTTTGAGCTGCATGAGCTTGGGATGTTCCCGCTCTTGGGTGACCATAAGAGACATTGGATCTTGGTTGGGGGAAAACCAATTCACCTTTCCAAGTGTAGGCATGCCTACCACGCTCTGTGACCACAAAGATCCTCTTTGAAGTATTGTCTAGGCAGGTCACTGTGCATGGGCTATCATGATCTTTAAACTCATAGATTCTGATCATTCCTACCTCATTTGGTTGATCAAGCTTATACCTCCAAAAGGCTTCATCGGCCTCTCGGTTTAAGAGTAGATCAATGCTCTTATTATCCTGGGGAACCCACTCTAGTGTGATAATTCTAGTGAGGACTGATTTGCCTCGAGGGGTTTTAGGCTCTCCACCTATGTTCCCTTGCTCTAGGTCACCTAAGTCCGTCTGTGGGATCACATTCCCGAATTTGTCTGTTCTATCTGGGTGATGGTTACTACATATATGGCTCCTTCTTTGTCCAAGTACGCTCCATTTTCAAACTTGACTGCTGGATGTTCTAGTCCAATGGGTTGATCTGGGTTTTTAATCTGGACCACGGATCTTCCTAGGCTCTCCTCATAGATGCAAGCACCTAATCGGTTGGTCCTAAGGTATTTGAGTTGAGTCTTGTAGGCACCTTCAACCCTTTGTAAGTATGGCACGTTTGAACTTCCTGTGGGTCTCTCTATACCATGAGACATCTCAGACTCGCTAGTTTCAGAGCTAGGGTAGTGCGAATAATGGCTCAAATGTTGGGCCCAAGACCTAGCAGTATGATTGACACTAGGCTCTGAAGACCTAAGACTTTGTCTATCTCTCCCTAGTGTCGTCCTGATCTAAAGTTCATATGCCTAATTGAATAGCCCCAATTTTCCCAAGTACAACCTCGTTTCGGATCAATTTGTATTAATCCCTTGTTCTTTTTATTTTTTCTTAGGATGTCACTTCTTGTCCAATCAATCTTCGTCACAAGGAACACTTAGGTTTTATCGTACTTGAGTTTGGTCGCTTGACTTAAATTATTTTCCCTTAGCTTGTCTTGCAATTGTAATTTCTTTATACTTTCACTTGAGTGATTATAATTCTTGGACTTGATCGTGCTTAACGTAACCCTAATTGATCAAAACCTCTATTCGTACTTAGCTTAAGCTAGGAATTGATAGAGGGTGTCGAGAATTTCCAACCTTTAGTTTCTCTCCTTGGTTGTCATTGTGTGCCCAGGAAGCGTGTTCCCAAGCTTGCACTTACTCTTGCTTAGAATGCCCTTCGATGCTCTTAATGGACCTATAACAGTCCCAAAGTTAGCTCAAGATTTAAATTCACTTGACATAACAAACCATTTTCACTCATGCAATTCAGAGATCAAATTGTCCTTTGGTCTTTATACTGGTATTAATTTTACCATAACCAATGGAAGTTTTGGTAGTACTCCCCATGAGCTTTCCAACAAACCCACAATCACAGCAAACGGATTTCATATGAGGATGCCAGTTCAGGGTTTTGGTGCTAAAACAGGGTTAAAACAGGCTAACATGCTAACAGGCAAACAGGATTTCTCAAATTACTTGCGTTGCGGCCTCACAATGCTTTGATAACCCTTAATGTTTCCCACATATTAGCAAAAAAATAGACCAAATATCTCTTGCCCTAATAAATGCCAAATTTGCCCGTCAATCGCAATCGAGCGGTTTGTCAATCGCGATTGATATGTAAGTCGCGATCGATGTGTCAGTCGCGATTGACAGGTCCATAGTGGCTGTCAGTTGCGATTGATGGGTCAATCATGATTGACACGTGGCCCGAAATTTTAGTCAATCGTGGTCAAACAATCGTTGACTTTGTCGATCATGATTGATAGGTCCATCGGGGCTGTTAGTCATGATTGATGGGTCGATCGCGATTGACACGTGGCACACGTAGGCTCTGTCGGTCGTGGTTAGTCGTTCGTTGACTCTGTCGGTCACGATTGACAAGTATGTTGGCAAGTGTCCGTCGTCGTTTGTCAGTCACGACTGACGTGTCAATTGCGATTGACAGAAAACTGAGGAATTTTAAAATTTTAAACTCACGTTTGGAATGCTCTAGGCCTACACATCATGTTTATGCACTTAGTTTAGCAATTTGATCAATTTTTTTATCGATCACGATTGACAGAGGGCCTTGGGACCCGCACAGTAAAAAAATTATACCTCCTGAAGCTGGTGCAGCTGCTGGGGATGCCAATTCCTGCAAAAAATCTCAAAAACACACACAAAAGCACAAGCATGCAATCGCTCTCTCGCTCTCTCTCACAAGTGAAATGAGGGAAGACGGTGTGGGAAGGGTGATATGACCAAAAAATTGAAAATGTCGCGATGATGGAGATGGTGATGATGATGATGGTGATGAAGAAGGTGAAGAAAAATGGATAAAAGTGAAGAAAATACCTATAACTCCAACGTCTCAACTCTACATCTTACGATCACATGCTCGTCCTCGAAGCTCGATCCACGACAGCGGCACCAAAATTTGGTGTAGTTCAGTGATGAGTAGCACCTCCTTTAATGTCAATTTGGGAAGACGTGAGGATGGTATGAAGACCTCGAACAAGTGATGGCACAAGTACGTGAGTGAGAAGCACACAAACATGGACACACATACACATACACGCACACAAGGCAAGAACAAAGAGAGAGACAATGGAGTAACTTCTATCGCAAATGAGTTCTCATACAAGTTCAAATCTACAACAAGCTAACCTCAAAAATGAGTTGTCTAGCTCTTTTTATAGTTTTTTATTAGCTTTGGTCCTATCCAGACCTAGTTAAAAATTAGGTTCCTAGGCTAATTTGGAGGCTCAAACGAGCTTAGAAAATTATGAAAATTGATAGGTAGGTACTTCTAACGCTCCTCAAGCTCAAGGACTCCTTGGCTTGCACAAAATGGAGCTACAAAAAGGTGGAATGGTATTTACAATGGTGTGGAGTGATTAAAATCACTATTTGGGAAATATTTGGAAAAATTTAAGGGCCTATTTGCCAGATCTACGTTGACGACTTTACCTGCGTGATCCTTGCTCCGACTCCCTTCTTTGGCTTCCTTGTCTTATGGGTCCTTGGGTGCCTTGACTGCTACCAACAATGTGCTATATCTTCAATTTATTTGGAAATGCCTAGAAGTTTATTCTTGATGACTTATGTGCAAATTTAGATGAAATAAAGGAGCATGTTTCAAATTTTTGAAGGTTTTTTGACAAATGCCACCTATGAAAAGTGTGCTTAAATCCTAATAAATGCATATTCATGGCTCATCGAGGTAAAATCATTGGGCACATTGTCTGTGAGAATGGCATATTACAAAGAAGAAAAACTAAGAGAAATAATCAAGTTATCAAGACCACAAAATGCCAAAGAAGTCCAAGCTTTTGTGGGATATTGTAGGTATTAAAGAAGGTTCATACACATGTATGCAACCATTTCTAATCCAATGTATGGACTTTTGAATAGTTTTGATCGTATGGAAGAGTGTTAAAACTTCTTCCAAGAACTCAAAAGATGTCTCATATCAACATCGATACTAAAAGCCCCCAATATGAACAAGCCATTCCACATGCACATAGATGCACCTAATTTCATAATTTTTGCATCTCACCACAACCTATTAATGAGGAAACATGGACTTCTTAATTCCATATGCTAGGGATGACTCATCCCTATTAAGAGAAACTACATCACAATAGAAAGAGAAGGACTAGGCATGGTCTACACTAAATAAGTCGAAACTCTATTTACTAGCACATAAATTCAAGTTCCTTGTGGCCCATTAAGCTCTACTATACCTTTTCAATAAACCTTGTGTTATGGGTAGTTTATTATGGTGGTTCCTTCTCTTGATGGAATATGATTTTGAAGTGGTCATAAAAAAGAGCAGTACCCATGCCAAAGCATATCGTTTATTTCATATAAAACGCATTGATCCTAATGAAGCAATAAATGATGATTTACCATATACTTATCTATTTAACATTGAAATGGTTCCAAAATAGGTTGAGCTAATAGTAGTTGATTTATCACTTGGCCTAGTCCACCCTTATCTGTGGTTCACCAAAGAGGAGTTAATAAATGCCAAGAAATTGCACATCAATGTTGGTTGCTTATATTGTATAGATGCCAATGGGATTCTTTCTTGTTGCATGCCAAGAGATGAGCACTAGACAATAGTAACCAAAGCTCATGTGGATGCTTTTGGTATGCATTTACCAAATCAAATAATTTGTAGAATATGCAAAGAAATGGAATCTATTAGCCACACTTGGAAAACACAGTGCATGACTATGCCAGTGCTTGTTCCACCTACCAATTCATTCCCACAATTGAGCATGATACTTTGTACTATGTATCTACATGGCTTGGATCACAAACACAGTAGACTTCTTAAAATCTTGCACTTGTCCTATAGATATGACCATACCCAAACAGACACCTTTACAAGAAGAGAATCAAGACTACACTCTTATTGGAAATATGTTATGCAAGAAAGGTAAATATAACTCCCTATGCCTTCCTATACATGAAGATGATAACTTGCCATCGTTGGAAGCCTCACACTTGGGTATTATAGGCAAACATTTTTGTGCATATGGAAGCATACAAATGATATTTTCTTATGGTCTATGGTGGGCCACCTTATGCATGAATGCTCAAGCATTTGTGAATAGGTGTGATACTTACCAAAGATCAAAATAGCCATTCAATAGAGATCAAATGCCTCATAGGACAATGATGGGAAGGGACACATTTGCGAAATGGAGGATAAACTTTATTGGTCCTATTATCCCATATACCAAAGGATCTCACGTTGATCACATCCTAGTAGTAATTGATTATCTCACCAAGTGAGTAGAGGCATGTGCGACCACAAAGTTTGATGCACAACCATGATTTTCCATGTTCACAATTTCCATGTATTTACATGACCATATAGCTTGTCAAACGATCATTTTGGGGGCCTAGATTATCCAAATATGTTTACACACATCTTTGAAAATGATTTATGTGTCAATTCAATAGATCAAAAAGGGTTAGGACAAGTCTGTTACAACCATTAGAGGACCTAGAACACAATTGGGATAGTATATCTATGGATTTCATGGTTACGTTACTACCAATAAAATTATTTTGCATATGAAAGATAAATGTTTGCAATTATTCATGCACTTAAAAAGTGGTGCCATAATTTATATAGATCCAAAGTAACTATTGTGTTTGATCAAGAGGACATTAAATGATTTGCATACAAAACCAATTTACCAGGTAGAAAAGCTAGATGGACCAAGTTCATTAAGGAATATGATTTTGAACTTAGGTACAAAAAAAAGGAAAATTCAATGAAGCTAACAATGCACTGTAGCATCCTAATATTGAATATCCTATCTTTTCAAGTCAAGAATGACTTTATTAAAAACCTTAAAAGGAAAATGTAAGCTAGATCCAAATTATAAAAAAGATTGGGAAGTGCTCCAAGTGCTAGACATTTTGGCTTAAACAAAAATTATGAAAGTTAAAAAACATCTTCATTGGCCAACACAAAAGATATTCAAATTTATGTTTTGAAATGTTTTAAGTGCCAAATTAACAAAGAAGAAAGATTTAGGATAGTTGGAATACTCCACCACTAGAAATTCCATATGGAAAATGGGAGAGCATTTCAACGAATTTTATAATGGGCCTGCCTAAAACCTGAAAATGGGCTTGCCTAAAACCCAAAAAGGTTATGATTTATTATGGGTCATAGTTGATAATTTGACTAAAATGATCAAATTCATTCAAACTTGCACAACCATGAAGACACATGAATTGGATAAATTGCTCATTGAACATCTTTATCAATTCTATGGTCTCCCTCATGACATAGTTTTTGATAGAGACCAGAAGTTCATAAGCCACTTTTAGAGAGCTATCTTTAGCTTGTTAGGAATGAAATTTTCCATAAGTACTTCTAAACATCCTCCACCGGTCAAATGAAAAGAGTAAACCAAGTTTTGGAAGACATTATGTGCTTATGTCACCCACAAACAGACAAACTAGGAAGATTAGCTACCTCTTTTTTATTTTGCTTATAAGAATTCAAAGCGTTTAGCAGTTTGTTTTATTCTATTTATGCTTATATATGGGTTTGAACCAAAATCCCCTTATATAGTAGGACTTTAGCATGAATGAGTTCAAGCTGCATAATATTTCTTGAATGAAATGAATTGTAAACTTGATTTAACCACAAAAATACTTAAAGATAACCCACGATTAAGCTAAAGCTTAGCTGATCCATAGATAAGGGAAATTTCTTTTCAATTTGAAGATCAATTATATCTTTGAGTCCCAAAAATTTCTAAAACTCTTAAGAGTGTTCCATGTCCTAAGCTTTCTGAAAGAAACTTGGAGAAGCTTGTAGAAGGTAGAAAAGTGTGTTTCAAAGCGACGAAGTTTGAACTACCCAACCTGCACAAGACCAGCCTGTGAGCCTATGGAGACTCAAATAGACCTTATAGGCATGCGATAAGTGCAAAGAAATGCACTATGTACTTTGGAGCATCAAGGAGAAAGAGTTGATACAAAACAGATAGGTTTGCACATCGACTAGCTCAAAAAACTTACTTTCTATGGAAGATACAATGAACTTCAAATGTTCATAGCGAGCAGCGTGATTACATTTAGAAAAAATCCTTTTATGGGAGTGGCACAGATAGGTTTGAGTGTATATAATGCACAAAATTATAAGGAATAATCAAAATATGATATAGGAATGAATCAGACACTCAACGTTGGTACCTCCTATTCTTCAGGAATATGCAAAGATTGACCTCGAGACAAAAAAACTGATATTTCTTCAAATCTACTCAACCAAATGCTATAAAAATTTATAAGCATAAATTAGAAACTAATACCTTTTGAATGAGTCATCTTGCACTCAATTTGGAGCTCTATAGATATAGCAGCAGACTATGCAAGATTACTGTTGGTGAAGACGATGATGCAGAAAATAGAAGGAGCAAGATAATGATGGTCACAAGTGTATGTATATTGCTTCCATGTATTTTACAAGTGATTTCAAGTCTTTATATAGACTCTAGAAGTGATCCATGACTTCTACAAGTGGATTTTGAACTCAAATAAAGGTGGGAATGGTTGTTGGAGGGAATCAATTCACTTTCCTACAATCTAGGAAAAGTGAAGGTCTAGTTTGATATACTTTTAGGTGATTGATTGCTTGATTGAATGCAACTTCAACCACCACAAATTCGTGGGATTTGGGATCTATCTTTCTACCTTTACATATGTAAAACTCAAGGCTTTTCCAATGGTAAAAGATCCATGAAAATTCTTTTTAAAAAATACAATCAGTGAGCATAAGAAAAAGAACTCTCCAACGGATATTCTTTCGACGTGATAGCCTTTGATGTAGATCAAATCCACCTCAAGCATAGTGTAAGCTTGATGTTCTAATAGCTCCCCCTGAAGCTAAAGTATGCTTGAGTCTTCATTCTCTGATAGATTGAATACCTGCCATAGCTTTGAATCTACAAAGCTTTATTCCATCAAGTTCCTTCGTCATCATATCTGCTACTTGCTTTTCAGTAGGAACAAAAGAAATGTCAATCTCCTTTGCCATGAGCTTCTCTATGATGAAATGGTAATGAACTTCTATGTGTTTGGTTCTCGCATGGAAAATAGGATTTATCGCTAGATGGGTGGAACTTACATTATCTCTAAATATGTGAGGTTTGGAACTCACAAGTCCCAAATCTGTATGCAATGCTTTTAACCATATTGCCTCTTGAGTTGCTATGGTCAAACCTCTATACTCTGCTTCAGTCAAGGATAAAGCAACTGTAGGTTGCTTCTTGGAACTCCATGACACTAGCTTCCAACATGAAAATGCTAAGTAACCCGAAGTACTTTTTCTATCATCCTTAGCTCTTGCCCAATCTCCATCTGAATAGATTTTGATATCCAAATCTGAAGAGTAAGGATAGAAGATACCTTCGTTGATTGTACCTTTGAGACACTTAAGTACTCTCTTAGTTGCATACCTGTGTGGTCTTCTTGGCGAGTGCATGAATTGACTAAGCACTCCAACACTATATGAGATGTTTGTCCTTGTATGAGAAGCATATATCAAGCTACCTACCAAGCTTTGATATTATTTTATGTCTTCAATTTTCTCACCTTCATAAACACTTAGTTTATAATTCATCTCCAAAGGTGTACCTGCACGTTTAGTGTTCTCCATTTTGAACTTGAGAAGTAGATCCTGAATGTATCTTCTCTGAGTTAAATACATTCCTTCATCTGTGTATATCACCTGCATACCTAGGAAATATGTGAGCTCACCTAGGTCATTGATTTTGAACTCCTCTTGCATGTGTCTCTTGATCCTTTGAATGCCATTTAGATCATCACCTGTCACAATAATATCATCTACATATACACGTAGATAGATAACCTCATCATGATCCCTTTTGATGAATAGAGAAGGATATGAGTTGCTAGCTTTGAACCCTTGATCTTGAACATATGTAACCAACCTGTAATTCCAAGCTCTAGGAGCTTGTTTCAATCCATACAATTTTTTCTCAAGTATGCAAACATAAGATGAATGATTAGGGTTTTCAAAACCCGGTGGTTGTGACATGTATACCTCTTCACTTATCCAACCATTTAAGAATGCATTTTTCACATCAAGTTCGAGGAGTCTCCAACTCCTTGCAGCAGCTACACTTATCAATGTCCTGATTGTAGTCATCTTTGCAACTGGTGAGAATGTTTCCTCATAGTCTATACCATGAGTTTGTGAGCATCCTTTGGCAACTAATCTTGCCTTGTACCTGGAAACTGATTCATCTGAATTTCTTTTAACTATCTGCAACCCAATTACCTTTTGATTTGATGACATTGGAACCAAATCCCAAGTGTCCATCTCCTTCAATGCATATATTTCTTCTTTCATGGCCTTTTCCCAATTATGGCTTCCCTTTGCCTCTTCATAGGTTGAGGGTTCCTCTGAAATAGATTCTTTTGCCAAGTAGATTGAGTGCTTCATTACAAATGTGGAATCATATCCATACCTTTCTGGTTGTTTCTTCTCTCTTGCTGATCTTCTAGGTGCTTTTTTGGAGCATTCTCCAACCTCTTGCATCTTTGCTTTGCCTCTTGACTTCATAGCTTGTAATTCTTTTCCCTTTCATCTTGTTCATTGTTTCTATCACTTATTGGATCTTAGACCTGTGTATCATGCTTGTTCCTAATTGATGAGAATCAAAATCAAGATCATATGGTAGAGTTACCTTTTGTTTGTCTTCATCATACCAAGACCCGTGTTCTTTAAACACAACGTCTCTACTTGTAGTGAATTGCTTGGTTGAAGGATTATAGAACCTATAACCCATTTGAGTTGAATCATATCCAATAAACACTGCCTTTGTTGCCCTTTCATCTAGCTTACCTCGTATTTGTGATGGTACATGAACATAAGCTAAACAACCAAAAACCTTGCAATGTCCAAGACTAGGTTTTCTTCCATGCCATGCTTCATAAGGAGTAATACCTTGAAGTGATTTGGATGGTAGTCTATTGACAAGGTACACATTAGTTGAAATAGCCTCTACCTATAGATAATGTGGCAACTTCTTCTCTTCAAGCATTGTTCTGGCTTATCCAAACAATGTCTTGTTTCTCCTCTATGCAATTCCATTTAGTTGAGGAGAGTACCTAGTAGTCACTTCCCTTTTGATACCTTTATCCTGCAAGAACTCATCAAACTCTTTGGAGAAGCTCCATCAAATTTGAGCTTCTTTAGTGATCTATGTGTATGATTCTCCACATGTGTGAGATACTTTTTGAAGCAATCAAACACTTCATTCTTACTCTTGATAAAGTAAAGAATAGTCCATCCACTATGGTCGTCAATAAATGAGACATAATACCTTGATCCTGCCAATGAAGGTTCTTGACTTGGTCCCCATACATCTGTATGTACTAAGTCCAATAGGTTGTTGTGGATGTAGCCTTTGTGGTTGAATGGTTGTCTTTGTGTCTTCCCAATCTGACATGCATCACACCTGTTGATCATGTGTTGCTTTGATATGTTCGGTAGTCCTAGAACTCTTTGATCCCTGCATATATCCTTCAAGGTTCTTTCATTCACATGAGCAAGTCTCTTATGCCACACTTCAAGCTCACTTAGGGTTTGAGACCCAAAAATGAATAGAGTTATGTTCCTGGTTTCTCCTACTTCAAAAATAAAGAGCCTACCATGCTTCTCACCTCTAGCTATCTTCTTGAACCCTTGACATGGATCTTCAACAAAAGCTCCATGTTGCATGAACCTAACTTGCAAGCCTTTTTCAACTATTTGGCCTACACTTATAAGGTTTTTAGTGATAGTGGGTACATGGAGAACCTTACATAAAATGTTTGTCTTGCCATTGGAAGCTTTGACATTACCAATCTTCTCCACATTGTGCTTTGTGTCATCCCTTGTTTGCACTTCATGTCTATGCTTTGGACTTTCCAAATCAGATAGAAGAGCAATGTTGCCTGCAACATGATTCAAACATCCTCAATCTATGTAGAATAAATGTTCATCTTCTTTACCTTCTTTGTGGCTTAGATTCATGATAAGCAATGAGTCTTCATGTGGTTGATCTTTTGAATAATTGTTGTAGTCCCTTCTATTATAGCCTCTATTGTTATTGTTGAAGTTGTGTCCACCTCTGCCTCTATTGCTACCATATCCACCTCTTCCACTTCCTTTCTGGGTCCATTGAACCAGCGATTCTGAGTGGTGTGGTTGGTCTTATCATATATAAGGCTGAACTCCCATTGAGACAAAACTATCTCTCACATAGAGTACCTACAATGGATATGTGTGCCCAATCCTAGCACCTATGACAAGCACAAGCTATCCCAATTGTAACTGAAAGTAATGCTCACACCGAAATTTTGAAAAAATGGCTTCGATTATCATTTTCTGTGCATCTCATCAAAGAGTGATCCAACATCTGTGCTATGCATACGAGCTCAAGCGTTGTCTTTCATAGTCTCTCTCTCTCTCTCTTCTATTCTCTCTCTCTCTCCCCCCCTCTCTCCCTCCCTCTCTCTCTCTCTCCCTCTTTCTCCCTCTTTCTCTTTCAATCTCTCTCTCTCTCTCTCTCTCTCTCTCTCTCTTTATTGCAAGTTATTCAAGGAGTTCACTAAGCATAAGATATGGCTAATGATTGTAAGGACAATTTTCATTGTTTGTATATCATTTAAATTGTTTTGTTTTCATTAATCAACACAGTCACACTTACACATTCACATGCACATATACACATATACATGCACATGCATGCTCACACATGCACACACACATACATATACTTATACACATACACATACACATGTACATAAACAATACACACACATACACATACGCATGTACATAAACAATACACACACATACACATACACATACACATACACATACACATACACATACACATACACATACACATACACATACACATACACATACACATACACATACACATACACATATACATACACATACACATACACATACACATACACATACACATACACATACACATACACATACACATACACATACACATGCACATGCACATGCACATACACATGCACATACACATACACATACACATACACATACACATACACATACACATACAAATACACATACACATACACATACACATACACATACACATACACATACACATACAACATACACATACACATACAATACACATACACATACACATACACATACACATACACATACACATACACATACACATACACATACACATACACATACACATACACATACACATACACATACACATACACATACACATACACATACACATACACATACACATACACATACACATACACATACACATACACATACACATACACATACACATACACATACACATATGCATACGCATACGCATACGCATATGCATACGCATACGCATACGCATACACATACACATACACATACACATACACATACACATACACATATGCATACCCATATGCATACCCATACGCATACGCATACGCATACCCATACGCATATGCATACCCATACGCATACGCATACGCATACGCATACCCATACGCATATGCATACCCATACGCATATGCATACCCATATGCATACGCATACCCATACGCATACGCATACCCATACGCATACCCATAAACATACGCATACCCATACCCATACGCATACGCATACACATACGCATACACATACGCATACGCATACACATACGCATACACATACGCATACACATACACATACACATACGCATACGCTGTGGGAGCGAATGGTGACGACTGGCAGATCAATTCAATCGTCTCGCTAATGGCGCACACAGGGTGACTATGCAGAACAAGTATAATTTTTCCTAAGGTCCATAAGGTAAAGTGTTTCTATATCTTTCCACACCGTCTAAATAGGATGGTAAGATTATTTTCTCATTAGCTACTTGATCTTTAATGGTTTCAGTTACGTTTAAATCTTCTTGAAAATTATCAATGTTTCTAGTTACGTATGGTGGAAAAAGATCTTCACTATCTTCAGTATTAGGTGGAACTATGGAAATTAATGGTAAAGTTCTAGATAATCTATGGAAATTAATGGTAAAGTTCTCTTGTATGCAAAGTTTTATCTACAATCTTATCTTTAACTAGTTCTTCAATTACTTCAACTAGACTAGGAAATAATATTTCAAATGTAGAAGGAGGTAAAAAGTTATTACTAGTTGAAGCCTCTTCAGACATAAAGATGAAATGTAAATAGATTAATGATAAATTTACGATACAGAGCTATAAGATTCTGTTCATAAAATGTTATCCTATACAAGCTAAACAATAGATTTTAGCTAAGTAAATTCTTCCACACTTCAAATCTTCAGTTTGTCTTCAACAGGGCTGCATATCATCTGAAAAATCACATGAGAAATATAAGTATACTTTTATAAAAGTTTAAACACTCATTTAAATCTTAATCATATTTTAAAAACTTAGTTTAATATAAGATAATTCACACATATAGAGTTATAAGTACATTCATTTATTTTAACATACATATTGCAATAAAATAATTCATACATACATTACTTTAGCATACATCTTTTAATTCATATACATAGCTTCATACACTTATACATATTCATACATATGCTAGCATACATCACATGCATACTAACATGCATAAATGAACATGTATACATAACATACATGCGCTAACATAAATGATCATATACATACACTAAAAATGAACATGCATACATGCACACTAACATACATGCATGACATAAATGAACATGCATTCATGCACATACATGCATAAATGAACATGCAAACATACATGCATAAACATACATAACTCACATGCATACATAATTATACACTAACACACATATGCATGAACATACATACACATGCATACATAACTTACACTAACACACATATACCATTCTTATCATGAACTTACATGTACTAGCATACATATAAAAACATGCATGCACTAACATACACATATATGAACATGCATACACTAACATACACACATGCATACATGCACATGCACTAGCACTCATGCATGCATAACAACATTCACTAACATACAACATGCAGGCACTAATATCTAATATACATGCATTAACTATTTACATAAATAACATTCACTAACATACATCTAACATTCATTAACATACCTAACATTTACATGCATTTCCTAACATCTAACATGCATTACCTAACTTCTAACACCTAACATCTAATATGCATACATTAATTGACATGCATTAACTAACATGCATACACTTCTAACATGCATTAACATAACTTCTAACATCTAATTTGCAATACCTAACTTCTAACATGCACTATCTAACATGTACTAACATGCATTAGCATAACTTCTAACATCTAACATGCATTATATACACTAACATGCCTAACATTTACTAACATCTCTAACATTTAACAAGGGTACATGCTCTTACTAAATGCATTTCTAATAAATTTCTATCAAGCTATGGGTTGAAGAAGTTTGGCTAAAGGGTAAGGAAAGAAAAGGATAAGTGAATGGATAAGGAGAAGGTTAGATAATTTGGAATCTTTGAGAAAGGTAAGGTTAAAAGCTAAATGGGCCCTCCTTCTAGTAACCTGAAACTCATAAAAGAAGTTTAGGAATTCAAATCATATATATGAAATCAATTTAGTTAAATAAACATACATTCATACCCTTTCATACCCTCCATTTCATACATAATAAAATCATTAACCATTGCATATCATTCATTTCAACAAACATACTTAATGCATATGCTAATGATATTAAATATAACGATCCTAAGATAAAACACTTTCACACATACATACACATACATACAAAAATACATAAACATATACATAGGAAACATAAACATTTATTAAGTCATCCACATACAAATATAAATACATAAACATATACCTTTATACATACACTCCATATTTTCATTTTTAGTATTTATTTAATAAATATACTTAAACATATTAAACATCATAATATAATATTAAAATATATAAACATAAAATATTTAATATATCTAAACTATAAAGTAAATACATATATAAACATAATAATTTAACAAAAGAAGAAAACAATAACTAGATATCTAATAAATATAAAATAAAAAATAAAAGAAGCTAAAAAAGAAAAAGAAAAAATAACTAAAACAAATTTTCACTCCTACTCTCTCTCTCTCTCTCTCTCTCTCTCTTTTTTTCTTTCTCTCTCTCTCTATCTCTCTCTCTCTGTCTCTCTCTCTCTCTGTGTGAGTCACGTCCACCAGCTGCAGGGAGAGGGGGGAAAAGGAGAAAAATAAAAGAAGCATTAGAATAAAATAAGGAAAAGAAAAAAAAATAAAAATAAAAAAATAAAAAACCTTTCTCTCTCTCTCTCTCTCTCTCTCTCTCTCTCTCTCTCTCTCTCTCTCTCTCTCTCTCTCTCTCTCTCTCTCTCTCTCTCTCTCTCTCTCTCTCTCTCTCTCTCTCTCTCTCTCTCTCTCTCTCTCTCTCTCTCTCTCTCTGTGTGTGTGTGTGTGTGCTGCGCGCGCAGCGCTGCTGTGCCGTCGGCTGAGATGAGAGGGAAAGGGAGGGAGAAGAGATTATTAAAGGAGAGAGAGAGCAGAATGAATGAAAAGTATAGAAAGAAGGGAAAAAGAAATAATTAAAAAACCATTAAGAAAGAAGAAGAAATGTATGGAAGAATAAAAAAAAAGAAACTACCCCATTTTCTGCGTCGACTTTTTTTTCTCAAAGCAAAAAAATTTGCTCTACAATAAATGAATGACAAAAGTAAGAGAGATGGACTTCTCTCTCCTCCTGCCAGAAGATAGTCATGGAAATGTGTGCATAAATGACTATAGTCTAGAGCAAAGGAAAAATAGAGTACCTAAAAAATCACATGAGCTTGTGAATACGTACTCCCCTCTTTATATAGATGAGAGTAGCCCACTATAGCCCACATTTTTCCTAAGATAACTGATCCATGTAGCCTACATTTACTTCTCTTCAACTCAACATGTCTCAACAAGAATTTAGGTGTGGGATTTTCCTCCATTTGATTTTTCCAAGTACTCAAATTAAATATTTACTTGACCTTAGACTTTAGATTTAAATACAACCTTTCAATTCCTTTTTATTTATTTAATTACTTTAGAATAAATGCAAACCTTTAGAATAAATTAAATTAAACACATCAATAAATTTAATTGTTACCATAACATTAGTGAAAATAATAATAATTAAAAATTAACATATTTTTTTATTTGAAATATTTTGCTAAAGTTCCATTTATTATATTTGCCGTATTTATTAACTCATTTATAGACTAAAACCTACTTAATTAATCTCTTAACCATAGGTTGACCCTTCAACTAACTTCAAACCATGATTCTTAACCCCAACTAATGCATAAACTAATCTTCTAACCTTCCATAACCCTCTAGATTTATTAATCAACCGTTAATTAACCTTGAACCCTATAAAACATGTTCAAAACCTTCATTTAACCCTTAAATACCCTTGAATTATCTTTCAAAACATAAATAAACCCTTGACTTACCCTTGCTTTTTCATCTATACCCATAATTATATAAGAAAACACCTAGATAAATACTTCCCATCTTGATATTAGTCATCAAACTTCTTGTCCTCCAAAAATTAAAATCAAACATTAGTCAAAATTATCATAATTTATCCAAACTTTTTCCAATTAATTAATCTTTTAATTTTAGTAACATTTTAAGAGTAATAAATTCTTTCCGCCAATGCATACACATACGCTTGATATATTTAGGTAGTGATGTGTGTGAACACATTAGGACCGCCAGGGCACTTTTTTCCCTCTTTAGGAGGTTTTTTTCCCCCGGCTTGTATATACGCCTATTGCCCTAATGGGCTACTTACCTTTGTACATTCTCTAGTAATACATTCAGTATTGTGTGTTTGTGCTCCAAGCTTCTTCTTCTTCCTTGTGTTGTTCGCGTGCTTCCGCAGACGTCTAACTCCCACAATTGGTATCAGAGCGGGTCGTCGCTTCATCTAGGGCGCCATCGACACTCCTCCGTTTGTAGTCTCAGAATCGCACGAATTTTGGTGAGCATACTCAGCGTGTTTTCGAGATCAAAACAACTTCGCGTTGTGGTGCCGAAATTGCGATATGAGCTCGTTTCGGCCTCCGAATGCACTATGACAGCGCTTGTGCAGGCTATTTTGTCTTTTTGTGCCAAAGATATATACCAGTTTCTGTTCGCCAATTTAAGCGTCTCAAAGTCTGCTACAGGTCTAGCAGAACTCGTCTCGGCAGTTCTGTTCAACTTTTTGAGATACAATCAATTTTCTGCATCAAGGTATTTTATGTGGAGAATGAGTTCTCCTATGCGCAATGGAAGTGTGTAGTGAACCCTTGTATGTCCAGCACTTGGACAAACATCTTCACCTTAGATAGCTTGCTGCTCTCAATACAAAACTCAAATGGACTTGAGACTTTAGGCAATCAAAGTAGACAAAGAGGACTTTCTAACAAGCTGTAAATGACTTAATTTGGACAAGTTTTGATTAGGAAACACAACTGTCAAAGATGAACTACCTGTCCACACAGGTATGCTAAAGAACTGAGCTTCACTCTCGGACTGATAGCTCTCTGAATATATATCTTTTGAGCAAGATATTTGGTATAGAGAACGGAGACAGAAATAGCTTTCAAACAAGCTAAAAATCAAGTAATTTGGATGAGTTTTGATTAGGAAACTCAACTCACCAAGATAGATCACCTACACACATAAGTACACTATCAAACTGGACTTTACTTTATGATTGATATCTCACACAGTATGAATGATCTGAATGAGATATTTGAGACAGTGAAAGTAGATGCCAAGAGCTTTCCAAAAAGACAAACATCACACAATTTGAATATGTTTTGGTTGGGAAACTAAACCGACCAAAATATACTACCTATCTACACAGGTATACTGAAAAACTAGATTTCACTCTTTCACTGATATCTCACAAACTACATAAGCTTTCAAAGAGATATTTGATATGCAGAAATTACACAAGATAAGCTTTGCAATGAATGTTTAAACGCACAAAATGGTTACATATGCACTGAGATATGAGCTCTGCAACAGAGCTATGTACAAACTGACGTGCGGCTGGAAGGAGTCTAAGGGAAAACCAAAATGACAAAATGGCTTGATCCGACTACTGGGAGCTCTTGCCTCTTTCTCTCCTTGTTTTGAATGTGCTCCCAATTCACTTTTATAACCAATGAGCATGTGAAGAAGTTTGTGCCTCCTTCTTAACTCACCACTTTCTCCACTACATGCTACTAACTACAAGGCAAGATATTGTATCTCTTATCATGAATTTTGACTAGACTTTTTCTTTTATTATTTTTTCCTTTTTTCCTCCACTTTTTTCTTTATCTTTATAGTTGGTAAATTTATCCAAGCATGGCTCATATGAAAATGAGCTTGTACATTTATCTTCAACACTCCCCCTCAAGCTCATTTGGGAGTTATCTTCATCCATGTCCTTCAAATTTATCGCATCCTTAACACCTTTGAGTTTAGAAGCATCCAAGGACTTTGTTAACATATCTACAACCTGCTCTTTGGTTCTGATGAACTTTACCTCCACATCTTTGCTCAGCACCTTCTCCCTTACATAGTGGTAGTGGACCTCTATGTGCTTGCTCCTTGCATGAAACATAGGATTGCTTGCCAAGTAAATACTTGACATGTTATCACCGTATATAGGGATGGTTCCAACTTGCACTCCAAGATCAGCCAAAAGCTTTTTAATCCACATTGCTTCACATGTGTCAAAAGCTAATCCTCTATATTCAGCCTCCATAGATGAAAGTGCAACAGTAGGTTGTTTCTTTGAGCTCCACGTGATAGGTTTGCTTCCTATCATGAATACATAACCTGAGGTTGATCTTCTATCTTCCTTTGAGCCTGCCCAATTAGAATCACTAAAGCCTTTGACCTGCAATTCTTCATCAAACTTGTAAAACAAAGCATGATTAACTGTATGCTTTATGTATCTCAACACTCTCTTGGTTGAATTTAAGTGTTCACTTGTCGGGGCTTGCATAAACTGAGAAAGTACACCAACAACATAAGACAAATCAGGTCTTGTAATGTTTGCATAGATCAATGATCCTACAATGCTTCTGTATGTCGTTACATCTTCCAATGGTTCTCCATCATTTGAACAAATCTTTGTATTTGTGTCCATGGGTTGAGTGAGTGGTTTGCATTCACTCATTCCAAATCTGAAAAGAACATCCAACAAGTACTTCCTTTGCATCAAGTAGATGCCACTCTTTCCATAAACAACTTCAATTCCTAAAAAATATTTCAGCTCTCCAAGATCTGAAATTTTAAACTCCTTACCAAGCTTCCTTTTGATATCTTTAATCCCTGTAACATCATTTCCTGTTATGATGAGGTCATCGACGTATATGAAAATATATACCTCTCTATTTTCTTCCTTCTTCATGTACAACGAAGGATCTGCAGTACTTGGGTTGTATCCACACTTAGTTAGATACTCTACCAATCTCTGATTCCATGCTCTTGGTGCTTGCTTCAAGGCATAAAGTGTCTTCTTCAACCTGCAAACAAAATCTGGATGGTTTTCATCTTCAAATCCAATCGGTTGACTCATGTAACGGGGCTGAAAACTTCATCATAATCTATGCCTTGTGTTTGTTTAAATCCTTTGGCAACTAATCTAGCTTTATATCTAGCTAGTGAACCATCAACATTCCTCTTTACTTTAAACACCCATTTGTTTGGAACAATCTTCATACCTTCTTTCTTTGGCACTAGCTCCCATGTGTGATTATCTTTGAGAGGTTTGATCTCCTCTTTCATAGCTTGCTTCCATTCCTTTTGTGTGAAAGCTTCTTCATATGTCTCAGGCTCTTTGTCTTTGATAACCTGCATCATGTATGCAAAATGTGTCGCCATAAAACTATCATAACTCAACCTTTGAGTTGGATACCTTGTCCTTGAAGATCTTCTTTCATTGCCTTTAGAGAGTTGCTTCTTTAACCTATTTAGCTTTACCATCGGAGTGATTACCTCTTCATATTCTTCTTCACTTGCATCTACCTCACTGTTTGGAGTAGCACTTGCATCTTTGGCTCTACTATGAGCTGAATTTGGAGACAAAGAATGGCTCCCCCTCCATGTTGAATATTCTTCATTTGATGTAGATGCCTCTGGACCTGAAGCCTTTGTGCTTGATTGTTGAACTTCTCTTTGATTTGTTCCTGCATAATCATCACAATCTTCTTCAAGAATCTTTTCCTTTCCTTTATCTTAATACCATGGTCTTGATTCATCAAAGACCACATCTCGTGAGACTCTTAATTCCTTTGTTCTGGGGTTGTAACACTTGTATCCTTTTTGCTCCGTCGAGTAGCCGATGAAAATGCATTTTTCTGATCTTGGTTCCATCTTTGTTCTAACTTCTTGTGGAATGTGAACATAGCAAACACATCCAAAAACTTTGAGGTGTGTAAGATCACGTTTCTTACCAGAATATACCTCTTCTGGAGTCAAGTGATGTATTCCCGATGTGTGCACCTATTCATCAAGTAAATAGCTTCAGCCCAATAGTACAATGGTACCTTCATCTCATTGAGCATGCATCTTGCAATTTCAGCAATTTGCCTATTTTTCCTCTCAGCTACTCCATTTTGTTGTGGTGTATACCTACAAGTGAATTGCCTTTTGATCCCATTCTCTTGTAGAAAATCTGAAAACTCTTTGGAGAAGTATTCTCCTCCACCATCGGACCTTAAGGTTTTGATAGACCTTCCTGTTTCTTTTTCAACTTCAACTTTGAATCTTTTGAATATAGAAAACACCTCTGATTTTTGCTTCATACAAAACAGCCATACCTTTCTTGAGTGATCATCAATGAAGGTGACAAAAAATCTATTACCAGCCATTGATGCCTCTTGGGTTGGTCCCCATACATCCGTATGTATCAAGTCCAAGACATTTCGAGCCACATAATTGCTCCTCTTGAATGGCTGCCTCGTTTACTTTCCTAGTTGACAAGCTTATTATAACTCATGTAGTCCAATGCTATTAAATTTTGGAAGACCTCTTACCACTTCATGTTTGCTCATGTCCTTCAGCTTTGGAATTTTGATGTGTCCTATTCTTTTGTGCCATAAGTCCAGCTCTGAAATCTTCTTGTTCCCACATTGAATGTACATGACCTTTCCATGTGGATGTTGGACATCCAAAGTGAACATCCTTCCTTCTCTTCTACCTCGAGCAATGACCTTGAAGCCTTCTTTTGGATTCTTTATGAAGCACCCATTCTCATTGAATATGACATGATAACCCTTCTCTACCATTTGTCCTACTGAAATCAAGTTCTTTGAAATTGTAGGAACATGAAGAACATTAGATAGTGCCTTTGCTCTGCTTGTATCTCCAAGCCTTATATCTCCAATGTGTTCAATCATGTGTTGAGTATCATCACCTGTTTCAACACATCCTTTTCCACTTGGTACCTGTAGATTAGTGAACAAACTTCCTTGGCATGACATATGGTTACTACAACCTGAATCAATGTACCATTTTTTGTCATCTTCACAAGAGCTTCCATACTCATGTATCATTGCAAGTAGTGTGTCCTTGCTTCCTTCACTTGAGGTGCTTGCATAGTTGCTTTGGTTCCTTTGATTGCCTCTATTTGGTCTTCCATTCTTCAGCCAACAATCACTAGCATAGTGTCCTACTTTACCACAATGATAGCATGTTATACCTTTATGAGAATTGTAGGAGCTTCGGCCTCTTCCTCTACTTCTACCTCGACCTCTTCCTTGTGTGTTGGCATTTGATGCATCCTTGTTGTCTTCCGAATTGTTTTGATTGTAGTTGGAGTGGTTGTGACCTCTTCCTTTTCCTCTTGAGCCTCCTCTTGAGTTTCTTCCTTTACCTCGACCTGCATATAACATTTGGTTGTGGCTGTCCTTTCCTTTGGGACCACCGAAGCTAAGCTCTTCTGTGACAAGATGAGGGATTAGTTGTTCAAAACCTGGATATACATCTTTCAAGTTAATGGAAGTTATAAAAGGCTTCCATCTTTCATCTTCTCTCAAGCCATTGAGAGTATAACACACAAGATCTTCGTCTTCAACCGTTGTGCCAATAGAAGCTAAAGCATCGCTTAGCTCCTTAATCTTCAAAGTATATTCAGCTATGGATTGACTCGAACTTTTCTTGATTGTGTTCAACTCATTCTTTAGTTGAAGTTTCCTAGCTTTGGTATTTGTTGAATACATCCTTTCAAGAGCTTCCCAAGCATCCTTAGCTTTCTCTAGATGTTGAATATGACCTACCATGGAATTAGTAATGACTTGCGAAATGAGGAACATGACTCTCCTATTCCTCTCTTCCCATTCTTTTGCTTGCCTCCTTTGGACTTCGGTGGCCATAGCTTGATTGATTTGAGGTTGAGCATCATCGCTGCGCACAATACCCCATAAGACTTTGCCCATTAGGTAGTTGGTCATTCTAAACTTCCACACGGGATAGTTATCCTTGTCCAACTTCTCTACTTGTTGACCCAAGTCAGCCATTGAAGAGTATCAAAGACTTTGAGAGTTACCTCGAATAGTTATAGTCCTTTGCTCTTGCGTTTGTGAAGCTCCTTCTTGTTTTGTAGCTCCTCTTTTGCTTTGCTTCACCTCCAGCTCTGTTGATGAAGCTTCAACACCAAGTTTGCTCTGATACCAACTGTGGAGAATGAGTTCTCCTATGTGCAACGGAAGTGTGTAGTGAACCCTTGTATGTCCAGCACTTGGACAAACATCTACACCTTAGATAGCTTGCTGCTCTCAATACAAAACTCAAATGGACTTGAGACTTTAGGCAATCAAAGTAGACAAAGAGGAATTTCTAACAAGCTATAAATGACTTAATTTGGACAAGTTTTGATTAGGAAACACAACTATCAAAGATGAACTACTTGTCCACACAGGTATGCTAAAGATCTGAGCTTCACTCTCGAACTGATAGCTCTCTGAATATATATCGTTTGAGCAAGGTATTTGTTGTAGAGAAAGTAGACAGAAATAGCTTTCCAACAAGCTAAAAATCAAGTAATTTGGATGAGTTTTGATCAGGAAACTCAACTCACCAAGATAGACCACCTACACACATAAGTACACTATAAAACTGGACTTTACTCTATGATAGATATCTCACAGAGTATGAACGATCTGAATGAGATATTTGAGACAGTGAAAGTAGATGCCAAGAGCTTTCCAAAAAGACAAACATCACACAATTTGGATATGTTTGGTTGGGAAATTGAACCGACCAAAATAGACTACCTATCTACACAGGTATACTTAAAAACTGGATTTCACTCTTTCACTGGTATCTCACAAACTACATAAGTTTTCAAAGAGATATTTGGTATGGAGAAAGTACACGAGATAAGCTTTCCAATGAATGTTTAAACACACAAAATGGTTACATATGCACTGAGATATGAGCTCTGCAACAGAGCTATGTACAAAGTGACGTGCGGCAGGAAGGAGTCTAAGGGAAAACCAAAATGACAAAATGGCTTGATCCGACTACTGGGAGCTCTTGCCTCTTTCTCTCCTTGTTTTGAATGTGCTCCCACTTCACTTTTATAACCAATGAGCATGTGAAGAAGTTTGTGCCTCCTTCTTAACTCACCACTTTCTCCACTACATGCTACTAACTACAAGGCAAGATATTATATCTCTTACTCATCATGAATTTTGACTAGACTTTTTCTTTTTATTATTTTTTCCTTTTTTCCTCCACTTTTTTCTTTATCTTTATAGTTGGTAAATTTATCCAAGCATGGCTCATATGAAAATGAGCTTGTACATTTATCTTCAACATTTTAGTCACCGGCCATGGTTGAAAGTAGTGATGTATTCCGTATGTTGGCTGTTGAGGATAAGTTGGGTGGTACCAACTACCCATCATGGGCTTATATGATGCGACATGTTTTGGTTGCAAAAGGATTGTGGAACATTGTGTAGGGTGTTGAAAGACGTCCTGTTACACCTGTAACGACAGGTACTGCAAATACAGGTGCTGGAGCTGATGAAGATGGTGTTGAAGATGATATTCCGCAGATTCCTGTTCGTGCTGCTGTTTCTGTTGCACCTACTGTAGAGCAGATTCGTTGGGATGGCAGAGATGCCCAGGCACATGCATTGATAGCTTTTTCTGTCAAACATGCCATTATTCCTCATATTCGCTCTTGCAGAACAGCTAGGGATGCTTGGGATACACTTACCACATTGTACCAAGCTAGGAATGAGTCTCGTGTTGCTTACCTCCGAAAACAGTTGGAGAGTGAGCACATGAATGAAGGTGATTCTATGGACAATTTCCTAACGAAGATCAAAGATTTGAAGGAACAGTTGATTTCTGCTGATGAGGTTATACCAGATAGCTCACTTGTGCAGACCGTTCTGAATGGTCTTCCTGATTCATATCAGAGTTTTGCTTCTACTCTTCGGCTGATGATGAAAGGCAATCTGAATGCCTTATCATTTGAGGAGTTAGTCTCTGTTCTGTTGCAGGAAGATCAATCCAGACAGAACAGGTCCATTATGCGTGTTGCAAATCAAGCTTTCCTGGCTAGTCAGAAGGGCAAAGGAAAATGGAGCTCTTCTACTAGTAAGCAAAAATCTGCAAATGATGCACATTCGAAGAACCAGGATAGAGATGAGAAGAAATCAGAAAAATAGAAATTGTTTTGCAAGTACTGTAAAGGGAATGATCATATCATAAAGAACTGTCCAAAACTGGCTGCAAAAGAGGCAAAGAAAAAGGAGGCTGGAATGGTTGTTGCAGAAGCCTCTACACCAAAAACAGAGTCTGCTAATCTTGTGCAGGAAGAAGAATGGGTGTTTACTACTGTTTGCAGTTTTGACCCATCTTCTCATGAGCAGTGCATGTCTGCAATGGACTCAGATGTTTGGTACTTTGACAGTGGGGCGACCAAACATATTACCTCGCAGCACAGTTTCTTCTCTTCACTCGAGTCTGCCCCTACACGGAATACTGTCACATGCGCCAACAACTCCTCTTATCCTGTTATGGGAGTTGGTAAGATCATTCTGACTACTGCTGATGGTAGTTCTTTCACCTTGTCAGATGCTTTATTTGTGCCAAGGATCAAAAAGAACCTGTTATCAGTTTCTGCATTAGCCAAGATTGGTTTGGTTGTGAAATTTGTTGATGACAGGTGTACAGTTCATGATCTGTCAAATGGCGATGTGATTATTGCTTCTGGCATTTTATGTCGTGGGTTGTATAAGCTCATAGACTATGAAAGATCTGTTAATGATTCGGCATGTGCAGTTCATGATTCTCAGGCTATGTCAGATGCAAAGCTTTGGCATGCATGCTTTGGCCATCTGAATTTTGCTAGTTTGCTACGCCTGTAGAAATCTGATATGGTGTCTTCTTTGCCCAAGCTTGAGGCACCCAGAAAACATGTATGTGAAGGCTGTATTTTGGGCAAAATGCAGCGTTCCTCCTTTCCAAAAGATGGTTCAGTTCGGGCTACGCAGAAATTGCAGCTTGTACATAGTGATGTCTGTGGTCCTATGCAGACACCCTCTTTTGGAAATTACCTTTACTTCGTGACTTTCATTGATGATTTTTGCAGGCATGCATGGGTATATCCATTGAAGGAAAAGTCCGAAGTGTTCATGTGCTTTAAACAGTTTTTGGTTTTGGCTGAAAATCTATCAGCATGTAAAATGGGCACCCTCCATTCTGATCGAGGGGGGGAATATATGTCTTCTGGTTTTAATGCATTTTTGGCTGAACGTGGGATAAAACACCAGTGTACAGTGCCGTATACACCTCAACAGAATGGATTTGCTGAACGAAAGAACAGGTCACTCATGGAGATGGCGAGGTGCATGGTCAAGAGTCAGGCTTTACCACATAGTTTCTAGCTTGAGGCTGTCATGTGTGCAACATATGTACTGAACAGGTGTCCCACTAAAGCGTTGCAGTCTATCACTCCATATGAGGCTTGGCATGACCGCAAGCCATCTGTTGCTCATCTGTGTGTTTTTGGCTGTTTGGCATATGCATTAGTACCTGAACAACATCGCAGAAAATTGGATGATAAGACAGTAAAATGTATTTTTGTTGGGTACAGTTCTGAAAGTAAAGGCTATCGTCTGTATCATCCACAGACTAAACGCATTCTGGTTAGCCGTGATGTTTTCTTTGTGGAAGATGTTATTCAGCCATTGCTTTCATGTACTAAGGAGACATCTGTTAGCTCCAAAGACATGTATGATACGTTGATGCCTCTTTTTATAGGTGGACAGTCTAGTGCTGGTCCTAATGAGGCAACTTCTCAACCTTTGCAGGTTTCATACGATGATGCAGATCATGCTATTTTTGATGCAAATTTACATGATGCACTTGTTGATGAGAGAGCTGATATTGAGCATGCAAAAACTATGGCAAAATGGCTGGTGCAGACTTTGCGTGACAGCAAATTAGATGCACCTTTGTCATATTGTACTCGTTCAGGCTCTCATAGTGCCTCCTTTGCATCAGATTGCTATGGTATGGTTGCATCTAGTCTCTGTGATGAGAATGAGCCTCTTTCTTTTGATGAAGCACAGAATTCAGAAAATTGGATGGCTGCCATGCAATCTGAGTATGATGCTATAATGAAGAATGGTACATGGTCTTTATGTGACTTGCCTCCTGGCAAGAAGGCCATTGGCACTAAGTGGGTATACAAGCTGAAGCGTAAACCTAATGGTACATTTGACAGGTATAAGGCTAGGCTTGTTGCAAAGGGTTATGCGCAGGAAAGAGGCATTGATTTTTATGGGACCTTTGCACCTACATGCCGTATGACTACTGTTCGGAGCATTTGTGCACTTGCAGCCCATCATGGTTGGAATGTACATCAGTTGGACATTAAAACAACATTTCTGAATGGTGACTTGCATGAAGAAGTGTATGTTTTTCAGCCCCGTGGCTTTGTGCAAAAAGGGCATGAAAACCAGGTGTGCATGTTAAAGAAGGCATTATATGGTTTAAAGCAAGCACCACGTGCTTGGTATGAGAAGATACATGCCTATCTGGTTGCACATGGTTTTGTGAACAGTCCAACTGAAAGCACCTTATATGTTAAGCGTGCTAATGATGTGCTTCTGATCATTGTTGTCTATGTTGATGACATGCTGCTCACTGGTCCTATGGAGAAGCATATTGCTGATTTCAAGGCTAATTTGCATGCCTCATTTGAGATGTCTGATTTGGGGCATTTGCATCACTATTTGGGCATTCACTTTATGCAAGTTGATGGTGGAATGGCTTTGTGTCAAACGAAATATATTGACACATTATTGCAGCGTTTTGGCCTTGAAGACTGTAAGCCTATTGCCACTCCTATGGAGACAGGTTTACGATTGAGTCTTCATGATGTTGGAGATGCATTTGATGTTGTTCTCTATCAGCAGGCTGTTGGATGCTTGATTTACTTATGCATTACTCGACCAGATATTCAATTTGCTATCTCACAGATGATTAGGTTTATGCATTGCCCAGGAGTCACGCGGGGATCACTACCGCCAGATTTGCATGCTTTTTCTGACTCAGATTGGGCTGGTTGCTATGACACTCGTGTGTCCACCAGTGGTTTTTGCTTCATGCTTGGTAGCTCATGTATATCTTGGTTGAGCAAGAAGCAGCCTACTGTGGCCACTTCCAGTTGTGAGGCTGAGTATAGGGTAGCTTTCACAGCAACTGTTGAGTGTGTGTGGCTCAGACGCCTTATGGCTGATTTGGGTGTTGGCCAGTCTTCTGCCATCACCATCTTCACTGACAGTCAGAGTGCATTGGCAGTTGTGAGGAACCCTGTGTTCCATGCTCGCACTAAGCACATTGAGGTGCATTATCACTATGTCAGGGAGAGGTTCTCTGCTGGGGAGATCAGCTTGGCATATGTGCCCACGCAGGAGAACATTGCAGACCTTTTCACGAAGGCTCTGCCTAGGGAGAAGTTTGAAGCTTTCCAGCTCCTTGTTCATCGCATCACTCCCAGGGGGGATTTGTTGATATATTTAGGTAGTGATGTTTGTGAATACACTAGGACCGCCAGGACACTTTTTTCCCTCTTTAGGAGGTTTTTTTCTCCCGGCTTGTATATACGCCTATTTCCCTAATGGGCTACTTATCTTTGTACATTCTCTAGTAATACATTCAATATTGTGTGTTTGTGCTCCAAGCTTCTTCTTCTTCCTTGTGCTGTTCGCGTGCTTCCGCAGACGTCTAACTCCAACACATATGCATACGCATATGCATACGCTCTGGGAGCGCATGGTGATGACTGGCGGATCAATTCAATCGTCTTGCTAATGGCGCACACATGGTGACTATGCAGAACGAGTATAATTTTTCCTAAGGTCCGTAAGGTAAAGCGTTTCTATATCTTTCCACTGCGTCTAAATAGGATGGTAAGATTATTTTCTCATTAACTACTTGATCTTTAATGGTTTCAATTACGTTTAAATCTTCTTGAGAATTATCAATGTTTCTAGTTATGGATGGTGGAAAAAGATCTTCACTATCTTGAGTACTAGGTGGAACTATGGAAATTAATGATAAAGTTCTAGATAATCTATGATCAAATTCTCTTGTACGCAAAGTTTCGTCTACAATCTTATCTTTAACTAGTTCTTCTACTACATCAACTAGACTAGTAAATAATATTTCAAATGTAGAAGGAGGAAAAAAGTTATTACTAGTTGAAGCCTCTTCAGACATAAAGATGAAATGTAAATAGATTAATGATAAATTTCCTATACAGAGCTATAAGATTATGGTCATTAAATATTATCCTATACAAGCTAAACAATAGATTTTAGCTAAGTAAATTCTTCCACACTTCAAATCTTTAGTTTGTCTTCAACAGGGTTGCATATTATCTGAAAAATCACATGAGAAATATAAGTATACTTTTATAAAAGTTTAAACACTCATTTAAATCTTAATCATATTTAGAAAACTTAGTTTAATATAAGATAATTAACACATATAGATTTAATTCATATATATTCATAGCTTCATACACTTATACATATTCATACATATTACATATGCTAGCATACATGCATACTAACATGCATAAATGAACATGTATACATAACATACATGCACTAACATAAATGATCATATACATACACTAACATAAATGAACATGCATACATGCACACTAACATACATGCATGACATAAATGAACATGCATTCATGCACATACATGCATAAATGAACATGCAAACATACATGCATAAACATACATAACTCACATGCATACATGCATATGCATTAATGAACATGCATACATAATATACACTAACACACATATGCATGAACATACATACACATGCATACATAACTTACACTAACACAAATATGCATACCATTCCTATCATGAACTTACATGTACTAGCATACATATAAAAACATGCATGCACTAACATACACATATATGAACATGCATACACTAACATACACACATGCATACATGCACATGCACTAGCACTCATGCATGCATAACAACATTCACTAACATACAACATGCAAGCACTAATATCTAAGATACATGCATTAACTATTTACACAAATAACATTCACTAACTTACATTTAACATTCATTAACATACCTAACATTTACATGCATTTCCTAACATCTAACATGCATTACCTAACTTCTAACACCTAACATGCATTACCTAACATCTAATATGCATGCATTAATTGACATGCATTAACTAACATGCATACACTTCTAACATGCATTAACATAACTTCTAACATCTAATTTGCAATACCTAACTTCTAACATGCACTATCTAACATCTACTAACATGCATTAGCACAAATTCTAACATCTAACATGCATTATATACACTAACATGCCTAACATTTACTAACATCTCTAACATTTAACAAGGGTACATGCTCTTACTAAATGCATTTCTAATAAATTTCTATCAAGCTATGGGTTGAAGAAGTTTGGCTAAAGGGTAAGGAAAGAAAAGGATAAGTGAATGGATAAGGAGAAGGTTAGATAATTTAATGGAATCTTTCAGAAAGGTAAGGTTAAAAGCTAAATGGACCCCCCTTCTAGTAACCTAAAACTCATAAAAGAAGTTTAGGAATTCAAATCATATATATGAAATCAATTTAGTTAAATAAACATACATTCATACCCTTTCATACCCTCCATTTCATACATAATAAAATCATTAACCATTGCATATCATTCAGTTCAACAAACATACTTAATGTGTATGCTAATAATATTAAATATAATGATCCTAAGATAAAACACTTTCGCACATACATACACATACATACATAAATACATAAACATATACATAGGAAAGATAAACATTTATTATGTCATCCACATACAAATATAAATACATAAACATATACCTTTATACATACACTTCATATTTTCATTTTCAGTATTTATTTAATAACTATACTTAAACATATTAAACATCATAATAGAATATTAAAATATATAAAAATGAAATATTTAATATATCTAAACTATAAATTAAACACATATATAAACATAATAAGTTATCAAAAGAAAAAAAAAGTAACTAAATATCTAATAAATATAAAATAAAAAAGAAAAGAAGCTAAAAAAAGGAAAAGGAAAAATTAAAAAAAAAACTTTCACTCTTACTCTCTCTCTCTCTCTTTCTTTCTCTCTCTCTCTCTATCTCTCTCTCTCTCTCTCGCTCTCTCTCTCTCTGCGTGAGTCACGTCCACCAGCTGTAGGGAGAGGTGGGAAAAGGAGAAAAATAAAAGAAGCATTAAAATAAAAATAAGGAAAAGAAAAAAAATAAAAAATAAAAAATTAAAAAACCTTTATCTCTCTCTCTCTCTCTCTCTCCATCTCTCTATCACTCTCTCTCTCTCTCTCTCTCTCTCTCTCTCTCTGTGTGTGTGTGTGTGTGGCTGAGCACGTAGCGCTGCTGTGCCGCCGGCTGAGATGAGAGGGAAAGGGAGGGAGAAGAGATTATTAAAGGAGAGAGAGCAGAATGAATGAAAAGTATAGAAAGAAGGGAAAAAGAAATAATAAAAAAAACATTAAGAAAGAAGAAGAAAAGTATGGAAGAATAAAAAAAAAGAAACTACCCCATTTTTTGCGTTGACTTTTTTTTCTCAAAGCAAAAAAATTTGCTCTACAATAAATGAATGACAAAAGTAAGAGAGATGGACTTCTCTCTCCTCCTCCCAGAAGATAGTCATGGAAATATGTGCATAAATGACTATAGTCTAGGGCAAAGGAAAAATAGAGTACCTAAAAAATCACATGAGCTTGTGAATACATACTCCCCTCTTTATATAGATGAGAGTAGCCCACCATAGCCCACATTTTTCCTAAGATAACTGATTCATGCAGCCTACATTTACTTCTCTTGAACTCAACATGTCTAAACAAGAATGTAGGTGTGGGATTTTCCTCCATTTGATTTTTCCAGAATACACACAACTACTCAAATTAAATATTTACTTGACCTTAGACTTTAGATTTAAATACAACCTTTCAATTCCCTTTTACTTATTTGATTTAATTGTTACCATAACCTTAGTGAAAATAATAACAATTAATAATTAACATATTTTCTTATTTGAAATATTTTGCTAAAGTTCCATTTATTATATTTGCCCTATTTATTAACTCATTTATAGACTAAAACCTACTTAATTAATCTCTTAACCATAGGTTTACCCTTCAACTAACTTCAAACCATGATTTTTAACCCCAAGTAACCCATAAAATAATCTTCTAACCTTCCATAGTCTCTAGATTTATTAATTAACCTTGAAATTAAGCTTGAACCATATAAAACATGTTCAAAACCTTCATTTAACCCTTAAATACCCTTGAATTATCTTTCAAAACATAAATAAACCCTTGACTAACCCTTCCTTTTTCATCTATACCAATAATTATATTAGAAAACACCTAGATAAACACTTCCCATCTTGATATTAGTCATCAAATTTCTTGTCCTACAAAAGTTAAAATCAAACATTAGTCAAAATTATCATATTTTAGCCAAACTTATTCCAATCAATTAATCTTTTAATTTTAGTAACATTTTAAGAGTAATAAATTTTTCCGACAATGCATACGCATACGCATACGCATACGCATATGCATATGCTGTGGGAGCGAATGCTGACGACTGGTGGATCAATTCAATCGTCTCCCTAATGGCGCACACAGAGTGACTATGTAGAACAAGTATAATTTTTCCTAAGGTCCGTAAGGTAAAGTGTTTCTATAACATAAATGATCATATACATACATTGACATAAATGAACATGCATACATGCACACTAACATACATGCATGACATAAATGAACATGCATTCATGCACATACATGCATAAATGAACATGCAAACATACATGCATAAACATACATAACTCACATGCATACATGCATATACATTAATGAACATCCATACATAATATACACTAACACACATATGCATGAACATACATACACATGCATACATAACTTACACTAACACACATATGCATACCATTCCTATCATGAACTTACATGTACTAGCATACATATAAAAACATGCATGCACTAACATACACATATATGAACATGCATACACTAACATACACACATGCATGCATAACAACATTCACTAACATACAACATGCATGCACTAATATCTAAGATACATGCATTAACTATTTACATAAATAACATTCACTAACATACATCTAACATTCATTAACATACCTAACATTTACATGCATTTCCTAACATCTAACATGCATTAACTAACTTCTAACACCTAACATGCATTACCTAACATCTAATATGCATACATTAATTGACATGCATTAACTAACATGCATACACTTCTAACACGCATTAACATAACTTCTAACATCTAATTTGCAATACCTAACTTCTAACATGCACTATCTAACATCTACTAACATGCATTAGCATAACTTCTAACATGCACTATCTAACATCTACTAACATGCATTAGCATAACTTCTAACATCTAACATGCATTATATACACTAACATGCCTAACATTTACTAACATCTCTAACATTTAACAAGGGTACATGCTCTTACTAAATGCATTTCTAATAAATTTCTATCAAGCTATGGGTTGAAGAGGTTTGGCTAAAGGGTAAGGAAAGAAAAGGATAAGTGAATGGATAAGGAGAAGGTTAGATAATTTAATGGAATCTTTGAGAAAGGTAAGGTTAAAAGCTAAATGGACCCTCCTTCTGGTAACCTGAAACTCATAAAAGAAGTTTAGGAATTCAAATCATATATATGAAATCCATTTAATTAAATAAACATACATTCATACCCTTTCATACCCTCAATTTCATACATAATAAAATCATTAACCATTGCATATCATTCATTTCAACAAACATACTTAATGCATATGCTAATAATATTAAATATAATGATCCTAAGATAAAACACTTTCGCATATACATACACATACATACATAAATACATAAACATATACATAAGAAACATTAACATTTATTAAGTCATCCACATACAAATATAAATACATAAACATATACCTTTATACATACACTCCATATTTTCATTTTTAGTATCTATTTAATAAATATACTTGAACATATTAAACATCATAATAGAATATAAAAATATATAAAAATAAAATATTTAATATATCTAAACTATAAAGTAAATACATATATAAACATAATAATTTAACAAAAGAAAAAAACAGTAACTAAATATCTAATAAATATAAAATAAAAAAGAAAAGAAGCTAAAAAAGGAAAAAGGAAAAATAAATAAAAAAACTTTCACTCTTACTCTCTCTCTCTCTCTTTCTCTCTCTCTCTCTCTCAGTCTCTCTCTCTCTCTCTCTCTCTCTCTCTTTGCGTGAGTCATGTCCACCAGCTGTAGGGAGAGGGGGGAAAAGGAGAAAAATAAAAGAAGCATTAAAATAAAATAAGGAAAAGAAAAAAAAATAAAAATAAAAAAATAAAAAACCTTTATCTCTCTCTCTCTCTCTCTCTCTCTCTCTCTCTCTCTCTCTCTCTCTCTCTCTCTCTCTCTCTCTCTCTCTCTCTCTCTCTCTCTCTCTCTCTCTCTCTCTCTTTGTGCTGCGCACGCACCGCTGTTGTGGCGCCGGTTGAGATGAGAGGGAAAGGGAGGGAGAAGAGATTATTAAACGAGAGAGAGCAGAATGATTGAAAAGTATAGAAAGAAGGGAAAAAGAAATATAAAAAAAACATTAAGAAAGAAGAAGAAAAGTATGGAAGAATAAAAAAAAAGAAACTACCCCATTTTCTGCGTCGACTTTTTTTTCTCAAAGCAAAAAAATTTGCTCTACAATAAATGAACGACAAAAGTAAGAGAGATGGACTTCTCTCTCCTCCTACCAGAAGACAGTCATGGAAATGTGTGCATAAATGACTATAGTCTAGGGCAAAGGAAAAATAGAGTACCTAAGAAATCACATGAGCTTGTGAATACATACTCCCCTCTTTATATACATGAGAGTACCCCACCATAGGCGACATTTTTCCTAAGATAACTGATCCATGCAGCTTACATTTACTTCTCTTCAACTCAACATGTCTCAACAAGAAGTTAGGTGTGGGATTCTCCTCCATTTGATTTTTCCAAAATACACACAACTACTCAAATTAAATATTTACTTGACCTTAGACTTTAGATTTAAATACAACCTTTCAATTTCTTTTTATTTATTTAATTACTTTAGAATAAATGCAAACCTTTAGAATCAATTAAATTGAACCCATCAATAAATTTAATTGTTACCATAACCTTAGTGAAAATAATAACAATTAATAATTAACATATTTTTTTATTTGAAATATTTTGCTAAAGTTCCATTTATTATATTTGCCCTATTTATTAACTCATTTATAGACTGAAACCTACTTAGTTAATCTCTTAACCATAGGTTTACCCTTCAAATAACTTCAAAATATGATTTTTAACTCCAAGTAACCCATAAACTAATCTTTTAACATTCCATAATCCTCTAGATTTATTAATTAACCCTTAATTAACCTTGAAATAAAGCTTGAAACCTATAAAACATGCTCAAAACCTTCATTTAACTCTTTTAACCCTTGCTTTTTCATCTATACCAATAATTATATTTGAAAACACCTAGATAAACACTTTCCATCTTGATATTAGTCATCAAACTTCTTGTCTTGTAGAAATTAAAATCAAACATTAGTCAAAATTATCATAATTTATCCAAACTTATTCCAATCAATTAATCTTTTAATTTTAGTAACATTTTAAGCGTAATAAATTCTTTTCTACAACCCATATGCATACGCATATGTATACGCATATGCATATGCATATGCATACACATACGCATATGCATACGCATACGCATACGCATACGCATACGCATACGCATACGCAAATGCATACGCATACGCATACGCATACGCATACGCATACGCATACGCATACGCATATGCTGTGGAAGCGAATGCTGACGACTGGCGGATCAATTCAATCGTCTCCCTAACGGCGCACACAGAGTGACTATGCAGAACAAGTATAATTTTTCCTAAGGTCCGTAAGGTAAAGCGTTTCTATTTCTTTCCACTGAGTCTAAATAGGATGGTAAGATTATTTTCTCATTAACTACTTGATCTTTAATGGTTTCAGTTACGTTTAAATCTTCTTGAGAATTATCAATGTTTCTAGTTATAGATGGTGGAAAAAGATCTTCACTATCTTGAGTACTAGGTGGAACTATGGAAATTAATGGTAAAGTTCTAGATAATCTATGATCAAATTCTCTTGTATGCAAAGTTTCGTCTACAATCTTATCTTTAACTAGTTCTTCAATTACTTCAACTAGACTAGGAAATAATATTTCAAATGTAGAAGGAGGAAAAAAGTTATTTCTAGTTGAAGCCTCTTCAGACATAAAGATGAAATGTAAATAGATTAATGATAAATTTCCTATACAGAGCTATAAGATTATGTTCATTAAATATTATCCTATACAAGCTAAACAATAGATTTTACCTAAGTAAATTCTTCCACACTTCAAATCTTTAGTTTGTCTTCAACAGGGGAGCATATCATCTGAAAAATCACATGAAAAATATAAGTATACTTTTATAAAAGTTTAAACACTCGTTTAAATCTTAATCATATTTAAAAAACTTAGTTTAATATAAGATAATTAACACATATAGATTTATAAGTACATTCATTTATTTTAACCTACATATTGCGATAAAATAATTCATTCATACATTACTTTAGCATACATCTGTTAATTCATATATGTACATAGCTTCATACACTTATACATATTCATACATATTACATATGCTAGCATACATCACATGCATACATGCATACTAACATGCATAAATGAACATGTATACATAACATACATGCACTAACATAAATGATCATATACATACACTAACATAAAAGAACATGCATACATGCACACTAACATACATGCATGACATAAATGAACATGCATTCATGCACATACATGCATAAATGAACATGCAAACATACATGCATAAACATACATAACTCACATGCATACATGCATATGCATTAATGAACATGCATACATAATACACTAACACACATATGCATGAACATACATACATATGCATACATAACTTACACTAACACACATATGCATACCATTCCTATCATGAACTTACATGTACTAGCATACATATAAAAACATGCATGCACTAACATACACATATATGAACATGCATACACTAACATACACACATGCATACATGCACATGCACTAGCACTCATGCATGCATAACAACATTCACTAACATACAACATGCAAGAACTAATATCTAAGATACATGCATTAACTATTTACATAAATAACATTCACTAACATACATCTAAGATTCATTAACATACCTAACATTTACATGCATTTCCTAACATCTAACATGCATTACCTAACTTCTAACACCTAACATGCATTACCTAACATCTAATATGCATACATTAATTGCAATGCATTAACTAACATGCATACACTTCTGACATGCATTAACATAACTTCTAACATCTAATTTGCAATACCTAACTTCTAACATGCACTATCTAACATCTACTAACATGCATTAGCATATCTTATAACATCTAACATGCATTATATACACTAACATGCCTAACATTTACTAACATCTATAACATTTAACAAGGGTACATGCTCTTACTAAATGCATTTCTAATAAATTTCTATCAAGCTATGGGTTGAAGAAGTTTGGCTAAAGGGTAAGGAAAGAAAAGGATAAGTGAATGGATAAGGATAATGTTAGATAATTTAATGGAATCTTTGAGAAAGGTAAGGTTAAAAGCTAAATGGACCCTCCTTGTGGTAACCTGAAACTCATAAAAGAAGTTTAGGAATTCAAATCATATATATGCAATCAATTTAGTTGAATAAACATACATTCATACCCTTTCATACCCTCCATTTCATACATAATAAAATCATTAAACATTGCATATCATTCATTTCAACAAACATACTTAATGCATATGCTAATAATCTTAAATATAATGATCCTAAGATAAAACACTTTCGCACATACATACACATACATACATAAATACATAAACATATACATAGGAAACATAAACATTTATTAAGTCATCCACATACAAATATAAATACATAAACATATACCTTTATACATACACTCCATATTTTCATTTTTAGTATTCACTTAATAAATATACTTAAACATATTAAACATCATAATAGAATATTAAAATATATAAACATAAAAGATTTAATATATCTAAACTATAAAGTAAATACATATATAAACATAATAATTTAACAAAAGAAAAAAACAATAACTAAATATCTAATAAATATAAAATAAAAAAGAAAAGAAGCTAAAAAAAGAAAAAGGAAAAATAAATTAAAAAACTTTCACTTTTACTCTCTCTCTCTCTCTCTTTATCTCTCTCTCTCTCTCTCTCTCTGCGTGAGTCACGTCCACCAACTGAATGGAGAGGGGGGAAAAGGAGAAACATAAAAGAAGCATTAAAATAAAATAAGGAAAAGAAAAAAATAAAAAATAAAAAAATAAAAAACATTTATCTGTGTGTGTGTGTGTGTTGCACGCGCAATGTTGCTGTGCCGCCGGCTGAGATGAGAGGGAAAGGGAGGGAGAAGAGATTATTAAAGGAGAGAGAGCAGAATGAATGAAAAGTATAGAAAGAAGGGAAAAAGAAATAATAAAAAAACATTAAGAAAGAAGAAGAAAAGTATGGAAGAATAAAAAAAAAGAAACTTCCTCATTTTCTGCGTCGACTTTTTTTTCTTAAAGCAAAAAAAATTGCTCTACAATAAATGAATGACAAAAGTAAGAGAGATGGACTTCTCTCTCCTCCTACTAGAAGACAGTCATGGAAATGTGTGCATAAATGACTATAGTCTAGAGCAAAGGAAAAATAGAGTACCTAAAAAATCACATGAGCTTGTGAATACGTACTCCCCTCTTTATATAGATGAGAGTAGCTCACCATAGCCCACATTTTTTCTAAGATAACTGATCCATGCAGCCTACATTTACTTTTCTTCAACTCAACATGTCTCAACAAGAATTTAGGTGTGGGATTTTGCTCCATTTGATTTTTCCGAAATACACACAAGTACTCAAATTAAATATTTACTTGACCTTAGACTTTAGATTTAAATACAACCTTTCAATTCCTTTTTATTTATTTAATTACTTTAGAATAAATGCAAACCTTTAGAATAAATTAAATTAAACCCATCAATAAATTTAATTGTTACCATATTATTAGTGAAAGTAATAATAATTAAAAATTAACATATTTTTTATTTGAAATATTTTGCTAAAGTTCCATTTATTATATTTGCCCTATTTATTAACTCATTTATAGACTAAAACCTACTTAATTAATCTCTTAGCCATAGGTTTACCCTTGAACTAACTTCAAACCATGATTCTTAACCCCAACTAATGCATAAACTAATCTTCTAACCTTCCATAACCCTCTAGATTGATTAATTAATCCTTAATTAGCCTTGAACCCTATAAAACATGTTCAAAACCTTCATTTAACACTTAAATATCCTTGAATTATCTTTCAAAACATAAATAAATCCTTGACTAACGCTTGCTTTTTCATCTATACCCATAATTATATAAGAAAACACCTAGATAAATACTTCCCATCTTGATATTAGTCATCAAACTTCTTGTCCTCCAAAAATTAAAATCAAACATTAGTCAAAATTATCATAATTTATCCAAACTTATTCCAATCAATTAATCTTTTAATTTTAGTAACATTTTAAGAGTAATAAATTCTTTCTGCCAATGCATATGCATACGCATACGCATACGCAAGAAAGAAAGGTAAATGCATATATCTACTATGTCTAATGGAGAAAGAGCTTCCAACATCATTTTTTGATATTTAGGTTCATTTATCGTTCCATCTTGTGGATGAAATAGAGATCACAAGATTTGTAACACTTGATGGATGTTTTGGGTTGAGTGATTTATGAGCATATTAAAAGGTTATGTGCAACAAAGAACAAAACTAGAAGGATCTATGGCAAAGGGATGGATGCTTGAGGAGTACATGTACTATGTTAGTGATACCTTGAAAGAGTCTTCTTCGAAATTGATAGATGAGGTATTATCAGGTAAGAGAGTTCCATTTCAATTTATGTTGTGAGAAAAGAGTGATACTTATACTTTTATCGCATATAATAGTGAATGCATGCAAACATTTGTATGAATAGGAATTTCAACATCTTCAAAATAAAAGATGAAGAAACACAAGATATAGACATAATTTTGATAGTAATGAGAATACTAATATATCGTCTTTCACAGATTAGCTATATACTCATATGTAATGAGTCAATGCAAATAATGAAGGAATCCAAATGAGCAGATGGAGTTAATGATAAGTTGTGAAACAAAGATAATTTGATTATACCAATATTTCATTTTTGTACATATATGTATATTAATTTCTCTTCCAATAATTTATTTTTTATTGCAAGCCCGGATTTTCACTAATATGTGGGCTTATGGACAACATATTAGAATCAAAGTTATTGATTCTTTGCATAAAATTGAGGGGTCTAGTATTGTTGCTTCTTTCAAGCAATTATCACATGCTAGTTCAAAAGATACGAACCTTGTAGATAGCAAACTTGGCTATGTAGGAAATGTTGTTGGTATCTACAAAATATCGTTTCGTATCTTCAAACAAGTAAAAGGAAATATATTTTTTATGATAAAGTTTATTATTTTTTAAAGCATATAATAATGAAATTTTGTTTTTTTATATTTTTGACAGGATATTTTGAAGGTTGATTGGTTTTGAGTTGAATATAAAGTTAATAATTCCACATTGAGAAGGGAATTATCTTGGTTTTGGGCAATTGAATCTTCAAAAATAATATGATTAACTAGAGAACCGTATATTCTTCCTAGGTATATTGAACAAGCATTTCTTTATAAAAACCTTGATGCTCATCCTTGGTGGCAAGTCATTTGCATTCAACTTAGAGGTCGGTCATTGTTTGGCAACTTTATTGTTAGAGAGATCGACAAAAGTCATGTTGATGATTCATCATCAAATATTGATATAGTGGCATCTCAGGAAGAAATTAAAATCGTTCTAATTTCTCTCTGAGATTAATATTATGCTCGAGGAAAGATCTTAAGTCTTTTCCAAAGAGCTCTATAGCTTTCTAACTCGACTTAATGATCATTAACTTGAATAATTTGAATGGGTATTAGATTGTGGATTCTCCCTTATTCAAATCTGTGCATGTATATATGTGTGTGTATGAATATGTGTGTATGTGTATATGTGTGTATGCATGTGTATCTATGTGTGTATGCAAGTGCATGTGTGTCTCTTATGTGTGTGTATGTATGCATGTGAGTGTATGTGTGTATATATGTGTATGTGTGTATGTATATATGTGTGTGTATGAATGTGTGTGTATGTGTATTTGTGTGTATGCATGTGTATGTATGAGTGTATGTGAGTGGATGTATGTGTGTGTCTCTTATGTGTGTGTATGTATGCATGTGAGTGTATGTTTGTGTCCCTATCTGTGTGTATATATATATATATATGTGTGTGTGTGCATATGCATGAGTGTATGTGTGTGTCTATGTATGCATGTGTGTACATACTCAAATGTGTGTGTTCTTGAGTGTGCTCCTAGCGTGATGTCTATATGTCGCCCTCCCCCCCCCCTCTCTCTCTCTCTCAGACCTTCCACCAGATTCTGGCACAAATGTGCCAAGAGAAATCCAATTTAGTTTTTTGTATTCGTAGGGCCACCACTTATGTGATGCAAATTTGTATCGCAAGTAGTTTGCCAATGTCGCTCGGAGCATTGTTAATGTGTGATGCTCCTAGCAACAATATGTTTAACACATGCTATTGAGTTTTTTTCTCTTAAGCGTTGCTTATGCGACACTCTGTGGATATAGCATCACATAAGCTATACTACCCACTTTTTTTTTAATTGGGGGTGTCACTATGCCCCTTTATTCCTTGTAGTGCGAGGATCAAGTAGCCCCCTTGCAATGGCTTGAAGGATGATTAGGGGTCAAAGATTACTTGGACCGATTCTTCAATGAGTATTGCACACATTGAAAGAGATTTTGTTTGCAGACCGTGACCACGATGGAGTTTCAGATTATCACATTTGGGATAACGATAGTTGAAAATTTTGAGGAGAAGGGATACTAGTTGTGAAGATTGAGTACATGAATAAATCTACGTTTCTTTTTTATAGTTTTTGCACATTGACGGGCATTGAATATGTCATCCTCCATGGGATTATGGATATCGATGGTTAAAGAGCATATAAGAAATATTACATTTGACACATTGGTGGGAGAACCCTTAATTTGGGGAAAGAAAGGAATATAGCAATCGAAGATTTTAGCTAAGATCGAGGCCCTGGAAATTGGAATGCTAGAGAAAGGAAGTTTTTTCTTTCTTTTCTCATAGGCTACTTTCTGAACTTGGTTGGGGGGAGATCCGAAAAGAGTTGGAGGGCAGATGTTGGATCATGGAGTTTTTTTTTTGAGTCGTCTATCTTGTTAGAGGAGCTCTCTCGGAGCTATAAGCAAAGAGTTAGAAATTCCTTTAGTATGCTACATAAAGCAAAAGAAATAGAGCAAAAATTTGGAAAGGCACAACGGATGGAAAGAAGGGCAAACATTCAACTTGTGGTTCATTATTCGAAGAGATTTGACAATATAGACTGAGTTTCATAGAGATGATAGGTTGGAAAACAAAGAATATTGGCATCATCATGAAACTTTTGTTGAATGATCACACCTGTATGGAATGTAATAGGGAGGACTCTCTCAATTGAAGGTATGGAGGACAACTCTTCTTCTCACGAATGAGTAGAAGGGGATGTGAAGGGAGGTGATGAGAGGTGCTTTCAAGGTAGTAGCCACTTGGCAAGGGATGCAAGACAGGGGAAAGTGGAGAGAGGCAATGGAAAAAGGAAGAAGATCCAAAGCATAGAAAGTAGCAGTGGAGATTTCTTGAAACAGAAACAAGAATTTTGAAGGAAGAATGTTGTAATTATATTCATGGTCAATTGAGAATAAGCATTGAAAAAATCTGCAAGTATATGGACTGATATGTGCATGGACTGAAGTGGCAGATTTGATTTATGATATGCCTTCAAATGGGATTTTCCATGTCCTTCATAGAACACAAAGTTGACATCATAAAGGTGATGAAACAAAAAAGATTGTTTGATTATTATATTCAATCAAATGCAAGTAATGCATGAGCGTGCTCCAAACCAACAAGCAAATCCACTACGTGCAACTACTAAAGACACTCTGCCTCCTAACACAATGGGGGGAATGTTGAAGAAATTTAGTGATCTTACAATTCAAAGTATCAAATATCTTTGTAAGCAAGAATTAATAAACATGCAAAGACTCTTGAGATTAAGAGATGTATCTGGAGTGACGCCTTGGAGCACAACAAATATTCGTGTGGAAGTTTCAAAGATTTCCTATCTAGAACTTGGTGTTTATAAAGGAAAAGATGATTTATGATGCTAAGACTGGTGAAAAGGCTAATATAAACTTCAATCAAGGAGGCTTGAAGGCATTCTTCCCTAGTACTTCAAGAAATTTTGCTTCAACTTCCCATATGTCCACATATTCGTCACAATAAATTGATGATAATGGAGATTTGAAAGCTTCATCAAGAGTAATGAAATCCCTAGATTGAGGAAAGATGCATCAAGAAATTTAAAACACAGCTAGCAACAAAATTTGAGAGGTAACTGAGTGGAAAGCCCCCAGTTGATACACTATCAATAGTCACTTCTTTATGTTAATCAATGGGACATGAAGCTATAGCTGAAGAAACAAGGAGAAGGGTCAATGCGAGAGAGAAGGAGAGAAGAAGAACTAGGTGATAGATAGAAGCATCACAAGATCAATCTCAACCACCAAATCGAAATCAACCATTTTAAATAAACCAACCCACACAAATAGTTTTTCCACCATCAACAAACCAATCAAACCAAAACCCTACTGAAACTCAATATCAAAAGCTAATGGTATGATATCTTTCTGAGCATTTTCGATGTCCGCTTGGGAATCCAAATTTGAGCAAGTTGTCTCTGAGCTTCAATTAGTTTTTTGGGTATCCATACTTGAATTGACCTTGAATTGACTTGCTTTGTTCTTTCTTGACTTGCTTTGTTCTTTCTTTCTTTCTTGACTTTCTTCTTTCTTGGTTTGTCGGTTGTGCTAGTTGCAACTTGCATTTATACGCTTGAAGTTGATCCTTGTGAATCCATATCTATTTGATTTTCCTATTTGGTTACTATCCATTCCTTCCTAGTCATGGGCTTGTTGACAATTTTCCATTTTCCTCTCTAGAATGAACAACCTCTCTAAGGCTCTTTGATATGTTCTCTTGAGAAGGAGGGTTTCGCTGAACACAAGTAGGAAAAAAATAATTTTCATCAACACTTATGGTAGGTTGAAGAATAAAATCTGTAGATAAAGAGTTTGGTTTGATTCTCCATCATACATAATCCGATTCTATCCATTAGGGTTTTCCCTATCCACTACCTTTAGTGGTTTCTCATCTAGGAGACTAAAGTCTTCTCTATGGGCTATCTTGGCTGAAATATATCCTTGAGCCAAATGTAGTGTAACCTCCTGTTTGTAAATCCAATATTTTCCTAGAACTAGTTCTTCTAGTAGATTAGAGTCTTTGTTGCATGATATTGTTTCCTAAGTGTAATAATAGGGTTACTTCACCTAGGCATTCAATGATATTACCTCCAATCCCTATCATGTAGGCTTTTGTTGGAGTGAGTGGCATCTCTAATTTTTTTTCAGCAAAGAAGCGCATACACTATTTAAGGCTTATCCTTATCAATTAACGAATCTACCAATTGGTATTCCTCCTTTCCAATCCCTAGGTTTAAATATGGTTGTTTCACTTGGCTTCCCCAATTCTTTATGTTTGTCATATGATAGTTAGCCATGGGAATGGGTTCCTCACCTCATCAATATCTCTCATCATATTCTCTTATCCATTCCTTATGTTTCCTAATTATTTCTAAAGATTCTAGTCTCACTTCTTCTCTTATTCTCATTTTTTATCTTTTCTGATTTCGTGCTCCTAGGATTCTTGTCAACATTTGTTCCATCAAGGGTTCCATATATTTTTTGACCCTGCAACCACTTATGTAGTCAGGAAGTACATTTCCATCTAATGTAGCTAGATTAATAGCTCCACTTGAGGAGATACAATTTATGATCAAAGGACCATAACCTCTTTGATGTAGCTTTTTTGCATGTTGTTTCAAAGTGTAAATGAGCAGAAAGTCTTCGACTCTAAGACCTTTATCTTTTATGTGACCATAATAATAATAATAATAATAATAATAATAATAAGCATTTTTTCTCTGCTTAGCAGCATAAATGTCTACCACCACTTGTAATATAGTTTCATGCAACTTCTCTATTTGATCCAATTGTCTGGACAACTCATATCCTAGCCATTTGTATTTCTCGACTACTCAAAGAGTAGGAATTAAGAAATCAATTGGTAAAATTGCATTTTGAATATAACTAGATTTAATGATGTTGTTCCTCTTGTTGTTTTATAAGCTACTCGAAATTCCCAAATTGCATGATGAAATTGTTTATCCAAGTCAGATCTCTAAGTGTTGACTATCTTGGTAAGAACCGTGCATAACAATTTATTTGAACTCTTCACTTGTCCATTAACTTGTGGGTGATAGGGTGTTGACTTTTTATGAATCACTAGAAATTCATTCATGAGTGAATCAATGACTTCCTTAACGAAGTAGGTACCTCTATCACTTACAATCTTTATAGGTAGTCCAAATCTAGTGAATATGTTTTCAAATAAGAACTTTGCAGTGGTTTGGGCATCATTTTTCCTAGTGGCTTTAGCTTCTACCCACTTAATTAAGTATTCCGTAGCTACTATTGTGTACTCTACATTCAATACTCTTGTTGGTGGGTTAATGGTTCCGATAAAGTCTATTCCCCATCTAGAGAAAGCTCTTGCACTGACCATTGGTCTCAAAGGCATGTCATCTCACCGTATTGGATACTTGGTTCATTGGCATACATCACAACTTCGTACATAATTTTCAACATCCATATGTAGTGTTGGCCACCATAACCCTACGTTCTCCTTCATGTATGCACAATCGTTGTTAATTATCTCTTCCTTGCTTGAACAATTGATTTCTCATGATTACATAGTCTTTGCCTTTTTCTTCTAAGGCTCTTTTCCTTGCTATACTTACTCATTCCAGACACATCTATAATTAAAAAATATATACTAGTTGTTTACTCCACTTTGGTGCTCTAGTCAAATAACATAAGCATGAATGTTCCTCAGGTGTAGATCCTTGACACATGTGACAACTTGTTACATATTCATGTACATCTTTTTGCATGTTCGACCAACATACTCCTTGTCTCTTTAATTTTCGTGTGGTTCCCCTAACTCCTTTATGTGTTCTTCATTTTTTCTCATGGGCTTGTTTGATTAAAGTACCTCTTTTCTCATCTTCAATGCATCTTTGAAGTATTTCATTAGAATCCTTGTAATATAAGCTTCCTGTGACTATGTTCAGATTTCTTATTTTTCATAGTTCTTGATCTATAGTTGCATTAATCTTATAACTTGGTCCATGTGTGAGTATGGCTACCAATTTCTTAGCCCATTTAGGACATACTTCTAGGTTGAACAAATAAGTGTCAGGTAGCTCATTTGCGACTCCAGTTGATTGTTCTCCATGCATCATCCTAGAGAAATGATCAGCTCGTACATGAGTATTGATCTTCTTGATTACTACCTCAAAATCAAATTCCATTAGTAGTAGAAACCATTTGACTAGCCTTCTAGTATTAAAAGGTTTATTGACCAAGTACAATAGAGCTTCATGATCAATAAAGGACTTGAATTTGTTGACTAGGAGGTAATGTCTAAATTTCTTTACAATTTAGACCATCCCTAGGCCCTCTCATTCAATCATAGTGTAATTGCGTTCTTCATGGTTAAGTTGCCTACTAGCATAGGCTATTGAGTGATATAGCTTTCCTTCATCTGTTGGTTGTGCTAATATGCATCCAACGGAAAAATTAGATTCATCCATGTGTATATGGAATGGTTTATCCTAGTTGGGCACCTTCAATATTGGTGTTGAACTCAATCTCCTTTTTAACTCATTGAATGCATTTTCACACTCATTTGTAGCAGTCTTATGTTGGTCTTCAATAGTATTCGCTACTTGATTATATCATGAAAAGCCATCAAGGAAGTTGTACACTTCCTTGTTTGCTACCCTTTCCAAAAGATGGTCTATAATGGGTAATGGATAACTATCTTGAATGGTGGCAACATTAACCTTATTGAGGCTATAAATACAAACCCTAATTTTTCTAGTTTTCTTTGGTACAACCACCAAAGGAGAAACCCATTCAATGTGTTTGATCTTGTATATAAATCTAGCAGCCAACAATTTATCTATCTCTTCTTTAATTTTGGAAGAATATACATAATTGTAGGTGTAAGGCTTTTGCTTAAATGGTTTTGTTTCAGGATTCATAGGAAGTCTATGAGAACATATTGAGGAATCTACACCTTTTCGGTCTTTGTAGGTCCAAGCAAATACATCCCTATATTCTCAAATTAATGTTATGAGTTCTTGTTCCTCTTCCACGGACACATCCTTGCCTATGTAGGTGCATCTCTCTTGATCTCCCTCTAGGGTTACTAGTACTTTCTTGGTATGTTCTCTGTTATCATATGCTATTCCATCCTATGCCTCTCTCTTAGGCATTTGAATAGCTAGCTGACATTCTCTTCTCTTCCTACCTTATTTTTGGGACATGAAAGAAATCTAATTTTTGTTCATATGCTTTCGTATAATTTGGGAAGTGTAGTTAAGCTGATAACATTGTCCCTATTCAAATCATGATTTCTCAATTTCTCTGAGTTCACTTTCTCCTCTACCATTGGTTGGGTCATTGAAGCATCTTATTCTACAAAAGGAGGGATATCCTCTTCGGTCTTCTTCCACTTCTCTTCTTGCACTTTGGCCCACAAATCATGTGGCCAATTTGCTTCAACTTTCGAGATCATTGAGTCTCTTTCTATGGTCTCAAAACCTAATTCTTCTTCGATATTCTTAGTTTGTTCCGATTTCTTAAGTTGTGAATTATGATTCCCAAACATCCCTAGAATGTTTCTTCCAGGATTCTCATTTTAGGGAGGTTGGGTTGCTTGTTCTAGCATATTATGAGCAATTTCAAATAATCTTTTACATATTTCTAGTCTTTCCTTCTCAAGAACTCCTCTTGGATAACTTTGGTCATATTACTCTAGACTAGATCCTATCTGTATTCTAGACTGATATGCTTTCAACCACATCTTTAAATCTTCAAGCATAGGATATGCTATAATTGATCCCGCTTGTTCCTTCATTTGGTTTTCTTTTACCACATTCGTGTCTTGATTGGCTTGAAAATTTAGCTTAGGTTCGAGGTCTTTTACCAATTTTTCCTTTGGCCAACTTCTTAATCCACTTGTATTTTATTTTCTCTCTTCTGGAATCCATTTAGAGTTTTTTTCTTCTTTCAGGTTTTAGAGGATCCTTATGAATCTTCTACTACTTGAGGTGAAGATTCTATCTCATTCTTCTTTTCTATACGATCAGGTCTTTTATTTTCCATCTTTTCTTTAGCTTTGGCTTTGGTGATGGATTTTAATGGGACGGTGTACTCCTTATCGCTCCGTGAGGACTCTATTACCTCAATTACATTGATATGAGATGTGGGTGATGCTTTGGATGGGTTCTTAGGGTAGTCTTTGAACAAGTGTTCTTTTCCATAGTCACTACAATAACCTTCCCAAAATCTTGGGGGTGGGGGTGGTAAAACATCATGCATTCCTAGATGAAGTGGTCTCCTCCACATCTATGGTATGGTCCTCTAGGTAGTGGTGGCCTTGTTGTAGGTCTTTTGGGAGCTTGATCTCTAGGAGCTACATACATGAGGTTGGCATATTCATATCCATAAGTGTTTCCATAGCTATCGTGTTCATAATATTGTTGTTCATAAGAAGATTCATACTTTATGAGATTTTGATCATAGGAGTAGTAATCTCCATAGCTATGTTCATAGCCTTGATTTAAATTTTTCGTACTAATCAATGGTGGAACTGGTACTATAACTCTCTCCAATTTTTCTTTGGACTGTGTGTATTTGATAGGTATTACATTCTAAGGATGTGGGGGCTATTTCCCTAACACAGGTTGATGTTGGCTATATCCTTGATCCTCATATGGTCTTGGAACCATGGGTGTTCCTTAATATGGAGTATATCTTGGAGCCTCCCTACCTTGTTCCCTTAGTGGATATCCAAATGATCTATATTGAGGTGGTGGGATTGGTCTAGATTTCCTATTATAAGGGCAATTTTCAGTTGTGTGAGTGGTATGTCTCTGTTCAATGTGACAATAGACGTTAGGCCCTTGTGATGTCTACTTATTGTATTAGTATGGTTGTGTGGGAACAATGCCTCTTACACATGCATGAGATGGATGGTCACCTCCACAATGTACACATCTTCTTAGCATGGGAATTCTCATAAGTTGGCCTTGATAAGGTTTTTGGCCTTGTTGATTTTTAACTCCTAATTTATTTGGCACTAGCTCTGCTAACTCCTCAGCATTGTTAGATTTGGAAGAGGTATTACTTGCAGTATCATCAAACTTGATTAAATTTTGTGGAATCTTCAAATTGTCTGCTAAATTTTCTTCCAAGTATATACATTCTCTTATGCATTCCTCCAGTGTTTGTAGTCATTTCACATATACTTAGGTCCTTAAATTTCCATTGGTCCGACCATCTAGGAACAAGGATATCATTTTTTGTTGGGTAGGCCTCTCATCTATGGGGCATGTGTCCTCATATTGATTAAACCTCCTGGCTACTAGTCTCACTGATTCATTAGGAACTTGTTTAAATATAGATCAAAGATGAAGAATTATGTTTGATACCCCTCTTTGTGAATTCACCAATGAATTCTTCAAAGAATTGTTAAATATTGATAAAGTGGTTGGGATCCAAAGGTTGGAGCCAAGTCAAAGTAGCTCCAATCAATGTAGGTCCAAATGATTCATATTGAATAAAGAAATCATCTACTTGTTCTACATGCGACACCTATTTGAATTCTACCATATGATCATAAGGATCTCTAGAACCATCATAGTGATTCCTTATGCACCTTGCTACCTATGAGCAGCCCTCCAATTTGGATCGTGGAGTGCCTCTTCCACATTGGTTGGTTCCTTTGCTTCTTCTTGAATGAGATCAACCATCAAGGCTATGATTACAATATGGGCGCTTTCTTGTCTCTGTTCCTCTATTCTCTGTAATCACCTCGGTCCATCTGCAACCTGTTCTAGTGATTGTGGGATGGGGTTTGCAGAATCATAGAGCTACCTCACCCAACGTGGCAATGGCTTTTCCACTTGGGTCTCGGTAGGTTGGTGACTTTCAGACTCATCATCTAAAGATGATGCTTCCATCTCTTGTGTAGAGGGGATAGCTCTTGGGCTAGGTTCATAGTGGATTGCCCCTTTGTCTGATGATAAAGTGGAAGCTCTCTTTTCCTCCTCCACTACATGTGGTTGCTCCTCCTTAAACACCACATCACGACTCTCCATGATCTTCTTAGCCTCAGGTTCATAAAGCTTATAAGCCTTCTTATCTTCATTGTACCCTAGGAAAATACATTTGATCCTTTTTGGTTGAAGCTTTTTTCTCTCCCTATCTGGAACATGTACATAAAATTCACTTCCAAATACTTTGAAATGGGAAACATAAGGCTTTTTACCAATGTAGGCTTCTTGTGGAGTCTTTCCATCAGATGCCTTGGTGTAGCTTCGATTCAAGATGTAGATAGTAGTGTTGACAACCTCTACCCAAAATTGATTAGGCAAACCCTTTCCTTTCAACATGCACCTTGCCATCTCCATGATGGTTCAATTTTGAAGTTTTGAAACACCGTTCTGTTGAGAACTATGTGCCACTATGAGTTGATGCTTGATTCCCTTAGTCTTGCAAAAATCTTCAAACTCTGCTGATGTGAACTCACCACCACCGTTTGTCTTGAATTTCTTCATCTTCTTCCTTGTTTCAGTTTCAACAAGCTGAAGCCATTTTTTAAACTTACCAAAAGCTTGAGCATTATCATGAAGGAAGTACACCCACATCTTCCTGCTATAGTCGTCGACAAGTAACATGAAGTAGGAAGATCTACCCAAGGCATGTGTAGGCATTTTTCCACACAAGTCAGCATGCACCAACTCTAGAGGATAGCTTGCCCTATTCTTGCTTTCTTGTAGCAATGCCTTCCTCTGTTGCTTGCCCATCATGCAAGCTTCACATGGCTCCTTCATTTTTGCAATCGATGGTAGGTGTGAAACCATTATCCTGCGATGCATCTCATTCAGTACAAGATATCCAATGTGGTCGAATCTCTCATGCCATAGCTTACTTGTGCCCATGTTTGTAGTGGTTGTAAGAGCACACAACTCCTACAGGTTGTTCCTCCTTATGCCAATCCCAACAATGTCGTTATAACTATCCATAATCTTAGCTCCTATCTTACTCAAAGATACTTGATGACTTGATCAATTCTAGAAGCTATTAAAAGTAGATTTCGTTTTATTTGTGGAACATACAACACATTTGAAAGCTTTCTGATATTGCCATTAGAGTTAATGAAAGAAACCGTACCTTCACCCTCTATAGGGCATCTCGCATTGTTCCCTACCTTTACTGTGATGGTTTGCTTTAGAAGCTGTAAGGAACTATAAAGGTCTTTTCTGCTCGTCATGTGATGAGATGCACCACTGTCCAACACCCATGAGGCATTTGTTTGAGAATCTTCAGCCGAAAAGCACACCTCCTCTATCGTAACAAATAACTCAAGCTTTGTTTCTGCTATGTTTGCAGAATCCTTACCCTTGCCACCTTTTGAAGATCCACTCTTCTCTTCTGCCTTCTTGATGCGACAGTCTTGGATTCTGTGTCCTTTCTTCTTGCACTAGAAACACTCTCCCTTTCTTTTTTGTTGTTCTTCTTTTTGTCTCCATATTTTGAAGAGTCCGCTTTGCCTCCTTTGGCATTTATTGTGAATGCAGCATCTTCTTTGCCGCCACCACTCGTTGTCTTGAGCCACAACTGCTCCTCCATGAGTAAGGCACCGAATTCTTCAAAAGTTAGTGGTTGAGGTCTTATTTGAGTATTAAGAGCAGTTAGCAAACCATCAAACTTAGGTGGACAGATTCAAAGACAACGTGGATCTAGCTCCTTGCTTGACTTTTGTACACCTGCCCCTGCCATTTGATCTCGTGGATTCTTTATGCGAGTGATAAACAACTTTGCAGTCTCCCCATCAGCAAACCTTTCTGCTGCTAAGTGATTCTCCAAGTTTTGAATCCATGTTTGATTACAAGTTTCATATTGATTTCTCAACATGTTCCATGCTTCATATGCCTTGGTAGTATGTTGAATCAGAGTCAGAACACTATCTGAAGTACTTGTATCTAGAGCACATACTTCATTTGCATTTCTATGTTTCTAAGCACGTAGAAGATCAACATCAGGAGGAATCATTCAACCAAGATTATTTGGATTAGGTGTTTCTTGAGGCTCATGATCAGTCCCAAGAACAGCCTCTAGAAGCTCATATGAACCAAGGATAGAAGTAATGTTAAACTTCCACAAGGTGTAATTTGTACCATCAAGTTTTTTCTTCTGTGAAGGCTCGTGGTCGTATCTGCAACGTTCAGATGACCGGCATCATTGCTACTCCTACTTGTGCATCACCTACTCCTATTGATGAACCATCTTGATTCCTAGTCATAGATGATGATGCATCACTTGATATCTTCTCCCTTTTGTTGTTGAGACCTCTACAACCTCTGCGTTTCTACTTTTGCACCACTCAAAGCCTACTGAGTTCCAATACCATGTAAGAAAATAAAAGCACAACAAAATAAACTAGTAGATAGAGTTGAGAGAAAAACACAAACAAAGATAGATACAAACTGAGAGATAGAGAACTCAAATTCTCAGATTGCCGAGTGTAATGTAGTTACAATGATGGTGCTATCCACCTGTGCGTTCCCAATGTGGAGCTTAGATGGTGATCTAAATAGACTCTAGATGAAGGGCTTACTAGTGTGCAATGCTATGTAAACCTCAACCTAGGGCATGCTTATATAGCTTTTACAAGGTGCTTTGGTATAGATAAACGTAGTCGGGAGATACAAAATAGTTGATAAAATATAGAATCCGACAATATCTCCACAACTAGAAGTCCTATCATCTCGGCCCTACGGACCAAGGGGATAGGCCCCCTGGACCTCGTAGAAGGGGGCAAGCCCCCCTCTACTCCCCCATACGGTTACATGGGAAAATCGTGCGATGCCATAGGGCCTTTATTTTCACCTTGAATGGCAACCCAATGGCCCAAAAGTTTATGCCCTACCTAACCTAATGGCCAGGCTCACATAGAACATCTATAACCATCAAACGGTCACGCATAGACCTCATCTAACTTAGAATTTAGGGTTCCACAAATGTTCGGGCTCTCACAATGGCTTCTCCTCATAATGGAGGCCTTACAACTTAGAGCATCATGGATCATTTGTGGTCATTTGAGGGTGGAGTATTGAACATATCTAACATGGTGAAGGTCAAGTTAGTGAGCATACAGAAGATGTATTATGTAGTACATACACCTTACCCAAAATTACTTAGGCCCATGTGAGACTTGAAAATCCCCAATGGTAATGTTGAAAAATTGCTCATGAAAAGGGTTGTATAGGAATTGAGAAAGATAGGTTAAATGGACCATCTCTCTTGAGTAATTACTAATCTTAAGACAAAAAATTTGGTGAAAAACAATCAAGCTAATGTATATGATTTAATCTCTATCAAAAGACAAAGAATCAAAACCTTTCAAGGTACGCTTAGGAGTAAAACAATGATTCTATGTGGTGTAGAGGTAGGGAACACTCAAGTAATCATGCAATGATTTTGGGTAGAATATTCATGTATCAATTAAAAATTTTCCATGATCGGGCAATTAGTTCTCTATATCTACAACATATCACTCAAATCAATCTTAAAAACAATTCATATAGAGAAATTCCACCTTTGCATCAAATTTGTGGACTTGCAAGCTTTCAAAGAAGGAATAAACATGAAGAAAATCAAGTGCAAATTGAGATAAAAGGGGCATTAATAGAGCATTTGAAGGTTTTTCATATATGCCTATGTGATTTTGTAATGAAGAATTTGTATCTCACAATTGGATGTAAAATATAGCAACATTATATATTTTGTAGAATAAGAAGATTGCATGTATTTCTCCAATGTTGAAGGTTATGATGTTATTGAGTTGTTCATGGTAGTGATGTAAAATATACTTAATGATTGTCCCTTCTATGAGGAGATAGAAAATTTTCATGGAAACAAATTTTTATTTAAAAGAAGAATCTTTGTGAGAGACAAACGTAATTGACTGTATAATAAACTCAATAACAAATATCTATCTTTTTTAAATATTGAAAAAGGTCCCCAAGCAATTGACAGGTTTTTTTAGGTCATGTAATGATGTTGTTTCATGGGCATAGATTAAGCTAGAAGGCATTGATCCTTAAATATATGTTGTTAGAATCCCTATGATACATGATGATGATACTTCCAACTAGAGCGTACACTTACAACCATGCATATTGAGCTGGAATTATAGAGGACATTGAAAAACTATTTGCTTTTAGGTTTCATATATGGGATTAAGCATACATGGTCATTCCCCATTGTAGTATTTCCTAAGAACAATGACAAGTTAAGATATGCATCAATGTCAAGAAAGTGAATGCTATTACTATAACAAATAGGTATTCACTACCCATGCTACTACTATAAGAGATAGTTATTTTCTACCCATTATTAACATCTTACTATCTCACGCTCCAAGTGGATAAACTTCAAAATGTGAATATGAGTATTTATCATGGTATGTTTTGTGAATTGCTTGTTTTTAGACAATTCAAAAGCATTTTCGTGTAGAAGTAGATCCCAATACTAGATTTTAAGTGCATGGATACATAAATCTCATTGATAACTTGGATTTAAATCGAATCTTAATAACATTTGTTCAAGAAATCAAGAATTTATGGTCATTTTTGTATCAAAAAATCTTTGGGTGATTATGATTGCTCCAGGTATCCATGTGGTGGGAATCATTCTTCTCCATGTCTAGTGATTCTCTCTCCATCACTCTTGCCTTTTGCCTCCATACTGTAGTAAATGAGTAAAAGAGCATTGTAAAACTTCATTTCCAGTATGATGGGAAATGTAGATCATTGTTTAGCACTAGATCTTTAGCATTGTACATGTGTTGAACTCTTACAAACCAACCATGTCCTCTTAATTTGAAACTGAGAATATGACCTTTCCAATTATTTTTTGTGTTGTCTCTTTTAGCTCGCTTCACTTTATGAGTACTTGTGCAACTAGGAAGCATAGTCACCCAATCATTTATCTGGACAGAATGAGCTTTCCATAAGCAATACCCTCTTCTGTTGTAAACCTAACATGAGGTTATGCAATTGGAAGGATGACAAGAAGTAGAAGCCATTTGAACACTCAAAGAAATAATAGAGAATGCTGAACGAAGAAAACTGAGACTCACAATCTTCACGAGTATTTATAGACAAAAAATTTGATGTACATGTGGAAATTCGAGACTCACAAACTTTTTATTTGATATATTAGATGTGACTCAAAAATCATTAAATTTTGTGAAACCAAAAATATTTTTATCTTCAAAAAACTTTTTCCTCTTGAAAATTTAAAGATTTGCATTGTGTGGTGTGCAAAAATATCCATTTTTGTACAAAAACAAAAAAAATTTACATTGAATACAAGAAATTATGTGACCTTCGTGGCACTTTTATAGCATATCTACTAAAAAAGGAAGCTTTTCTTCACATGATTAAAAGAGATAGGGATGTTATATTTGCGTACACATGGAAAAACCCTATTTGTAGATTTTTTTTAATCTGTCATTAGCAAATGACCCCTTTTCAACTGTTTTTTGCCCTAATGTTGTAAGGTATTGATATTAATGACTGTATACCTTTGAGTTTTGCAATTTCTAGATGTATTTTCTCATTTGTTGTCTCTTAGATGTCGTTGGAAGAATTTTCCCTAATTCTTTTATTTCTTCACCATCTATCACAAAAGAGATACCTAAAATTTTAGGCAAATTTTGCTAACAGTGGGTTTGATTACTTGCTCATGTACTAATACTTAAAAATATACTTTTGATTGGAGTTGAATTATCTAGTGCATCTAAAAAATGCGTCCATATATCCATGCTTTATAACCTTATTTCTCGATTTGTTTGTGTCTTTTTTAGCATGCACATCTTTATAAGCTTCAATGTTGATTGAGGTTGATCACGTAGACTTACCATCAATGTCAATATCATTGATATCCTTTCAATTTGGACTCAAGATATCAACACTCTCTTGATTTCATCATAGGCACAATGTTCTAGGAACTCAAGTTAGAGAGGATCTCTTAAAGCTTTGAATGAGTGTTTGGCTCAATTTCCATGTCATGACTTCATCCACAACACATTTTCAACTTGAAATCATAAAAATAAGTTAATCACATAGAAAATCATGTCATTAGGCTAGCATAAGCCCCCTTTTTTAGTAAAAAAATAACCCATTAAATCCAAAAAGAGAATTTCAATTGAAAAGATGAGTTTACACAATGAAGATTATTATACTATCCTTATTTGAATCTTGTGGATGTGCTTTTTGAAAAGTGCTTGCACAAAAATTGGTACTTGCACAACTCAACTCAAAGAATATTTCAAATTATAAAAACAAAAATCGATACATTACATACACCCCAAGATTCCTTATAAGCAATGTCTTTTGATGATTCAAATCACATGCAAGCTTCAACGACAATGAGCACTCACAAACCTAAGAAAACAAATGCAGCACACCAAAATGGTACCTAAAAAAAAAGGGTACCTCTTTAAATGAAACTAATATACATTAGAGCCAAAAATCAGGAATAGGCTCACTTACAGAGTCACTATGGATCAACAATGTGAATTTTGTACTCTAATAATCCCCTATGTCTAAGGTTAAGGATTCAAGTCTACATCGAATTAATGTCAACCTAACATCCTTGTGAGGTTGTCAAATGTTATTCTCATGTTGTGCTAAAATTGTGGTTGCTCATAATTTGTGATAGTATCGATCTCCTACCAAATCATGATATAGAGATGATGTCAAATCTATTAAGAATAAATCGCCAAAAGAATCCCTACAATACATATGCACACATGGACTACATGCAATCATCATTTCTCCTCCTCCCTCTTTGTCCCCTCAAGGAGTAGATTTTTAAATTTTATATTATGTTTTTATTTTCATATGTGGCAAGCTTACATTCAAATTGGACACATATGACTTTGATTAATTCATGAGGCCTCTACCTGATTTTTCTTGTTCAATTTGTGAGTAAAATGTTGGCAGTTTCTTGACAATGTATAGTAATTTTTCATTATATTCACTCAATAATATAAACTAAAGATAGTAAGTTGACTTCAACACATTCTCTTCAAATACTACTAGGACGACTTGTTTGACTTCAACATGCATAGATTGAGCCTTCCCAATTTCTTCTATCTGCTTTAGCCATGTTGCAAGTTGTAATTTAAAAACATCTTGGCCTTCTTGAGAGACTTGACCACCCACTACTCGTTGTGGTTCATATTCTCCTTGTATATTGGATCAAAGGGTACTTGGGATATCTCTTCTCGTTTCGGTTGTTAAGGTGAGGATGTTGGTCGCTCTCAAACAGTCATAGCATGAGCTCATATTCTCCGATTTTTGCAATCATGTCAAAGGCCTTATTTTGAAGAACTTCTAGTTCCATCATTGTTTTGGGTGGTGCACCAATAGATGAACTTGTGGGTGGGAGTTTTATGGGATCTTATTTTCTTTTAGAAGATTTTAACATGGCTACTTCTTCTGTCATGGGTTTCAAATAGTGTTCTATAATCCCCAAGGATTATTCTAATTGACTCTGGTGACACTTGGAAGCAAGCAAGATCGATAGGCATCATCACATTGAGGTTCATTGATGCTTCTAAATTCTCCTCATTCTGTCTCTGTAGATGCATGTTGCCTTCACATGCAACCATGAGTTGATTGCTTAATAGTACCATGTTCCAATTGAGTTTAGTAGTCCTCTCCATCTGAACTCTTCAATGATCTCAAGCTCTTTTACTATTTCTTGAGCTTGTTCTTCTAATTGTGTCTCTAATAAGACATGCGCTTCTTTCAATGTTGTATAGCTTGCACTTAAAGAGGCATTCTCCACCATAAACAAAGATTCTACTTTAATTGTCCTAGTGAGGCTTACTCCTCCCAAATTTGATTTATACACGAGAGGATTGGTGTGAGAGCCTTGTTTATTCCAGGTATGGAAAAAATAGGATTGGTATATATAGATGCAGTGTGTGGAATGTTAAATGTAGATGGGAAAAGGGTGGAGCATGGGGCATGATTATGCTTGTGAGCGATGGTGGAACAAGGGATAGGGAGGCGAAATAGTGGGGAGAGGGGGTGGGGGAATCGTGGTGAGTGGTGAAATATCCATGGGCTCCATGGGTAGTGATTGTTGTGGATATGGTGAATAGTGTTATCGATATGTGTCATGGAGGTATGAATGCAATGAAAATGGTGACTCTAGTGGTATAGGGTGAGGGAGTGGAGCGGGTGGGTTATACCAACTCCCAAAATTCATGAATGATGGTACAAGAGATGAAATGGGTGGAAATTTTTGGAAGGTGGAGACAATAGTCATGGAGAAGGGTGATGGATCTATAAGTTGGAATATGGGGGTTGGAGGTTGTGTTGTGAGTTGAGCGATGGTTGCAGATGACCAAGCGATGGGTGATTGATGAGTTAGAATTGGTGAAGATGGTGAAGTAAGTAGTATGAGGCACCATTCTAGAAATAGATTGGAATTGTTGGGAAAGGGCTTTGGTTGACTATGGAGAACAAGTAGGGGTGGCAAGAGAAGAGGTATCTATGGGAGGAATTGGAGGTGGAATCTGCCCATGACATATATATCATCGAGAAAGGTTTGGTGGGATGGCAACTTGAATAAATGTACCAGCATGTGCTTGTTGGCGAGCTTGACGAGGATCATAATGTGTGGGTGGTCGTCTCATCAAGATCATAATGGATCTACCACACCGAATGCCTCTATAAGCAAGTGAATCGCCTCTATGAAAGCCTTCATCAATCCCACTTTGTATGATATCTTGGTGCAACAATGCCTGACTTCTTTCTTTGTTAAGTTGATTCCATACTTGAAGTTCCTCGATAAGTGAATAGAATCTCTATAATGCCTTTATATAGGCAGGCAGATCTGACTCTTGTTCTTCTTCATTATCTAGTTCCTGCTCTTCCTCTTTATCAATTTGTGACCCTGGATAGCTTGGCTTTTCATATTCTTGGGATACAAACTATGTGTCCAGATATTCAAGGTCTAGAAATCGATCCAACGTTTTGATGTCAAAAGATGGTTCGGTTTCTTGTGTAGTAGCCTCACTGGTTGGGTAGACTAATTTCTCTATAGCCACATGTGTTTCCTAGATGGGTGTAAATGGTTCTTGTATTACTCATCATTTTGCACTTGTTCCCTGGGTTTTGCCACTCATGAGATACAGATAGTGAATGGTGCGATTACTAGTGGTCGTCCTCATGGGGAAGGTAAGGGAAGTGAAGGCTCGAGGAATGATATTACGCCTCTCATGAACTTATTTTGGTGTGACGTAGATAATCTTCCCTCCTTTAAGGTTTTCACTTGTGCTCTAGTAAATGTCCTTTCTATGGGAACATCATAAGCAAGACACATATAAACAATATGTATTATTGAAGAACACTCATTTGATACTAGTTTTCTTAGCCACCTTGTGTTAGCTGCCTATAAATGGTCCATGCTCCAATGCGGCAAATCAATTTTCAACAAGTTATTTTGTGCCACATACAAATTGAACTAGATCCTTTATGGGGTTGTGTGAACCAATCTTGACCAGGCAAAGCAAAATGTTGCATGCACATTCTTAGTGCAGTTGACAGATTGTGTGTAGTAGTAGAAATTTGTGCGAGCGTTAAAATTTCACTTTTTATCATCTTTTCGGGTATAAGTTTTTCCTGATGAGGTGGTACATGCATGCCAAACATCTTCAAGGCCTCCCTGACTAGTTTTTGGGTGAGGTGAAACTTCTTCATAGGCTGATCCAAGAATAAGTTTGGCAAATACAAATGTACCAAGTATGTCCCAATCTAGCCTAGTTTGCAGTGTATGAATCAGATAATAGCATAGATAGAAGTTTGATTTTGGCAAGGAAGCATTGAAGTACTCATCTACACCTGCTTTCTCCCATATAGGTTGCTATTCCTCACAATTCTATAGGGCTTCAAATTCCTATGCAAAAAATTGGAAACAACCCTATGGGTGGTTGAATTCTAATTTGGACTCCCAAATGTGCTTCACGTTGACCAATGATCCTACAAATCTCTGAAATGAATGGGATTTTGCATGTAATCTTTTAGTGTGGTGGAAAAGGTGATTGTCGATTGGGATCTCTCCTTAGAAATAGTTGAACTCTAGAGGTGATAAGAGGGGATACTCCTCCACTAGTACAGACTTGTAATCCACATGCATAGAACTTGGTCCTATTGCTTCCATTATTCTTCTTATGTGACATTAAAATACATGTTAATATGGTGGAAGACAAAACATCCCAGTATGGTGAGACCATGGTCCCTTTCCACTACTGGCATGAATTTCCCTTACTTACCCTGCAAGAGGCATTGGGTCATGCCCTTAGAAGCTACTTAGGCATTCACATTTGATGTATCTTCATTGACAAATTTTTTGTGCGATGGTCAGTCATTCTCCCCATCTTGGTGCACTATCATGGCTAAGATTTTTTAGAAGAGGAGCTAGTTTTTTTTTTTTAAGAGTACAAGGAATTTGGAAAGACACACACCCAACCTCATAAGGTAGAGGCACCCATCTTGGGGAACTCTGAGGCATCCAGCCCCAGGCGGGACTTGAACCTTGACCATCTGCCTAGGAGTACAAGGCACATCCGCTAAACCACGCCCATTGGATGAAGAGGAGCTAGTTGCTTGTCTTTCTTCACCCATATTTCTTTGGTATTCCTTGCACTTTTCTTCCATTGCTTGGATGGCGTTCAGAGGTGATACCAATCTTGCTTTACTCTTTGACTTGGTAGTTGGTGCTAAGGTTTAAATCGTGTCGTAATGGTAGGCTCACTTTTTTTTTGAAAAGAAAGGGGCTCCAACACACGTATGGCTTGTATGATAAGATTTGAATCATTATGCTTGTCAGACTTGGGAGCACATATGGAGTGTGTGAACTTGGAATGAGAAGACTTGTGGCCTTCCAATTTGATAGTAAGACATTGCTTATTAACTCAAACTTGAAGAAGTCATTTATTGAGGTTCAAGTCTACTATGTAATCGTATATTCAATCTTGTTCCAATATTAGAGGTTTTGTGAGGTCATCATCATAGCATATTAAGAGTTTGAATGTTGAAGGAACATCATGTAAGAGACTAGGAACTCTTGAACATCTCCCAAACATGAAGTTTCTACCCCTCCTAATCCCATGAAATACGCCTCTACAGGTTTTAGTTGTACATCCATGTCTATACAACAAGAGAGTTTAATGGCACTTGTGGTAGCGCTTGAATCAATTAGGGCTTTGATCATCTTGAAAATAGTATCACATCGTAGCTCAACCGGAATGAAAGGTCTTCTATCCATAATGCTAGGATTGTTGTGTGTACATGTCTAGCACATAGCCACATGATAACATGGGACCTTAGAATCAGGTAACACTTCTTGCTATCTCAACTTCATTTTCCTAATACATTTCGTGGCCTCTACTTATGCTTCTTCTACGATTCTTTGTTCTTTTTCTTTATGTTTCTTGGCTTTATTCAATCGTATAAACATTTTCTCTATGAGGGCTTCTTGATAGAGCTTCACTCTACATCCACTAATATAGTTTGGAAATGATTCACCTTGTAGCATGGCTAGTTGCAGTACACCAATTGTGGAATTCTATTGATAATCATTGGTGCCTAATTGCATTTTTCCAACTTATGGCCATGTTGTTTCAATGTGTAAGCTAGTATTAAGCTGCCAACTTTTAAGCCTTTATCTTTTACATGTGCATCAAAGTAAGCCTTTTGTCTCCTTGCATACATCTTTGTTGCCAGTTGTAAAATCTTGTCTCTTAAGCATTCTAGATCCAATATTGTCGATGATAACTCACGACCATCCCAATGATTTGCTTGTGCTACTTTCAATGCACATATCAAAAAGTCCAATGGTAACACCTAGACATTTACCAAGTCCTTGCCTCAGCTCTTGGGTCTTCCAACAGTCCTGAAGTGGAATGTTGTCTTAAAGCATCATATTGCTATGCCATGCTCCATTGCAACATATGTGATAGTTGTGCATTCTGCTCCTATGGCTATGCACACCCGGCTCCTCTGGCTAAGTACATCCAAGTAGCACTCTCTCATAAAGGTCCTCTCACTATTTATTGTTCACCAAACTAGGTGCCAACTATGCTCAATTATAGCAAATCAGAACTTTTTCTCATAGTGAAGGTGGTATTGATTACTCTTCTAGTGAAGATGTATAGTCATCAAACATGAAATGCCATAAAAACACATGAAAATGAAGAATCCAAGAGTTGAACCTCTAAATTTAGGAAATCAAACAAAGATAGACATACAATACATACATGTTACATCAATTTTGTATTGAACAATGAGGATGGATGCAAAGGAATGACCACCAAATTATGCATGCACAAGAATGATCACCAAAATAATTCCAAGATTGTTTAGAAAGACTTTAAGGATGTGAGATCCACCAGTAATTCCACACAAATAATGACCAAAATAAAGTGAGATCCACCCAAATACCACCAAGAACAAGGGTGGGAGGGAGGAAAAATGGGTGTAAAAGGTGGAAGAACAACTACAAAGTGTTAGAGTATGATCAATGTCTACCCCTCATGATTGTATGCACATTTTGTAAGGCCCCCTTTATGAGGAGAAGCCAAGTGTGCATTACCCAATTGATGGGAATCCCAACTTGAATGTTGGATGAAGGTCATATTGGACCATGTAAGATATTATAAGGAAAGGGAGTTACCAGGGTCCCCAATTGTGGGGTCCGGGGCAGCGGTGAGCAGCCCCGGCTGGGGGGTCCAAGGGGGCCAGCGGGCCCCCTGGCTGGGGGGTCCCAGGGGGCGAGCGGGCCCCCTGGTGGGGGTCCGGGGGCAGCGCCCCCGGCGCGACGATAAAGGGAATATTCCCTATGTCGGAGTCAGAAATCATTTATATTTGTTAGGTCGGTTCAACCAGTCTAAGCCGTGTATGGCAATTACGCGGGCGGTGGCCGCCCACGCTCTACCGCCCATGTATAGCCGTCCATGGCAGGCCACCCATGATCCTATATATACATGACTTCTGCACTACCTAAGACATTGAGTTGAGCCAGCATACCTCTACCTTGTATCTCCCTATCTAGAGTTGTCTAGATCACCATTTAAGCTCTACCTTGAGAGCGCACGGGTGGACAACGCCATCATCTTTGTACTTGCTGCTAGTAGAAAATTGTTGAGATTCTCCTATATCTGTTATCTTCTCTGCTATTGCTCCTGTGTTATATTGCGTAACTATTGTCTTACATGGTATCAGAGCAGTAAGGTTCGAATAGCTTGAGAAGTATCATTATTTTAGCCTACTAGCAGACTAGAATATCAGTAGATTATTCGAGTGATTACATGATGGCTTCATCGTCGAACACTAGTCTTGGTGCTTCACCTAATGTTAATGCTGCACCTATTCGAATTCGTCCACCTGCATTCACTGAAGGGAAGCTGGATGGAACCAACTATACACTCTGGAAGTTCAAAATTTCTGCAATTTTGGACTCCTATGAATTACTTGACACTGTCATGGGACCGATGGGATTGGATCCAGAGCCTATACCAGTTGAAGATCCAGCAAATTCAAGATTGATGATTCAGCCAGATCCAGATCTTCTACGAGCTTGGAAGAGGCGGAATGCTGATGCATTATGTGCGATTGTCACTAGTGTAAGTGATTCTGTGCTTACTTTAGTTCAACATACTACTAAAGCACATGAGGCTTGGGGCATATTGGCTCGACAATATGAGACCAAGAACCACACTAGGATACAGAATTTAGAAAATCAGTTGGCAAATGAAAAGCATTCTGATTCTGAAAAGGCTGAAGATTTTATCAAACGGATAAAGCATCTTCAAGATCAATTGGCTGCAGTTGGTGTTGTTATAACACCAGAAGAGCTAGCTCGAAGATCTGTACGTGTTCTTCCAGCAAAGTATGATGGATTAGTAACAGCCCTTAACACTCAGGTAAGGCCAACTCCTCTTACATTTGAAGAGTTTTGTGCCATGCTTTTAGAAGAAGAGATGCGGCTGAAGAATCGGCAAAGTACAACTGATGCTGCATTCTCAGCAAATGCAAAAGGTAAAGGCTCTTCAGAGGGATCAAAGAAGAAGCCAAAGAAGAAAAAGTTCACAGGAAGTTGCTTCTATTGTGAAAAGAAAGGCCATGCCATCAAGGATTGCAGAAAGAAGCAAGCTGATGAACGGAATGGGACTGTAAAATCATCATGGAAGAACAAAGAGTCTGCAAACAACACAGAGCTGGAACTTTGGGTAGCTATTGAAGAGGTATGTTCATCTGCTCAAGCTCGTGTTGATGAGCCATGGATTTTAGATAGTGGAGCTTCTCGCCATATGACTAGTAAAAAGGATTGGTATAGTTCCCTAGTGCCTCTACGGGAATCCATCAATGTAGTGGTGGGAAACGACTCCAAGTGTCCAGCTGAAGGAACTGGAACCATCTCTTTTATCACTTCTCCAGGTGTTGAGAAAAAGTTATCCGATGTTCTCTATGTACCTACACTCAAAAGAAATTTGTTGTCAGTTTCTGCAATAACAGATCGTGGACTCGAAGTTCACTTCAATAAGAGTGGTGCGGAAATCATGGATTCATCAGGTAATGTTGTAGGTAAAGGCACACGACGGGATAACTTGTATGAGTTAAGTGCTTTAACTGCTACAGAAGATAAAGATGTAAGCAGGTTATGGCACCAACGATTTGGGCATCTCGGATTTGCAGTTTTGAAGGAGATGCAACGAACAGGGATGGTTGCTCATTTGCCTGCATTTTCAGAGTTGCAGGAACCTTGTGAAGCTTGTATGATGGGCAAGCAATAACGAAAGGCATTTCCAAGAGAGACCAGCAATCGATCTCAAGCTCCTCTAGAGTTGGTACATGCTGATCTCTGCGGTAAAATGTCTACACCTGCTTTAGGAGGATCTTTCTACTTCTTGCTGTTAGTCGACGATTATAGTAGAAAGATGTGGGTTTATTTCATTCGAGAGAAGGCTGATGCTTTTGAAAAATTTAAAGCGTGGCATAAGTATGTAGAAAGTGAATCAGGAAGGAAACTGAAGAAATTTAGAACAGATAGAGGAGGTGAATTCTTGTCAACAGAATTCAACAATTACTGTAAGGAGCATGGTGTGAAAAGGCAACTTACCACAGCTCATACACCTCAACAAAATGGCGTTGTTGAGCGCAGGAACAGGACAGTAGTTGAAATGGCTCGTTGTATGTTAAAGGCTCAAGACATGCCTGATTCATTCTGGGCAGAAGCAGTCAATACAGCAGTCTACATCCTCAATCGAAGCTACACAAAAGCTCTGAAGGGGATGACTCCTCAAGAAGCATATTCTGGTAAAAAGCCTTCAGTTTTGCATTTCAAAATTTTTGGTTGTTTCTGTTATGCACATATTCCTGATTCAACAAGATCAAAGTTGGATTCAAAAAGCAAAAAGTGTGTCTTCCTAGGATATAGTGAAGAGTCTAAAGCATACAGGTTATGGGATCCTGAGGCAAGGAAGATTTTTGTCAGCCGAGATGTGGTGTTTGATGAACGACCACACTGAGTAGAAGATAAAGGTAAATCTACTATCTCATCAAACGGAGAAATATCTCACCTTGTGCCTATCAAAAGACAGGTTAAAGTTGAGGAGGAGGAAACATCTGATGGAGAAATTTCCTCAATAAAAAGCCAACCAATTGTAGCTGCACAGCGTAAGCCACTACCGAAGTGGGCACAACAGCTCTTTGATGATCACAATCCACATGTAGATGCACCAGAATCATCATCGGATGGATTACGAAGATCAAAGAGAATAGAGGAGCAAAGAAGAGCCTCAGAACACATTGTTAACATGGCTCTAATGGCAGATATCATGGGTTCGATAAAGGAACCTACCACCATTGAAGAAGCCATTGATGATCCAGATTGGAGAGCGGCAATGCAGTCTGAGTATGATAGTATACTCAAAAACGATACATGGGATCTAGTCGACTTGCCGCCAAAGAAGAAGGTAATAGGTACTAAATGGATTTGGAAAGCTAAGTATAAAGCTGATGGAACATTAGAAAAGTATAAGGCACGATTAGTTGCACAGGGTTTTTCACAGATTGAAGGATTTGATGTTCAAGAAACTTTTGCACCAACAGCACGCATGACAACTATTCGGACGGTACTTGCAGTAGCTGCACAAAAGTCTTGGCCTATTTTCCAGATGGATGTCAAATCTGCATTTTTGAATGGTCACCTCAAGGAGGAGGTATATGTATCTCAACCACCAGGTTTTGAGGTGCCCAATTCAGAAAATAAAGTTTGCAGGTTGAAGAAAGCTTTGTATGGACTTAAGCAAGCTCCACGGGCTTGGTACCAACGAATTGATCATTTTTTCAAAAATATGGGTTTTGAAAGAAGTACTTCTGATGCTAACTTGTATGTAACGAAAAGGGATAGCAAGCTAGTTGTTGTCATTGTATATGTAGATGATTTGATCATTACAGGAGATCATCAGGAACTCATCAATCAAACTCGGATCAGCTTGGGCACTGAGTTTGAAATGACAGACTTAGGTCTACTCCATTTTTGTCTGGGAATTGAAGTATGGCAAAGGAAGGATGGCATTTTCATCTCACAACAAAAATATTCCAAAGAAATTCTCAAGGCATTTGGAATGATGGACTGCAAACCAACTAGCACACCTATGGAGGTAAATCATAAGCTATCTATGGATGATAACATGCCTGATGTAGATGCTAAGAAGTATAGGAAGCTCGTTGGAAGTCTTATTTTTCTGTGCAACACTAGACCAGACATTTGCTATGCTGTTGGAGTGTTAAGCAGGTTTTCCAACAAACCTAAGGAGAGTCACTGGAATGCTGGAATGCGAATTCTAAGGTACATTGCAGGAACCTTGGATTTTGGTATTTTGTATACCACAGGTGATACACTCCAAGGATATTGTGATTCAGATTGGGCTGGAGATTGTGATTCTAGAAAATCAGTTTCTGGATATTGTTTCTCACTTGGTTCAGAAATATTTTCTTGGGTAAGTAGGAAGCAACCAACTCTCGCACTCTCCTCCACTGAAGCAGAGTACAAAGCAGCTTGTTTTGCTTCTTGTGAGGCAGTCTGGTTAAGGAGAATTCTTGCAGATATAGGCTTTCCATCAAATATGCCAATTGTACTCAAGTGTGATAATCAAAGTTGTATGGCTATTGCAAAGAACCCAGTATTTCATGCTCGCACCAAGCACATAGAAGTACAGTACCATTACATTCGTGAGCTAATTGAAGATGAAATTGTGGAGCTAGAATATTGCCCAACAGAGGCAAATTGTGCTGACATATTCACTAAAGCACTTGGAAGAGAGCAGCTCAACAAGCATCTTCAACAGATGGGCATAGGACCGAGACCTACTTGATTTATCATCGGTAAACATTGAGGGGGGGTGTTAGAGTATGATCAATGTCTACCCCTCATGATTGTATGCACATTTTGTAAGGCCCCCTTTATGAGGAGAAGCCAAGTGTGCATTACCCAATTGATGGGAATCCCAACTTGAATGTTGGATGAAGGTCATATTGGACCATGTAAGATATTATAAGGAAAGGGAGTTACCAGGGTCCCCAATTGTGGGGTCCGGGGCAGCGGTGAGCAGCCCCGGCTGGGGGGTCCAAGGGGGCCAGCGGGCCCCCTGGCTGGGGGGTCCCAGGGGGCGAGCGGGCCCCCTGGTGGGGGTCCGGGGGCAGCGCCCCCGGCGCGACGGTAAAGGGAATATTCCCTGTCGGAGTCAGAAATCATTTATATTTGTTAGGTCGGTTCAACCAGTCTAAGCCGTGTATGGCAATTACGCGGGCGGTGGCCGCCCACGCTCTACCGCCCATGTATAGCCGTCCATGGCAGGCCACCCATGATCCTATATATACATGACTTCTGCACTACCTAAGACATTGAGTTGAGCCAGCATACCTCTACCTTGTATCTCCCTATCTAGAGTTGTCTAGATCACCATTTAAGCTCTACCTTGAGAGCGCACGGGTGGACAACGCCATCATCTTTGTACTTGCTGCTAGTAGAAAATTGTTGAGATTCTCCTATATCTGTTATCTTCTCTGCTATTGCTCCTGTGTTATATTGCGTAACTATTGTCTTACACAAAGAGGGTGGGAAAATGGGATAGATGGGGTACAAAATGATGAAGAAGAAGGGAGGGAGGGTGGGCAAATGGGCAAGATGAGACCCAAGAGTAAAAAATTGATGTGAAAAGGCTTCTCTCAATGAGGAGAAAGCACACCACCAAAGCTTTGACACCACCACCACCAAAATGATCACCAAACACACTACCAAAAGAACCACCAAGACTTCCACCTAGAGAGTATACATATGGAAGCAAAATGAGAAGAAAAGTGTGCTAACAAAATGAAAGAGTGTGAAACTCAAAAGTGAGTAGACAGTAATATGGAAAACATCTCATGGATAAGAGTGAGCTTGCCAAGAGCACAGAGTAGGCTTCTCAAGCTTCTAACCATTTATAAATGGGGGGAGAGGCCCTCCTTGTATAGAGTTGGGGGGGGTTCTCCAAAGTACATCATATGTGGGATAATTCCCCTTGAAGAGGAATGAATACACAGATGGAAGCAAGTGGCAAGGTACCCAAATACAAAGGAGATACAATATGAAATGGAAATGAAATGAAAATGGAGTGTCTGCTAGATAAAAAGAGAGATGCACTCTCATATTCTCAATACTATGCCATTCACTTATATAATTGTTCTTTCAATATATTCAAGCGAGAGAAATGTCACTAAATTAACCAAATTAACCGAAAATCACTAATTCTTGCTAAGATTAGGAAGTCACACTTGAGGTAAGAGGGAATGGGATCTCAAGTGTGTGTTGTTCATTTTAAAGAGTAAGAGTCCCCCAAAAAAAAGGGAAAAAAAGAAAAAAGAAAAAAAATAAGTGTCTTCCTCAAAGTGCGTATGCCCATTTACCCACTTACATGATTAAGATGTCCTCCTCAAACTCTGTGCAGCATCCGAATAAAATTATTCAACTTTCAAATGCCGCTTTATCTATTAATAGGTCAAGTGAGAAAAAGAGGTCACAGCTATTGATTCTCTCTTTGTCTATTGCTTTCGGATTAAGCTTCTGATTCGAATTGGTCCGTTCCGATGCATCAGTACTCTGTAAATCTACGTACAGGTGCTGTATGCTACCATCTCCGTGCGGTCAGGCCCTTACTTGGGGAATATGGCTTTGGAGCAGGTGAAGCTTTCAAAAAAATGGCTTGGAAATCCGAACCGATGAGGGGCACGAAGAAGAAACACAGGGAACTGAGGGCAGGCTGGAGGGAAAGTTCAAAAGTTTGAAAAAGTAACAGAGTCAGACTTCAGTCACGATGTTGTTCTTCATAAATACACATGATATACACAGGAATCTCGCATTAAGTAAACAGCGAAAACTAATCGTCTGCAGAAATCAATTATAAGCGGTCATGTTTACATTTGTAGAGAGCAAATGATACATGATACAGACACGCATATTCAAAGTTCAAATATACCTTGTTGCTCTAGTCTCTGTTCCTTGTCTTTTACAGATGCAGCGCAGTATACGCACAGATTTTATGTCTACAGATGGATCTTCACTGAAGTACGTAACTTTGTAGGAAAACGCAAATTCTGTCTTTTCCCACGCGCCACACGTATACCTTTCCCACACATGAATGATGTAGCCAATGCACATGCTTCTCTGTGTGCGCCATGCTTCTTCAGACATTGTAAGTTGTAACTATGCCATATTCTATTCAAACATGTCTGGATTCTGGGATTCCTTATCACAAGCACATAGACGACATGAGCAGTCACATCGCTTATCTGTCTAAACCCCTCAGTGCTAACAATCGCTGAGCCTGGCGCACAGTTCGCAGACCACATCTCAAAGTTCAAACTTCAAACCCATGTCTATACCTTCTCTAGGTTACACACACTTCAAGCAGGAAGGCACGCCTGTCATCTTCTCATTTACCTTCACAGAGAGTCACGAGCGAAAGCGGCGGGCATTTAAACTTTACTCTCCTGAATCACCTGTGGTCGCTTGAATTGATAGGAGACACATATTCGAGGGGGTCGACATCGTTGCCATGAGAAGCATTAGGATATCAGGGTCCTTGCGTTCCTGTCTGTCTGCTTTGGAGTGTTTTCCTCTCTATCGCGATTTCACAAGAAGGCATGCATTCCTGGCTTTCGATCACCAGTGGGACTCGTCAGCGTCAAGAAGTGTGGAATGACGATGCTCTGAACCTTTCCGATTCCCTTATGCCAGTATGTATTACCTGTTAAAAGCGAGAATGGTTTGCGATTTTGTTGTAGTTGTGTACTCAGTAATGCGATCGAGTGGAATCGACAGCTCATGCGATAGGTAATTTAGGTAATTTCCTTGCAAGCTGCAACTGAGCTCCATTGTAATGTCAACATTAGTTCTCTGGACTGGTTGTGGAGCGGTGGTGGAACCGTGGAAGAGGTAGCGGAGCATTCTCTTTCTACATTTCCTGGGGCTTATCTAGGTCTCTTTCTAGAGCTGTAGCCGGACCCGGGGGGCTAGAGCTGTGCTTCTAGACCAATGACTCGGGCGTAGCCTTTCTTTTTCTGGTTCCGTTGCTATCTCATTGCTTTTCTCCAGCCAGCAGCTGTGCCGTTGTCATCTTCCTCAACAACATTAATCTCCGGTCTAGACTGTTATCTACATACTCACTTTTCCACAGAGATACTTCATATCACTCATTTCAGTTCTCTCCCTCTCACTAATATAGTCATCAAGTTCGCCGATTGCCTGTTCTTCACTTGACTTCTGCGCGAATGAAACGGAGCATCAGTCTTGAAGCTTCCTCACGTGTTCACATGTAAGACACAAGGAGATGACGGATGCCTTTACAGAGAGAGAGAGAGAGAGAGAGAGAGAGAGAGAGAGAGAGAGAGAGAGAGAGAGAGAGAGAGAGAGAGAGAGAGAGAGAGAGAGAGAGAGGGAGGGAGAGAGAGAGAGAGAGAGAGAGGCTTATGAGTTCACTTTAATTCAACTTAAAGGAAAGAGCACTCTTTCTCCAAAATCCTAAAAGCATGATAGAGAAGGGGAGAGACTTAGGAGTTACTTTCATGTGAATTAAAGGAAAGAGGGAGAGAGGTGTGCAGCCGTGTGCTTATGAGTAAAATTTAATGTGAGTTTTTAAGGAAAGAGCACTTTCTCTCTCGTAAAATCCTGCAAAAGGCACCACTCGTTGTCGGTGTCACAATGAATGAATCAACTCCTTTCATGTGAATTCAAGGAAAGAGGGAGAGTGGTGTGAAGCTGTGCGCTTATGAGTAAAATTTCATGTGAGTTTTAAAGGATAGAACACTTTCTCTCTCGTAAAATCCTGCAGAAAGCACAGCTTCTTCTGAGTGTCTCACTGAATGAATGTGATTGAGAGAGAGAGAGAGAGAGAGAGAGAGAGAGAGAGAGAGAGAGAGAGAGAGAGAGAGAGAGAGAGAGAGAGAGAGAGAGAGAGAGAGAGAGAGAGAGAGAGAGAGAGAGAGAGAGAGAGAGAGAGAGAGAGAGAGAGAGAGAGAGAGGATTTTTTCTAGAATGCCTCTACCGCTAATCAAGGGCTGGTGCAGCTCATGGGACTTTCCTGTACCGTCGGAAGTTGCAACTATCAGCTGTTTCTGCGAATTTGACAACATTGTTTCACTGCCGTCACTCTCGGCAAGAACTCCGCGATGAAGGATATGCCATCTTCGCGAATGGACCAATATGAGGTCATGGAACAGATTGGGAAAGGTGCATTCGGCTCTGCGATCCTTGTTTATCACAAGCTCGAAAAGAGGAAGTAAGCTCTTCATTCTCCGCACACATTGCATTCTACAAATGGGGACAGTCTTTTTCCTAGCAAATGTATTAATGCGGCATATGTACAGGTATGTCCTTAAAAAGATACGCCTTGCTCGGCAAACAGATAGATGCAGGAGATCAGCACATCAAGAGGTGACTATGCATTATATTTTTGACAAGTATTACTTCCCATATTGCATTGAAGTGCATTAGCATGTTGCGATACAAAGGGATCTTTGACTCATAGATTAGATTGCACCTTTGGCTATATTGTGCAGATGGCACTGGTTTCTAAGGTTGTCCACCCCTATATTGTTGAATATAAGGAATCGTGGGTCGAGAAGGTGCGAACAATATCCTTCACAAAACAGTTCTTCTTTTTTCCGTAGATCGATGTGATGATGCAGAGATGCTAAGTTCTACCGGTAGTAATAATTGGAGTAAATCCAGTCTACAATCTTATGATAGAACTTTCATCTGCATCATCTGGTTTTCAGCAAATGATGTGATGCTAATGAAGAGTTACTAATTTTGATTGAAGGGCTGCCATGTTTGTATTGTTCTATCATACTGTGATGGTGGAGACATGTAAGTCTGGGTCGCCCAACTCTTTAACTCTGCTTTGAAGAATGTGTAAATAAAGCTAATCCATTGCATTGTCTTCATTCAGGGCTGATCTAATAAGGAAGTCTAATGGCGTGTTTTTTCCAGAGGAGGTTAGCAATTTTTTCAAGGATTGATATTAAGTTAATTGTGACGTCTTTCAGTCATCTCACGTTTTCCACACTATATTTCACAGAAATTATGCAAGTGGATGGTCCAGCTTCTCCTGGCTGTCGACCATCTTCATGCAAATCACATACTTCATCGTGATCTCAAGGTATGAAGGGTGTGTGTGTTTTCACCTGCCACAGAAGCAGTTTCAAAAATTATTTTGTTGAGTCATTTGTTTTATGAGGTAATGCATTCTAAATTATGTTAGGGCTTGCATAGATTACTATGAATGATTACTGTAGTGTCAATTGTCTTCCAAAGAAAAGATTTTCAAATTTGAGTAGGGATTGCTCAGCTTATTAAGTTTACAATGGCTCGAATGCCAGAAAGTGTAATAAAAATGGCTTTGCAGTTGCTTTCGAAAAAGTTAGTTTTCTAGAACATTCATATTTAGCGATGAGCTCCAATAATCGGTTAATTTTCAGTTTTCCATCTAATTTTGGTTGGTTGTTTTTTATTTTCAGTGCTCAAATATCTTTTTAACAAAAGATCATGATATAAGGCTAGGTAAATGTGTTTGTCCTCTAATGATGCCATCACAACAGATGCTCTATCTGAGTTATGTACTCAACTCAATGCTTGGCATTTACAGGTGACTTTGGTTTAGCCAAGATGCTTACAGGAGATGATTTAACATCTTCGGTAAGGTTTAGTGTGGTTAAAGTTGATTTTGCATTTAATCAGAGCAAATCATCACACTGAATAATTTTGATATGCAGGTGGTGGGCACTCCAAACTATATGTGTCCAGAACTTCTGGCTGATATTCCATATGGATTCAAGTCTGATATATGGTCTTTGGGTCAGTCCTTTCTGCAACTGTTCACTACGTTCCTGATTATGTAATGCTTGAAAGAAGGATGGTGACTGGGACCTATTTGTTTGTGATCTATAGGATGCTGCATGTATGAAATGACTGCTCACAGGCCAGCATTTAAAGCATTTGTAAGGGTTTTTGAAACGAACATTTTAGAAGAGAATGGCTACCAGTTTGCTGACACTTACTTTCTTCTTACATGCAGGACATGCAGGGCTTAATCAGTAAAATTAGCAAATCTAGTATAGGGCCTTTGCCTGCCATGTACTCTGCACCATTGTAAGTAGGTATTGTTGAGCTGACTTCAGAAAGCTTTTTTATGTAGGACTTACCAATGTCTTTCTGCAGGAAGGGAATCATTAAAAGCATGTTGAGGAAAAATCCAGAACATCGGCCTACTGTAAGAGATTGAGTCCTTGAGACATGGTTTTTGAATGAGATTTGATCAATAGTTTAATACTTATGTGCAGCCTTTCTGTCGGGTTTGTTCTTGGGTTTTAATGTCTGCTTTGAATATGTACGTGTGCATGCATATCAGAATGTGTGGAAGCCGAATTAGCATTCTATCACTGATGTGGTGTGTATATCCTATGTCTTACAGTGGATTTGATCATAAGATCCAACTTCCAGTAAAAAATGTTTTGAAGTTTTTTAACGGCAAGGGTTCAAAAACATCTCTAATATTTGATTTCTTTTTGTTTTCTAGTGCTGACATAGACACATTGTGTATAGTTTTATGATAGGTCATGCCAGTTCACGCTTGTAGTATTTGCATGTTCTTTAGAAACCAGCACCTGGTTTTGTATAAATAATCAGACACGATGTTCTTTGCAGTAGGTTGTTTTTTTGTTCCTCTGAGTCATGGTCACAGACCTCATGTCTTTTGGCACTTGTGAATGTCTGCATCTGCATCAATATGAATGTTTCATGCAAAAATCCTTGTATGTAAATCTATATATACAAAAGCATAGTACATAGATATATCTCTGGATTGTGGTTTATGTACACATACACATATTCATATGTAGCTGTGCATTGTCAAACCTACTTATAAACATGCACCTTTATAGACATGAGTACCAAAATGAAGGTGTACACACATACATGCATGCATACTTGTATGCATGACAATGCATTTACAAACATCTATCTAAATACCAGTACTGATATACACATGAGTGATGCACCTTCATTTTGTGTAAACTTATGTTTATTTTATGAATATGCATGCTCATTCATAGGGTGAAATTGTGAATATATTCTTTAGACAAATGCATTGCTCCAGATTCTTCATGAAGCTGTTCTAAGTATCACTTTGGATCTTGTGCGCTATGATTCAGATATAACAGTGTTGTTTGGTCTGTTGGAGTGTAGTTTTTGTTGTATGGATTGTGATCTGTGGCTCATGATACTAGCTTTATTTTCGTTCTTTTTCAATTTGCAGGCTTCAGAATTGCTCAAGCATCCTCACCTGCAACCCTTTATCAATCAGTGTCGTATGCAAACAGCTTTCAGGCTCAGAGCTCCTGAGCGACAGTTGGGGCACTTTAGATTGCAGGATGACATTGGTGAGGAATGCTCCTATGTTAGTCAAATCAGTACTATGACTGGGAGAAGCAACATTTCTCGAAGAGTAAATTATGCTTCCTCCACATCCCCATTAATGGATTCTAATGTGATGGTTGATCTCAATGCCATAGAGCCATCTGATTGGCCACTCTTCCATGATGACCAAAATGCATCTAGAGGCTATAACCAAGGCTACATGTTTCCAACGCGCACTGCAGGAGATGCCAGCAACACAGAATGGGCGGATGAGCTTGAAAGGGAGTACAATTCAGGTCTTCTGGTGGAGAGATGTGGAAACAATCTCTATCCCAAAGATGATGCACATACTAAAGTGAGGTCAAAGGTATCTCCTGCCAATTTGGGGCGAGCAAACAAAGGGCCCTCTGTGGCGAGTCCATGTACACCTAACCAGGTTTCTTTTGGTACTCCTAGGCAAAAGTTGGATGCCATAAAGAAAGCAAGGCAAGGAAGGCACTCGGTAATTCTATTTTGAACTAGTGTTTCAACTAACTTGCTACATGTTTTGCTTCTTGTAGTGGATACATGATACATGTGTATGCTCTTATGTGCATATGTACATCAATTTATTCCTGCATAGATATGTACATACTTGCAACCGTAAGAATAACTACTTCGCAACTGCCTTTATTGGCACACTGAAATTTAGGTATTGAAAAGCACTGTACAAAATCCCTCTTTGACTGTGAGTTGCAATATCCTTAAAGCATGGCAAATGTATACATTAATGAATCAATGCATGCTAGTTATGCTGTTAACTGATTAAGTTGCCATGATTTAAATGTGGGATAATTTCTTCAGAAATACATAAATTCATGCATGTAATAAGTAGTCTGTTCATTGATTCAGTTGCCACCAACGAGTGTTGAAGATTCTGTAGTGTCATGTATTATGCATATTGATACTGTGCCGACTTTTTACTTTTTGTTGTTTTCATATTTTATCTCATTAAGTATTTGTTGGAACCATTTTTACCATTCCTAAGAAAGGGGAAGAGTCTCAACATGAATATGGCTATTTGTTCTTCCCTGATTAGAGAATAATGGTGTTTTTGTTTTTCTGTTTTCCAGCTGCCTGGAGGAGAGGTTTCACCTCAAATTAAGCATCAACCAGAAGCACTGAAGGAAAAAGGCCAGCTTATAAGAAATCGGCCTAGTGCATTTGGGAGCACCAGAAGAGCATCCTTGCCTCTTCCTGGAAGAACTTCTGGCTCATCACGTAGGAGCATCTCTCCAGTCAACAACACAAGGAATATGCTAGCCGCTGGAAGCCCTAAGGTTAAGACCCCTAATTCAGTAAGGGCTTCACTTCATGATAATTTGCCCACACATGCACCACAAAGCCGAAGGGGTACTGGAGGAACAAGAGGGGCAGTGACTCCTGAAGTCAGTAAGCATCATGTCTATTCTGGTTCTCCAAGTCAAGGCAGAGTTATGTCTGCAGGACCTTGTAAGCGAGCATCAGCTGCTTTTGATGCAAATCTGTCCCCTGATGTCTCTGTAAATGCTCCGCGATTGGATTTGATACCTCAGTTTTCTCTAAGTGCCTATGACAAGTTAGCATTAGCAGATGTTTTAAGCAGTCAAGAGAAGAAGGCCACCAAGGTGCAAGCTGCTTCAAAGTCTCAGGATGGTGCTGTCTTGTTGGATGGGCAGTATGCTATTGAGAGCAGTAATGGAAGGATAAGTGATGTTGTATACGAGTCAGATCACTCTGGCTCAAGGGCATACCAGGATTATGATTTCTATGAATTCGATGACAAAACACATGAAAAGGGAACAATTCAAGTCCATAAGAAGCCTGCTACTCCTAAGTCTACGTACAAGGATGTTGTTCATGTCATCAGACACAGTACATTCAGGTTGGGGTCAGATATTTCAGGTGAAGAGCACACCCAAGATAGTTGTACAAAAATGAGCTCCAATAATGTGGTTGATTTGCCGAGGCCAGAGGAGGATATGTTCTCAGCAGTCACAAGCAATGAGGTCAAAGACATGTCATTAAATAGTGCTGGTCACAGTGGCCAACATGTGAATGGTGCAAATGTTGCTACTTCGGATCATTGCAGTACAGGTGGCAATATTGGGACTAGACCATCTAAGGGAATAGATGTCAAGTCTGCTCGTCAAAGAGCAGAGGCCCTAGAGGGTTTGCTGGAGCTCAGTGCACAATTGCTCCAACAGCAGCGGTTTGAGGAGCTTGCAATTGTGCTGAAGCCTTTTGGAAGGGGTAAAGTGTCACCTCGTGAAACTGCAATCTGGCTCACAAAGAGCTTGAAGGGGATGATGCTGGATGAAAATCAATGCAGCAACACTGTAGACACTGTAGTCAAAGGATGATAGCTATTGTGTGACTTCCATATCCTGTTGTTCACTATCATAGCTTTCTTGGCCATTGAAAGTATACATGGGGAGATTTGGTTGATGCTTGCAGAAATCCTGCAAATGGATTGTTATGAGCTTTGTCAGTTCAAGCTTCTTATCAGTAGACACAGGTCAACATGTCATCATATGGGCTTGATCGCCAAACAGCTTATAATCCCAAGTATGGCATTTGTGAGGCCCATGCCTTGTAGCTAAATGGGACAAAAGGCATCACTATTAGCTGATGCTTTTCTTTACTATAGGGATATGTACATTTAAAGTGGGCTCCTTTTGTACAGTAGAGCCCCTTTAAAAGTTAAGTTTGTTCCTGCAAAAGCAGGGTTATCAAAAGCTGTGCTTGAGTGGATGTAAGTTTTTTGTTATATCTTTGGTCTTGTTTATCTTTTTAAAATATATTTAAAGGATATCCAGATCTATCCATCTGCATGTCCTGGGCATATTCCAATATGGCATAAGTACAGCCTGAAAGTCCATCACAGGAAATCCTTTTAAAAGCCAGTACTGCTCTGATGATGTTTTGTTTCTTCATGTGGTTGGCAATGCTGCCTAGCTATTTAGTACATTACTGATCACATGAGCTTATGTTTAGATGCCCTGATTGAGCATGGATTGAATAGGAACTCGTAGTCTAGAGCTGACTTTCCTTGTTTGCTTTTTATAAATATTATTCTTTTTGATTGAGCTGAATTGTAACATTTGGAACGAGTTGAGCATGTGCATAACCTTGTATCCTAAAAGATAATAGTGTACCACTCTCTATGGCCCATGGACCTGCCAGCCTGAAGGCCATGCCAATCCATAGGCCAACTGAATTTTTGCATGACGGCGGTTTGTAGCCAGGAGGCATTTTGCTTTGTGACCATAGTCGACCGAGTTTTTAACCTGTGTGGTTAAATGTTTGTGGCTTGGAGGCCTTCGGGTTTTCCCTTGGAGGTTTAGATGTCCATGTGGTGCCTGAACCCTCAACCTCCCCTAGTCAAGGTGGTGACTTATCTTCCGTATTAAGTCCCTTGGATAGTAGTGGATTTCTCATTCTTAAGGTGGGGGAGACATATTGCAATTTATCTTGTATCTATGATATGAACTTCTGAGCACGCTTAAAGATAGTGTTACTCTGGTGATTCTTGATCCTTAAAGATGGGAGCTTCTAAGCATTGTGATTCCGATTCCAAAGGATGCCTGATTTCTTTGAAGCTAGTTTTTTCATTTAGCCTCTCATCCTCTAAAGCTTCTCTTGTGCTCTAGAATCAAAGGTTGTTTTATCCTTTGAAGGTAGATTTTCTATTTAGCCTCCCTTGTGCTCTAAAAGACTTGTTGAATGTCCCGTCATTCTGAGCCTCTGCAAACTATGAATTTACAAGGGCAAGATAAAGAGGGAGATGTTTACATCTTTGTTACCATTCCTCTTGATTTTGCGTCTGAAGCGGGTTGTATATCTTGGTGTAGACTTTAAAACAAGTTTCTACCTCTTCTCATCACAATAAAAGCTCCAAATCTAGCTGTTTTGTATTCTTTGTTGCAAAATAACTTACATGAACATTGAATCTTTTTATTACAAATATGTACTAATGGATACCATATGCTATGGAATTTCTCTTTCCATCTTTTTCTATCACAAAGGTCTCAATGCCTTCTGAAAGTTTCATAGATGCTGGAACTTCTGAAAGTTTCATAGATGCTGGAACTTCCAGGTAAAAGTGAATGCCTTTTGTGAGGTTATACTTTCCTTTAATGTGGAGCTGTCTTTATGCATCTGCTAAATTGTTTCTAGTGAGAATATCTCATTTTCTGATATTTATTGTGTTGCTAGAGTTTTTAATGTAGCTTTGATGCATTGCACTCTTTTTGTAAATTTATTGATGTTTTGGTTGATATGTTCCATATATTCTCCCACTCTTGGAATCCTTTAATCATAAGCTTGCTCTTGTTTGATCCACAAGATTGATTTTATATCAGAGGGAACCATATGGAGAATTCATTGGTTTAATCCCTCCCATCATCTCTAATTTGGTTTGATACTAGTAGATTTTTCATATTGTGCAGGCGTGTCAAAAGGGCTTGATGAACTAAGATCCTTTGGCTTTCGCGTTTAGCAAAGGAAAGTAGTGTATGATCTTGACAACGTCTACATTTGGTTGTTCACATAAGGAAGCACATTTGTTGTGATTTTATCAACCATCATTACAATGCTAGTCAACAGAATTCAAAGGCTTATTTTTACTTTTGTAATGCATCACCAATTTGTAGAGAGTTAAGTAGACACTCCAATGGCACAAAGGTGGATAGCCCACATTGTGTACATCCTTATAGCCTTAATTGTGTTTGGTTGGAGATTGGTTCATCTGTTTTGTTTCATTTCCATCTTGATGGCCATTCCCAACTTTGTTTTGAAAGGCAACTTGATCTTGCAAGGGTCCTAAGTAGCCTAAATATCATACCATCAATTGCTTTTCAACTTTTTTTTTTTTACCAATCTAGATTGAACTTTCCATGGACTTCTTTTTTTTTTTCAAAAGGAAGTTTGACACTTTCCATGGACTTGACACGGGTTTTCATGGATCTTGGTTTCACCAATACCTTGAAATGTCTAGTTCCTCATTCTTGACATAATTGCTAGTGTTCTCTATAAATCAACTTAAACAAAGTTGGTTTCTACTATTGTGCACCAACCTTCCAAGATCATCAGTTAAAAAACACAAGTTGGTCAAGTGTTATGCCTTGTAAAGTTGATGATTATATCTGAATTGGCTATGAGTGTCATTAAGTTTAACCTTGCCATCGACATCCTTTGGAAGGCTATACCACAACAATGAGCTTCTTTCTTGGCCTCCTTTCCCCAACATTGACTTATGTAGGTAGCATAGTGCAATTTATTGGAGGTTTTACCAAAGTCAAATTTTAAAGAAAACTTGTGATTCTTTTATGCACGTATTCCTTCTCAAAGGTTGCTAATCTTCTCGTTCTTTTGTTATCTAAAGTTGATGACATCATTCAATAATGTGGAAGATCTTATTTACATATATCTTGTAAGGCTTTTGAGAGAATAGTGACAGTTCTTTGAGTTGCTAACCTTTTGTTGCCAACTCTCTTATGGACGATCTGACTAATCACTTCATTCATGTTAATTTACAATGCTTTGTGTTCTATTTTCTCAATTTCAAAATTGCATTATGGGAGACATGGGCTAACATGTCAATAGATTTGATTCAATTGAGAGACCATCTAGGAATGGAGTTTCCCCATTTGTGCGCAAAATAGTATCATTAGACATGAGGTTTTATCAAGTACTAAATGTTGATATGCCAAACTTAACTTGTATCATTTTTATAACTTTTATGGGTTTTGAAAAAAAAGCTTTTGCATGCAACTAACTAATTATTTTATTTACATATATAATACCAGAATTCAAGGTCGATTCAAACATCAATTCATGCAAAATGAAGGAAACTTTCTCCTATGTGGGATGATTTCTCCAATCTCTTCTAGGCATTTGATGCATCCTTAACCTTTGAGATTTTGACCTTGATCACACTTTTGACACATTGCTATGGGCCCCTCTTAGGAAACATCTTATAATCTCTAGGATTAAAGTCTAACATTTTATCCCCCTTTAAGAATATCTTTATCTTAAATAATCATAAACAAAATAAAGTATAAAATTGTGGGGTTTATGTAGGTTCTAACCCATAGGGCATTAATTTAGGCTTCTTGGGGAAAATGTCACAAATTGATTATTCTATTTTCATCTTGAAAATTTTGATTATAAAAAATTACATCAATGACTGCATTTTTCACCTGTGTGCATTTAAAGCTGAGCTTCAATGATGATATAGACAACTCTAGATGTGGGAATAAAAGGTAAAAATGTGTTGGATCAAATCAATGTCTAGATTAATGCATGTCATCTAAAATTTGGCCAATGGAGAGGTGTGACCTTCCATGGTTGTCTAGACTTAGGGAGTTGTGCACGGGTTATCATTGCTTGTGTAGTATGGACTACCATGCATACATGGCCAATACATAGGGTCCTTGGACATATAGTGCTCTAGAACAACCAATCCACTTCATGATCAACAAAATCAAACAAAAGAAGTTATATCAAGTTAAGAGGTAAAATTGAGCTAAAATTTATGATTTGGAATCATCTCAACTTTAAAGTGGGTCCGACAAGTTAACACACCACAAATTTTAACGTGACTTACATACCATTCCCACCAAAATCCCACTTGAAAAGTGAGATAAATTTACTCAACAATCTACTAGCAAAATGGTCCAATATGACGATCACCCACCATGCAAGTTGGGATTCTCAGCAATGGCATAATTCATGATTGACTTCTCCACATGATGGGGGCAATAAAAATGCGTGATACAACATATAGGAATGAGGGATAGACAATATACATACTAGTAATAGCTTTCAACATCTATTTTTATTATATATATTGATTCTATGACTAATGTTCCTAAGGATCCTGAGAGCTTCTTCAAGTTTTCTAAGAGTTTAAGAGTTGTAATTTTTTATTTTGTCTTTTTCTACAACACCTATTTGAAATCAGACTTAATTTACCCTTTATTTTTATTCTTGACATGGATCCTCAACGACCCATCTTACCTTTTGAGTCTCTAAGCAGAGAACTTCCATGAAGAATATGCAATTGTACATGAGACCTACACATAGGGAGTAGTGTGTTCCAAGCCTCCCACCATGCGATCCTTGTAAGACTAGCATTAACTCTCTCTCTCTCTCTCTCTGTCTCTCTCTATCATTCCATATGATGCATCTACATGGATGCCCACATGATGCTGCTTGTAATTCATGTGCTAGCTCTCAAGCTAGCTACACTTCCTTCCCCTTCAGTCCATTTTTGTCTTGTACTCAGCCTCACAACTAGAAGTGGCCACAATAGACTTCTTCTTGCTCAACCAAGATATGTACAAGCTATCAAGAATGAAGCAAAAAAAATTAGTGGACACACAAGTGTCATAGAAACCAACCCAATCCAAGAAAGAAAAAGCATGTAAATCTAGCAGTAAGGACCCTCCTTGGTATAAAACAACCCAAACAATTGAGTACCATTTAAGTAGGAAAAGGTATGCATCACCACCTGCCAATGCTTAACACCTAATCTATGCATAAAATTACTCATCTAGGAGACACCAAACTAAATATCAGGCTAGATTATTCATAAATAAATAAAGCAGCCAATAGCCTAGTGATAGAGAAAAACATCAAATGCATCTCTAGCACTACGAGAGTGGCAATCGTTTTGTAATCTTCAAGAGAAAGCTATTACAACAATATGTCAATATATCTTTTTTGATACAATAGTATTCCCCCATCCACTTGCACAAATTAAATGCCCGAATAATGATGCAAAAGCCCCAAATATGACATCTCCAAAGAGGCATGCAATATGCTTCTTGTTAGGACCAATGAACAACATATCATCAACATATACAATAATGATCAAGATTACATCTACACACTTATGATATAAGATGATCTCGATTGGATTGTTTTTGAATCCATGTGCTAGCAAATAGGTATGTATATTTTCATACCAAACACGTGGGCAATTTTTTATACAATTCCTTTCAGGGGAAGGTGGTGTGGGTGGAGATATGTCCATGCTATCAAACATGGAAGTGTGTGTAGTTTCTACCATGTAAATAGGGACGGTATGTGGTGTGCATGTGGTGGGGGTGAATATTTATGATGTGGGTGTTGTAACAGAAAGGACAAAGAGGTTTGGGTGAAAGGTTGGGAAAGGTAAGAAGAATAGGAATAAAATGGTTGGAGAACTTCTCGGATAGAGGTCATAAGGGGAACTACCGTTGAAAAAGGACGAGTGATAGGAAGACTACGAAAAGTAGATTGAAAATCTGGATGACCTATCACTGATGTTGTGGAAGTGGGGTGTCGAATAGTAGGATCAATGAAAGAACCTGTTGAGTGGGTTGTGGTATGATATAGTGTATTATCAAAGGAAGAAAATAGGGATGAAATAGAAGTTTGGCTATGGAAGGTGAATGTATGTACAATAGGGGGTAGTAATAGGTATGAGGGATGCCTCCTTGGTTCTAGGGGGTGATGGTGGAGGTGTATGTGTTCGACTGCCTCTTCATGGATGATGGTTGCTTTGGTGCTAGGAGTTTTGAGTGGAGATATTGGGGGACTTCGTATACCAGTGTCGGATGCTTAAGAGACCATCTCTCCCTGTGTTGCAAAAACTACAGTGGTAGTCATATCCATCATTTTGGGTACCATCATCATCATCATTATGGTAGTGATGGGAATTTGAATACTTTTTGCTTGCCTTTGTCGGGTTTGTAATCTACATGGATCGTATGTTGCATGATGTCTTTGTAGCATGCATCTTGTGGCCTCCAGTAATCCACATGCCTCTAATAGCATTTGAAGACATTTGTTTGTGCAAATGTCCAAGCCTTCACATTTGGCTAGGCATGGAAGAAAAAATGTGCAACTACTTGAAGCATGTGCACCATTGCTTGTAACATTGGATCATTTACCATTTGTAAAAGGTTAAATGATTGAGAATCTTGTAAATCCAAAATCTTGTGGAGTTAGGAGAAGTATGAGCTACAATTTTTTCATGAGAGAATATCTGCTGGGTTGGACGAATCACTTTTAGGTGGACCAAGTTTGAATTCAAATTCAAACTTGGAGGAAAACTACTTATAAAAACGACTAGTAAAAAAGTCACTGGAGTAGTGCCTCATTGAAAGCTCCTCCATCAATCATTTGTAGGATTTGAGTAGCTTACACCATAGCCTACTCATTCCGGTATCATTGGGCATCATTAAAATGCCAATGATCTTTTATAATCATGTGCTATAATAGATATACTTCATCGATCATCTCTGTCTACTTCTTTGCTATGACTACTCAGAATAGTGAACTTTGTTTGATCATATCGCAGTGATTTCTGAACCATTATGCATGATCAATAGCTAGTTGGAACCATCCTGAAGTCTACTTTATGCTTTCAAAGTTTCATTACATTTGGTTCATCCATTTGGGAGAAATCAGCATCGAATTCCTCACTGCTCATCTACTATTCAGTCCCTAAAAAGTCGGGGGTAAGATTTGGATTGTTAAATTAATTTCTCAAAGTATAGTTCACCATTTTAGATGAACCCACTTGTAATCACTAGCTATCTAAGCTAATTAAATTCCCTCAAGAGGAATTTATCAATTTTTACTGTATTGGGAGCACTTAGCAAAAGAACCAGTAGGTGTCTAGACCAAAACAATAAGTTTTGTGACACTAGCTATTTGTAAAGTTGTCTGTTTTGATTCAATTGTTTGAAGGATCAACTCCAAAGCACATAGGTACTTTCTTGGTACCATTTGCAAGAAAAAAGGGCCTAATATCAAAATCTGAAGTGATTTAGGGTAGGTACAAATTAGGTTTTAGCAGTACCACCTCACTTCCTTGAGGTATCCATCCATCTCTTCCAACAGTGATATCAGAGCAAGTTAAGGTAAGATGGGAGATGGTTTCCCTTCTTTAATTGATAAATTGGACACAAAAAATTATCCACCATGGTCTTTGAGTATGAAGACCTATCTACAAGGAAGGAGTCTCTATGGATACATATTAGGAGATGAGGAGATGCCCATATTCAGATGCTAAGGTCAACCTACAAGAGAAGAGCTAGAAAGACTCCACGCATGGTGTGCCAAAGATGCTTTAGCAAGGTCATATCTAGTTAACTCTATTTCTAAATTCCTTCTTCCTCACATTAGGAATTGTAAAACTTCTCAACAGACTTGGGATACATTATCTTCATATTTTCCTTCCAATAAAAGAGCTAGAAAAAATCAATTGTGGATTGAGTTTACTACTCAAAAGAAGCAACCTAAGTAGAAATGTTTCAAAGTATGTGAACAAAGTAAAGGATGTGGCTGATCAATTGGCGAGCATAGGAGAGGAGATTGAAGAAGAGCAAATAGTGAGACAAATAATCAATGGCATCAAGGCAGATGATAAGTGGGAAGCTTTCACAACTACTATGGAACTTTACATGGACATGCAAATTCCAGATCTTACCGCTCTCATGGGACAACTCTTTACCCATGAATCCAAGCTCAACAAAAATGGTGAACCATCAAGAGGTAACAATTCTTCTGCCCTCTACACAGATAAAGGAAAGTCTAAAGATAAAGGAAAGAGAAAAAAGGTTGAAGATGAAGGTACTAATTCTCAATCTAATTATGCAGGGAGATGTAGGAACTCAAGAGGAAGGGGTAGAGGAGATAAGCAAGGAAGGGGGAGACCTTTCAACTCTTCCCCATGCAATATATGTGGACTGTCTAATCACACAACAAATGAGTGCTATAAGAACCTCAAGAATCAGAGAGGAAGAGGATTTCAAAGAGGAGTTTAGCATTGGGGTTTGCCTTAACCGCTTAGGTATCCATATGGAGGTGAATCACCAAGGTTCTTGATGGATTTTCAGGTTACAACTGTTGGGAAAGATGGATGGATGCTCCAAGAGACTGAGTAGGTACTGCTAAACCTGCTTTGTACCAGCCCTCTTTTGCTTCAGAGTTGATAACTAGACCTCCTTAGCTTTCCAATGACACCATAAAATGTCCTATGTACTTTGGAAATGATGTTTGTAATGATTGAATCAAAACAGATAACTTTGGAAGTCACAAACTCAAGAAAACCTTCTATTTATGTCTTGACACCTGCTGGGTATTTTGCTCAGTATGACCAGCACAGTAGGAATTGGAAAAATTCCTTTTAAGGGTATCTAATTAGCTTAGTAAGCTACCTATTCCAAGTGGAAAATGATGTAAAATAATAAACTATGCTAAGAGAAATCAATTTAGCATGTTAAGCTATACCCCCGACTTTTTAGGACTGTAGTAGAAAATGACCAAACATCACCTCGACGCAGATTTCTCCAAAATGGCCGAATAGAATGTCTTCAAACTTTAACAAAATGCATATTACTTCAAGTTGAATCCAAAAAGCTTTCAATCACTGAATTTGGTGAAGAATTGACCGAGATATGCCCTTGACAAGTTGACAGACTTTTGAGTAGACTAACAGAGAACTCAGAGATGGACAATGTGAAAGTATGTATTAATGAACATTTGTATACAACTCCATTGGCATGAATATCATTGCCAAATGGTGTAGAGAGGTGTGGGCTAGAGTGTAGACCTCACACACACTCAAAAATCAGTAATGATAGGCTCGGGAGTGCTCTCTCTTTTTCATGAATTTTCATGTCCATTTTTTATAAGAGATGCAAAAATTTGAATTCAAATTCAAACTTTTGGCTCCCTATGATCAAGCTCCTAAATGCTTGGAGATATTCTTTCAATCAAACAACTAATTTTTCCACGAATCCTTTTGGTAGGTGATTACAAGAGATTCCAAGTCAATTTGACTTTTACAATGAGATAAAGTGGTAATTAACCACTAGCATATGTTCCTATGCTTCTTCATGTATGTATAAACTTCAATGCATCCTTTGAGCCAAATGTGTAGGCTTGTAATCTACACCAACAGCTCCCCCTCAAGCCAAACATTTTGGCTTAAGTCTTCATCTTCAATCTTCAAGTATATCCTACAATCCAATCATGGATTTGAACCTGCAAAGTTTGGTTCCATCCAAAGCTTTAGTCAACAAATCTGCACATTGCATGTTGGTTGATACATAGGTTAGTTGAATGTCCTTGCTTATCAATTTCTCTCTCACATAATGGTAATGGACCTCTATATGTTTGGTCCTAGCATGATAAATAGGATTAGCTGCAAGGTGAAGAGAACTTGTATTATCTCCAAAGATAATTGGTGACCTAGTGTATAATCCCAATTCTGTATACAAAAGCTTAATCCATATTGCTTCTTGTGTGGCATTAGCTAGGCCTCTATACTCTACCTCTGTAGAAGACAAAGCAACAGTAGGTTGCTTAATTCAAGACCATGAAATTGGTTTGTCACCTGCAAAAGAAATATATCCAGAAGTGCTCCTCCTATCATCCTTGCATCCTGCCCAATCTGCATCTGAATTAATTTTGATATCAATATCTGAAGTGTAAGGGAAATACAAACCATGGTTCTGTGTACCCTTGAGATACTTCAAGATTCTCTTGGAAGCCTCTAAGTGAGGTATCCTTGGTTTGTGCATAAATTGACTTAGCATACTAACTCCATATGCAATATCTATCCTCGTTAAGGTAGCATAGTTCAAACTACCCACCATACTTTGATAACCTGTAATGTCCTTGACTTCATCACCTTCATGGGCACTTATCTTTAGGTTTACCTCCATTGGAGTGCTTGCTACTTTGGCATCTTGCAAGTGAAACTTCTTCAACATGTCCTGTATATACTTTTTCTGAGTAATATATATCCCTGAATTAGTGTAGACTAATTCAAGTCCCAAAAAATATTTCAATAGACCAAGATCATTGATCTTGAACTCCTTCATCATTTGACTTTTGATATATCTGATTCCATTGACATCATTACCTGTAATGATGATGTCATCAACATAAACACAAAGGTATATTACCTCTGAATTACTTCTCTTAATGAACAGAGAAGTATCTACCTTGCTCATGACAAATCCTTGGTCTTGGAGGTATGTAGTTAACCTGTAATTCCATGCCCTAGGTGCCTGCTTCAATCCATATAAAGCCTTTTTCAATTTTCAAACATATGTTACCTTCTTAGGGTCCTCATAGCCAGGAGGTTGTGACATATATACCTCCTCTGAAATCAATCCATTCAAGAAAGCATTCTTGACATCCAATTGGTACATATTCCAATTTTTTGATGCAGCCACACTTACCAACACTCTGATGCTTGGCATCTTGGCCACAGGTGAGAATGTCTCCTCATAGTCAATGCCTTGGGTTTGTGCAAAACCCTTGGCTACCAATCTGGCTTTGTACCTATTGATTGTGCCATCATAATTTCTTTTAAGTTTGTAGATCCATCTGGATCCTATTACCTTCATTGAGTCCTTCTTAGGTACTAGCTCCCATGTGTCACTCTCTTTGAGTGCTTCAATCTCCTCATCCATAGCTTCTTTCCATTCTGATTTGGTTATTGCTTCTTCATATGATCCTGGTTCTTCATTTGACAAATCTTTGGCAAGATAAACAGAATTTTTAGTAACAAGAGATGTATCATACCCATATCTGATAGGTTTTTTGCTTTCTCTTTGTGATCTTCTAAATGGTTGAGTTGAAGATTCAGGTATGTCTTCAAGTTTCTTCATCTTCATTTTGCCTTTGGACTTCCATGCTTTGAATTCTTCAAGGTTGATAGTATCTTCATCATCTGAACTTGAGGCTTCATTCTGAGTAGGTTCCTCCTTTGTAAGACTTGGAAATTCCTCTTCCAAATCATAGGGTAACTTAACCTTCCTGCATTCATTCTCATACCAAGAATCATTTTCATCAAAGAAAACATCTCTACTTACCATGAATCCCTTATTGATAGGATTATAAAATCTGTAACCTTTCTGATTTAAATCAATACCCAATAAAGATGCATTTTTCAGCCTTTGGGTCTAGCTTACCTCTTATCTGAGAAGGAATGTGTACATATGCTACACATCCAAATATTCTGCAATTGTCAAGTGAGGGTCTCTTACCATGCCATGCTTCATAGGGTGTCATGCCATCAAGAGATTTAGATGGTAACCTGTTTATGAGATAAGTGGCAGTAGAAACACTTTCTACCCATAGATAGTTAGGTAATTTTTGTTTTCAAATTCATTGGAGAAGTACTCACCTCCTCTATCTGACCTTAACCTTTTCAAATTCCTTCCTGTCTGATTTTCAACTAATGCAAGATATTTTTTAAAGCAATTAAATACCTCATCCTTGGGCTTCATAAAGTACAATACAGTCCATCTGCTATAATCATCAATGAAAGATACATAGTACCTTGAACCTGAGACTGAGGGGTCTTTGCTTGGTCCCCATACATCTGTGTGGACAAGCTCTAGGTAGTCTTCATGCATGTATCCTTTCCTTGAGAAGGGTAACCTGTGAGACTTCCCAAATTGACAAGCACCACACTTATAAATCATATGTTGCTTGGATACATTAGGTATCCCAAGCACACATTGGTCCTTGCACATTTGTTTCAAGGTTCTTTCTCCTATGTGCCCTAACCTTTTGTGCCAAATCTCAAGCTCTGAAAGTGTCCGATCTTTATAACTGTATAGTGCAATGTTCTTTGTATCTTCTAACTCAAAAGTGAAAAGTCTACCTGATTTTTCTCCTTTAGCAATCCTCTTGAACCCATGTCTTGGATCCTCCACATATGCTCCATATTGGTTGAATCTGACGTGCAAACCTTTCTCCACAATCTGACCAACACTCATCAAATTTTTGGTAATGGTTGGTACATAGAGTACCCTGCTCAACAAATTCTGATTTCCATCACAAGTCTTAACATTTCCAACTTTAACTACAGAATGCTTTGTGTCATCACCTGTTTGGACGTGATGCTTATCTTTTGGTTCCTCAAGATCAGAGAGTAATGCTACATTGCCAGCCACATGATTTGAACATCCTGAGTCAATGTAGAATAGGTGGTCATCATTTGTACCTGATTTTGAAGTCATGTTCATGATTAGAAGGGAGTCATCCTGCTCCTCTGTGTAGTTGTTGTAATCCTTCCTGGATTTGAATCCTCCTTGGTAGTTGCCATTGTAATTATTGTTGTAGTTGTTGTTGTAGTTATTGTTGTAGCTTGGTGATGGTTGAATCTACCTCTTGACTGTGAGTAGCCACCTCTTTGATATCCTCTTCCTCTCTGATTCTTGTAATTCCTGAAACACTCATCTGTAGTATGATTTGATAGACCACAAATGTTGCATGGTAAGGAGTTATAAGATCTCCCCCTACCTTGCTTACCTCCTCTGCCCCTTCCTCTTGATGATCTACCTCTCCCTGCATAGGTAGCTTGAGAGGTTGAACCTTCATCTTCCACTTTCTTGCTTTTGCCTTTATCTTTAGACTTCTTATCAGTGTATAGGGCAGAAGAGTTATTACCTTTGGATGTATCTCCATTCTTGTTGAGCTTTGCTTCATGAGTAAACAATTGTCCCATGAGAGTTGTAAGATCTGGACAGTGCATGTCCATGTAAAGATCCATAGCTGTGGTCAAGCTTTCCCATTTGTCATCAGCCTTGATCCCATTTATCACTTGCCTTACAATCTGTTCTTCTTCAATCTCTTCTCCTATGCTTGCTAACTGATCTGCTACATCTTTAATCCTGGTCACAAATTCTGAAACAACTTGCTTAGGTTGCTTCCTTAATGTTGTGAATTCAATCCACAACTGATTTTTCCTAGCCCTTGTGTTGGAGAAAAAAATATGATGACAAGGTTTCCCAAGTCTCTTGGGATGTCTTACAATTTCTAATATGTGGCAAACTAAAATCAGATATAGAGTTGAGTAAATAAGACCTTGCCAATGCATCCTTAGCACACCATGTGTTGAGCCTTTCATGTTCTTCCTTGGTTGGTAATCCTCTTGTTTTGAATGAGGGCAATTCCTCATCTCCTGAGATGTATCCATAGAGACTCCTTCCTTGTAGGTAGGTCTTCATCCTTAGAGACCATGCTTGATAGTTGTTCCTTTCCAATTTATCAATGAATGAAGGAAAACCATCTCCCATTTTACCTTAGTTTGCTTTGATACCACTGTTGGGAAAGATGGATGGATGCTCCAAGAGACTGAGTAGGTACTGCTAAACCTGCTTTGTACCAGCCCTCTTTGGCTTCAGAGTTGATAACTAGACCTCCTTAGCTTTCCAATGACACCATAAAATGTCCTATGTACTTTGGAAATGATGTGTGTAATGATTGAATCAAAACAGATAACTTTGGAAGTCACAAACTCAAGAAAACCTTCTATTTATGTCTTGACACCTGCTGGGTATTTTGCTCAGTTGACCAACACAGTAGGAATTGGAAAAATTTCTTTTAGGGGTATCTAATTAGCTTAGTAAGCTACCTATTCCAAGTGGAATGATTTAAAATAATAAACTATGCTAAGAAAAATCAATTTAGCATGTTAAGCTATACCCCCGACTTTTTAGGACTGTAGGAGAAAATGACCAGACATCACCTCGACGCAGATTTCTCCAAAATGGCTGAATAGAATGTCTTCAAACTTTGAAAGCACGTAGATTACTTTAAGCTGAATCCAAGAAGCTTTGAATCACTGAATTTGGTGAAGAATTGACCGAGATATGCCCTTCACAAGTTGACAGACTTTTGAGTAGACTAACAGAGAACTCAGAGATGGACAATGTGAAAGTATGTATTAATGAACATTTGTATACAAATCCATTGGCATGAATATCATTGCCAAATGGTGTAGAGAGGTGTGGGCTAGAGTGTAGACCTCACACACACACACACACACACACTCAAAAATCAGTAATGCTAGGCTCGGGAGTGCTCTCTTTCAATCAAACAACTAATTTTTCCACGAATCCTTTTGGTAGGTGATTACAAGAGATTCCAAGTCAATTTGACTTTTACAATGAGGTAAAGTGGTAATTAACCACTAGCATATGTTCCTATGCTTCTTCATGTATGTATAAACTTCAATGCATCCTTTGAGCCAAATGTGTAGGCTTGTAATCTACACCAACAACAACCAACTAGCCATTTCCCTAGAAGATCAACATAAGACGGCTTTTGCCACCAAATGGGGAATCTTTGCATTTTGTATGATGCCATTTGGGCTCACAAATGCTCTTGCAACATTCCAAAGGCTCATGTGTCATGTCTTCAAAGAGTTCTTGCAAAAGAGCTTAGAGGTATATGTGGACGATTTATGTGCCCATTCCCGAGAAAGAAGATACCACATCTTTGAGCTCAGACAGATCTTCAACAAGTGCAGATAATATCGAGTGTGTCTAAACCCAGAGAAGTGTGTGTTCATGGTACGACAAGTAAATTCTTAGGTCACATTGCCTCTAAGAATGGTATATCTATAGATGAGGATAAATTAAGAGCCATAGCAGAGTTGCTGAGGCTAGGGAATGTTAAAGAGGTACAAGCCTTTATGGGCCATCGTGGATATTAGCGCAAATTTATTAACATGTATGAAATCATAGCTAAACCTCTTTATGCCTTGCTAACAAATTTTGAGTGGAATGTTGAATGTGAAAATTCCTTCAATGAATTGAAGAGAAATTTGTACACAACACCGATACTGACCATTCCTGATTGGAATAAGCTATTCCATGTCCATGTAGATACATCCAATCATGCAATAGGATGTGTGCTAGGACAACTCACACGTGAATGAAATCTAGATTTGGCTATAGCATATGCTAGTAGACAATTGAATGTAGCCGAACGAAACTATACCACAACTGTGCGAGAAGGCTTAGGCATGGTATATGCCATGAAGAATTTTAGGCACTATCTATTGGCCAACAAGTTCAAGTTTTTCATTGATCATCAAACCTTATTATATTTGGTCAATAAACCTTGCAATAGAGGATGCTTAGTAAGATGGTTCCTCTTACTAATGGAATATGATTTTGAAGTTGTTGTTAGGAAAGGTCGGACCCACCTCAGGGCAGATCACCTTTCTTGCATCACTTCAGCAGAGCCAAGCACAAGGAGTGTCCAATGAGCTACCTGACGCTTAACTGTTCAATTTAGAAGTTGTTCATAAATGGGCAAACAAGTTGGTATCTGTCCTAACCTTTGGACCTGCAAATAAGAATGTGAAAACGAATCGAGAGGAAATTGTACAATCACAAGACTATTAAATATTGGCAGGCAGTATGTACAAACAAGATATAGAGGGTGTATTAGCTTGTTGTGTCGAGGACAATGAACATAATAGTTGGTTGCAACAGGCACATGAAGGATTCCTAGGAAATCACTACTCTAAACAATGAACATTGTAGAATCTGAAACATTTAGGAGTGTATTGACCTAGCATGGACAAAGAAATACATGAATGGATTAAGAATTGTCCAATATGTCAAGAGAGACTCCCAATGGAGCATGCCACTCTTTATCATTTGTCCTTAATTCCAGATTGGAGTGCTCCATTGGTAGAATTTATGAAATCAGGGACCCTACCCAATGAGGCTAGTCTAGCAAGAAAACGGAGCATGGAGTCGGAGGCTCAGGACTATGCCTTAGTAGGAGACAACCTATACCGAATAGGTGGAGATGGTTATCTAAGATTGTGTGTTCATGAATCAGAATATTTGAAAGTCTTAGAAACTGCACACAGTGGTGTTGCAGGTGGACATTTTGGTCCTGACCGAGTAATCAAGACCATTCTATTCTCGGGACTTTGGTGGCCCACTCTTCATATGGATGCACAAACCTATGTGAAGAAAGGTGACACATGCCAACATGCACAATATCCGGTTAGAAAAGATGAGATGCCTTTCAGGCCAATGATGGGAGGACATGCATTTTCAAAGTGGGGTATAGACTTTGTAGGTCCTACAACCCTCTAGCTAGAAAATCCCATGCAAAGTACATTATTCTAGCCAGAGATTACCTTACCAAGTGGGTAGAAGTGAAAGCCACAACAAATAATGATGCTCAAACTACGGCTAAGTTCTTATTCGAGAATGTGTTCACTAGATATGGATTATTGATAGAGTTAGTAAGTCATAGAGGTACACACTTCTGAAGTCATTGAGAACTTCTTCACGAATTCATGGTTGAACATAAGAAGTCTGCCCCCTATCATCCACAACCTAACAGACAAGCTAAGAGCAAAAATAAGATCCTATGTAATGTACTGACAAAACTGGTAAACAACAAACGCTCTGATTGGGATAAACAACTTCATCATGTTATTTGTGCTTACCGAGTTGCCTACAAAATGGTACTCAATGCTACCCCATTTCAGATGGTCTTTGGATAGAACGCTGTGCTACCATTAGATTTCCTAATCCCAACTTTAAAGGTAGCACAAGAGCATGAGTGAAATGGACACGAATTGTCCTCCAAGATCTTTGATCTAGAATGTTTAGGTGAGACGAGGCTACGAGCAGCTGTGGGCATCTATGCTGCAAAGAAAAGACAAAAGGATTATTTTGATGTGCACATCAAGGATAAAGGATTGAAAGAGGGAGACCTAGTGTTGGTTTATACCCTCAAACAACATGCTCATAAATTGGAGAAAAGAGGATATGGACCCATGATCATTAATAGAATTTCCACTAGTGGTGCAGTTCAATTGGCCACTCGAGAGGGTGAAATCTTGCCAAACTATATTAGTGGTTATCGAGTCAAGTTATATCAAGAACCTCGTACAGAGGATATGCTAAGGAGACGCAACACTGCTAAGAAACAAAAAGAAGAAGAGTTAAGGGTTAGAGAAGAAGTAGAGGTAGAGGCAAAAGAGTGCATTAGGCAATTTAAGTTAAGGCGATTAGGCCTAGAGGTTGATCCTGAAGCCCCAAGCTATCACATGGCCATGTGACAGACATCAGGAGTGAATGCTTCTCAAATTCTCTATTGATGTCCCTTTGTGACCATAGAAGTAGGACAACGAAAGAATGTAAGGAGTGTGAGAGCATTGATTGGCTCAGGTGAAGAAAATAGTGCAGTTAGACTCTCATACTGCCACAAATTGCAATTGAACATCCATCCCATAGAATCCTATCTCATAGGGCTAGGAGGTGTGGAAACCCCTTGTTTGGGCAAGGTGGAGCTCCCCATCTACCTTCAAGATGTCCCAAGGACCGTCAAAATGCTCATGTGTGAAGATGAGGACCTTACGAAACCACTTGTCTTGGGTCACGATTGGATCTATGACCATGCAGTCAACTTAAACCTAAGAAGCCAATTTCTTCAAGTTTGGGTTCATGAACACTGCATTACATTAGAGTTAGAAAGTTGCATGCTCACAGAGCATGGGGTTCTTATGAGAGTAATATTAGAGAAGCAGGTGTTGTATGTGTCCAAAGCTCTATGATGCAGAAGGAGGTTGCCTCCAACAAAAGAGTCGGAGACCGATGGAGACTTCCTTCGTGTACGAAGTCTCAAACATGTGTAGCAGTTCAACCACACAGGCAAGAGAAACAGTACAAGACAACTACTGAGTCAACTTAACACACAAATTTCAAGAAAAAAAGTAGTTTTGAGCATGAAGCAGATCTAGATACGAAAGGATGAGAAGCCAATCAAACCATTGTAGCCAAAGTTGTTACTACAAAAGCAATAGAGGATGCCAAGGCAACACGTAGCAGAACAACGAAGATCTCCATCTCAAAGAGTAGTCCAAATTTGGGTACCAAAGCAGTCAATGAAGGTTGACCACAATCACGTTCATATTTGGGAGCCTAAGAAATTAGTGGCAGATCAACAAGGGATATTACACATGTGGGTACCCAAGGAACTCTTACATGCACAAAACCCTTGGCTCTCATTACCAAGGAAAGTGTCAACAAAGAAAACCAAGAGAAGAATGAGTCCAAACCAAGCACAAAGATAAAAAAAGATCAAATCACCTCTTTGAGAATGGTAAGAAGACAATCATCCATGATATGGGTTTGGAATCTAAAAGCACTAGCAACCCCTACAAAACCAAAGCGCCAACCACAAGGGACACAAAAGCCAAGAAACCAACCAAGGATGAATAGGCAAAAGGTGATCACTACACATGTGCAGACCGTTCTCAAATGGATCCACATACAAAGGGAGGATCATTTGTCATTCAACAATCAATTGCTTACATCATTTCAAGATCCAATGGATACCTCCAACAAAGATGGCATCAACATCCGCAAGTAACATCGAAAGCCTCGACGAACGACAACCATGTGCTCCTTGCACAACCCTGTCTTTTGCACCATTCAAGTCATGCATTTCCAGAGTATGCATTAATATAGGGCCACATTACATGGCCATGCATAGACACATTTGAGAGTCCTAGGCACAAGAGCACATAGACACATGTAAATTATTTTTGATACTAACATCTTTCTTCTTGGGTTTGGCTCATAGAACATGAAGGAGTGATGCTTAATTGAAGGAGGAACCGTTGATGATTGGGCATTTATCAGTTTGGATAGAAGTGTGTCTCGGCTAGCATATGATATTATTGCTTCCTTATCTGGTAGATGTCAAGATCTTGGCATGAACATGGCATCCAAAAATATTGTTCCCCCTTACCATGGTAGGAGGGAAGAGCTTGAAGGTCCGCAACTTGAGCGATGCTTAACTAATGTATGTACGAGAACATCCAATGAGATATCTACAGGGGGGAGTTTTGGTACCCTGCAAATCCTTGTATGTATACTAGGTGAGAAGACTCCTGCTTATGGTAAGCTAAAGAGAATATGTGAAACTCAGCTTGGTGTAGTTACCCAATGCTGTTTGTGAAGGAATATAATGAAATTCAATTCTCAGTATTTGGAAAATGTTGCTTTCAAGAAAGGGGACATGACCCGACACTCATAGAATTTCATCAATGGACCATGAACAAGGATATTCATCGATAATGAAAGACTAGCCGATGGTCCATCACATTGACGAGTGTACAACACAAAGAGATAAACATCCATCGACCATTCGCCATCGTAAAAATCCTTCCTTTGGCAACACCATCACCATGATAGGTTAGGAAACCTCTTCCTCAGCATAGCCTTGAGCACCTAGCTCAAGACCAACATTTTTTGCACCATACATTTTGAAATGCATTCCCCAAGTAAGCATGCATAGGGCTACATTACAAGGCCATGCACAAGCCACATATTTTCTTCAAACCATGCACTAACACAGTTACCCATCATTCACTTTGGGTTATGAGTACTTGGCATGACTACTATGAACATCATCTTTGGAAGATGTAGAGGACATTGTAGCTCAGTGATGAGTAGCACCTCCTTTAATGTCAATCCGGGAAGACGTGAGGATGGTATGAAGACCACGAGCAAGTGGAAGCACAAGTGCGTGAGTGAGAAGCACGCAAGCATGCACACACATACACGCACACGCGCACACACGGCAAGAACAAAGAGAGTAAGACAATGGAATCACTTCTATTGCAACCAAGTTCTCATACAAGCTCAAACTACAAGAAGCTAACCTCAAAAATGAGCTCTCTAGCTCTATTTATAGTTTTTGACTAGCTTTGGCCCTGTCCAGACCTAGTGTCCGGCCTAGTTAAAAATTAGGTTCCAGGGCTTATTTGAGGGCTCAAACGAGATCTAAAAAATACGAAAATTGGTAGGCAACTACTTCTAAGGCTCCTCAAGCTCGAGGACTCCTCGGCTTGTACAAAATGGAGCTACAAAAAGGTGAAAATGGTATTTACAGGGGTTTTTAGTGATGAGAATCACTTTTAAATGGTGTAAGGGTTTTGAAAAAAATAAAGGGTTGCCTTAGTGCTAGATCTGCTTGTATGCTCGTACTTGCCTCTTCTCGTATACTGCCAACACTCTCCCCCCCTAGCGTCTGTCGCCTCTGACAGACCTCTGCTCCACTGTTTGATCAATGTACTTCTGCAGGAGGTCGGTTGCCACTTCTTGTTCCTTGATGCGTAGTCCCCGGACCAAGTCTCTCTGGAGGGCATCCCAATTGACTGCTCCCGGCATATCAGGGTGTGGGGTTGTGTAGAGCTCTGAGTGCATGGTTTGTTCACACGCGAATAGATGTAGCAGGTGGGTTGGGCGTGGTGCGAACACTTCTGAGTGTGACTCCCAAAACCCCGTGGTGAACATATCATCAAAGGTTTGCTTGTAGCAGGCAGGGAGATATCTTATTCGTGCATGCCATGCGTAAGCTACTCGAATGCTCGGGGTCGTGCTCATGTCATATAGCAAATCATAATTAGCATTGATGAAGCCCGGAATTGAAGGCTGGATGTTACATACATTTCGAAAGGTCTTTAGGACCACTTGCATCATGTCCAAAATTTTGAGCATCATTTGAGTGGCGACATCCGGCATGGGGTGGAGGCGTGGCATCCAATGCCTGATGGTGGCTATCATGTATGATACTGTAGGTGTGCCGGTTGGGGGTGCGATTGCGGGGTAATTGAGCCATTCTTTACAATTTGCGTTGTTCTAAACCTTGATGGCGAATGCTTTCCATGATCTTCTTCTTTGTACTGGGCCAAAGCATGGGTTATATTTCAGATGCATGGGAGCATGGTCCCATGTTCGTAACATTTCCGGATAGGTCTCCAGTAACTTTTGCCTCCATATGGGCTGGAATATGGCCCCTTTTTTGGCTGCCTCTGGGATGTCCTCGGGTTCAAATTGTGTTGCGAAAGAGGGGTACTTGTTGGTTATGCGTTTGATCTCAGCATTGTAGTCTGCCAACAATACAAAATAAGGTTTGTATTGTAACTGTGAGCTAGTTATCAGCCGCCTAGGAGCCAAGTTCGAGAAATATTCAGATTTGAGTATGGTCTCCTCTATGGCTTTCATGGCTAGTATCTGAGTTGCAACACGCTCTTCGTGAGTGTGACCCATCTCATCTACCTGCTTCATCCATGCTGACGGGGGTTCCTCATATGTATCCTAGCCTTCCTCCGTAATTCTGCCTCCTGGAAGGGGTTGAGGCTCATAATTATCTTCAAATGTCTCCTCCACTGGAATGACTACTGTTTCTTCTTCTATGGTTTGATCAGGTGGAGAGGGAGGTCGTTCATACTGTAACAACTTAAGTTTTAGTTCTGCAACCTGTTGTCGTAGCTCAAGTACTTCATTGGTTACTGATAATTCCGGCTCCGGTGAGGTTGCAGCGTTGGCCATCTCTTTAGGTTCTCGTTGGTGTTGTGTAGGCACTTGGACTTTCTGTAGATCTTTGACTTGGTCAGCAAGCTGATCATGTGCTTCCAAGAGATTGGCATAAGCTTCCAATATTTGTTGTATGTTTTCTGAGGGGATGGCTTGGAATTTAGCAGGGTCGATGGGTGCCCCTGGAGTATTTTCCATAGCTGCTTCGAGGTTGTCTTGATTTTGTTGTTGTAGTCTTTTGTTTTCTTCTTGAGCAGCCGCTAAATGGCGTCGGAGTAGAGCCATGTTTCGTTGTAGTCTAGCGTTACGGGCTAGCTGATCTCTAAGTTGTTCTTCAGTTGCCCTACTCTTCTCTGTATGTGTGGACTCGAGCTCCACCTGATGTTGTTGGAGGGTAGTCACCTCCTGCTGTAATTCCGTATTAGTTAACTCCAGGGCAGTGACACGTGCCTGGAGGTGGGCTGACAAAGTACAGAGTTCTTTATTGTTTTCTTCTAGTAACCTGTATTCCTGTTTAAGTTGGGCAGCAGCTTCGAGCATGGTGTTGAGTGCATGACTAAATGAAGGGGGTGCAGGGGTAAAGGTGGAAGATGCAAGGGGTCGGGAGATGGGAAAGGGAAAAGTGGATGTTGTGCCTACAGTGTTTGGAAGTGGTGACGTGAGTGAAATGACATGTGGTGATGTTGGAATAACAGTGGTGGTGGGTGATCCTCTCGATGGTGAGATGTCCATGGGATCGGACGTGAGAGTGTGTGATTCGTGAACTGTGAATACAGGGATGGTGGGTGGTGTGATAGTGGTGGCAGTGAATGTGGGGGAGTGGGGTTGGGAAAGGGACTTTTTATTATAATTATCCACCTGTTGGAGTATATTTACAAGGTTTGTCCAGAATGACGGTTGTGTGACTTGGGTTGAGGATGAGGCGGTTACTAGGGAAGTAATGCAAGGGGTTTCAACACCTCCTAATCCTATCAGATATGCTTCTAGGGGTTTTACCTCCAATTGCAGCTGCTGGCAATAACAAAGCCGAACTGCACTTGTGGCTGCTCCTGAATCAATTAATGCTCTCACGCTTGTGCTGCTGTCTCTTTGTCCTATTTCTAGGGTCACAAAAGGTCGTCGGTCCACTATCTTATGGGTACGTTCACCTGCAGTCTCACACATGGCCATGTGATAGCCTGGAGACTCTTGAGTGTCAGTCATAGGCTGATCCCTCCCTTGTCTCCTCAACTTCATTCGTCTGATACGCTCTAAGGCCTCTGCCTGTGCTTCTTCTCGAATTCGTTTTTCCTCCTCTTTACGTTGCTTAGCAGTATTGAGTCGACTTAGCATTTCCTCCGTGAGGGGTTCCTGATACAGCTTGACTCTGCATCCGCTAATATAGTTTGGGAGCACATCCCCCTCTAAAGTGGCTAGTTGTACTGCTCCACTCGTGGAGATCCTATTGATGATCATAGGGCCGTAGCCTCTCTTTTCTAACTTTCTTGCATGTTGTTTCAATGTGTAGACTAAAACTAGATCTCCTGCTTTCAAGCCCTTATCCTTCACATGGGCATCAAAGTATGCCTTTTGCCGTTTCTTTGCAGCATAGATGCCTGCTGCTGCTCGTAACCTCGTCTCACCTAAACGTTCTAGATCAAAGATCCTAGAGGACAACTCATGTCCATTCCACTCATGCTCTTGTGCTACCCTTAAAGCTGGAATTAGGAAATCTAATGGTAGCATCGCATTCTGTCCGAAGACCATCTGAAATGGGGTGGCATTGAGTACCGTTTTGTAGGCAACTCGGTATGCCCAAACAGCATGATGAAGTTGTTTGTCCCAATCAGAGCGTTTATTATTTACAAGTTTCGTCAATACGTTACATAGGATCTTATTCGTGCTCTCGGCTTGTCCGTTAGCTTGTGGGTGATAGGGGGTAGACTTCTTATGTATCACCATGAATTCTTGAAGGAGATTTTCAATGACCTCATTCAAGAAGTGCGTACCTCTATCACTAACCAACTCTATTGGTAACCCATATCTAGTGAACACATTTTCGAATAAGAACTTAGCCGTCGTTTGAGCATCATTCTTTGTCGTGGCTTTTACTTCCACCCACTTTGTAAGGTAATCTGTGGCTACAATAATGTATTCTGCATGGGAGTTTCTAGCTGGGGGGTTGATGGGACCTACAAAGTCTATACCCCACTTTGAAAATGCACGTCCTCCCATCATTGGCCTTAAAGGCATTTCATCTTTTCTTATCGAATATTGGGCACGTTGGCATGTGTCACATTTCTTCACATAAGTATGTGCATCCATATGAAGAGTGGGCCACCAAAGTCCTGAGAATAGAATGGTCTTAATTACTCTGTCAGGCCCAAAGTGTCCACCTGCAGCACCGCTGTGTGCAGTTTCTAAAACTTTCAAATAGTCTGATTCATGGATGCACAGTCTTAGGTAACCATCCTTGCCTCTTCGATATAGGTTGTCTCCTACTAAGGCATAATCTTGAGCCTCTTGCTCCATGCTCCGTTTTCTTGCAAGACTAGCCTGATTGGGTAATGTTCCCGATCTCATGAACTCGACCAACGGAGCACTCCAATTTGGGATTAATGACACATGATAAAGAGTGGCATGCTCCACTGGGGGTCTCTTCTGGCACACTGGACAATTCTGGATCCACTTCTGTATTTCTTTGTCCATGCTAGGCCAATACACTCCTAAACGTTTTAGATTCTGCAATGTTCGTTGTTTAGGGTAGTGATTTCCTAGCAGTCCCTCATGGGCTTGTTGCAACCAACTAGTATGTTCATCATCCTCGACACAACAAGCTAATACGCCCTCGGTATCTTGCTTGTACATACTTCCGGCCAATATTTGATACTTTTGTGATTTTACAATTTCTTCTTGGCTTGTCTTCACATTTTTATTTGCAGGCCCGAAGGTTAGGACTGGTACCAACTTATTTGCCCATTTAGGAACAACTTCTAAATTGAACAAATAAGCATCGGGCAATTCATCAGACACTCCTTGCGGTGGCTCTCCTGAAGTGATGCGAGAAAGATGGTCTGCCCTAAGATGGGTTCTACCTTTCCTGACAACAACTTCAAAGTCATATTCCATTAGTAAGAGGAACCATCTTATTAAGCGGCCTGTATTGCAAGGTTTATTGACCAAATATAGTAAAGCTTGATGATCAGTGAAAAACTTGAACTTATTGGCCAATAGATAGTGTCTAAACTTCTTCACAGCATATACCATACCTAGGCCTTCCCTCTCCATTGTGGTATAATTTCGCTCAGCTGCATTTAATTGCCTACTAGCATATGCTATCGGCAAATCTAGATTTCCTTCACCTGTGGGTTGTGCTAGCACACATCCTATTGCATGATTGGAGGCGTCTACATGGACATGGAAGGGTTTGCTCCAATCCGGTGTAGTCAATATTGGTGCTGTGCACAAACGTCTTTTCAGCTCGTTGAAGGAATTCTCGCATTCTTCGTTCCACTCAATATTTGTTAACAACCCATAAAGAGGTTTAGCTATGATGGCATACATGTGGATAAACCTACGGTAATATCCACAATGGCCCATAAAGGCTTGTACCTCTTTAACATTTCTTGGTCTTGGTAACTCTGCTATCGCTCTTACCTTGTCTTCATCTGTTGAAATTCCATTCTTAGAAACAATGTGACCTAAGATCTTACCTTGTCGTACCATGAACACACACTTCTCTGGGTTCAGACACACTCGATAATCTCTACACTTGTTGAAGATTTGTCTGAGCTCAGGGATGTGGTAACTTCTTTCTTGGGAATGAGCGCATAAATCATCCACATATACTTCTAAGCTCTTTCGCAAGAACTCTTTGAAGACATGACACATGAGCCTTTGGAATGTTGCAGGTGCATTGGTGAGCCCAAATGGCATCACACAAAATGCAAAGATTCCCCATTCTGTGGCAAATGCCGTTTTGTGTTGATCTTCGGGGGCAATGGCTACTTGGTTGTAACCTGAAAATCCATCAAGGAAGCTATAAACTTCCTTGCCTGCAACACGCTCCAATAGATGTTCGGTGATTGGAAGTGGATAACTATCTCTGATTGTAGCGGCATTAACTTTTTAAGGTTAATGCACACTCGCAATTTCCCATTCTTCTTGGGCACCACTACAATGGGGGACACCCATTCAGTGTGCTCAATCTCATAGATGAATCCAGCTTCAATCAGCCTGTCAATTTCCTCCTTTATTTTGGCTGCATAATTGTCATTATATGTGTAGGGCTTTTGTTTGGTGGGCTTGGCATCAACGGTCATCGGAATCGTATGAGAGCAAATCTCTGGATCTACTCCTTTCAAGTCTCTATAGTGCCATGCGAACACATCCCTATATTCCCTTAATAGGGCTACAAGCTCTGCTTCTTCTTTTGCACTTAGGTCATCTCCAATGTACGTACATCGTTCTTCGTTCCCTTCAATGGTCACTACAATTTTTTTGGTCTTTTCTTTATTGTCATATGCTTCTCCTACAATGGCCTCTCTCTTAGGCATCCGTACCAAAATTTTTCGGTCTTCCACTTCATATTTCTTGAAATTTTCTGGTACTTCAAACAATGATTCTTCCTCCTCTTTTACTGCTTTTCTTTTCTTTTTCTTTTGGCCTCCTTCACTTCCTTTCTTTGAATTTATCGTTTTAATACTCGCGAGGGGTTCTTCTTCTTTTTGGGTTAACACTCCTATGTCTTCTAAGTAGTGTTCCTCTGAGTCAAAGTAAGTATCCATCACAATGGATTCGAGATCCTCGTCATTCTCTTCTTCTTCTATGAACTCACTAGGATCACACTCTTCCAACAGGGGCTGACACATGAACACTGAAATATCATACCCCTCCTCATCACAGTGAGGTGTCCATTGTTCTTCATTGACTGCAACGTCCATGGTAGCTAAGATTTCTGCCCAACCATGAGGCTCAAATTCCTCATCTGGAAATATCATCGGTGTATAGGCTGGGTCTTTTATTGGTCTATCTCCTGGGGGAGTTCCTTCTTCTCTCGCTTTTAGGCGCTTTTCCTCTTCCTCCGCGACCTTGCACATCCATAAGTGAGTATCTTCATGCAGCCAAGAAGGATCAGGTGAACTTCCAGAATGCACGGAGATAGAATCTTCTTTCTCTTTGTGGATAGGATTCCACTGTAGGGGTGGTACATCTCTGAAGGTGTAATCCTTCAAATTGACCTTGGTGGTGACCCCTAAGTGCTGTAAGTACAAGGAGTTGGTTCCCCAATCCTGTACTATTTGCAATTGTCGTAGGAAGGGTCTTCCTAGGATCATCTCGTAGACATTATTTTTCTCAAAGTCACATATAGCAAATGTATGTTCAAACTCTACACCACAAGTGGTTAGAGTTATCCCTTCAAGCAATCTGAGAGGTCTTTCAAAATGACCATCTGCCATTTGAAGTTTCATTCTCGTTGGTCTTAAGGTGGGTTTGCCCCATCGCTTCCACAAGGAGGTGGTCGCAATAGCAACACCAGCACCCGAGTCCACAATTGCTTTGGTTGTGTAACCTTGATAGGTGATCGGAAGATAAGTGTTACCTTCTTCACCTTCGCTCATGTCTCCTATCTTGTCGAGAGGTATCTCTGGAACTTTTTGCTTAGAGCCTACTTTCGGTATATTGGATTCAAGTTCTGGAACCTGATCCTTCACATGACTCCAGAGCTCCGGTTTTGCCTTGAGGAGCTCCTCTACAGTGAGATGACATTGAACCTTAGTGTTCTTCACAACATCAGTGTTTCTTGGAATCACTGAGTCTTCATTTCTTACCAATATTGTGGGAGCTCTGATCTGGAGAGATTCAGATTCCCATGGGCCTGTGAAATGAGGCAACTCTTGTAAAGAATTAGATTCAAAATCTAATCTCTCATCCTCTTGTTGCTCTGTTTGATCTCCATAGATAGACGGAATGTCTTGGGGAAATTGATCATGAAGATCATCAATCTCAGGAATAGGAGGGGAATCACCCTTCTCCTTGGCCCATTTCTCTTCTTGTATTTCCCGCAAGAACTCTTGAGAGTACCGTTGAATTGAAGGAGGTATTCCAGCCTCTGTGGAATTAGGAACATAAGCTCCCATTGGTGGTGAGCTTCCTCTTTCAATAACTGGTTGAGCCCGTGGAGGTAAAGGAACTTGTGGTTTGTTTACCAACTGCTCTAATTTCTCTAGTAAGCCTTGGAAATGCAAATCTAATTTGACAGAGTTTGTCTGATTGAACTTTTGACTAGTCTCAAGTATAGCTTGAGCTTGGTCTACCATTTTCATGCACATTTTCATCCGTTCAATCTCTAAATCTGCTCTAGGGTAACTCTTGTCTAGGTTTGCAGCTGTTGGCCCGTTTTGAAGTCGAGCCTGGTAGGCCTTGAACATCATGTCCAAGCCTTCAGGAGTGGGGTCAGCTAAAACTGATCCTACTCGGGGTGGTGGGTGGGTTACGTGGGGTGTATTAGAGGGTGGAGGAATGGAGGGTGATGGGGATGGTAGCGGTGGGAATGTGTGAAGTGCGGTTGAGATGTGATCTCTATGATTTTTGCCTTGGTTTCTCTCAAGCTTTCTTCAAGTTCGTTTATCTTTTTTGCCCATTGCCTTTTCATTCTTTCACGACTATCCTTCCAGACTCTAGTCCTCTTTTTGGTTATGCTCTCTGTTTCACTCACCTCGGGGCTCTTTTCCTGATCAATACCTTGGTTTTGTTGTAGTGCTTGGGCTCTTGTGATCACCTGCACAGGTGCAGTAGAAGTCACACTCCCTGTGGGGTCTACAACTAACCCAACAACATTGATAGGGGTGATTTTAGGCATGTTATTAGGGTTCTTTGGGCAATCTCGTAGGAGATGTTCTTTCCCGCAGTCTTGACAGAAACCCTGAATGGTTACTGGTTGAGGTTGTGTAGGGACAGGCAGTGGACAATCACGTATAAGGTGATCTCCCTGACATCTGAAGCATGGTCCTCTAGGAAATGGGGGTTGTACCTGCCTAAGTTGAGGTCTAGAGTTGGGGTTTGTGTACATGACATTAGCATACTCAGGTTCCCCACTATTTTCACTTGGGTCCTCATAATAGTATGACTCGTTATGCTCGGGTGACTGCATGTAGTAAGCCTGTGGGCTATCAATATGTGTGGAGTCAAAACTATGGTCACTTGGATCACTGTCTGATAGCAGTGGGGTGACTGGAACTATGGCTCTATTCGGATTTTCTTCAGCAGATGCATATTTCACTGGGATCGCATTGGTTGGAGCAGGGGGTTGCTGTACTAGGACTGGTTGAGGTCTCTGCTGCCCTTGATACGGTGGCTGATAAGTTTGCTGTGGTCTGTTGTATTGTTGTGGTGGGTACTGATTCTGGTATCTACCCTGTTGTGGATATGGCTGAGGGTAATTTTGCCTAACAGTTTGTTTGTTATATGGGCAGTCTTGTGCAGTGTGGTTGGTGTACCTGCGCTCTATGGTGCAGTACTGGCTACTAGGATTCGCCTAGGGTTGGGCCATAATGGGACATACACTTGCCATATGGTCACCGCCACAATTGTAACACCGCTTAACTGGGGCAAATCTCGGAATTTGTTTGCTAGAGACACCTAGTTTTCGGGCTACCTTCTCTGCAAGTTCCTCAATGGATGTGGATTGACCAGATGTCAGGTTACTAGAGCTATCAGAATCCTTATAGATTTTTGATAGTTCTAATTCCTCACCTAGATTGTCCTCAATGTCTATGCACATTCGCACGCACTCTTCTATCGTTCTGGGGTCCTTCAGATACACATATGACCTGAGCTTGGTGCTCAACAATCCATCCAAGAACAAGGCCACTTGTTTGGCTGGTGTGGGTAACTCCGGCATTGGACATCTCTCAAGGTACTGCCTAAATCTCCTTCCAGCTAGTCTGACCGTCTCTTGAGGTGTTTGTTTGAAGCTATGAATTAGTGAGGAGGTGTTATGCCTGATTCCACTCTTAGAAAACTCAACGATAAATGCCTCTAAGAGCTGGTCTATGTTTCTAAAATGCCTCTCGTTTAGTGGTTGAAACCACGTAAGGGCAGTGTTCCTAAGGGTTAGACCGAAAGCATTATATTGTGTGAATAGGTCCTCTACTTGTTCAGCTTTCAATACTTGCCGAAATTCTGCCACATGGTCATAAGGGTCTCCCGTGCCATCGAAATAATTCTTCATGGACTTCACCAGTTGAGTTGGTTGCAGGGTCCTAGTGTGTTCTTTCGGCCTTGGCAAAGGAAAATCGTCAGTATTCCTTTGATTCCATGGGGTTCTATGTCTCTCAGGTTCCACTCTATTCCTTTCTGTTCCCGGTCTTTCTCTTCCCAGAGAGTGGGCAAAACTTACCTCAAGTTTGTCTCTACTTCTATCTCTTTGAGCTCCATGAGCTTGGGAGGTCCCAGCTCCTTGGTGACCAAAGGACACATTAGACCTTGGTTGGGGAAAAACAAATTCACCCTTCCATGTGTAGGCATGCCTGCCATGCTCAGTGACCACGAAGATTCTTTCTGATGCATTGTCTAGGTAGGTTACTTGGCCTGGGCTATCAGGGTCTTTAAACTCATAGATTGTGAGGGCACTCACTTCCTGGGGTTGAGCAGATTTGTATCTCCAAAAAGCCTCATCGGTTTCTCGGTTTAAAAGCAGATCTATGCTTTTATTATCCTGTGGAATCCACTCTGGAGTCATGATTCTGGTCAAGATAGATTTACCACGGGGAGTTCTTGGCTCTCTCTCTAAGTTCCCTTGCTCTATATCACCCATGTCGGTCTTCGCAATCACATTTCCAAACTCATTAGTTCTATCAGGAAGAGTGGTGACTACATATATAGTCCCCTCTTTATCTAGGTATGCTCCATTCTCAAACTTGACTACTGGGTGGTCTAATCCATGGGGTTGATCGGGGTTCTTAATCTGGACCACCGATCTTCTCAGGCCATCTTCATAGATACGAGCACCTAGACGATTAGTCCTGATGTATTCCAGTTGAGTCTTATAAGGTCCTTTTGGCTTTTCTAGATAAGCCAACCCTGAACTGCCTACTGGTCTCTCCATGTGATAGGACATCTCAGAATCACTTGTTTCTGATCTGGGAGTGTATGGGTAATCACTCAACTGTTGGGCCCAAGACCTGGCAGTGTGATTGACACTAGCTTCAGAAGATCTGAGGCTTTGTCTGTCTCGGCCTAAGTGTCTGCCTGATCTAAGGTTCATATGCCTGATTTATCTACCCCCTTGGACCCAAGCACACTCTCGTTGCAGGTTAATTTTGCACCAATCACTTTGTTCTTTTGAGTTGAATATTATGTTTATGGTCTTGTCTGAAATCGCGTCGTCAGGAGCACTTAAGTGAATTTCCGCACTTGATAAGTGATCGAATCCAGTTTACCTTTTGTCCCTTAGAGTTTTTGCACTTAAGACCTACTTACTTCTTGTACTTGGTTGATTAATACTCTTGGACTTTATTCGTGCCTAACGTTGCCCTAATTAATTACCAACACCTAAGTCGTACTTAGCCTAGGCTAGGAATTGACAAAGGAGGGTTGAGAGATCTTCCAACCTCAATTAGCTGGTTGACCAAACTGCTACACAAGCCCAGGAAGCCTTCTCCCAAGCTTGGTACTCACCCTTGCTAGCTTGCTTTGGATTGCCTTGAGTGCACACAAAGTTCTTGCAAAAGCTCACCAGTTAGTATAGCTTTATTACCACAAGTAATTGGAAGACACACATCAATATTTTCAGCCCCCCTGGAGTAACTCACTGTACCCCCTGAATCTGAGGACCACTTAGTTCCACCTAAAGGTCAACTTAAAAATGCATGTTCTAAAACTCCACGTATGATTCTTACAAAAACCAGTCGAGGTCCACGTAGGATTCTCAACGAGCTTTCCAACGAGACCAAAATCTCATCAATCGGAGTTCGTATGGTCAAGTTATGACCATTCAGGCACTAAAGGGTCAAAACAGGCTCTCAGGGTTCAGGAGATCCCTCTTTGGTTTCTAGGCCTTTTGCCCACTTCCAAGGTTCTAAAGTTATACCAAGGAGCCTAAAATTAAGCTCAACTACCCTTCCAATCACTCAAAAATAACCCTAAATTTTCATGCGTTAAAGGCCGTGTATCGCGATAGGTCGGGTCGAGGTGTTGCGATAGGTCGAAGTGTCACGATAGGTCGAAGTGTCGCGATAGGTGGGAAGTGTCGCGATAGGTCAAAGTGTCGCGATAGGTGGGAAGTGTCCCGATAGGTGGGAAGTGTCCTGATAGCTCGTGAGGTGTCGCAATAGGTCGAAGTGTCGCGATAGGTCGTGAGGTGTCGCGATAGGTCGAAGTGTCACGATAGGTGGGAAGTGTCGCGATAGGTGGGAAGTGTCGCGATAGCTCGTGAGGTGTCGCGATAGGTCGAAGTGTCGCGATAGGTGGGAAGTGTCACGATAGCTCATGAGGTGTTGCGATAGGTCGTGAGGTGTCGCGATACCTCGAGGTGTCGCGATAGCTCGGGATATGGTGAATTTTTCTGTTCTATCTAGTGATCCTGGGAGCTCTAGGCCTGCGCAGTGTCGTGGTGCACTCAGAATCGTGATTGGGTGAAATTTTCGGAGTGTCGCGATAGCTCGAGCTCAACGCCTCGGGGACTGTGCAGACAGATTCTGTACCTGCTGAGCTTGCTAGAGATGATGATGGAGCTGCAACCTGCAAGAAACATGCAAAAACACACAAAACAAGAACATACACGCTCGCTCTCTCTCAAACTCGCACACAACAAATGAGGGAATGATAAGGAAGAGGGAATATGTAGTGGAGAAGGAGGTGGAGGTGGAGATGGAGAAGGAGGTGAAGATGAAGATGGAGATGGAGAAAAATCAGAAATTTACCTACTACTTACCATTCCAACGCGTCCTCTCTACGTCTTACCATCACACGCTCGTCCTCAAAGCTCGATCCCCGGCAACGGCGCCAAAATTTGGTGTAGCTCAGTGATGAGTAGCACCTCCTTTAATGTCAATCCGGGAAGACGTGAGGATGGTATGAAGACCACGAGCAAGTGGAAGCAAAGTGCGTGAGTGAGAAGCACACAAGCATGCACACACATACACACACACGCGCACACACGGCAAGAACAAAGAGAGTAAGACAATGGAATCACTTCTATTGCAACCAAGTTCTCATACAAGCTCAAACTACAAGAAGCTAACCTCAAAAATGAGCTCTCTAGCTCTATTTATAGTTTTTGACTAGCTTTGGCCCTGTCCAGACCTAGTGTCCGGCTTAGTTAAAAATTAGGTTCCAGGGCTTATTTGAGGGCTCAAACGAGATCTAAAAAATACAAAAATTGGTAGGCAACTACTTTCAAGGCTCCTCAAGCTCAAGGAATCCTCGGCTTGTACAAAATGGAGCTACAAAAAGGTGAAAATGGTATTTACAGGGGTTTTTAGTGATGAGAATCACTTTTAAATGGTGTAAGGGTTTTGAAAAAAATAAAGGGTTGCCTTAGTGCTAGATCTGCTTGTATGCTCGTACTTGCCTCTTCTCGTATACTGCCAAGAACATCAAGGGGACAACATCAATACCTCGGAAGGAATTCAAAGCTAGCACTTGCTCCAAATCAAACTCGAAAACCTCTTTTTTGAGCAACTAGCAGTTTTTGGCAGCTCACAATGACCCATTCTCACTTTAATCCAAGGAAGAAGCATATACAAAGGAAAGGACACTACCTCTCAAAGCACTACATGGAACAACCCTTACAACAAGTGTTGAGCCCATAAAAGTCATATTAGTCAGGGTCAACTGCAGTCAAAGTCAACAATCAAAGTCAAAAAGTCAAAGTCAAAAGGTCAAAGTCAAATTGGTCAAAGTCAACAAATTCAAGGTCAAAGTCAACATGTGCAAAGTCAAAGTGCTAAAGTGTAGGTGTCAAAGTGCACAGGTAGTGCACAATTAATTGTTCACAAAGGGTAAATTGGAGAAAGTGGGTTGCAGGTTGCAGAGGTATTTCTCTAATTTCCCTAAGGTTCAAAGTATTTTTAAAGTGTTTTGGAAATTCCAGACTACTCAAGTCCATGAAAAAGGAGGTCAGTATTTTTGAATTAATAAGGATGGATGGGAGATTCAGGTCAAAACTCTTGCAGATAATTGATGAAATGTCCACAACAAGTTTAGTGGCACAAGCTGGTGTTATGCCTAAAGATAAAAGTGTAGGGGAAGCACCCCTCACAGATTACAAGAGCCCTCGTCTAACAGTCTCTATCAAAGGTCATGAGTTTCAAGGAGTTATTGTGGATGGTGGTTCTAGCATTAACTTGATGCCTGAATATACCATGAAAAAGATTGGACTATACCCTTCAAGTCCTGCTAACTTCACTGTAACAATGGAAGACCAAAGCATAGTAAGGCCTATGGGAGTGGTCCTTGGAGTCCCAGTCAAAATGCAGGGTACCATCTTTAACTTGGACTTTGTTGTTTTAAGGCTGCCACAGGTAGAAGGAAGTTTCCCCCTGTTAATTGGGAGACCTTGGTTAAGACATGCCAATGTGCTGCATGATTGGGGCAAGGACACAATGTGGGTAAAGCAAGAGGGAAAAGAGTTGCAGCAGATAATTTTAGAAGAAGGTCCAGACAATCAAAGACATACCAGCATGATGCAGACAATTGGTATTTGTATGGAAAAAGAATTGGTGGACAACCTGGAAGCAGATCTATTTGAAGGAGCAGATTTATATGAAGATGAAAACATGTTGGCTTGGCTCCATGCAGAGGACCCATCTTACTGCTATGGAATTTTTCCAAACTCAAGTAGAGAGGAAGCATATGAAGAGAAAGAGGACATTATTCAGGTTACTGACTCGAGTGAGACAGTCTCAGTTAAAGGCCATAGAAGAGAGAGAAAAGAAGAACACTTAAGTGCAACAGTGATGAAGATACTTCAAATCATATGTCAATGGCCACTTTTTTATGGATACTGGTATGGATATCATTTGTTATGTCAATTTTTATGATAGCAAGTGCAGGGCTTTACAAGAATATGGAAGAAGTACCTACAAGCCTTTGGAAATAGAGGGTTCCATTTGATGAAGAAGCTAGAATAGTGAAAATGAAATTTTGCAGATTAAGCTATAAAGTTGCTGACACAATGATACAAAAGTTGCAGTATGGAGGAGATAATATTTTTCTGAAGGATTCAAGATACCCCTATCAGATCAACAGTGTGTCCAACAAGAAGATAAAACAAATGAAGTGCAATAGAATTGGAGATTATGGAGGAGTTTCTCGGTGTCAACATATCAAGATCATGGCTCAAGGCCTATCATCAAGCCAACTGAAGAATTATGGATCACCTGGAACCTGCAAAATTTGTGCAAGTTGTACATAGCCCTCTCATTTCATTTTGCTTAAGTTTTAGTAGTTTTCTTGATCCATTTCATGCTTGTTTCTTGAGTTTTTAGCAAATTTAGCAGCCATTTCATAAACTTTGCAAAGGTACAATTTTGGGAATTTTTAGGAATTTTTCAGAAATTTTCAAGCATTTTTTAGAATTTTTTTAGCAATTTTTATGTCATTTACTTGCCAAATTGGAAGAATAAAGGAAGCTCTCTGTGGGTTTGAGTGCAAAAAACTGGTCTAAACATTTAGGAAAATTTTTTAGAACTTTTTGAAGATTTTTTGGATTTTTTTTGTAAATTTTTTGGATTTTTTATGTATTTTTCTTCAGTTTTTTGGATAATTATAAAAAAAAAGCCCCCCTAGGCGTTTTGTTTTCTCGTAAGAAAAAAACAAAAAAAAACTCTCTCTCTCTCTCTCTCTCTCTTTCTCTCTCTCTCTCTCTCTCTTTCTCTTTCCCCCACGTCCCCTCCCCCCCCCCTCCCCCCCCACACCCCCCCTCCCCGCCCCCCCCCCCCCTCCCCCCTCCCCCCTCCCCCCCCCCCCCCTCCCCCCCCCCTCCCCCCCCACACCCCCCCTCCCCCCCCACTTGTAAAGACAATCTTGGGACATCAAAGTGAGCACCAAGATACTCTTGCAGTTAGGAGCGTACGTGAATCGACACACTCAATTCAAGGCAAGGACTATTCTTGGACCATTCTAAGGGTAAGCAAGAGTGAGCATAGTCTAAGTGAAGCAAGAGAGAGAAGTGCAAGAGACACACAGTGTGCGACGCAGAGAAGTGAAGTGCAAGGTGTGCATGAAGAGTGACCAAGGAAGTGTGCAGAGGAGTGCTAAGCTAGTTCCCCAAGGATCCCAAGGTCTCATTGAAGTGTGCGCGTGCCGACAGAAGGTATCCATCCCTCCCCCTTAGTGGAAGCTTGGTGCAAGGTGTGCACAAGTGCAGACTTGGAGAAGGTGGAGGTTTGCTGCAGAGGAGGCCGACAACAACAAGTCTCTTGGGTATTTGGTATTTTGTAATTGAGCTCTCTATGGGATTTTGCACAGACGCATTGGATTGCATTGTGCTTCACATTGTATTTGTCTTATTATAATCAATCGACAGAGGCTTCCAATGTGTATCTTTCTTCTGTTCTTTCCCTTTTCTCCTACAAACACTCAAATCCCTTCTTGTCCAAGAATCCCCCAACAACAAGGGTCTGTCAGGGACGATAGGCTCAAGAGGGGGGGGGGAGGCAAATTTGGTGTAGCTCAAGCGTAAGCACCACCTCCTTTACTTGCCAATCTGCAAAGACATGAGGAATGGTATGAAGACCATGAGCAAGTGAAGACACAAGTGCGTGAGTGAAAGCACACAAACATGCACACACATACACACATGTTCACAAGGTAAGATCAAAGACAGGAACAATCGAAGGACTTCGATTACAAGAGAAATCTAATACAAGAGCTCCTATCTCTAACAAGCTAACTCCAAAGATGCTAACCCCAAAAATGAGCTCTCTAGCTCTTTTTATAGTTTTTTGAGTAGTTTAGGCCTTGTCTAGATCTAGTGTCCGACCTAGTTAAAAATTAGGCTCCAAGGCTTATTTGAGGGCTCAAATGGAGTCTAGAAGTTATGAAAATTGGTAGGATGATACTTCTAATAGTCCTCAAGCTTGAGGACTCCTCGGCTTGAACAAAATGGAGATATAAAAATATGAAATGGTATTTACAATGGCTTTTAGTAATGAAAATCACTATTTTTATAGGGATTTCTTCTGAATTTGACATACACTTCTTGGAGCTTTCTAGTTCCTCCATCTTCTTGTGTATCTACTTTTCTGATGTGCTTCTATGCTTGTGCTTGATCTTGAGTTCCAACACATATCTAGCAAGAGGGTTTTATTCTCTACATACTCATGGACCCTATGAACACCCTAGAGGATTACGATGAGTTACCTCTACATGAGGTAACACTCAAGCACCAACTTGAGATCCTACGGCATGAACTTCGAGGCTCTTAGAATGAGATCCGACAACGCGAAGAAGTACTCCAGAAGATGCAAACCGATGAAGAAAACCTTACGAGGGTGTTCAAAGCTATTTTCTCTTTCCAATCGGATGGCGCACATTCCAAGATTCATGTTAAAATTTACTAGTTTCTATGATTTGATTGCCATAAGGATGGCCCTTTAGTTCTTTCATGGTTGTCATATTTTGATGATTTTTATATTGATGAAACATATGCGCAAAGTGAAAAAGTCAATTTTTCCACTAACTATTTAGTAGGAAAACCTCAACTCTGGTGGAATGTCCTACTCCACAGTACAAATTGTCCAACAATGTGGAAGGCTTTCCAAGATAAAGTGAAGGATTTTTTTTTCCTCCTGAATATCTATTGATATATTTAGGTAGTGATGTGTGTGAACACTCTAGGACCGCTAGGGCACTTTTTTCCATCTGTAGGAGGTTTTTTTACCCCAGCTTGTATATATGGCTATTGCCCTAACGGGCTGCTTATCTTTGTACATTCTTGTGGTAATACATTCAGTATTGTGTGTTGTGCTCCAAGCTTCTTCTTCTTCCTTGTGTTGTTCGTGTGCTTCTGCAGACGTCCAACTCCAACAATTGGTATCAAAGCAAGTCGCCGCTTTATCTAGGGCATTGTCTACACCTCTCTGGCTGTAGTCGTTGAATCACATGAAATTCGGTAAGCATACTCAAAGTGTTTTAGAGATCAAAACTCCTTCACTCTATGGTGTGAAAATCACGATCTGAGCTTGTCTCGGCCTCCAAACACACTATCGTAGCGCTTGCATAGGCTATTTTGTCTTTGTGTGCCAAAGGTATATACTAATTTTAGTTTGCTAATATAAGTGTCTCGAAGTCTGCTACATGTTTAGCAAAATTTATCTAGGTAGTTCTATTCAACTTTTGGAGATAGAGTCAATTTTCTGCATCAAGGTATTTTAGTCACTGACCATGGCTGAAAGCAATGATTTACTCTGTATGTTGGCTGTTGAGGATAAGTTGGACGATACCGACTACTCGTTATGGGCTTATATGATGCAACATGTATTGGTTGCAAAAGGACTGTGGAACATTGTGCAGGGTGTTGAAAAACGTCATATCACACCTGCAACTGTTACAACTATAGGTACTAAAGCTAATGTAGAAGGTGTCAAAGATGGTGATATTCTGCAGATTCCTCTTTGTGCTATTGTTTCTATTGCACCTAATGTAGAGCAAATTCATTGGGATCGCAGAGATGCTCAGGCACATTCATTGATAGATTTGTCTGTCAAATGTGCCATCATTCCTCACATTCGCTCTTGTAGAACAGCTAAGGATGCTTGGGATACACTTACCACATTGTAACATGCTAGGAATGAGGCTTGTGTTGCTTACCTCTGAAGACAATTGGAGAGTGAGCACATGAATGAAGGTGATTCTATGGACATTTTTTTGACAAAGATCAAGGATTTGAAGGAACAATTGATTTTTGTAGATGAAGTCCTTGATAGTTCACTTGTGCAGATTGTTCTGAATTGTCTTTGTCGATATATTTAGGTAGTGATGTGTGTGAACACTCTAGGACCGTCGGGGCACTTTTTTCCCTCTTTAGGAGGTTTTTTCCCCTGGCTTGTATATACGCCTATTGCCCTAATGGGCTACTTATCTTTGTACATTCTCTAGTAATACATTCAGTCTTGTGTGTTGTGCTCCAAGCTTCTTCTTCTTCCTTGTGCTGTTCGCGTGCTTCCGTAGACGTCTAACTCCAACAATTGGTATCAGAGTAGGTCGTCGCTTCATCTAGGGTGCCGTCGACACTTCTCTGCTTGCAGTCTCAAATCGTACGAATTTTGGTGAGCATACTTAGCGTGTTTCCGAGATCAAAACAGCTTTGCTTTGTGGTGCCGAAATCGCGATTTGAACTCATTTCGACCTCCAAATGTGCTTGTGCAGGCTATTTCATCTTTTTGTGCCAAAGGTATATACTAGTTTTTGTTCGCCAATTTAAGCGTCTTGAAGTCTGCTACAGGTCTAGCAGAACTCATCTGGGCAGTTCTGTTCAACTTTTTGAGATACAATCAATTTTTTGCATCAAGGTATTTTAGTCACCGGCCATGGCTGGAAGCAGTGATGTATTCCGTATGTTGGCTATTGAGGATAAGCTGGATGGTACCAACTACCAATTATGGGCTTATATGATGCGACATGTATTGGTTGCAAAAGGATTGTGGAACATTGTGCAGGGTGTTGAAAGATGTCCTGTTACACTTGTAACAACAGGTACTGCAAATACAGGTGCTGGAGATGATGAAGATGGGCCGAAGATGATATTCTATAGATTCCTGTTCGTGCTGCTGTTTCTGTTGCACCTACTGTAGAGCAAATTCATTGGGATGGCAGAGATGCTCAAGCACATGCATTGATAGCTTTGTCTGTCAAACGTGCTATTATTCCTCACATTCGCTCTTGCAAAACAGCAAAGGATGCTTGGGATACACTTACCACATTGTACCAGGCTAGGAATGAGGCTCGTGTTGCTTACCCTCGAAAACAATTGGAGAGTGAGCACATGAATAAAGGTGATTCTATGGACAATTTTCTAACAAAGATCAAAGACTTGAAGGAACAATTGATTTCTGCTGATCAAGTTATACCAGATAGCTCACTTGTGCAGACCGTTCAGAATGGTCTTCTTGATTCATATCAGAGTTTTGCTTCTACTCTTTGATTGATGATGAAAGGCAATCCAAATGCCTTGTCATTTGAGGAGTTAGTTTCTGTTCTGTTATAGGAAGATCAGTCCAGGCAGAATAGGTCGATTATGCGTGTTGCAGATCAAGCTTTGCTGGCTAGTCAGAAGGGCAAAGGAAAATGGAGCTCTTCTACTAGTAAGCAGAAATCTGCAAATGCTGCACATTCGAAGAACCAGGATAAAGATGAGAAGAAATCAGAAAAGCAGAAATTGTTTTGCAAGTACTGTAAAGGGAATGATCATATCATAAAGAACTGTCCAAAACTGGCTGCAAAAGAGGCAAAGAAAAAGGAGGCTGGAATGGTTGTTGGAGAAGCCTCTACACCAAAAACAGAGTCTGCTAATCTTGTGCAGGAAGAAGAATGGATGTTTACTACTGTTTGCAGTTTTGACCCATCTTCTCATGAGCAGTGCATGTCTGTAGTGAACTCGGATGTTTGGTACTTTGACAGTGGGGCGACCAAACATATTACCTTGTAGCGCAGTTTCTTCTCTTCACTCGAGCCTACCCCTACAAGGGATACTGTCACATGCGCCAACAACTCCTCTTATCCTGTTATGGGAGTTGGTAAGATCATTCTAACTACTGCTGATGGTAGTTCTTTCACCTTGTTAGATGCTTTATTTGTGCCAGGGATCAAGAAGAATCTGTTATCAGTTTCTGCATTAGCCAAGATTGCCTTGGTTGTGAAATTTGTTGATGATAGATGTATAGTTCATGATCTGTCAAATGGTGATGTTATTATTGCTTCTGGCATTTTATGTCGTGGGCTGTATAAGCTCATAGACTATGAAAGATCTGTGAATGATTCGGCATGTACAGTTCATGATTCTTAGGCTATCTTAGATGCAAAGCTTTGGCATGCATGCTTTGGTCATCTGAATTTTGCTAGTTTGCTACGTCTGCAAAAATCTGATATGGTGTCTTCTTTGCCCAAGCTTGAGACACCTGGAAACCATGTATGTGAAGGCTATATTTTGGGCAAAATGTAGCATTCCTCCTTTCCAAAAGATGGTTCAGTTTGGGCTACGTAGAAATTGCAGCTTGTACATAGTGATGTCTGTGGTCCTATGTAGACACCTTCTTTTGGAAACTATCTTTACTTCGTGACTTTCATTGATGATTTTTCCAGGCATGCATGGGTATATCCATTGAAGGCAAAGTCCGAAATGTTTTTGTGCTTCAAACAGTTTTTGGTTTTGGCTGAAAATCTATCAACATGTAAAATGGGCACCCTCTGTTCTGATCGAGGGGGGGAATATATGTCTTCTGATTTTAATGCATTTCTGGGTGAACGTGGGATAAAACACCAGTGTACAGTGCCGTATACACCTCAACAGAATGGAGTTGCTGAACGGAAGAACAGGTCACTCATGGAGATGGCGAGGTGTATGGTCAAGAGTCAGGCTTTACCACATAGTTTTTGGCTTGAGGCTGTCATGTGTGCAACATATGTACTTAACAGGTGTCCCACTAAAGCACTACATTCTATCACTCCATATGAGGCTTGGCATGATCGCAAGCCATCTGTTGCTCATGTGCGGGTTTTTGGTTGTTTGGCATATGCACTAGTGCCTGAACAACATCGCAGAAAATTGGATGATAAGGTAGTAAAATGTATTTTTGTTGGGTACAATTCTGAAAGTAAAGGCTATCGTCTGTATCATCCACAGACTAAACGCATTCTGGTTAGCCGTGATGTTGTTTTTGTGGAATATGCTATTCAGCCATTGCTTTCATGTACTAAGGAGACATCTGTTAGCTCCAAAGACATGTATGATACTTTGATGCCTCTTTTTACAGGTGGACAGTCTACTGCTTGTCCTAATGAGGCAACTTCTCAGCCTTTGCAGGTTTCATGTGATGATGCAGATCATCCCATTTCTGATGCAGATTTACATGATGCACTTGTTGATGAGAGAGCTGATATTGAGGAGGCAAAAACTATGCCAAAATGGCTAGTGCAAACTTTGCGTGACAACAAATTAGATGCACCTTTTTCATATCATACTCGTTCAGGCTCTCATAGTGCCTCCTTTGCATGAAATTGCTATGCTATGGCCGTGTCTAGTCTCTATGATGAGAATGAGCATGTTTCTTTAGATGAAGCACAAAATTCAGAAAATTGGATGGCTGCTATGCAATCTGAATAAGATGCTATAATGAAGAATGGTACTTGGTCTTTATGTGACTTGCCTCCTGGCAAGAAAACCATTGGTACTAAGTGGGTATACAAGCTGAAGCGTAAACCTGATGGTACAATTGACAGGTATAAGGCTAGGCTTGTTGCAAAGGGTTATGCACAGGAAAGAGGCATTGATTTTGATGAGACCTTTGCACCCATATGTCGTATGACTACTATTCGGAGCATCTGTGCACTTGCAGCCCATCATGGTTGGAATGTACATCAGTTGGACATTAAAAATACATTTCTGAATGGTGAGTTGCATGAAGAAGTGTATGTTTTTGAGCCCTGTGGTTTTGTGCAGAAAGGGCATGAAAACCAGGTGTGCAGGTTAAAGAAGGCATTATATGGTTTAAAGCAAGCACCACGTGCTTGGTATGAGAAGATACATGCCTATCTGATTGCACATGATTTTGTGAACAATCCAACTGAGAGCACCTTATATGTTAAGCATGCTAATGATGTGCTTTTGATCATTGTTGTCTATGTTGATGACATGCTGCTCACTGGTCCTATTGAGAAGCATATTGCTGATTTTAAGGCTGATTTGCATGCCTCATTTGAGATGTTTGATTTGGGGCATTCGCATCACTATTTGGGCATTCAGTTTATGCAAGTTGATGGTGGATTGGCTTTGTGTCAAACAAAATATATTGACACATTATTACAGCGTTTTGGCGTTGCAGATTGTAAGCCTATTGCCACTCCTATGGAGACATGTTTACGATTGAGTCTTCATGATGCTGGAGATGCATTTGATGCTATTCTCTATCAGCAGCTATTGGATGCTTGATTTACTTATGCATTACTCAGCCAGATATTCAGTTTGCTGTCTCACAAATGAGCAAGTTTATGCATTGCCAAGGAGTCATGCATTGGAAGGCGGTTAAGCACATCTTTTGCTACTTAAGTGGTACTCGGCTACTTGGGTTGTTTTATCCCAAGGGGGGATCACTACCACCAGATTTGCATGCTTTTTCTGACTCTGATTGGGCTGGTTGCTATGACACTTGTGTGTCCACTAGTGGCTTTTGCTTCATGCTTGGTAGCTCATGTATATCTTGGTTGAGCAAGAAGCAGCCTACTGTGGCCACTTCCAGTTGTGAAGCTGAGTATAGGGCAACTTTCACAGCTACTGTTGAGTGTGTGTGGCTCAGACGCCTTATGGCTGATTTGGGTGTTGGTCAATCTTCTGCCACCACCATCTTCACTGACAGCCAGAGCACATTGGCAGTTGCGAGGAACCCTGTGTTCCATGCTTGCACTAAGCACATTGAGGTGCATTATCATTATGTCAGGGAGAGGTTCTCTGCTGGGGAGATCAGCTTGACATATGTGCCCACGCAGGAGAACATTGCAAACCTTCACGAAGGCTCTGCCTAGGGAGAAGTTTGAAGCTTTCCGCAAAGCTTTGGGCTTACTTCCTTTTGTGGAGTGATTTCCACATAGCTTGGCACTTCCTTATACATGAGTGCCAGCTAGTTTTTCACCGCATCACTCCCAGGGGGGATTTGTTGATATATTTAGGTGGTGATGTGTGTGAACACTCTAGGACCGTCGGGGCACTTTTTTCCCTCTTTAGGAGGTTTTTTTCCCCCGGCTTGTATATACGCCTATTGCTCTAATGGGCTACTTATCATTGTACTTTCTCTAGTAATACATTCAGTCTTGTGTGTTGTGCTCCAAGCTTCTTCTTCTTCCTTGTGCTGTTCGTGTGCTTTCGCAGACGTCTAACTCCAACTGTCTTCCCAACTCATATGAGAGTTTCCCTTCTACTCTTCATTTAATGATGAAAGGCAATCCAAATGCCCTAACATTTGACAAGTTAGTTTTTGTTTTGTTGTAGGAAGACCAGTCTAGGTAGAATAGGTGTATTATGTATGTTGCAGATCAAGCTTTTGTGGCTAGTTAGAAAGGAAAAGGTAAATGGAGCTCTTCTACTAGTATGCAAAAATCTGCAAATGCTGCACATTCGAAGAAGGAAGACAAAGATGAGAAGAAATCAGAAAAGCAAAAATTGTTTTGCAAATACTGTAAAGGAAATGATCATGTCATTAAGAGCTGTCCAAAACTGGCTACTAAAGAGGCCAAGAAGAAAGCGACTGGAATGGTTGTTGTGGAGGCCTCTACATCGAAAACAGAGTCTGCTAATCTTGTGTAGGATGAAGAATAGGTGTTTACTACTATTTGCAGTTTTGACCCATCTTCTCATGAGCAATGCATGTCTGCAGTAGACTCAAATGTTTGCTACTTTGATAGTGGGGCGACCAAACATATTACCTCGCAATGCAGTTTCTTCTCTTCATTCGAGCCTGCCCCTACAGGGAATACTGTTACATGCACTAAAAACTCCTCTTATCCTGTTATGGGAGTTGGTAAGATCATTTTGACTACTACTGATGAAAGTTCTTTCACATTGTCAGATGCTTTATTTGTGCCACGGATCAAGAAGAAACTGTTATCAGTTTCATCCTTAGCCAAGATTGGTTTGGTTGTGAAATTTGTTGATGATATATGTATAGTTCATGATCTGTCAAATGGTGATGTCATTATTGCTTCTGGCATTTCATGTCATGGGCTGTATAAGCTCATAAACTATGAAAGATCTATAAATGATTTGGCATGTGCAGTACATGATTCTCAGGCTATGTCAGATGCAAAGCTTTGGCATGCACGCTTTGGTCATCTGAATTTTTCTAGTTTACTATGCTTGTAGAAATTTGAAATGGTGTCCTCTTTGCCAAAACTTGAGGCACCCGAAAAACATGTTTGTGAAGGCTATATTTTGGGCAAAATGCAGCATTCCTCCTTTTCAAAAGATGGTTCAGTTCGGGCTACTAAAAAATTACAGCTTGTAAATAGTGATGTCTGTAGTCCTATGCAGACACCTTTTTTCGGGAACTATCTTTACTTCGTGACTTTCATCGATGATTTTTCCAGGCATTCATGGGTATATCCATTGAAGGAAAATTCCTAAGTGTTTATGTGCTTCAAATAGTTTCTGGTTTTGGCTAAAAATCTGTTAGCATGTAGAGTGGGCACCATTCTAATCAAGGGGGGGAATATATGTCTTCTAACTTTAATGCATTTTTGGTTGAACATGGGATAAAACATCAATGTACAGTGCCATATACACCTCAACAAAATGGAGTTGCTAAATGAAAGAACATGTCACTCATGGAGATGGCGAGGTGTATGGTCAAGAGTCAGGTTTTACCACATAGTTTCTGGCTTGAGGCTGTCATGTGTGCAACATATGAACTTAACAGGTGTCCCATTAAAGCACTACAGTCTATCACTCCATATGAGGCTTGGCATGGTCGTAAGCCATCTGTTGCCCATCTGCGTGTTTTTTGTTGTTTCGCATATGCACTAGTGCATGAACAACATCGTAGAAAATTGGATGATAAAGTAGTAAAATGTATTTTTGTTGGGTACAATTCTGAAAGCAAAGGCTATCGTCTATATCATCCACAGATTAAATGCATTCTAGTTAGCCGTGGTGTTGTTTTTGTGGAAGATGCTATTCAGCCCTTACTTTCATGTACTAAGGAGACAACAGTTAGCTCCAAACACATGTATGATACTTTCTTGCCTCTTTTTACAGGTGGACAGTCTAGTGCTGGTCCTAATGAGGCAACTTCTCAGCCATTGCAGGTTTCATGTGATGATGCAGATCATTCCATTTTTTATGCAGATTTACATGATGCACTTGCTGATGAGAGAGTTGATATTGAGCAGGCAAAAACTATGCCAAAATGGCTAGTGCATACTTTGCATGACAACAAATTAGATGCACCTTTGTCATATCATACTCGTTCAGGCTCTCATAGTGCCTCTTTTGCATCAGATTGCTGTGATATGGCTGCCTCTAGTCTCTGTGATGAGACTAAACCTGTTTCATTTGATGAAGCATAAAATTCAAAACATTGGATGGCTACAATGCAATCTAAATATGATAATATCATGAAAAATGGTACATGTTCTTTATGTGACTTGCCTCTTGGCAAGAAGGCCATTGGTACTAAGTGGGTATACAAGCTGAAGCATAAACCTAATGGGACAGTTGATAGGTATAAGGCTAGGAAAGAAGCATTGATTTTGATGAAATCTTTGCTCCTACTTGCCGAATGACTACTGTTTGTAGCATTTGTGAACTTGCAGCTCATCATGGTTGGAATGTACATCAATTGGACATTAAAAGTGCATTTCTAAATGGTGACTTGCATGAAGAAGTGTACGTTTTTTAGCCCTGTGGCTTTATGCAAAAAGGGCATGAAAACTTGGTGTGCAGGTTAGAGAATGCATTACATGGTTTAAAGCAAGCACCACATGCTTGGTATGAATAGATACATGCCTATTTGATTGCACATGGTTTTGAGAATAGTCCAACTGAAAGCACCTTATATGTTAAGCGAGCTAATGATGTGCTTCTGATCATTGTGGTGTATGTTAATGACATGCTCCGCACTGGTCCTCATGACATGCATATTGCTGATTTTAAGGCTGATTTGCATGCCTCATTTGAGATGTCTGATTTGGGGCATTTGCATCACTGTTTGAGCATTCAATTTATGCAAGTTGATGGTGGAATGGCTTTGTGTCAAACGAAATATATTGACACATTATTGCATCATTTTGGCCTTGAAGACTGTAAGCCTATTGCTACTCCTATGGAGATAGGTTTACGATTGAGTCTTCATGATGTTGGAGATGCTTTTGATGCTGTTCTCTATCAGCACACTATTGGATGCTTGATTTACTTATGCATTACTATGTTAGATATTCAATTTGGTGTCTCACAGATGAGTAGGTTTATGCATTGCCCAAGTGTCAAGCATTGGTAGGTAGTTAAGTGCATCTTTCGCTACTTGAGTGGTACCCAACTACTTGGGTTGTTTTATCCCAAGGGGGGATCACTACCGCCAGATTTGTATGCTTTTTCTGATAGTGATTGGGCTGCTTGCTATGAAACTTGTGTGTCCACCAATGGTTTTAGCTCATGCATATCTTGGCTGAGCAAGAAGTAGCCTACTGTGGCCACTTCTAGTTGTGAGGCTAAATATAGGGAAGCTTTCACAGTGACTATTGAGTGTGTGTGGCTCAGATGCCTTATGGCTGATTTGAGTGTTGGTCAGTCTTCTACCACCACCATCTTCATTTTCAGTCTGAGCACATTGGCACTTGCGAGGAACCTTGTGTTCCATGCTCGTGCTAGGCACATTGAGGTGCATTATCATTATGTCACGGAGAGCTTCTCTACCGGAGAGATCAGCTTGGCATATGTGCCCATGCAGGAGAACATTGCAGATCTTTTTACGAAGGCTCTACCTAGGGTGAATCTTTTTGCAAAGCTTTGGGCTTACTTCCTTTTGTGGATTGATTCTACATAGCTTGGCACTTCCTTATACATGAGTGCTAACTCCTTGTTCACCGCATCACTCCTAGGGGGGATTTGTTGATATATTTAGGTAGTGATGTGTGTCAACACTCTAGGACCACTAGGGATTTTTTTTTCCTCTTTCCGAGGTTTTTTTCCTAAGCTTGTATATATGCCTATTTCCCTAAATTAAATGGGATACTTATCATTGTACATTCTTGTGGTAATACATTCAGTATTGTGTGTTGTGCTCCAAGCTTCTTTTTCTTCCTTGTGTTGTTCGCATGCTTTCGCGGACGTCTATTTCCAACAATATCATCTACATGTTCCATGTTTTGGTCATGATACAAAGCCAAGACTAATAATCGAGGACGAAACACCAATCTTTGAAGCTCTACTAAATGTATGTTAAGATCAAATGAAATGGTTATAAGGTGCTAACTTTGCGGGTTTCATTGAGAAGATGATGAGGAATTATGAAACAAAGTTAATCGATGCTTTCAAGAAATTCAATTCATATGAATCTATGGATTTAAGTCGTTTCTGGTAATTGGTTTCCTTGAAGAGCTTATTCGAAAAATACTGATGAAAGCATGATAACGCGTGTATGTGTATAAGCTCACATCTGCATTTGATATGATTCATCTTGCATCTTTGACCGGATTGATCTTTCATTTTGTTTGCATATGAAATTGTTCCTATGGTTCTCAATTCGTTGAAAAATGTGTACCTACAAAATGCGCTAGTACAAATGTGTGCATGTGTCCATGTACGTATGTATGTTAATGCACATGCATGTATAAGTTTATGTGTGCATTTCAATGTCCTCATGTGAGAATGTTTGTGCATGTATATATAAGTATATAGGTATGTGCATATATATAAATATGTGTATGCCATAACTTAATAGTAGTCATGCACACGAGTACGAAACATTATAAACTAAAGTGTATTTGAAAAATGTGTATACAATACAAAATGCGCGTGAATATTGAAAAATGTGTATACAATACAAAATGCGCGTGAATATGTTTTTTTTTTTTTTATTTGTGTATATAATGTATAATATGAACAAACGTAAAAGAAAAAGTATGGGAAATAGAGAGAGTGTGGATGACTCTTCGGAGGGAAAGAGGACAGGTGGGAGCACAGCATGAAGGGCTGAAAAAGAAAAACAGTTCAGAAGGGGGGTATTGCCTCATGACAACGTTGTTACAAAGATATGGAAGATGGACTGCTACAAATCGTGGGCTAGTGCAGATCATCGGAGTTATGCCCGTTGCAGTCATCGAAACTAAGAAGATTAAAGCCAGACAATGGATTGCAAAAGAACTGGTGAATCATTTGTCCCAGGCCGTTAAGGCAGGTGGTTGGGCCTCTTGCCTCTTGAGGCGGGGGCGAGGGTTCAATCCCTGCCGGCCACATGTAAGGGACATGTATAACCTGGAATGATGAAGCATATGGCGGATGTGTCATCGTTTGACTAGCCATGCGGTAGTTGTGACCGCTGTGCAACCCAGTCCTGTAAACCCTAGTTTTTGTGGGATAAGGGGGGTCCCATAGGTACTATGCCCTTCCTTCTACAGTTGCAATTTCAAAGTTAAAGCCTGGGGGAGTAAGCCTTGATCGAACCTTCATTAAAAAAAAAAAGAAAAAAAGAAACTGATGAATCATTTTGATTATTTTAAATTGTGATTAATTGACAGATAAGCGACCGCGTGGGTCGACGCTTTAGAAGGGGATCTTATTTGCCTTGCTTCATGGAGATAAGTGACAATGTTACGATTAATGAGATTTGTGTATTGATAATGACTGCTACCGTCTCCCTGAAAAATGTTTTTTTCTGTGGCTTGCTTTTTTTTTTTTTTTATAATGTTTTTCTGGTCCTTTGCAAAGATTAGATGGGCGCTGATGAGCTCATGAACGTGCATCTCCATAGGCTAATAAAAAATGGAATAGTGTAATGTTTTTTTTATAATTGATGCTGACTCGGGTCTTGTGGCAAATACTCAAACTAATAGCACTGTGACAGAGTTTTAGTTTTGCATGTTATCTGATTTTTTGTGGAAAGGAGATTAGAGGTCAATAATAGTGAGAAAACCAAAATGCTAACTAGGAAAAGTTGTGTGTTCACAATTGATTGCTAATAGAGATATGCATGGAGAGGTTTGCATGAAGGAATGTCTGTCAGATTTTCGCAAATTGAAGATGTGATGACCATAATGTAATGTGTGCAAATGAGGATGAGGTGTGGCAGATTGAAATGGGTTGACTTGAACAGATCTGAGTGAGGAATCAAAGGGAAACAAGATCACAACAACACAAAAATAACAAGCTTTTGTTTCGGTTTACCGATCTGAGTGTACATCTTCTTTAGTTGAGAATGACAGTCCAATGCCGTTTGTATGCTATTGGATAGCAACACGTATGCTGTGAAGTGAACTGTTATTGTTGAATTTTTTGTAACTAAACAGATGATGTAGCATACATAATCCATTACCTAGTTTTCCAGTTTATGTTGTATTAGAAAAATACATACCAATGCAAAAAAAAAAGAAGGTCATATAGATGATGTTTTGCTGCTGCATACGTTCATGTGTAAAATTGGGATTAGATTAAAGTTTAATTTCTCTTCTGTGCATCATTAATATTTTTTTTCTCTTTTCTATTATTGTGGTTACATGATCAATCTCCACAGTTTTTCTGGGGATGAGTGTAGAGTTTTTGGTGCAAGGGAACGTAGAATTTAATCGTACAACATAATTTACATAAAAAAGTTATGGCTTGCATTTGTCGTGATGAATGGAGAGCTGAAGCATTTATGAGTGGTAGCATTTGAAGCTTAATACATGGAAAAATGAATTGTAACGAAGAAAAAGGAAATGCGCTTCATATGAACAGAAAATGTTGGTTTTATGGATTCTGATATATAGAGATAAGTATCAAGCATAGCTTCACTCACCAAGACTTTGTTTTGCATGTCTAGAAAAAAATTAAAAATCCTCTCTAAACACTTTGAGTTTCGTTCTTAGAAAAACTCATAATGTTCTAGTCTGTGTACGCACATCCATGAGTCAAAGGTCATTTGTGCTTAAGAGGAAATGAAACCTTTGTGTATCTCAAGAATCATGCGACATGCCCATTCTTTTCTTTAGAAAGCTTATTGTAAACAGTGGAATGAACCAATTGAGAATTTAAAAAGTTCCGTCACTTTAGTAATTGTGGGATGTGGAGACCATAAGAATGAAGACCCTTAGGCAACAAGTGATGATGGTCACATTTCATCCTTGAAAAAGATCGAAAGATGTCTCGGGACCTTAAGCTTCTATAGAACTTTGAACGCATGAAAGTGGTTCTCATATGCATTTAGAAGCTTGTATTCTAGGTTTCCACCATTTAAAAGGCATTTTAATACCTTTCATACCAAGATCTTTGCCCCTTAAACCCCTATAATTGGGAACTTAAAAATCCCAATTATTGCATCTTTAGTATTAAACATATGGTATGAGTATTGTGAAATTGACCCCCCCCCCCCATTGAACATAGGAGGTTCAAGAAAATTTATGTGGAAATGAATACTCCAAATTTCTTTCCATCCTCCTTTTTATGAACCACACGACAACGTGCATGGACAACCTTTACATGGAAGGAGGGTGACACGGTCACTACCTACATGGAGCGGTTCTACTAAAATTTACTATTCGTTTGAATGCTTGAACATGGACCAGAGGATAGCTTGCAGCAAAAATACAAAGATGGTTTGGAGGTGGAAATCCAAGCTAAGCTTCACACCCTACGGCCTAAAAATCTCAACGAGGCTATCTCTTTTGCCTATGATGCAGAGAAGGAATTCCATTCCATAACAAAGTCTATCCATCTACAACAACCACGTCAACGACCACTTTTTCTTAAACCCACATTTCCTGCGAAGTGTAATTTTAATGCCCCATCTTATTCTAGTTTTCCTCGTCCTTCACAATCCAATTACTCAACTCCACCCATTGCTTCATCTCTCCAACCTGCAAGGCGGTGGATGCCCAACAGAAGCGACCATGTATCGCCTGCTAGAATTATGGTAAACCTACACATACAAAAATAAAGTGCCGATTGCGACCTCTTCACATGAAAGCAGTTGCACCTCAGTTGCATAACATGGAGGCCCATAATGAAGAAATTCCCCCTGTTTGGATAGAGGAAGCATTGGAGGACTTAAGTACTACCTTGGATAACGATACCTCAATTCATTCTTTACTTTGCATGCAGGGTAGTATCAATAACAAGTTGGCTAATATTTTACATGATGATGGTAGTTCACATGATTTTATTTCACATTTATTAGTGCAAGAACTTAAATTAAAAAAATTTCCTTCCTTGTATAAAGTAAAAGCTGCATTTAAAGGTAGTCGTTATAATGTAACACGAGAAGTGCAAGATGTTACCATTAGGATAGGCCCATATGTAGATGCACGAACATTTTTAATTGCACCTTTGCAATCTTATGATGTTATAGTATGTATGCCTTTTTTGTCATCATTATAATCCATGCATTGACTACCATGCACATACCTTTAACTTTGAATTTAAAGGTCAAATAATTTCTTTGACTGCACAACATGATTTCCAGCCATTTCCATTGATTATTCATACTCAAGTAAAACGTGCATTTAGGAAAGGATTCAATTCATGCATTGTTTTTGTCAGTGTCATCAATGATTATATTCATACACTTCTTGATGCACATACAACTTTCATGACTACTTATAAGGATTTTTTAATGTCTGAGTATCCATCTGAACTACCACCATCTCCAGGATCCTTTGACCATTATGGAATGTGTTGAACAAAGAATTATTGGAGTGTTAATTTATCGATGTATTAATGTGTTTTGGTGTTTTTGATATAGCAGCTAAAGGTTCGTGAGGGCGTGAAAGGTGTGAAAGGATGGACATCAACAATTCGATTTATAATTTATATAGTTTGTAAATAAACCCGCGTAGAGGGTTCTATTGTTAGAAACAGTTAGAAAAGTAGTGGTTAGAATAAGGGTCATTGTAGACCCCAATTTCTAATATTTAAAGCAAAGGATTTCTACAAAAGTTACTAACTTTTACTTTCACACATGCTTTTTGAAGCTGCTCTCATGTAACCACTATTTCGACATAATAAAAAATTCCTATAAATACATGCACTCTGTGGACTATCGAAATAGAGTGCATGGGAGGAGATTGCACATAGTACTACGTTTTGTCTCGTCTCTTGGCATGTCTTTTTTTTGTGTGTTTTTTGCATCTGTAACCTCTCTGTGCATGTGAATAAGATCCTGATAACAAGTCTCTATTGATAGACCATCCTTCTCATGAGTCTAGACTATTGCAATAGAGTGTTCCATGGCGATAGGCACTGGTCTATTTGGGGGCTTTGTGGCCAAAAGTGAGTTTTTCAAACCACTCTCTCATGACAAAGTCACCTTATCGCAATAGGGTGTCACATAAGGATAAACCACTCTCTCATGACAAAGTCACCTTATCGCAATAGAAAAACCTTTCCACGATAGATGTGGTTGATTTGTCATGATTGAGTAACCTTTTCATGATAGATGTGGTTTTGCACAATAAAGCATTTCTATCTTTGGTTTGCTTTGAAATGGTGGATAGGTGTGTCATGATAGGCTAAGTTCTATCACCACACACAAGTCATTTTGTGAGTGTGGTCTATGTTGGTTTGTCGTGATAGAGCTAGTCTGTCACGAATTAGGCTAATCATGATAGACTGAAGACCTTGAAATTTTTCCAATGTGTCTAATGCTTTGGGAAGGTAGTGGTGAGGCCTATTGTGTTCTACTCATGCAATTATAGAAAGTGGATTGTTTTATTCTATTGCAACAAACTGAATATGATATCTCAAGTATCCAAAATGGTATATCATACATATCGAGTCTTGAAATTATGAATCGGGAAAGCTCATCAATGCTAGAGAAAGGAAAGGGTATTTCCCGAGCTAAAGGAGAGTCCATTGGATAGAAAAATAGGAATAATTATCCCCTCATGTCAAATGAAAAGATAAAATACAAGTCATGGCTAGATGAAGAGTCAAGGATCACAAGGGTGTCACGAGGAAGGAGATAAGGAAGAGAGCTCACATACACACTCTCACTCTCAAGGAGAAGCACACACACAGATTGAGGCAAGGAAGAATTGATCTTCTTCTTCTTCTTCTTCTATTACATAAAAGGGAATGTACAAGAATGACCTAAAACAAGAATACAACAAGTGCAATATATAAAGATCAATACATAAGGAAAAAACCTAATATCCGCGAATGAGACAGCTGGCAAGAAACAAATGTGCCATCACTCTCGGTAGATAAATATAATAAAGCTCAATGAAGTATCCTTGACATATATCGGTATGACCACTATACATGTCAGAGAAACGAAAAACACGTATCCTGGATCATCACATGTTGAGCTTGATATCTCAACACTCCCCCTCAAGCTCAACACCATATCCTGTAATCCAAGCATCTCTCGAAACTTCTTTAACTTCTCAGCTCCAAGTGCTTTGGTGAAAATATCAGCAACCTCCTCATCTGTTCTCACATAAACAAGATCAATATCACTTGCTAATACCTTCTCTCTGATGAAGTGATAATGTACCTCGATATGCTTTGTTCTAGCATGGAAAACAGGGTTCCCTGCTAACTGTATGCTGCTAAGATTATCACAATAGATAGTGATAGGCTTTTGCACTTCCACACCTAAATCTGCAAGTAACATCTCTAGCCATGATGCCTCACATGTTGCCATTGCAGCACCTCTATACTCAGCCTCTGTACTCGACATCGCAACAGTGGGTTGCTTCTTGCTGCTCCATGTAATAGCTGCACCTCCAAGTGAGAAAAGAAAGCCACTAGTAGATCTTCTATCTAGAGTACTACCAGCCCAATCTGCATCGGTGTATCCATGAACCTGCAACTCCACACTAGCTTCATAAAACAATGCATAATCCAAAGTAGCACTCACATAACGTAGAGTGCGCCTCAGAGCATCCAAATGTGGCTTCCTGGGAACCTGCATAAACTGACTTTCAAGTCCAACAGTATAACTTAGATCAGGCCTTGTAATTGTGAGATATATAAGACTTCCCACAATTTTCCTATACATAGTAGCATTTTCCAATGCTTCACCTGACGTAGTATCCAATTTCAAATTCTGATCTAATGGCATAGAAATTGGCTTACAATCAGCCATACCATACTTTTGCAGCATATTCAAGACATATTGCCTTTGTGACATCCATATACCTGTTTCTATATGTATAAACTCAATGCCCAAGAAATATCGCAGCACACCAAGATCTTTCATGTCGAATTCCTACATAAGACATTTCTTTACCTCTTTGATGCTTTCTTCATTATCACCACCTACTATCAGGTCATCAACATAAATAGCCACAATAGTGATGCCATCATCAGCCTTCCTTGCATATAGTGAGTGATCTGCATCACACATAGAGAACCCAATGCTGGTTAAGTAATCAACAATCCTTGCATGCCATGCATGAGGGGCTTGCTTCAGCCCATACAAAGCCTTTTGCAACCTGCAAACATATTCTGGATGTTTTGAATCTTCATATCCTTGTGGCTGGTCCATATATACTTCTTCCTATAACTCACCATGTAGGAAAACATTCTTCACATCCATCTGATGCAAAGTCCATCCTTTTGCTGTAGCTAATGCAACAAGTGTTCTGACAGTAGACATTTTAGCTACAGGGCTGAATGTTTCCTCATAATCAATGCCATATGTTTGTCCATAACCTTTAGCTACCAATCATGCTTTATACCTGCTTATGCTACCATCAGCATTATGCTTTACCTTGTAAACCCATTTGCAGCCTATGGATTTCTTTCCTTGTGGCAATGGAACCAGCTTCCATGTATCATTTCCATAAAGTGCAGCCATCTCCTCTTCCATAGCTTTTTCCCAATCCACATTACCAATTGCATCTTCAAAACAAGAAGGTTCAGCATCTTGTATTACCTTTGTCATGTAGGCACAATGGCGAGCCATGTAACTATCATATGTCAATCATTGCACTGAATTACACATCCTCCCAGATCTTCTTGGTCCTGGGTCACTTCTTCTTGAATCATCTGCATGTGCCCTTCTTACTCCTGGAGTCTTCACAGAGCGCAATCCAAGTTCCTCATCCATACTCTTTTCTGAACCACTTGAATCTCCATCAACATCTTCAAAACCTGCACCTGTTTTACTACCAACAGGAATCTTTTCTTTACCTTTCTTGGATGTATTTGATGAATTTGCTGGACTGAAATTTCCACGCAATCTTCCACTCCATGGATTTGAGTTGGAACTATTGCTTGGTGATGCATCCGGTCCACTCAAAACTTGAGATTCTGCACTAGATTTTTCAGCATTTTCTTTGTCATTTGGTTCAAGATTCAGTCCTTCTTTGGCATCTGCATAGAAGCTTGACATTTCATCAAATACCACATCTCTGCTCACCTTCACCTGTCGTGTGAGTGGGTTATAACATTTGTACCCCTTTTGCTCAAGGGAATATCCAATGAAGACACATTTTTTTGCTTTCGGATCAAGCTTTGTCCTCAACTCATCTGGAACATGTACATATGCAATACAACCAAAAACTTTCAGATGTGATAAGTTTGGCTTTTTACCTGTAAACTTCTCTTCAGGTGTAACTTGATGTACAACAGCAGTCGGAGTTCTGTTCATGATGTATACAGCAGTATGCACAGCTTCTGCCCAATAACAGTGAGGCATATTCTTCTCAGCCATCAAGGCTCTTGCTATTTCTGCAATATGTCTATTTTTGCGTTCAGCAACACCATTTTGTTGTGGTGTGTACCTGCATGAAAACTGACGCCGAATTCCATGATTTTTTAGAAAACTGTTGAACTCATTTGACATGTATTCACCTTCTCCATCAGATCTTAATGTTTGAATGTACTTCCCTGTCTGCTTTTCCACCATAGCTTTAAAATTCTGGAAGTGAGTGAACACCTTGCTCTTCTCTTTCATGAAATATACCCATAGTTTGCGTGTATGATCATCAATGAAGGTAACATAAAACCTGCAACCGCCCATAGATGTGGTCTTTGCTGGACCCCAAACATATATATGTACTACTTCTAGTACATTCTCACTAACATGCTTGTCATGTGGAAATGATGCTCTTGACTGTTTACCAAATTGACATGCTGCACATACCTTTTGCATTTCTGCAACTTTGACATTTGGTAGTCCATGAACAATCTCCTTTGACTGCATCATTTTCAGCCTTTGCAAGTTTGCATGTCCAATCCGTTTGTGCCATATCTCTATATATGCAATAACTCCTCCACCTTTTGCAAACATGGCTGCATTCATTTCAGGAATCTTCACATTTAAGGTGAACATCCTACCCACTTTGTTTCCTTTGGCAACCAATCGTCCATCTTGCTTGTACTCTTCTACATATAATCCATCAGCATTGAACCTAACTTGCAATCCCTGGTCAACCATTTGTCCAACAGAAACCAGATTCTTTGTTATATTTGGAACATGCAACACATCAGCAAGATGTTTTACCTTCCCGTCCTCCATAGACAATGCTATGTTTCCTGTATGCTCAATAGGATGTGATGTATCATCACCTGTTTCAACATATCCAGGAACTGACATTTTTTGCAAACTACTAAACCATTCTGCATGACTGGTCATGTGATTTGAAGCACCCGGAATCAACATACCAGACATTATCATTCGATTTTGAAACACCAGCAGACATCGTATTCATCATGTGATGTTGAACCATAAACAGCTTCTCAGAATCATCTGCACTTGTGGACGCATAATTGTTTTGCTGCCTTCTGTTATTTTGATTCTTTAACCTGCAATCACGTTCAAAGTGTCCAGGTTTACCACAATTCTAGCATCCTTTACTATCATTACCTGAATCATTTCTTTGGAAATTTCTGCGACCTCTTTGGCTCCCCCTGCCTCGAAATTGTCCTCTTCCTCCTGCATGATTCTGTTGTTGACCTTGGTCTTGGTTACTGTTTCCTCTTCCACTTCCAAAACCTCTACCTCTGCCTCTTCCTCTGCCAGAGTAGAGTACCTGCTCAGAACTGGGCTTTCCTTGGGAGTTTGAGTCCTCACCAAGATTCTTTTCTTCAACAATCACCATAGATACCAGATCAACAAAATTTGGAATATTTTCCCTGGTCTGTATGGAAGTTCTGAACTGCTTATATGCAGCTCCTAAACCACAAAGGCACACTTCCACCTTATCATCATCATCTACATTCACGCCAATAGATGCAAGTGACTCACATATGCCTTTGATTTTAAGAGTGTAGTCACTTACCGTCATGCTCTTCTTTTCCAATGTATGCAGCTCGTTCTTGAGTTGCAATTTCCGTGCCTTTGTATTAGTCTCATACAAGGTGACCAAGCTGTTCCAAGCCTCTTTTGGAGTCTTGGCATCCTGTATGTGTCCAATCATGCTATCCTGTATCCTAACAGATAGCCAATACATTACCTTTCGTGCTCCTTGATTCCATTCCTCATATGCTCCTAGCTGATCTGCATTCCGATTCCTTTCTGGTAACTGCGGAGCATTTTCATTCTCTCCTTCGATATACTTCCAGTAGCCTTTTCCCATCAAGAAATTCATCATTCTGAATCTCCAAGCATGGAAGTTGTTCTTGTCCAGCTTATCGCTCATAAGCTGACTCATTCCATCTGCGTTCGCCATTTCTGCAACAATTCACAACACTACAAAACACTACAAGCAGCACTTCTGCTTGAACACTGTTGCACTATGATGTGACAGTTCGATCTCAAAAAAACACAGTTTTTGTGTATCAACATTACACGGAATCACTTGAAATTCTCGATCTGGAATATATGAGTGTCGCCGAACACAACGCAAGTTACAGTTTCTGAAACTGACCTGGTTTTTCTGTGGGCCCCACCTTGCGGGCTCGAAATGGAGGTCGAGATGGCTCTGAAACTTCGATCTGACAAAAACAAGTGACCTAAGGGTACATAAAAGGGAATGTACAAGAATGACCTAAAAACAAGAATACAACAAGTGCAATATATAAAGATCAGTACATAAGGAAAAAACCTAATATCCGCGAATGAGTGAGCTGGCAAGAAACAAATGTGCCATCACTCTCAGTAGATAAATCTAATAAAGCTCAATGAAGTATCCCTGACATATATCGGTATGACCACTATACATGTCAGAGAAACGAAAAACTGGTACGTGTCATCCTAGATCATCACATGTTGAGCTTGATATCTCAACAAAGGGTATGTGAAAGGTCACAAGAAGGTCTATATAGTCATATTCTCGATGAAAAGTAAAAAAGAAGACTATTCAAGTGTCTAAAGTGAAGGGGAGAATCTATGGAGAAAACCCAAGGAGTGCCAAGACCTGTCCAAGCAAAGAGGAGGCCATACCAAGAGCTACAAGTCTCACCCCTTGTAGGAAGAGTGTTTTGCAAAAACTACCTACTTTTGTTTATTTCTCTCTATGTGGTATCCAATGAGTGCATATGATATCTTGTTCCAAAGGTTTTTTTAAAAATAAATATGTCTACTAAATCGTTCTCTATTAGTCACAAGGAGATCAGCACAACCTATTTCTTAAGGATGTAACGAAAAGGATTTACCATGATTTTTAATAACCCTTTGGAATACATCATGTTCGGTAGGTAAACAATTGATCATCATTTCCTATTTTAATTAGTTTTAAAGTTTCATCAGTAAACGTATGACCCATATTTTTACGCTTATGTAAACTAGGATCTTTTGAGACTTTTTTGAATTTCTCTTTAGTCCCTTTTGATAAGGGTTAAGCAATAGGTTTAATTTTCTTATCAATTGTTTTATATTTTGTAACAACTTTAGCTTCTTCATAGGTGTGATTCATGAAAAATTTTGCAATCACTTCATATTCTTCAATTGAATTTAAAAGCACAAAGTAGAGAGTATCCTTTTCATGCAAGATACATTGAAGTTCATCAAATAATGAAAATGTGAATGAAGTTTCAATCACATGTTCAATATGTTCTTTAGATAAAACATAACCTTTTTCTTTGTAAAAGTTTTCATTTTTTAATAAATTTTTGAGGATTCTTTTTATGATGTATAAATTTCAAATAAGACGAAGTAAAGCAAAGTGTGAAACTATCTAAGGTATTTATAGAAGGATGCAAGGCATCAAACCAAGGACCACTGTTGTCTCGCTCAACAGTGGCGTCTAGGCAAAATTGATCAAAGTAGGCTCCAAATTCACAAAGAGGTATATGATCATCATATACCTTCTCGTGTGAACGGATGGGAGTCTTCTTAATTTGTTCTTGATTTTGAATATGGTTAGGATTTAATTTCATCACTTGAAGTGATTGCAGATCATCTTTAGATCTGATCCTCACATATGTAGACCCATCATCCATAATTTTTTCCCACTTTCAATATCACTATCTATACACTCTAATTTTACTGTAGAAGGCCCTTTCTTTGATTCAAAAAGATTCTCATGAAGTTTTTGTATCTCTCCTTTTCCCCAATTAATAGCTAAAGGAAGATTTGTCCTATAATCACACAACTTTTTATCAATATCAATGACAAGTTTTCATTCCTTAGCTTCCTTTAAAGCCTCACAAGTATAGGTGAGATGATCAATGGAATCACACCAAACACATCCCCTAATTTTGGGTGTCCAATGCTCATTAAACATTCTTTGACTAGTCGATTGAGGAATAGGTGGTGGCACTATTATAGGCTGAGGAAATTCAGTAGGTTGAGTTTGTGTAAAGAATTCATCTTGGGAATTTAGCGCATTGACTACATTTTGTAAGACAAACGATTCATTTGATATATTTTCATGCATTTGCATGATATTATCTAATTTATTAAATAAGATTTCAAATTGTAAATTAGTTGGTACCTTTGATGTAGATGTTGATTGCTCAACCTTTGGAGCTATATGAGTCTCTCTAGGTTCATGAGAAGAGGGAAAACTAGGAGATAGATTAGCCACTGATTCATAAAAAAGAGATTGATGTTGCTTCATATGTGCGATTGCAACCACTCCCTTATCAATAGCACAATCATCAGTTAGCTCATATTTCTTACTTGGCTCCTCAAGTCTTCTCTCAACCTCATTTCTTACATCTGGAGTCAAAATCTTAAGAGAGTATAATACTATATTGGGAGTAAGGGCTACCCTATCATTCTCTAGTAATTGTGAAAAACATTTCATAAATTTGCTATGAAGTTGGGTAATTGAAATTTGAGGGTTTGGGGCATTAATCCACTTAATAAAACCCTCTTTACTATGTTGATTAAGGTCTTCTAAATAGAACTCTTTATGTAGCTGCTTTCTAAATTCATCCCATTCAAGTTCACTATGTCGTTCAATTATGGCCATAACGTTTCTTATTGCAAGCCTACCTAGGTACATTATCCACTTAGGTTCTGGTAATCCATTTAGCTTAGCTACATCTTCAAATGTATTTAGATAGTTTGTAACGTTTACCCCTATAAACTTTCCTTCATCTCTTAATAAGGTTTCCACAACCTTTTGTTCTTGGGTTTCATTCATCATATTTTTGAATAATTAATCCATTTTTCTTTCTTTTTTATGTGATTTAAATTGAGCAATTTTAACAATTTCTTGTACTTCTTTCTTGATCTTTTCTTTATGTTCTACCACTAAATCTACAAGCCCATCGGTGTCCAATTTCATTGATTTAGACTTTCCTAAAGATATGCAATTAAACCAAAATTTTTGAGAATATGAAAAAACCTTACCGACTAGGGCTTGAAGAAGAGGTTTAATAAATGTGCACATGTGAATTTTGATACATCGTTTTTCAATTTGTCAAAATCATAATTACAACAATTGCTAAGAATATGATGTGTGTGCAACCATTGCTGCTTCAATGGTCAATGGAATGGGTGGCGTGATGAGGATCATCCATTTGCCAATCCATGTTGAGTTCTCTTAGATCATGTATAGAGTTCTCGTAGATCATATATGGATCAAGTTCAATGGAATTAGAGGGGAAGATAAGTGGAAGCCTTTTATTACCACTATCGTGTATACAGATCCCCTCTCATCATCGGAGGAGCTCATCCCTCATCTACTGGTGGAAGAAATTACAATGGGATATGCAACACGAATCAAGGATGCACACAACTAAGCACTCTATGCGAGCAAAGGGAGGGGCAAAAGAGACAAGAAATGTAAATGTGTCAAAGGAAAAGGCAAACAATAAAAGGAAGATGAGGAACAATGATAAAGAATGAGATTTAGACTCCTAGGCCAAATTCAGGACCATACGCAAGGGAAAGATCACAAAACCACATAAATGTATGTTTAATTATATTTTTGGTAGTTCAAATCACATCACTTCAGATTGTTGGTTCAAGGATGGCAAAGGAGCTAACAAGAAGGACCAAGGGAATTATGCTAGCACCACTTCAAAGATTGATGGCAATGAGCAACTCTAATCCATGAGACATCGATATAATAGGGGTGCCATGGACCAAAAATTGTACATAGATTCTGGTTGCAACAATCACTTGTCATGCCAAGGAGATTTTTTCATGAATATGTAGGTTCCAAAGAAACATTCGTGCTGAAACACGTGATAATAGAGAACACCCTATAGAGCATGTGGAGAATATAGAATTGGAAGAAGAAAATTCGCCAAAGGTATTACAACAAGTGCTTCATGTTCGTTCCATAACTAAAAACCTTTTTTTCGTAGGGAAGATGGTAGAAAAAGGACTACAGATTATATTCAATGACAAGGGATGCTTTGTGAAGGATGGAGGAAAGGTTGTAGCCAAAGGAAGAAGAGAGGCTAGGCTATTCACTTTTGATGTTATTGAAACACATATCCAGGTATTTTTTGTCATGTTTGGGACTAGGAACATTTCATTGATTGATCATTGGCATAATAGAATAGGAAATGTTAATATTTATAAGATCATGAAAATGCGCGAAGCAAGATTGGTGAGAGATTTACCAAAATTTGGCGGCTAATCCATGCATAAGTTTTGTGATGCTTGCCAACTAGGTAAGCAAGCTAGATAGTCTTTCAAGAGGATTACTCATAGATCAATAAAGACCTTGGAGCTTATACACATAGATCTTTGGGCCCTACAAAGGATGCTTCCTTAGGTGAAGCAAGTTACTTTTTCACATTCAAGTGGTTGAGCATGAAGTTGAGAAGGAAACAGGTAATCAAATGAAAACCCTAAGGTCAAATGGAGGGGAGATTATTTCTTTAAGGAATTTACAAAGGAGCTAGCTACCTATGAGGAAGCTAAGGAGAAGCCGAAATGGAGGGCTAAAATGTATGATAAAATCATTGAACTAAAAGAAAATCACACTTGGGATTTATTAACAAGAAGAAAGGTATGGGAATAGTAAAAAATGATGGGTATACAAAGTGAAAAGGAGCTCAGATGGAACCCTAGCTATACACAAGGTTAGATTGGTGTCAAAGGGCTTCACTCAAACCAAATGGGCATTAAGAATGCTTTTCTAAATGGTGAGTTGAAAGAGGAAGTGTAAATGGCCCAATCTAAAGGTTATGAAGATTCACAATGCACATACTATGTGTACATGTTAGAGCCTTAAGCAAGACCCAAGAGCATGGAGTCAAAAGTTGGTAGATTACTTGACTAGGTGTGGGTACTCTCCAAGCCCATGCAGCTCCATCCCTATGCCTAAAGAAGGTTGAGGATAGACTAGTAGTCATATGCATCAATGCATATAACCTCATTATTATAAGGAATGATCATGCAAGTGTCAAAGACATAAAGAGTAGGCTTGGAAGAGAATCCAAGGTATCTAATTTGGGTGAGCTAAAGGATTTGTTGGGTATTTAAGTTGTGTATGCAAGTGAAGGTATTTACCTATGCCAAAGGAAGTACCTCCTAGGTATGTTCTACAAACATGGAATGATAGATTGCAAGCCAAGCGCTAAACCCATAGGTACAAACATGAAGATGAACAAGAATGATGGTAAAAATCTTGATGACTTGATATTCTATACGATTTGGTAGGCTCATTGATATATTCAACTCTCATCAGAGGTGTTTTAAGTTATGTAGTAGGAGTACTCTCACAATACATGCATGCATCCACAGATGCGCACCTAAATGTAGCCAATAAGGTACTAAGTTATGTGAAGGGCATAATGAATTGTGGATTGTTTTATAGGTAGAAGAAGGAGCTAGAAATCAAAGCATGGAGTGATGCAAATTTGGCAATGAGTGTTGTTGATAGGAGTTCTACATCTAGCTATGTGTTCATTCTAGGAACAAAAGCCATATCATGGATTAGTAAGAAGAAACCTACAGTGGCATTGTCATCAATTGAGGCTAAGTATAGGGCATTAGCACTCACTACATGTGAGACTATGTGGTTAAGAAAGCTACTAAATTATTTGGATATAAAGGTTAATGCAATCCCCATCTCTGGAGACAAAAAATCTAGCATACATATAGGCAAAAATCCCATGTACCATGAAAGGAGCAAACATATAGAGGTACATTAAAGATATCTTTGTGTGTTTCATATGTACAAACAAAGAAGTTGCTAATATTTTCACCAAAGGATTGGATGCTACAAAGTTAAATAATTCAAAGAAAGCAATGAGTCTCTTTGAGATGGATACCACCACCATGAGCTTGAGGGGGAGTGTTGAAATTATGGATTGTGCAAGCTTATCAAACTTAGATCAAAGGAAGGGTGTTTCCAAAACTAAAGGTGAATCGAATGGACAACAAAATATGAATCCTTATCCGCTCATGTCAAATAAAAAGCCAAAAGACAAGGCAAGGCTAGATTAAGATCCAAAGGTGACACGAGGGTGAGTCAAAATCTTAAGAAAGCGTAATACTATATCCAGAGTAAGGGGTACCCTATCATTCTCTGGTAATTATGAAAAACATTTCATAAATTTTCCATGAAGTTGTGTAATTGAAACTTGAGGATTTGGTGTGTTAATCCACTTAATAAAACCCTCTTTACTATGTTGATTAAAGTCTTCTAAATAGAACTCTTTATTCAGCTACTTTCTAAATTCATCCCATTCAAGTTCACTATGTCATTCAATTATGGTCACAACTATTCCTATTGCATGCCTATCTAGGTACATTATCCACTTAGATTCTGGTAATCCTTGTAGCTTAGCAAAATCTTCAAATGCATCTAGATAGTTTGTAACATTTACCCCTATAAACTTTCCTTTATCTCTTAATAAGGTTTCCAAAACTTTTTGTCCCTGGGTTTCATTCATCATATTTTTTAATAATTCATCCATTTTTTCTTTTTTTTAATGTGATTTAAAGTGAACAATTTTAATAATATATTGTACTTCTTTCTTGACGTTCTCTTTATGTTCTACCACTAAATCTACAAGCCTGTTGGTGTCCAATTTCATTAATTTAGTTGTCCTAAAGATATGCAATTAAACCAAAATTTTTTAGAATATGAAAGCACCTTACCGACCATGGCTCAAAGAAGAGGTTCAATAAATGTGCACATGTGAATTTTCGATACATTGTTTTTCAATTTGTCAAAATCATAATTACAACAATTGCTAAGAATATATGTGTGTGCAACCATTGCTGCTTCAATGGTCAATGGAATGGGTGACGTGATGTGGATCCTCCACTTGCCAATCCCCATTGAGTTCTCTTAGATCAGAATGATCAGCCCTCTAACACCCAGAAGATTGTACAAGGTTTAGGAAAAAGCTACCGCTCCCAAGGAGGAAGAAGCAACCACGGCAATTCCTGATTCACCTATATGCATATGCAAAATATGTAAATATATCTCACCTGAGTTTTCGTGTTGTATCTTCACGTTGGGTTCACAAATGTCGAGAGGATAGGAATGCTCAGTTGGTAGATCAAGTCAACTTCCAAGTCCAATGACGCACATAGGGTGACTCTAGCAGACTCATGTTATTCACAGATGTTCGCGAAAGGCTCAAACAAAATGCAAACTCAAGAAATTCAGTAGGTTAATTAAAAACTTATCATAAGAAGTATGGAAAACAAACAATTCATCACACTTGTTCAAAGACTTTTCCATTTATCTTGACCATTAAAAATCATATGCACGTCTAAAGTGAAATTTCTATATCGTCATATGAAAAGAACTCATATTTCAATATCAAGTTTTAAAGTGAAAGTGAATTCTATGACATCAAAATTATTATAGAATCTTCAAAGCTTTTAATCCCTTGATCATGTAGATATTAGAGCGTCGGCCGTTGTCGTCGAAAGAAGCATAACATAATTGAATGTGTGGGCACAGGTATGGTATGGACTAATGATTTGATCATCTGAGAAACATAAATCGAAGGAGGTCATGAGATGGATGTGGATGAAATAGATGGTGTTGTTTGGTAGATGAATTGGAGAAGTATCTAAGTTCTACTTATCAAACCATGACAACGCTCCTTCTAGAACACAAATATACTTGTCACTGACACTATCCAAAGTCTGAGGTAGTTATCGATATCATATGATGTTATCAGTGTTTTTCAAGTAGTAGAGGTAGAGAGAGCTTGCCAGACACATAAGCTCTAGGTGAAAGAAATTAGTTGGAAGAGGAGCATCACGTGGCAGTCGTTCAACAAAACATAACAAAGAAGTGGTCATCAAAATTTGGTGTAGTGGTTTGCGTTGAATGCCGTGGAGCGGAGTGCCTGGGTTCAATTCCCACCCAGCTCGACATTTCAAATTCCTTGTACTTTCAAAAAAAAGAAAATTGTCATCAACCAGAAATCGGAATAGAGATGGCATTGTCGTCAAGTTGTAATCTCCATCAGTCATCCAAGAACTCTTGTTGAGAGCATAATCAGAACACTATAGTATCCGAAGTCAGCTATCAGATGAGATGGAGTCGGATTCATCAACAGCGCTAAAATATCATCGGAATTCCAGAGAACAAGGCAGACAGAGGATCATCAGAGAACCATTATGGTCTTAGAATCAATGCGTCGTATCATGAATGAATCCTATCCGTGTCACCTTCTTCTCCTCCCCCCCTCTTGTCGGATATGATCCTTGCTTATATAGACCTCAATCTCTAAATTTAGAGATGTGATATCACGATTAAAAAAAGCACTTTTGGCTATGTTTATCGATCTGAAAAAAAGACACAATCGCTATTTCTATTATTCTTTTGCATGTGTCGCCATTATTTTTTTGTTGACCTTGTTGCTTCCAATGGTATCCCTCCTTTGTTCGATTGTTTGTTTTCCGTTTTCCAAAACTGAGTGCCACAATCAGAACACATTCTTGGACCACTTTTCAAATGTCCCATAGATGTTCCCTGAACAAATTTGGTTCTACTTGGATGCCATCCGGCATTGCCACCATCTACATACTTGCTAAGAACATCGACAAGAAAATCCACAAAGAACTCTGACACCAAGGGTGATGATATCAAGAAATACTCTTTTTTACATGGAATTTGCACACGGCACTTCATTGCAGAGGAGCACACCATTTTCTCGTTTCCATCATCACCAAATGCGATCGATGTGTTCACAAGTAGCCTGCCGCTAAAATCCTAGATGAACAGAGGCTTTCCTTCTTCAAATGAAACGTTTGCCATGGATCTCTTGATTTCTTTTACGCAGAATTTCAACACATTGTGTGTGCGGCTTATATTGTTTTTCATCATTAAGAGATGGATTCTCGAGAATAAGGAAATCTCCTTTCTGAATTTCATTAAGCAATTATAACCATACATTGCTTCAAAAGGTTTCATCTTAATAGAGGAATGCCATGCACTATTATATGCATACTCAATCAAAGGCAAATATTCAGTCCAATTGTTTTGCTTATCATTCACATACATGCGTAACATATCCTCAAGCACTCTATTAACCCTCTTGGTCTCACCATCAGTTTGAGGATGAAATGCAGTACTCATGCGTAATTCTGTTCCTATGGATTGAAATGTTGCTTCCCAAAAATTAGATGTGAACCTTGCATCCCTATCAGAAATTATACTTTTGGGTATACCATGTAACCTAAAAATTTCTTTTATGAAAATTTTAGCAACATGCAAAGCTGTATCAGTTTTCCTCATGGGAAGAAAATGTGTCATCTTTGTAAGATGGTCCACGAAAACAAAGATGGTATCATGCCCACTTCTCGTCACAGGAAACATTGTTATGAAATCCATAGAGATGGATTCCCATTTTGATCAGGCACATCTAATGGTTGTAACATGCCAAGACTCCTTTTAAATTCAACCTTAACCTGTTGACATTTCAAACATTCGTCCACATACCTCTTAATATCATATTTCATATGTGGCTAGTAATATGAATCTTTCACTTTTGCATAAGTTCTAGAAAAACCAGGGTGTGCAGAGAAAGGTGCATCATGATAGTCATGCAAGATCTTTTCTTTCAAAACAGATTCTGAAGACATACATAAATGAGAATTACAATACAAATCATTATTTTTCAAATGAAATTTTCCCTGAAACATAGAACCTGGACTCATGCCTGAAAATTTCAAGATTGCTGCATAAAATAAATCTTCTTTTAATTCTTTTCCAATATCAAAATCATAGGATAAAATAGAAATTGAACTACATAAGGGTTTATGACTCAAAGCATCAGCCACCTTGTTTTCTTTTCCTGCTAAATATCTAATATCAAAATCATATTCACTTAGCAATTGGATCCATCTGTGCATGAACAACTGCAAGCATTTCTAAGTCATGTGTTGTATAATTTAATGCATGTTTTCTTAGTTTCCTTGACTCATAAGCCACTACCCTCCGTTCTTGTGAAAGTACACATCCGATTTGGCTTCCACTAGCATCACATGCAACAATAAAAGGCTTCCCTAACTCCAGTATCTTTAGCACACAATTTTCGATAACTTTCTGTTTTAAATCTTCAAATGCATTTTGAAACTCATCGTTCCATGTGAACTCTCTATTTTTCTTTGTCAATTCTATAAGAGGATTTGCAATTTGAGAAAAATCCCTAATGTGTGCCCTCTCATATTGTGCCAAACCAAGGAAGCTTCTCACATTTCTCACACATTTGGGTGTAGGCCAGTCAACTATGCTTTTAACTTTCTCAAGATCTATATGAATCCCTTCCTTAGAAACAACTCTACCCAAATAAGTCACTTCCCCTTTTGCAAAAAAAACATTTACTCATCTTACCATATAGTTTATGCTCTCTTAGTTTTTCTAAAGTCTTCCTGAGATGCAATGCATGTTCATCATCATCCTTAGAATACACAAAAATATCGTCAAGAAAGACTAATATAAATTCATAGAGATATTCATGAAACACATTATTCATCAAACACATAAATGTTGCACGAGCATTTGTCAATCCAAAAGGCAAAACTGTGAACTCATAATGGCCATATCGTGTTCTAAAAGTGGTTTTGGGTATGTCTTCAGACTTTACTCTAATGTGATGATATCCTGATCTTAAGTCAATTTTAGTGAATACTGTGGCACCACTCAATTGACTTAGCAATTCATCTATGTGTGGCAGTGGATACTTGTTCTTAATGGTTTTCTTGTTCAATGCCCTATAGTCGATACAAAATCTGTATGAGACATCTTTCTTTTTCTGAAACAAAATAGGTGTCCCCCAAGGTGAAACACTAGGTCTTATCAAATCCTTCTTCAATAGATCATCCAGTTGGAGCTTCAACTCTTCCAATTCATCAATATTGAACCTATAAGGTGCTCTAGAATAAGGCTCACTTCCTAGATAAAGGTCTATAGCATGGTCAATTTTCCTAGGAGGAGCCATGCCCAGTAGATCATCAGGAAATACATCTGCGTACTCATTTAAAAGTTTTCTAACATATTCAGGTATTTCCTCTTCTTTCTTCTTCTCTTGAAACTTCAACCTCTACAAATTTACATGTCCAATTTGCTTGTGTGATATCTTTATGTCAACAATAACACACACACACCCTTTGCAAACATGGTTGTGTTCATTTCATGAATTTTCACATTCAAGGTAAAACTCCTACTCACTTTGATCCCTTTGGCCATCAACATTTCATTATGTTTGTAGTCTTCTACATATAAACCTTTAGAATTGAATATAACTTGTAATCCTTGGTCAAAACAATTTCCAATATTAGAAATTGGGTTATTTATTATATACGGAACATGTATGATGTAGCACATTAGTAAGGTGTTGACCTTCCCATCCTCCATGAGCATTGCTATGTTTCTTATATGCTCAATAGGATGTGATGTATCATCATCTATTTCAACAAATCCAAGATCTGAGAATTTATGAAAACTACTAGACTGGAATTAACATATGAGACATTAGCATTCAATTTTGAAACATCAAAAGACATTGTGTTCATTATATGATGATGGAACATGAATAAGAAATTCTTAGAATCATCTACACTTGTGGATGCATAGTTTTTCTGTTGCTTTATGATGTTTTGGTTCCTCAACATACAATCATATTCAAAGTGAACAAGTTTACCATAGTTGCAACGTCCCTTGTTGTCATTACCTCAATCATTTCTTTGGAACTTTTTGCACAATTTTTCGCTCCCCCTACCTTGAGATTGTCCCATACCTTTTATGTTAGTGTGTTGTTGACCTTGGTCCTAGTTATTGTTTCCTCTTCCACTTTTGAAGCCTCTTCCTCAACCTCTTCATGTGCCAGATTAGAATACCTACTAAGAACTAACTTTTCCTTGGGAGTATGAGTCCATCAAGTTTCTTTTGTTCAATTATCAACATGGAAACAAGATCAACAAAAATTTGGAATATACTCCCTACTCTGAATAGATGCTCTAAATTGCTTTTATGTAGATCTTAAGCCACAAAGGCACACTTCAACCTTATCATAATCATCTACATTGATGTTAATAGATGCAAGTGACTCACAAATGCTTTTAATTTTTAAGGTGTAGTAAATTATAGACATTGTCTTTTTGTTTAGTGTATGTATCTCATTCTTGAGTTGCAATTTTTGTGCCTTTGCATTGGTCTCATACAATGTGACCAAACTATTCCAAGCCTCTTTCAGAGTTTTGGCATTCCATATGTGCCCAATCATGCTATCTTGTATGCTCACACATAGTCAATACATTAGCTTCCTTACTCCTCGATTCCAATCTTCATATTCTCTTCATTGATATCTAGTGTAATTCCTCTCTCGTGACTGTAGAGGGTTTTCATTCTATCTTTTGATGTACTTCGAGTTGCCTTTTCCGAGTAGCCTTTTCCCATCAAGAAATTTCTCATTTGAATCCCCAAGCATGAAATCTATTATTGTACAGATTTTCACTCATAAGTTGACTCACCCCATCCATTTTTGGAGCAACTTACAATATTTGGGAAACACTAGGAGTACCTCTCCTTGTCATAGTGTGACATGATAGTTTGATCTCAAATAAACACAATTTTTTTTGTATCATCACAACACAAAATTTCTTGAAATTATGGATCCAAAATATTTGGGAGATTTGGAACATAATGCAATTTACAATTGAAAACTCACCTATTTCTTCTGTGGGCCCTAGCTTGTGAGCTCAAAGTCAAGGTAAAAATTGCTTTGAGATAAAAATTTGAGCAGATTTCTACATGCACACCTAATTTTTACCTAGACACCAATTTTTTCCATGCACACAAGATTTCGTAGCAATCTAAGATTGTTTTTGAAGCCTGCATTCTCCACACCTTCTCACACACTCTTAGTTGTCACACTTCTTTAGGAGCTCTCTATTGCAACATTGGCTCTTATACAATGTCAAGAGAAAGGATAGAGGAAAGAGATCTCTCTCATGTACTCTCACACACAAACACTAGACAACAAGCAAATTGAGGAAATTAAGAATAGTTTTCTTCTTTTCCTCTATTAGATAAAGCGAATGTACAAGAATGAACTAAAAGAACATTACACCCATTGCAATACATGAAGAGAAGTACATAAATAAACCCCTAATGTACACAAATCAGTGAGTTGGCAAGAAACAAATGTGTCATCACTCTTATTAGATAAATATTGTGAAGCTCATTGAAAGTGCCCTTGACATATATTGGTGTAAACATTATACATGTCAGAGAAAAAAAAGTGGCATGTATCATCCTTGATCATCACATGTTGAGCTTGATATCTCACCAACACATGCATTTTTCTTTGCATAGATCTTGGATGAGATCCAAAATATTGAGAGGAATATCAAGGAGATGATCTAAAGAGACTCCATCAATGTTAGTATGAAGTTAAAAAAGGTAACTCACATTTGCAAAAAGGCTTGCTTAAGGTCAAAACTATACTTAGATATGAAGATGAAACCAAGAGGAAGAAGTTGGAGATATATTTCAAATATTCGTGGGAGGGCAAGGGTGAAAAACCAACCAAATAAATGTGTAGACTCCTAAAGAGAGAACGTCAAAGTAAATAAGATCTCCCCCATATGATTGATAACAATTGTGTTGAATTCAATTCCGTACTAAAACTTATGAGTCCATCATCAATTACTTCAACTGATTGATTGGGGTTTCTACTAAGTTATCTCCTTTAAGCTATGTTTGCATGGACACCATCACAAAAGTGAGATTATAAACGTTTGTGAAGCATCTCAATTATCCCATTTCTAGATAGGGGATTTCGGAAGCAATTGATTCTCTCCCGAAGCGTAAAAGCCTAGGGCATGATGACCTCACTAATGAGTCTTTCAAGATATTCAAAGAGGTTTTGCTGTATGCTCTATGCTCTATTTGGGATGAAGTGACAAGCTATCAAGATAATCCACAATAAATATAATAATAATAGAATAAAAAACTAGAGTTGTATCACCATGCTCCTCTCTGGCTATAAAGTTATTATGCTTGCAAATAGCATTGTGTATCATCTTTGTTGTTAGTTTAATGATGACAAAAAACGATTCACCAAAGGGAGGCACGTTCTTGAAGTGATCATTGACATTCAAGAGGGCTTGGATTACACTAGGTTGACCCAATACATTCTCTTCCTCAAGATAAACTTTGACAAAGCATATGACGGGTTGAAGTGGTATTTTATCTTGCAATCCCTCAAGGACTTTGGATGAAGCCCAAGGGTTTATAAAAATGTTTTTCATGCTCATGGGGAACTTTTTTGCTTCAATAAACATTACTGGGAGCTTCTCCTCAACTTCTTTCCCTAAGCATTCCATAAGAAAAAGGTTTCCATCTAGGCTTGTTAATGTTTTCTATCAACACTAATGGGCTTAGCCACCTTGTTAACATTCAAGTTTTCCTAGGGAGTATTTAGGGTCTCTTGCTCCCCCGCAGTGAGGTTCCTATGGTTCTTAGACTCTTCGTAGAATGACACTGCATGTGCCTCAATCTAGAATTTCCTTGATATTTTCTATGAGGCATATGGATCCTGAATCAACCACTAGAAGACTACATACATGTATTTGCATGGGGCGCCCTTGTAGATTCTTTGGCCAAAAGGATGTCAAGATCTTCTTGGTGGTCAATTGTTTTAGTTGCTTGGCATCCCAATAGCATTTGATATTTCCATGCATCAATAGAAGGATTGTGTTGTCACTAGGCTAGACAAAAAGTTGCAATACTAGAAGGGTATGCATGTTAATTGGGCTAGGTGAGCAATGAAGGTTAACATGTTCCTCATCTCATCATTCATCTACTTCATGGAGTCTTTGATACCTAACAACAAGGAGTTACTAAAGGTGGTAAGGAACTTCAAAAACTTCCTTTCGATGGGGGATCCCCTCAAAAGAGGAGTTCTTAAGATTAAATGGGGAGATATTCTCTAGCCCAAAGGAAAGAGGAGGTATGTACATCCTAGATGTAGAATCCATGTATAACAAAATGGTGGCCAAATTGATGATTAAATCTTGGAGTATCGTTGATTTTTCTTGCACTAAATATAGTTTTAGAAACGATAGCAATCTCTTTGTTAGCAGAAATCACAAGTGGAATAGGATACATCTGGATTACTCTCTTTTTCTCCCCAAATCTAGTCATTCCTAGGGGACTACATCTTATGTTCTCTCTATGAAAACGATGGAACCAAATGAGACCTTTCTACACCATCCATTAAGACCAAAAGGGGGTATTGTGATTAGGAAGAATGACTCTATTTGGTTTCCTATGGTAGGTATCTTGGATGTAGAGTGTGAGAACCTCCAAAGAGCTAAGAGGCTCTAGACTAAAGGCTTTTGATTGTGGAGGCATGTATGGCATCATAAAAGAAGGGATTGGATCAACTTTAAGGACATTGATTCAATTTGTAGAGTTGAATTTGAAGACGGGTGCCTATTAAGACACAAAATCATTGCTTGGGATGTCTCTTGGTCTTGCCTCATGTAGGTATATGATCTCCTCCAATTGGTAGTTCTTAGGTAGTCATATGACAACAAGATGGAAAGGATCTTGAGATTCAAAAGAAATCTAGACTTTGAACACTCTCTTAGCAACAAGTGGTGCATGAATTGGGAAAGGATGAGATGGGAATTCGAACTCTTAAAGAACATGCTTATCAAAAATAAGAAATCTGTTTTAACTTGGCACATTTTTCATGGAGGAATATGGACCAACATTGAAGCTAGTAAAACTTGTGGTGCTAACACTTTCGCAAGAGATGCACAAGTGGTAGGGAATATTTAGGACATCTTTTCTTATCTTGACCTAGGATCATTCCTATTTAGAAATAACTCAACATGCTCCTTTTGTTACCAAATCGAGCTAATTATAAGTAAGATCTTCTTGTGGAAGCAATTGGGTGTTCATCTCCTCTATGGAATGCCATCAGAGGTGAAGCAATTTGGAATATCTAGAAGTAAAGATGCATCAACTTTCAAAACAACCCAAAGAATGGTCTGTTGAGAAGTTCCTAAGCTATTTGGCTAGAACGATTTGTGAATCTAAGAAGCCTCCCCCTTTAGCCACCATAGGGTGTTCATTTTAGAAAAGAAAAACCTAAAAAACAAGTGGGGCCCACATGAAGGGGATGAAAATGTTATAAAATTTCTTTGTAATTCTCCCTAATCTTTTTGTAATTTACTCTTGTTTATAATTTAGATCTTGTTTTACAAAAAAAGAAAAGTAAAATTCCATTCCTTCCATTATTTGGGCTAGAACAAGTTCTTGGATATGTCTTCACTACATCATTCAAAAAACCCAATATCCCTAGAAAGAAAATTAAAATTCTAACACTACGTGTATCCTTTATACCATGAAATCTATGTCCTTAAATATGTCGTTATGAAAAATTGTTGAGCATCATGTGAATTTATTCTTAATGTTGATTTTAGAACTTGAAGGCAGAAAAAAGATACCAAGTTGATGGAGTATATCACCTCCTTATTGCAGCACAAGAATAATGGACCCTTCCTAGAATCACTCTATTGGATACCATAGTCGTCCAAAACTTCAATCTCCCTCTAGAGCAGATGGCTAAACCTCTAACACTTATCACATTAAAAATATACTTTTCTAGGATTTCCAACAAGCCCCAGATCACTAAAATTGGATAAAGTCAGGTATATCAACCTCCTTGCATACAAAGCATACTAATAATTGTTCAAATAAGTAGCTTATATTTATTTGTACTTTACACACTCATATACTTGGAAACATGTAGAGACCAAACAAGTGAGGTTTCAAGCTCAATATAATCAATCATGATTAACAATGGATAGCAATATTACACTCAATAGAAAGCTTACAAGAGTCCCAACAATGCGAGCTATCTTGGTTATGAAACAAGAAAGTATACAATGAGATATATGTAGATAAATATATCTTCCTAGGGAAAGATTTAGCTTGGCGGGGGCTAACTTAGCTAGGGGGTAACTTAGACCTAGATTATACATACCAAATGAGAGCCTACAAGTAAACATATGATGCTAGAGCATGGCTATGACTCTTCTTCAATCTCCTCATTATTTAATGATCCAAAATTGATGTAGATTTTGAATTCAAATAAGGCCTCCAAGAGTCCAAAACTTTCTCCATCAATTTCCTTAGAACATTTAGCTTAAGAATAATCGAAAATGTTGTTGGAGATTTAAAAAAAATTATAGGTGATGTGCCACCTTAACTTAAGCATTGCTTCACACACTTGAGCTTGCTAGATATCCAATAATCCCCCTTAAGCTCAAGTGCTAGTCTCCATTGATCTCCTTCAAGTTGATCTTGAACTTCTCCAACTTGCTTGCATCCATTAATTTGAAAATGTATCTGTTAGTTGCTCCTTGGTGCTGATGGACGTGATGTCCACTTTGTTTTCTTGTATCTTCTCTTTGTTGAAGTGATAATGGATCTTTATGTGCCTTCTTCTTGCATGTAACATATGGTCCCTCGCTAGATGAATGCTTGAGATATTCTCTCAAAATAGTTTAAACTCTCTGATCTCAACATCCTAGTCCTTGAAGAGCTTCTTCATCCACATGATCTCACATGTATCAAGTGTTAAAGCTCTTTGACCTCAACATCCAAGTCCTTGAAGAGCTTCTCCATCCACATGATCTCACATGTATCAAGTGTTCAACCTTAGTATAGGATAACTCAACTAGAAATTTCTTCTTGGGCATCCATGATATGACTTTTTGACTTAGCATGAAGACTTTACCAAATGTGCTACTTTTATTTTCCTTTGAACTAGCCTATTCAACATCACTAAAGCCTTGTGGTTGTAATCTATCTCCATACATATATAACAACCCTTGGTTGATTGTATGCTTGATGTACCTAACCACTCTCATGGTTGTATTCATATGAACAATTCGTGCATTCAAAAATAAAAAAAGAACTCCTACAACATAGCCCAAGTTAGGTATTGTGATATAAGTATAATTTCGGCTTCCAATTATGCTTCTATATGTTGTGATATCTGTAAGAGGCTTCCTTTCACTTAGGCATTACCCTATTTTTTGATCGAGAGGTCATGTGAGTGTCTTACATCCACTCATAAAATATTTATAAAGTACATCTAGATAGCATTTTCTTTGAGCCACATAAACACCATTCACTATTTACATGACTTCAAATGCAAGAAAATATTGAACACTCCAAGATCTTAGATATTGAATTCGTTGCAAAGCTCGACCTTGATCCATTTGATAACTGCATCATACATCCTGTTATAATGAAGTCATCCACATATATGCATATGTAGACAACTAATCCTCCTTCCCTCTTGAGGTATAGGAAAGGGTCTGTGCATGAGATCAAAGATTATGACCACCACATGCTAGAAAGATGACTCTCATCCCAACTATATGCCTATATAAATAGCTCTCTCCAAGGTACTGCCTTCTTAAGTGGGTGGATTCCCTATGTCGGCCATGTATGCCTTCTTAGGTAGGTGGATTCTAACCATCCCTATGTCAACCATGTAACTGCATGTGTGCATTGTCCTAGTTAACTTGAGCTAACTCAATTGAGTCGTTCTAGATGGTTCTAGAGCTCTTTGGAAAAAACTCACTCCCCACACTCCTCGTGGGGGGTTGAACCGAAGACCTCCTTCTTCACACCCTTGAGCCTTAACCATTCAGCTAAGTGGATCACTTGCCTAAAGCATGTTGGAACAAGTCCATGGCAAGTCTAAGTGGTGGCATGAGTCATCAAAAGTCAAAGAAGCTTGAAGCAAATGTCTAGTCTTTGTAAAGTTCACTTGTGAACTCACCCTTGAAACTTTTTGAGTACTTACTTGATGTAAAAGTAAAGGAATCCAAAGTTATTGAATCCACTTGAGAAAAGGAAAAGAGAAGCCATAAATTTGTGCTTGAAGTAGTTGGAGAATCAATCAATCACTAAAAGATTGAAAGATGATTTTAGGTGAGATTCAAATTCAAACTTGGGCTCCAAACATCACTATAAATACATGGCTTTTTAGTCGTAGTTTTAGACCTCCATGAGTAGATCTTTATGCCATATCAAAGTGTGGTTTCAAGGCACATACATGTATCAGTAACTCCATTGTACTTTACAATCAATATACATTCATTTTCATGATCATTTGAGTTCATATGTTCATGCTTTTTGTGAGTATATTGTTCACTACCATATCTCTTAGTTTTTTCAGTGAGCTTGCAAAGTTAATTTCTCTTAGCATGATCCATCATTTTTAGTGATTTAATCTGGTAAAATTTTATCCTTAAATCTACTACATATTCATAAAATTACATTGCAATTGGGTTTTTTGATCCTGAGATATGCTCATTTGAAGTAGCCTATATATCTTCATACTTCACTTCTCTATCAGCACTCTATCAGAATAGCAATCTTCTTAGAGTTTGTTCTCAGTGTGTAATTCATTATTTTCCATGATTTAAAGCTTGATAGAATCATCATAGTGTCTAGTATATGCCTACAAAATTTTTTAAGCATTGCATCTAGGAATCTTCATATATTAACATATCTTTGTTTACGGGTCTGAGGACTGCTACAACCCGTGAAAATCGGGATGATATTGCAACTAATAAACTCTTTTCTCTTTTTTTTAATGAAATTACTCATGATTGTTAGCTTAGTAAGTTAATAAGAGTTTCCCAAAAGGAATTAAGTCAATTTCTGTTGTGGCCAGAGAATTGTTCAAAACATTGAACATGTGTATGAACCAAAATAGCAAGTTTTTTACCCTTGGTTCAACTTCTACCTATCTGTCTTGATTTATCTTTTTGAGAGTGATCTTCCAAGGTACACAGGGTGTCTAATACATCCTTTTTCAAGATAAAAGGGCCCATCACATATCCTGGAGTTCATTTGGCTGGTGTAGTGCAAAGTTTTTGTAGCACCACTTCATCTTCATTAAGTACAAATCCATCTCTCCAAAGTGGTATTAGAGCAAGGTTGGACAACATGGCAGATGGATTTTATTCATCAATTGACAAATTGGATAGAGGTAACTAATCAATCTAGTCATTAAGGATGGAAGCTTAGCTTCACAACAGGAATTTATATGGTTATATATCTGGAGATGAAGTTATGCCAAGTTTCAAAAACAAAGGTCAACCAACACAAGAAGAGAAAGAAAGATTGAGCACATGGTGCTCGAAGGATGCACTTGCAAGGTCTTATCTCCTCAAATCTATCTCAAAATTTTTTTTGCCTCACATTAGAAGTTGTAAAACATCTCAAGAATTGTGGAATGCACTTGAAGCCTTCTTTTGTTCAAGTACAAAGGCCAGGAAGCATCAACTATGGCTAGACTTCACAACTCTCAGGAAAGCTTCCAAACAAAATGTGACTAATTTTGTCACAAAGCTCAAGGACATAGCAGATCAGTTGGGAAGCATTGGTGAGGTAATAGAGGAATAGAAAATTGTAAGGCAGGTCATCAATGGCTTGAAGGCAGATGACAAGTGGGAAGCATTCACCACAACTATGGATCTATACATGGATATGCATGTACCAAATTTACATACACTCATAGGAAAACTACTTACTCAAGATGCGAAGCTTATCAAGAATGGAGAAAGCTCCAAAGGTAATCAATCTTTTTCCTTGTATCCTGATAAAGGAAATTCCAAAGAAAACAAAGGGCAAGGAAAGAAAGTGGATGATGAAGCAGGTACACATCAAGCTAACTATGCAGGTAGAGGAAGACATGGTAGAGGTAGACACAGATGACGAAGGCAAGGCAAGGGGAGATCCCAAGTCTCTAATTCATGCTCTATTTGTGGATTAATTAATTATACAAGAGATAATCACTTTAGGAATTCCAGGAATCAAAGAGGCAGAGGCTACAATAGAGGAAGTTATGGCTACTCAAGAGTAAGGTTCAACAATTACCATGGAAACCACAACAATTACAACCATTCAAACTATCAAGGAGGAAATAAAGGAAGAAGTAACTTCAATAACTACACAAAAGACTCAAATCAAGAGGACTCATTGCTGGCAAGAAATGTGACACTCCTACCAGATTTAGAAGATCCAAGGAACAAGCATGAAGTGCAGATAGGTGATGATACAAGGCATTTGGTGGAAAATATAGGAAATTCGAAATCACTTAATGGAAATATCAACCTACTTAGCTAGGTACTTATTTCCCTACCATCACCAAGAATTTGATAAGTGTAGGACAAATTGTGGAGAAAGGCCTACAGGTTAGGTTCACAAAAGTAGAAGCATTTGTTGAAGATCAAAGTCAAGGATCTAGGAGAATTTCAAAGGGTGAAAAGATAGGTAGATTGTTTACATTTGAATTACAAGACACTAGGAACATTGCTCTCTTTAACTATTGTAGTTAGACACTCACAGAGTTGGAAGTATGGCACAAAAGGTTAGCACATATTGGTGAAAGATCATTAAAGCAAATTTGTATGGATCAAAGTGTACTTGGACTCCCTAACTTGTCAAAACAACACATGATTTATAATTGTAGTGCATGTCAATTTGGAAACTCTCATAGGTTACTATTCATGAAGAAAGGATATATGCATGGAGATCTCTTGGATTTGGTTCATACAGATGTATGGGGACCTAGCAAGGATGCTTCAATATCTGGATCAAGGTATTATGTCTCCTTCATTGATTATTGTAGTAGATGGATATGAAACACAAAGATGAAGTATTTTCATGCTTCAAAAGATATTTGGCTCTTGTGGAGAATCAAACAGGTAAGACATTAAAAAGGCTAAGGTCAGATGGAGGGGAGAGTACTTCTCCCATGAATTTGACTCCTTTCTTCAAGAGAGATTGTAAGATTTTTGGATTTATTGCTTATGGTCATGTTCCTTCAGAGGTAAGAGGGAAAGGATCCCAAAATAGAAAGGTGTCTATTCATTGGATATGACAACAATCAAAAGGTCTACAGACTATATAACCCAACAACCAAAGGATTCTTGGTGAGTAGAAATGTAGTGTTTGATGAGAATAGTTCTTGGTATGAAGATTCAGGTAGAAAGGTCAACTTACCTTATGATCTTGAAGAAGATTTCCCAAAACTTGTTAACGATAATCCTCCTAAAGTTGAAGTGTAGGATACCTCAAAAGATGATTAAGCAACTCAGTATGAAAAACTCAAAATGTGGAAGTCTAAAGGTAAAACAAAATGCAGGAACTTGGACAAGAGGCAGAATCATCACATCATGGCCTAAGAAGGTCCATGAGGGAGAAAAGAAAACCAGAAAGGTATGGGTTTGATACTTCTCTAGTCACTAAACATTCAATCTATCTAGCACAAGACATAAATCAAGAGGAACCCTCAACATTTGAAGAAGAAAAGAAGAAATCAGAATGGAGGCATGCAATGGAAGAAGAAATTGAAGCTCTTGAGGAGAGTAACACTTGGGAATCGGTTCCCAAGTCTCCACCAATGAAAGTGATAGGCTCAAGATGGATCTACAAATAGAAGAAAAAGAACTCAGATGGTTCCATTAACAGGTATAAGGCAAGGCTTGTGGCAAAAGGCTTTGCACAGACTTAGGGAATGGATTATGAGGAGACCTTCTCTCCTGTGGCAACGATGTATACAATTAGTGTTCTGCTTAGTATTGCCTCTTCCAAGAATTGGAAGATACTTCAGTTGGATGTAAAAATTGCATGGATGGATAATAGAGGAGGTATACATGGCACAACCACCTGGTTTTGAGAATCACATATATCCTGATTATGTGTGTAAACTTAATAAAGCTTTATATGGACTCAAACAAGCCCCAAGGGCTGGTCACAAGCTTGTCTCATTCTTATAGGACAAAGGATTTCAACCTAGCAAGGTAGATCCATCACTATTCATAAAAATGAGTAATTCTGAAGTTGTCTATTTGTGTGTGTATGTGGATGATATTATCCTAATAGGAAATCATGGAGAGGGAATAAAGAAAGTCAAAGAGCAGATGAAAGAAGAGTTTAAGATAAGTGACTTAGGGTCACTCACATACTTCCTAGGATTGGAAGTGGTTTACAGGATCATGGTCTATATCTTACTTAAAGAAAGTACATTAAAGACTTTTTGACAAAGTTCAAAATGAAAGATTGCAGGCTTGTAGGTACTCCAATGGAGGTTAATCATAAATTGAGCTCACATAAGGGTGAAATCATAGAAGATGTGACAGGTTATCAAAGTCTTGTGGGTAGCTTGAATTATGCCACATTGACAAGGGTAGATATATGTTATAGTGTGAGTGTGCTAAGTCAATTTATGCACACACCCAGGAAACCTCACATGGAGGCTGCCAAGAGGATACTTAGATATCTCAAAGGGACCATGCATAAAGGGTTATATTATCCTTATGTATCTAATTTAGGTTTGAAATTGTTCTTTGATGCAGATTGGGCTGGCTCCAAGGAAGACAGAAGGAGCACTTCACAATTTCTTACCTTTGTAGGTTCAAAACTTGTCTCATGGTCATCCAAGCACTTGCACTTTCTTCTATTGAAGCTGAATAGAGAGGTCTTTCCATAGCTACTCAAGAAGCAATTGTTGGAGTTAGATGTCTACAGAAGCATATGAACAACACAAGGAAGAACAAGAAGCTTGGAGCTCAATACACAATACTGAATGTATTACCATTAGAATGTACAAACATAAGTAGCGCATTAGGGCAATAGGCATATATACAAGCCAGGTGGAAAAAACCTCCTAAAGAGGGAAAAAAGTGCCCCAGCAATCCTAGTGTGTTCACGCACATCACTACCTAAATATATCAACAAATCCCCCTTGGCAGTGATGCAGTGAACAAGGAGCTGGCACTCATGTATAAGGAAGTGCCAAGCTATGTGGAAATCACTCCACAAAAGGAAGTAAGCCCAAAGTTTTGGGGAAAGCTTCAAACTTCTCCCTAGGCAGAGCCTTCATGAAAAGGTCTGCAATGTTCTCCTGTGTGGGCACATATGCCAGCTGATGTCCCCACCAGAGAACCTCTCCCTGACATAATGATAATGCATGTCAATGTGCTTAGTGCGAGCATGGAACACAAGGTTCCTTGCAACTTCCAATGCGCTTTGACTGTCAGTGAAGATGGTGGTGGAAGAAGACTGATCAACACCCAAATCAACCATAAGATGTCTAAGCCACACACACTCAACAGTCACTGTGAAAACTCCCCTATACTCAGCCTCACAACTAGAAGTGGCCATAGTAGGCTGCTTCTTGCTCAACCAAGATATACATGAGCTACCAAGCATGAAGCAAAAGCCACTAGTGGACACACGAGCATCATAGCAACTAACCCAATCAGAGTAAAAAAAGCATGCAAATCTGGCGGTAGTGATCCCCCCTTGGGATAAAACAACCCACGTAGTCGAGTACTGCACAAGTAGTGAAAGATGTGCTTAATCGCTTGCCAATAATTGGCATCGGAGGTAGCTCCTTCATCCTCAATCTTCTTGTTCTTCCCTTTCTCTTTGGACTTATTTTTATCAGTGTATAGGGTAGAAGAGCTATTACCTCTTGATGAATCTCCATTCTTGTTAAGCTTGGCTTCATGGGTGAAGAGTTGCCTCATGAGTGTGGTAAGGTCTAGAATCTGCATGTCTATGTACAAGTCCATGGCAGTTGTGAAGCTCTCCCATTTGTCATCAACTTTAATACCATTGATTACTTGTCTTACAATCTGCTCCTCTTGAATTTCTTCTCCTATGCTTGCCAATTGATCAGCTACATATTTGACTCTGGTGACATACTCTGAGATGCCTTGTTTGGATTGCTTTCTTTGAGTGGTAAACCCAATCCACAATTGGTTCTTCCTAGCCCTTGTGTTGGAAGAGAAATAAGAAGACAATGTTTCCCAAGTCTCTTAGGATGTCTTACAGTTCCTAATATGTGGAAGAAGAGAATCAAAGATTGAGTTAAGTAAGTAGGACCTTGCTAATGCATCCTTGGCACACCATGTATTGAGTCTTTCATGCTCCTCTCTTGTAGGTTGTCCTTTGCTTCTAAAAATGGGCATCTCCTCATCTCTTGAGATATATCCATAGAGGCTCCTTCCTTGAAAGTATGTATTCATCCTCAAGGACCATGCTTGATAGTTGTTCCTGTCCAATTGATCAATGAAAGAAGGAAAACCATCTCGCATTTTACCTTAGCTTTGCTCTGATACCACTATTGGGAAAGATTGATGGACACTCCAAGAAATGAGTAGGTACTACCGAATCCTGCTTTGTACCTGCCCCTTCTTGCTTTAGAGTTGAGTTGTGGGTCCTCTTAGCTTTCCAATGATACTAAAAAAAGTGCCTATGTACTTCGGAAATGATGTGAGAAATGATTGAACCAAAACATACTACTTCCAAGTTGAAGGATCAATGAAAACCTTTTATTTTTGTTCACACACTTGCTGCTCGTTAAGCTGAGTGCTTCTGCTACAATAGGAATTGAAAAACTTCCTTTTGGAGATATCAAATTAGCTTAATGAGCTAATGATTCCAAGTGGAATCACTTAAAATGATTCACTATACATAGAGCAATCAATTTAGCAATCAAATCATTACCCACGATTTTTTAGGACCTCTGCAGAGTTTGAACAGTAGGTACTTCCATGAACTTTTCTCCAAAATTGCTAAATGGATTATCTTCACAATTTGTAAACTTGTAGAAGACTTGGAGCTGATTACAACAAGCTATAGAACATTGAAAATGGTGAAGAAATGAGTGGGATATGAGCAGTAGAAGTTGACTGTTATGAGTGACTATGACAGAGAGACCATAGATGAAAAGTATTGATCTATTGTATTAGAACACAATGTTGTACAAGATCATTAGCATGTTACTCAATTACTAATGATAGTGAGTAGTTTAGGCTATGATGTGAACCTCACTCTCTTACAATGTGATCAACAAAGAGTTGGAATTGGAGTCTTCTATCCCACGGGTTTTCCAACCATCTTTTATAGATGATACATTTGAAATTTGAATTTGAATTGTTCATTGGCTCTCACTAAAAGTGATCCTCTAATCTAGGAGATATTCTCTCAATTAGAGTTGTGACTTTTCTAACTAAAAAACTCCATGAGTTTAGTGGTGGTTACAATTATTCTTCCAAGTCAAAATGACTTTTACAAATGGTAAAAGATAAACAACTTCCTAGCAATGGTTTCCATGGAGCTTCAATTGTACATAAACTCTAGCCAGATGTGTAGGCTTGGTATTTGCACCAACAATGTCAATATGCACACACATACACACACATGTTGAGATATCAAGCTCAACATGTGATGATCTAGGATGACACATATCACTTTTTCATTTCTTTCACATGTATAGTGGTTACAACGCTATATGTCAGGGATACTTCATTGAGATTTACTAGATCTATCTATCAAGAGTGATGGCATATTTGTTTTGTGCCAATTCACTCATTTGTAGACATTATGATTTTCCTTATGTATTGTTCTTTATATATTGCACTTGTTGTATTCTTGTTTTAGGCCATTCTTTTACATTCCCTTTATGTAATAGAAGAAGAAGAAGAAGAAGAAGAAGAAGAAGACGAAGAAGAAGAAGAAGAAGAAGAAGAAGAAGAAGAAGAAGAAGAAGAAGAAGAAGAAGAAGAAGAAGAAGAAGAAGAAGAAGAAGAAGAAGAAGAAGAAGAAGAAGAAGAAGAAGAAGAAGAAGAAGAAGAAGAAGAAGAAGAAGAAGAAGATCATTTTTCCTTGCCTAAACCTATGTGTGTGATCCTCTTTGATTGCGTGAGTGTGTGTGTGAGCTCTCTTCCGTATCTCCTTCCTCCTGATATGGTATCAGAACTAGTGTGTCTATAGAGAGCTCATGAAGAAGGTGGACCATGAAGAGTACAAGAGAAGGCATGGAGAAAGTGGGATTCACAAATGACATTAGATCGCTATGAAAATTGTTAGATTTCTATTCTAGAGCCATCTCCACCTCTATTTCGAGCCTACTAGGTGGGGCCCATAGAAAAACTAGGTCAATTCACAAAACTATAACTTGCATCCTATTTCAGATCCAAAATTTCAAGCGATTCCCTATACTGTTCATACACAAAAACTGTGTTTTTCTCTGGTTGAACTATTACATTATAGTGCGTAATGTTCAAGCAAAAGTATTGCTTGTAGTGTTTTTGCTGTGTTGTGAATGACTGCAGAAATGGGAAACACAAATGGAATGAGTGCGCTTATGAGTGATAAGTTGGACAAGAATAACTTCCATGCTTGGAGATTCACAATGATAAATTTCTTGATGGGAAAAGTCTATTGGAAGCACATCGAAGCAGATAATGAAAATGCTTCACAGTTACTAGAGAGGAATCAGACTACGGACTAGTTAAGAGCATATGAGGAATGGAATCAAGGAGCATGAAAGGTAATGTATTGGCTACCTATTAGCATATAGGATATCATGGTTGGGCACATACAGGATGACAATACTCCGAAAGCGGCTTGGAGGAGTTTGGTCACATTGTATGAGACCAATATAAAGGCATGGAAATTTGGCAACTCAAGAACGCGCAGCATACATAGGAGAAAAGGGGCATGTTGGTAAGTGACTACACCCTAAAAATCAAAAGCATATGTGAGTCACTTGCATCTATTGGCATGAATCTAGATGACGATGATAAGGTAGAAGTGTGCCTTCGTGGTTTAGGAGTTGAATATAAGCAATTCCCAACTTCTATACAAGCTAGGGAAAATATTTCAAATTTCATTAATGTGGTTTCCATGTTGATTATTGAAGAAAAGAATCTTGATGAGGACTCAAAATCCCAAGCAAAAACTAGTTCCCAATAGGTATTCTACTATGGTAGAGGAAGAGGTAGAGGTAGAGGTTTCGAAAGTGGAAGAGGAAATAGTAACAAGACCAAGATCAACATTAGAGTCATGTAAGAGGTAGAGGACACTTTCGAGGTAGGGGAGCCAAAAAGGCTGTAAAAATTTCCAAAGAAATGATTTAGGTAATGAAATTAAAGGAAGTTGGAATTCTAGTAAACCTGGACACTTTGAACATGATTACTGGTTGAAGAATCAAAATAACACAAGCTGGCCAAACAACTATGCATCTACCAGTGTAGATGATTCTAGGAAGTTGTTCATGGTTCAATATCATATGCTTAATACGATCTTTGATGATGTTTTAAAATCGAATGGTAATGTGTGGTATGTTGATTCAGGTGCCTCAAATCATATGATCAGTCAGGTAGAATGGTTTAGAAGTTTGTAGAAATTGCCAGCTCCTAGATATGTTGAGCAGATCATTACATATCAGACCCTATCGAGAATATAGGAAACATAGCATTGCCTATGGAGGACAGGAAGGTAAAACATCTTGCTAATGTGCTCCATGTTCCAAATATAACAAAGAATGTAATTTCTGTTGGACAAATGGTTGACCAAGGATTACAAGTCAGGTTCAATGCAAATATTATATGTAGAAGAGTACAAATAGGATGGATGATTGATTTCCAAAGGAAACAAAGTGGGTAGGATCTTCACCGTAAATGTGAAAATTCTTGGAATGAATGTAGCCATGTTTGCAAAAGATATAGGAGTTATTGCTGATATAGATGTTTGGCAGAAATGAATTGGACATGCAAACTTGTAGAGGCTGAAATTGATGCAGTCAAAGGAGATTGTCAATGAACTACCACATTTCAAAGTTGTAGAAATGCAAAAGATACGTGCAAAATGTCAATTTGGTAAAGTTTCAAGAGCATCATTTCTACATGACAAGCATGTTAGCGAGAATGTGTTAGAAATAGTACATACAAATGTTTGGGTCTTGCAAAGACCACATCTATGGGTGGTTGCTAGTTTTATGTAACTTTCATTGATGACCATACACAAAAAGTATGGGTATATTTCATGAAAGAGAAGAGTGAGGTGTTCTCTCACTTCCAAAATTTCAAAGCTATGGTGGAAAAGCAAACAAGGAAGCATATTTATACATTAAGATATGATGAAGGAGGTGAATATATGTCAAATGAGTTTAGCAACTTAGTCATGGAATTTGACATCAATTTTCATGCAAGTACACACCACAATAGAATGGCATTGCTGAATGAAAAAATAGACATATTGCAAAAATAGCAAGAGCCTTGATGGTTGAGAAGAATATGCCTCATTGTTATTCGTCAAAAGCTATGGACACTGCTCTATACATCATGAACAGAACTCCGATTGTTGCTCTACATCAAGTTACACGTTGTCGTGAAGATTTTGTCTTCACGATTATCATCCAAATTGAAAAAAATGCTATGATGTTGTCTCTATCCTTCCAAGTAATACTTGGTTGAGAAGAGTGAGAATGTTTTATTACTTCGAGAAGCAATTATGTGTGCACTCTTGTATTCTGAACTTATGAATCCTAGAGGCTGATTTCAAGTTTGATATGTGCAAAAATTTGATATAACTCCATAGGCAAGTAAAGCTTTCACTAAAATGTCTAGTGTGAAACAAGTCATGTAGAATCACAAAGTGAGAAGTAAAGGGATCATGGACTTGAGATTAACATGGGGTGTTTGCTGAAGAGGAGGCCACCATATGCTTTATGTTTGGCAAATCACGATCTGTTGCGGGTTTTTGTTCAGCAACACACATCATCTAATGAAAAAAAAAAAAAAAGAAAAAAAAAAAATATATATATATATAAGTGCGGAAGGATTGGAAAAGGGACAGCACATCCATCGCATATTGTCTTTGGGCCTCCGATATCCATCAGCCCGGCAATTCCGTTTATCTCAGGACAAGATCGCTGACTCCATACAAATCTGATGATGAAGTTTTGACACCGCGCGATATGCTGATACAATGATCGGAGTTTCCAACATTGACTGTATTTTTGCAGGCATATATAGTTGTACAATCAAATCTTGATTTGCACAGCGTTCTCGTACACTCTTCTTGACGTATGACTCTGTAGTAAAGTATGGCAAAGTGATTTTACCATGCAATATAAATAAAAGTGGTTTAGTTTGATAGTATAAGAAAGAAAAAACAAATCGAATTTCTCCATCAAAACTCGGATATGAGTTCTTGAGCTTCTGATCAAATTTTTTGGTGTTGCAATCAGAGTATGACTGTGTTTTCGTTTCCTTCACTGACTACTTTCTCTATCACCAGTAGATTTCTGGGTAGACGTATCAATAGAAGTGTTTCATTTGGTCGTGATGTTCATGATTTTGTTGTGCGCAAGACTGTTCAAGAGACAACGTGTTCGAACTTGTTGCGACTGGATTGAAATCTAAAGCCATTGATACAAATAATGACATAAAAAGCCAAAAACAAAGATCTCTTTTTTTTTTTTGTAAAGTTATATTATTTCTCAAATATTTACGTAAATCCCATGTTTTCGAATGTTAATGGTTTTTTTTTTCATAGAAATGACTAGTATTCTTTTCGCATGACAAGCCATGATCCCGTATTTTCTTTTTTTTCCATCTTTCATCATAGGTAGAAAGCACACAAAAGTGGCAACATAATTAGATGTGTAAAATCACTTACACGTAATCATCAGATCCTTAAGCGTAGTCTTCAAACGACGGAATTTATGCATTACTGTTGTTATGAACAACACATAAGATATTGACTTACTTTGGAACTTTTCTCAAAGATGTAATTTCTTTGCTAGAATGATGATAAGATAAGCTTCGAATAGCTATGATGAGGCGTTTTTGCATTTCTTGATGAGAAAATATGATTGCGCAATTGCTCAACTATTAACCTTTTGAGTTTCCACTATACCCGAGCTTGCTCCAAGCACTCGGCATGCACCGTAATTCCAGCAGTTGGCTTGATCCACCAACTGTTACTTTTGCGCCTACAACGTAAAGAGAAGTTCATAGGTAAAAAGCAAAAATTATCACACATGAAAGTTTTTGGTTGTATTAAATATGTACATGTTCTAGATGAATGGAGGACGAAAGTTGATCCAAAAGTAGAAAAATGCATCTTCATTGGATACTCCCTTGAGCAAAAGGGATATAAATGTTATAACCCATTCACATGACATGTGAAGGTAAGCAGAGATGTGGTGTTTGATGAAATGACAAGCTTCTATATAGATGCCAAAGATGGACTTAATCTTGAACCAAATGACAAAGAAAATGCTAAAAAGTCAAATGTAGAATCTCAAGTTTTGAGTGGACCAGATGCATCACCAAGCAATAGTTCCAACTCAAACCCATCGAGTGGAAGATTGCGTGGAGATTTTAGTCCAAAAAAATCATCAAATGCATCCAACAAAAGTAAAGAAAAGCTTTTTGCTAGTAGTAAAACATCCATAGGTTTTGATGACATTGATGGAGATTCAAGTGGTTCAAAAAAGAGCCTTGATGAGGAACTTGGATTCCCCTCTATGAAGACTCGAGGAGTAAGAAAGACACATGAAGATGATACAAGGAGAAGTGACCTAGGACAAAGAAGATATGGGAGGATGTGGAATTCAGTGCAACGATTGACATACGAAAGCTACATGGCTCATCATTATGCCTACATGACAAAGGTAATACAAGATGCATAACCCTCTTGTTTTGAAGATGCAATTGGAAATGCAGATTGGAAAAAAGCTATGGATGAGGAAGTGGTTGCACTTTATATATGGAAAGGATACATGGAAGCTGGATCCATTTCCACAACGAAAGAAATCCATAGGTTGCAAGTGGGTTTACAAGGTAAATCATAATGCTGATGGTAGCATAAGTAAGTACAAAGCACATTTGGTAGCAAAAGGATATGCACAAACAAATGGCATTGCTTTCTTACCAAGCATGTGGTGCTTGCTTTAAGCCATATAATGCCTTCTTTAACTTGCACACCTCGTTTTCATGCCCTTTTTGCAAAAAGCCACGAGGCTGAAAAACATACATTTCTTCATGCAAATCACCATTAAAAAATGCACTTTTAATGTCCAACTACTACAATTTGCCTAAAATATAGCCTTCACAGACATGTTTATCAGGTGCCTCAAGTTTCACCAAAGCATGCGTGCCAAAGCTCTACATCTAACATAGCCTGAGAATCATGTACTGCACATGTTGAATCATTCATAGATTTTCATAGTCTATGAGCTTATATAGCCCACGACATAAAATGCCATAAGCAATAACCATGTTGCCATTTGATAGATCATGAACTATACGTTTGCCATCAACAAATTTCATAACCAAGCCAATCTTGGCTAAAGGTGAAACTCGTAACAGATTCTTCTTGATCCTTGGCACAAATAAAGCAGCGGACAATGTAAAAGAACTACCATCAATAGTATTCATAATTCTCTTACAAACTCCCATGATAGGATAAGAGGAGCTCTTGGGTTATATGATAGTATTTCCTATAGGCGTAGGCTTAATTGAAGTGAAGAAATTGCATTGTGAGGTAATATGTTTGGCTGCCCCACTATCAAAGTACCAAACACTTGAGTCCACTACAAACATACACTATTCAGGAGAAGATGGGTCAAAATTGCACACACTAGTAAACACCCATTCTTCATTCTGCACTAGATTAGCAGACTCTATTTTTCATATAGAGGCCTCTGCAACAACCATTCTATCCTCTTTTTTCTTTGACTCTTTTGTAGCTAGTTTTGGACAATTCTTTATGAAATGATCATTTGCTTTACACTACTTGCAAAACAATTTCTGCTTTTTTGTTCTCTTGTCTTCTCTGACATCCTTCTTTGATTATGCAAAATTAGTAGATTTCTACTTAGTAGTAGAAGAGCTCCATTTACGTTTGCCCTTCTGACTAGCCAGGAAAGCTTGATCTACAACATGCATAATGGACCTATTCTGCCTAGATGGATCTTCCTACAAGAAAACAGAGGCTAACTACTCAAATGTTCAAGCATTCGGATTACCTTTCATCACCAAATGAAGAGTGGAAGCAAAACTCTGATATGAATCGGGAATTCAAAATAGTCTGCATAAGTGAAATGTTGTTTAAGGAGATGGTGGATAGTGTTCCGAGATGAAGTGGTGTTGCTTGAACCTACTTCACACCTACCAAGAATAGTTGTTGGAGAGTGTAGTGACCCTCTTTAACTAGCTAATGATCATAAATAATCATATAAGATGTTTGGAATATGATCCACTAATCAAAAGATTAAAACCAATAGGTAGGAATTGATCCAAGACCAAAAAGCTTTCTATTCTTATCTCTACACGTTCAGTGTTTTGAATAGTTCTCTGAGCATGGTAGCAGTTGGCTTAATTCCTTTTGGGGAAATATAATTAGCTTAGATAGCTACCCAATAATGAGTGATTTCATCACAAATGATAGACTACACACTAAGAATGATGTTTAGCAAATCACATAACATTCTCCACATTTTCGGGGTGCATTAGTCAACGAACCAGAGAGGAATGTCATGCTAATATCTCATGATTGAGATGTGTAATGACAATGATATTTTGTAGCAATATAATTGACATTATAATGAACATATGATTCTCTAAATCATTGAAAATAATCAATCATGCACTGAGAACAAGCTATGAGAAGATCACTATTCAAATGTAGTCATGGCAAAGAAGTGAAGTGACAATATGATAAGATGTATGTATTAAAACATGTACAAATACAATGTCATTGGCATTGATCAATTGCACAATGGGAGAGGTTTGAGCGAGCTATAGAGTGAGCTCTTCAACATCACAATATGTCTTCTCTAATGATCTCATAGCATGGACATAGCACGCAGATGTTTTGATTCTCTTTTTAAAGTTGCATTTGGAGCCAAAATTTTGAATTCCAATTCAAAAGTTCACCAAAAAAAGAATCCTTATATTGTCTCATTACTCAACTACCAAATACTTCAAGATTTGAGGCCTCCTAACCTCCTCGTGGTTGTAGAACACTTTTACAAAGGTAAATGTGAGGGACCTTTGCAAGAAGCTCATCATATAGAGTCCCATACAAGTTATGCTAATTAACGAAGTATGTGGGATTGCTTTCTATTGCACCAACAACTCCCCCTCAAGCCTACCATGCTTGGTCTTCATTCCTCCTTCATTACAAAAGAACTCTCTTACAAAGCTGAAATCTACAACAAGCTAACCCCAAAAATGAGCTCTCCAACCCTTTTTATAGTTTTTTGAGTAGTTTTGGCCCTGTCCAAACCTAGTGTCCGGCCTATTTGAAAATTAGGTTCCAAGGCTTATTTGGGGGCTCAAACGAAGTCTAAAAATTATGAAAATTGGTAGGATGCTACTTCTAATACTCCTCAAGCTCGAGAACTCCTCGGCTTGAAAAAAATGGAGTTGTAAAAATGGAAAATGGTATTTACAATGGTTTTTTAGTGACAAAAGTCACTATATTTATAGGGAATTCTTCTGAAAATTTGACATGTGCTTCTTGGAGCTCCCTACTTGCTCCTCTTTCTTGTGTATCCACTTCTTTGATGCGCTTCCATGCTTTGTCCTTGACCTTGAGTGTTGAACACTCCCCCCCCCCCTCTTGAGTCTGTCGTCCCTAACAGACCCTTATTGTAGTGGTTGTGCCATGTAGTACATTGAGGGGTAGTGTCCTTCATGTACCAATAGGAACGGTCCATCTTCCCATTGTAGCTTGGGCAATTGTCTCGTTCATCATTTTGTCATTGGGACCTTTGTATGGACTTCGTCCATGTATTCGAGCTGGATGGTGTCTTTGTGAGCTTTCAAAAATTGTGAGCTACTCGAAAGAGGTTGTCAATGTTGATAATGAGCAACTCTTATGGTGGATTGCTTCCTGGCTCTGGTGTTGTCGCCGTGATGTCCTCTGGTTCTTCCAAAGATGGCTTCCCTAGTTTCCATACCAAGTACTTGTGACCCACAATAACTTATGGGTAAGTGCATGAGTGCATGGGTTAGAAGAACAATGTGCCTTGTGCACGGCTCAGTAATGTAGCCCTATGCATGCATACTTGGGAAATGCATTGGAAGAATTATGGTGCAAGAAGTTGGAACTTGAGCTATGTGCTCAAGGGTAAGCTGACGAAGAGGCTTCCTAATCGATCATGGTTATGTTGTTGTTGAAGCATACAATTCTTACCATGGTGAAAATTCCATCGATCTCTAGCTCTTCGTGTTGAACTTCCATCGTGATGATTGACCATCAGCTTGTCTTGCGTTGTTGATGGTTTGCATTGGGGATTCGTCAAACACACACGCCCATCCTTTTTTTTGGTTGCCCTTTTTTTTTTTTTAATAACAAGGTCACAAAACAAGAAGAAAGATGTTACTATCAATAAAATATTTTACATCTGTCCAATGTGTTATATGTGCCTAGGATTCTCAATTGTGTCTATGCACGACCGTGTAATGTGGCCCTAGATTAATGCATACTTTGGAAATGCATGACTTGAATGTTGCAAAAGACAAGGTTATGCCAAAGGCACATGGTTGTTGTGGTTGAGGCTTTTTTTATGTTAATTCTAGACTTGATTCGATCTTTGTTTGGAGGTGTCGACTAAATCTTGCAATGATGTAAACCTACTTATAGGGATCCATTTGAGAATGGTACGTGGCTTTGTGGAGATCACTTCTGGCCCCTTCATCGTGGGAGGTGTCTAAAATTTGGTATCTAGCGTGGTTGGCTCTTTGATTTTGTGGAAGCTGCTGATACTTTTGGCTTCCAAACCCATACCCTTTTTGGTTGCCTTTTTATGATTGTCGAAGAGGTGGGCTGATCTGTTTTGGTTCTTTGTGTGTGGTGTTGACCCTTGCTTCTCCTTGGCATCTTTGTGGAAACTTTGCTTGTGAGGGAGATTTGTGGTGTTTGTGCATGTAAGAGTGTCTTGGGTACCCACATTTGTAATCGCCCTTTTGAGCTGCAACTAACTTCTTTGACACCCAAATTTGTACGTTATTATGGTCGGCCTCCCTCGATTGCTTTGGTACCCAAATTTGTCGAAGACTATAGGATTGAGCTGGTCTTCATTTCTTGGTGCTTCTTTTAGCATGGTTGACTTGCCTGACTGGGAAGGGTTGTGGCAAGGTTGGTGGTTGTTTGCCTTTTCGTACCCAAATCTGCGTCATGCCCTGAGCTTCTTTCTTCTTGAATTCTGTCTGTCTACTTGATATAGCAAATGTCATCTTTGCGTGCCTCTTTGGTCGAGTTACACTTGCATTAGTATGTGAAGAAGAAGAGGGGTTTGCTGGACTTTGAGCTTTTGATTCCATGATTGAGTCCTTTTGGTTCGTAGGGTTTTTGACACACACGGCATTTTCTTTACGAAGATTAGTTTCGGAAGAACTAAGAGAATGTGTGCTACGTGGCTTTGTGCTCATGCAATTCTCTAATTCTAATGTGATACATTGTTCAGGTGCCCAAACTTGAAGGAGTTGATGTCGTAGGTTCAAGTTGACTGCATGGTCGTAAATCCAATCTTGACCCAGGACAAGTGGCTCTATAATGTCTTCATCATGACATACTAGCATTTTGACTTTCATTGGAACATTTTGAAGGTAGATGGGAAGTTCCACCACTCCCAAACAAGGGGTTTCCACACCTCCCAAACCTATGAGATAGGCTTCTATAGGCTTTATGTTCATTTGCAAGTCTTGGCAGTATGAAATTCTAACTGCACTAATTGCTGCACCTGAGTCAATCAATGCTCTCACAGTCCTTGCATTCTTCCCTTGTCCTATTGCTATGGTCACAAAGGGACGTCGATCAATTATTCGAGAAGCAGTTGCACTTGATGTTTGACATATAGCCATGTGGTATCTTGGGGCCTCATGATTGATATCTAGGCCTAGGCGTCTTAACTTATTTCTCCTAATGCGTTCTCTAGCATCTGCCTGTGCTTCTTCTCTAACCCTTAACTCTTCTTCTTTTCGCTTCTTAGCAGTGTTGAGTCTCTGTAGCATATCCTCTGTAAGAGGTTCTTGATATAGCTTGACTCGACAACCACTGATATAGTTGGGCAAGATATCACCTTCTAGTGTGGCCAATTGAACTGCACCGCTAGTGGAAATTCTATTGATGATCATGGGTCCATATCCTCTTTTTTCCAATTTACGGGCATGTTGCTTTAGTGTATAAACCAACACTAGGTCGCCCTCTTTCAAGCCTTTATCTTTGATATGTGCATCGAAGTATGCCTTTTGCTGTTTCTTTGCAGCATAGATGCCTGCCGCTACTCGTAGTCTTGTCTCACCTAAGCGTTCGAGATCAAAGATCCTAGAGGATAACTTGTGTCCACTCCACTCATGCTCTTGTGCTACTTTTAAAGTTGGGATTAGGAAGTCCAAAGGTAGCACATCATTTTGTCTGAAGACCATCTGAAATGGGGTTGCATTGAGTACCATTTTATAGGCAACTCGATACGCCCAAACAGCATGATGGAGTTGTTTGTCCCAATCAGAGCATTTATTATTTACGAGTTTGGTCAGTACATTACATAGGATCTTGTTTGTGCTCTCAGCTTGTCCGTTAGCTTGTGGATGATAGGGGGCAGACTTCTTATGTATCACCAAGAACTCTTGGAGGAGATTTTCAATGACTTCATTCAAGAAGTGTGTTCCTCTATCACTTACTAACTCTATTGGTAATCCATAGCTCGTGAACACGTTCTCGAATAAAAACTTTGCTGTAGTTTGAGCATCATTCTTTGTTGTGGCTTTGACTTCTACCCACTTTGTGAGGTAATCTGTGGCTACAATAATGTATTCGGCATGGGAGTTTCTAGCTGGGGGGTTAATAGGACCTACAAAGTCTATGCCCCACTTCGAGAATGCACCTCCTCCCATCATTGGCCTCAAAGGCATCTCATCTTTTCTAATTGGGTACTGGGCACGTTGGCATGTGTCACATTTCTTCACATAGGTATGTGCATCCATATGAAGAGTGGGCCACCAAAGTCCTGAGAATAGAATAGTCTTAATTACTCTATCAGGACCAAAATGTCCACCTGCAACACTGCTATGGGCAGTTTCTAAGATTTTCAAATAGTCTGATTCGTGAACGCACAATCTTAGGTAACCATCTTTTCCTCTCCTATATAGGTTGTCTCCTACAAACGCATAGTCTTTAGCCTCTTGCTCCAAGCTTCGTTTTCTTGCTAGACTAGCCTCGCTAGGTAATGTTCCTGATCTCATAAATTCTACCAATGGAGCACTCCAATCTGGAATTAATGATATGTGATAAAGATTCGCATGCTCTATCGGGGGTCTCTTTTGGCACACTGGACAATTCTTGATCCACTCATGAATTTCTTTGTCTATACTAGGCCAATACACTCCTAAAGACCTAAGATTTTACCTTGACGTACCACGAACACACACTTTTCTGGGTTAAGACACACTCGGTATTGTCTACACTTGTTGAAGATCTATCTGAGCTCAGGGATGTGACATCTCCTTTCTTGGGAATGAGCACATAAATCGTCCACATATACTTCTAAGTTCTTTCGCAAGAACTCTTTGAAAACATGACACATGAGCCTTTGGAATGTTGCAGGTGCATTGGTGAGCCCAAATGGCATCACACGAAATGCAAAGACTCCCCACTCTATGGCAAAGGCCGTTTTGTGTTGATCTTCTGTGGCAATGGCTACTTGGTTGTAACATGAAAATCCATCAAGGAAGCTATAAACTTCCTTGCCCGCAACACGCTCCAATAAATGATCAGTAATTGGAAGTGGATAGCTATCTCTAATCATTGCGGCATTAACTTTTTTAAAGTTAATACACACACGTAACTTTCCATTCTTCTTGGGCACCACTACAACGGGGGAAACCCATTTAGTATGCTCAATCTCATAGATGAACCCCGCTTCAATCAATCTGTCGATTTCCTCTTTTATTTTGGCTGCATAGGTGTCATTATATGTGTAGGGCTTCTGTTTGGTGGGCTTGGTATCTGCGATCATGGGGATTTTGTGAGAACAAACCTTTGGATCTACTCCCTTCAAGTCTCTATAGTGCCACGCAAACACGTCCCTATATTCCCTTAACAAAGCTACCAACTTTGCTTCCTCTTCTTTACTTAGGTCATCTCCTATGTATGTACATCTCTCTTCGTTTTCTTCAATGGTGACTACGACTTTTTTGGTCTTTTCTTTGTTATCATATGCTTCTCCTATTGTGGCCTCTCTCTTAGGCATTCATACCAAAATTTTTTGGTCTTCAACTTCATATTTATTGAAATTTTCTGGTACCTCAAACAATGATTCCTTCTCTTCTTGTTTCACTCCTTGTCTTTTCTTTTTCTTTTGACCTTCTTCACTTCCATCCTTTGAATTGACAGTTTTAATGCTTGTGAGAGGTTCTTCTTCCTTTTGGGTAAATACTCCTATGTCTTTTAGATAGTGCTCCTCTGAAATAAAACAACTATTCATCACAATGGACTCTAGTTCATCATCGTTCTCTTCTTTTTCTATGAAGTCACTAGGGTCACATTCTTCGAGGAAGGGCTGACACATGAAAACTGAGATATCATAACCCTCCTCATCACAATGAGGTGTCCATTGTTCTTCATTGACTGCAATGTCCATGGTAGCTAAGATTTCTGCCCAGCCATGAGGCTCAAATTCCTCATCTGGAAATATCATTGGTGTATAGGCTGGGTCTTTAACTGGTCTCTCTCCTTGAGAAGTTCCTTTTTCTCTCGCTTTTAGGCGTTTCTCCTCTTCCTTTGCGACCTTGCACATCCACAAATGAGTATCTTCATGCATCCAGGATGTCTCAGATGAACTTTTAGAATGCACAGAGATCGAATCTTCTTGCTCCTTGTGGATAGAATTCCACTGTAGGGGTGGTACATCTCTGAAGGTGTAATCCTTCAAATTTACCTTGGTTGTGACCCCTAAGTGTTGCAAGTATAAGGAGTTGGTTCCCCAATCTTGTACAACTTGCAATTGCCGTAGGAAGGGCCTCCCTAGGATCATTTTGTAGGTAGTAGTTTTTCCAAAGCTACATATAGCAAAGGTGTGCTCAAACTCTACACCACACGTGGTTAGAGTGATCCCTTCCAGCAATCCTAGAGGTCTTTCAACATGGCCGTCAGCCATCTGAAGCTTCATTCTAGTTGGTCTTAATGCAGGTTTACCCCATTGCTTCCACAGGGAGGTGGTCGCAATAGCAACACTAGCACCCGAATCTATGATTGCTTTGGTTGTGTAACCTTGGTAGGTGATCGGAAGATAAGTATTACCTTCCTCACCTTCGCTCATGTCCCCTATTTTGTCTAGAGGTATCTCTTGAACTTTCTGCTTAGAGTCTGCCTTTGGCATATTAGAAGCAAGTTCTGGAACCTGATCCTTCACCTGATTCCATAGCTCAGGTTTTGCTTTGAGCAGCTCTTCTATAGTGAGATGACACTGAATCTTAGTGTTCTTCACAACATCAATGTTTCTTGGAAGCACTGAGTCTTCGTTTCTGATCAATATTGTGGGAGCTCTAATCTGGAGAGATTTAGATTCCCATGGGCCTGTGAACTGTGGCAACTTTTGTAAAGAATTGGGTTCGAATCCTGAACTTTCTTTTTCTTGTTGGTCTACTTGGTCTCCATAAATAGATGGAATGTCTTGTGGGAATTGATCATGACGTTCATCAATTTCAAGAATAGGAGGGGAAACATCCTTCTCCTTGGCCCATTTCTCTTCTTGTATTTCCCGCAAGAACTTTTGAGTGTGTTGTTGAAATGAAAGAGGTTCTCTCTCATCTATGGAGTCAGGAACATAGACTTTCTGTGGTGATGAGCTTTCTCATTCAACTGTTGGTTGAGCCTGTGGAGGTAAAGAAACTTGAGGTTTATTTACCAACTGCTCTAATCTATCTAGTAAGCCCTGGAAGTGCAAACCCGATGTAATAGGATTCGTCTGATTGAATGATTGATTGGCCTCGAACATAGCTTGAGCTAGTTCCACCATTTTTATGAACATTTTTGTCCGTTCAATCTCTAAATCTGCTCTAGGGTAGCTCTTGTCTAGGTTTGCAGGTGTTGGCCCTTCTTGAAGTCGAGCCTAGTATGCCTTGAACATCACGTCCAAGTGTTATGGGGTTGGATCTACAAGAACAGATCCTGCTTGTGGTGGTCTATTTACAGTGGTTGGTGGGTGGGGATGAGGTGGTGTGGATGGATTTTTGACATCCGAGGGGTTTTGAGAGGCAATATCTTCTATTTTTGTTTTTGCATCTTTGAGGCTCTCTTCTAGTTCATATAACTTTTTGGTCCACTTACGATTGGCTTTCTCCCTAGTATCCTTCCATGTTCTTGTTTTTCTCTTACTAGGCTCTCCTGATTCACTTGGCTCTAATTGCTCAGCTAGTTTAGCTTTTTGTAAGGCTTGTGCCCTCGTAACTGCATGGATAGAAGCGACTTTATTGCTATCGGAACTTGAATCCCCTACTAGGCCTACCGCATTAACAGGTGTAACCTTTGGTGCACTAGAGGGATGTCCGGGACAATCTCTCAGGAGCTGTTCTTTGCCACACTCAAGACAAATGACGTGTATTGTGACATTTTGTCCTTGTGTCGGAGCTGGTGGGTGGGATGGTTGTTGTCCTGGTATAGGTTGAGGTTGGCCATATCCTCCATGTTCATACGGTCTAGTTGCTCCTCGTGGTCCTGGACAAGGGTTATACCTAGGAACTTCTCTGTCTTGTTCTCTAGGAGGGTACCCGTATGGTCTACATTGGGGTGGTGCAAGTAGTCGTGGTTGTCTATTCACTGGATAGTATTCGCTATTGTGGTTGGGGTACTTTTGTGCACTATAAGAGTACATGTTAGGCTCCTGATTTGGGTGTCTATCGTAAGGATAAGGTTGTGATAACCCTAATCCTTCTCTGGTGCAGACATGAGATGGATGATCTCCACCGCAGAGTGTGCAACTTCCTATCATTGGCAATCTCAAGGAAGAAATTTGGTAGTCCCATTGTCCTTGTACCCCTAATTTCTTGGCCACTAACGCTGCCACTTCCTCCACATAACTGGAACTAGAAGTCCCATTGCTCCTTGTGTCCTCCATTTTGGTAACATCTTGTGTGATTTTGAGATCCTTAGCTAAGTTGTCTTCCAAATCTATACATTCTTGAATACACTCACTTAGAGTTTGCAATCGTTTTACGTATACTAACATTCTTAATGTTCCATTGGTTAGACCCTCTAAAAATAGGGATATCATTTTTTGCTGAGAAGGTCTCTCTATCATAGGGCATCGGGTCACGTATTGATTAAACCTTCGTGCTGCATTTTTTACTGTCTCGTTGGGAGCTTGTTTGAAACTATGTAGTAAGGATGATGAATTGTGCTTGATCCCTCGCTTAGTGAATTCCCAAATAAATTCTTGGAAGAATTGTTCGATATTGCCAAAGGAATTTGGGTCCAAGGATTGAAACCAAGCTAAGGCTATTCCCATGAGAGTTAGCCCAAAGGATTCATACTGCATGAAAAAGTCATCCACTTGCTCTGCTCGTAACACTTGCTTGAATTCTGCTAAGTGGTCATAGGGCTCTCCTGTGCCATCGTAACGATTTCGCATACATTTGGCCAATTGGATTGGTCTCACTCTTTTGTCTGGCTCTGGAGATTGCATTATGATGGGGACACCTTGGGGTGGTTCTGTCCTAAAGGTAGGTCTATTCCCATTTCCCATTCCCTGGTTAGTGTGGTCATGGGGGTTAATTCCTGGCATGGTGAATTGCCCATGTGGTATATCGGGTATACTACCTTGGCTCATTTGTCCTAACATCACCTTTTCTGTTCTTTGCTGGGTCTCGAATGGGTTTTGAGAGGTAGTTGCGTGATCTCGAGCTAACTCTCCTCTTTCATTAATCTGATCAGGATTTTTTGTTACTACATAGATCTGGCCCATCTTGTCCACGTAGACTCCGTCTTCGTACTTGACAGCTGGTCTTGGAACTATTTCTAATTCCATGGTGTTTCTGTTGGAGATAGAGGTCTGCTGAAGCACGCGAACAACACAAGGAAGAAGAAGAAGCTTGGAGCACAAACACACAATACTGTATGTATTACTAGAGAATGTACAAAGATAAGTAGCCCATTAGGGCAATAGGCATATGTACAAGTCGGGGGAAAAAAACCTCCTAAAGAGGGAAAAAAGTGCCCCGGCGGTCCTAGAGTGTTCACACACATCACTACCTAAATATATCAACAAATCCCCCCTGGGAGTGATGCGGTCAACAAGGAGCTGGCACTCATGTATAAGGAAGTGCCAAGCTATGTGGAAATCACTCCACAAAAGGAAGTAAGCCCAAAGCTTTGTGGAAAGCTTCAAACTTCTCCCTAGGCACAGCCTTCGTGAAAAGGTCTGCAATGTTCTCCTGCGTGGGCACATATGCCAAGCTGATCTCCCCAGCAGAGAACCTCTCCCTGACATAGTGATAATGCACCTCAATGTGCTTAGTGGGAGCATGGAACACAGGGTTCCTCGCAACTGCCAATGCGCTCTGACTGTCAGTGAAGATGGTGGTGGCAGAAGACTGGCCAACACCCAAATCAGCCATAAGGCGTCTGAGCCACACACACTCAACAGTCGCTATGAAAGCTGCCCTATACTCAGCCCCACAACTAGAAGTGGCCACAGTAGGCTGCTTCTTGCTCAACCAAGATATACATGAGCTACCAAGCATGAAGCAAAAACCACTGGTGGACACACGAGTGTCATAACAACCAGCCCAATCTGAGTCAGAAAAAGCATGCAAATCTGGTGGTAGTGATCCCCCCTTGGGATAAAACAACCCAAGTAGCCGAGTACCACTCAAGTAGCGAAAGATGCGCTTAACCGCTTTCCAATGCGTGACTCCCGGGCAATGCATAAACCTGCTCATCTATGAGACAACAAACTGAATATGTGGCCGAGTAATGCATAAGTAAATCAAGCATCCAACAGCCTGCTGATAGAGAACAACATCAAATGCATCTCCAGCATCATGAAGACTCAATCGTAAACCTGTCTCCATAGGAGTGGCAATAGGCTTACAGTCTTCAAGGCCAAAATGTTGCAATAATGTGTCAGTATATTTCGTTTGACACAAAACCATTCCACCATCAATGTGCATAAACTGAATGCCCAAATAGTGATGCAAATGCCCCAAATCAGACATCTCAAATGAGGCATGCAAATCAGCCTTAAAATCAGCAATATGTGTCTCAATAGGACTAGTGAGCAGCATGTCATCAACATAGACAACAATGATCAGAAGCACATCATTAGCATGCTTAACATATAAGGTGCTTTCAGTTGGACTGTTCTCAAAACCATGTGCAATCAGATAGGCATGTCTCTTCTCATACCAAGCACGTGGTGCTTGCTTTAAACCATATAACGCCTTCTTTAACCTGCACACCTGGTTTTCATGCCCTTTCTGCACAAAGCCACGGTGCTGAAAAACATACACTTCTTCATGCAAGTCACCATTCAGAAATGCTGTTTTAATGTCCAACTGATGTACATTCCAGCCATGATGGGCTGCAAGTGCACAAATGCTCCGAACAGTAGTCATACGGCATGTAGGTGCAAAGGTCTCATCAAAATCAATGCCTCTTTCCTGCGCATAACCCTTTGCAACAAGCCTAGCCTTATACCTGTCAACTGTACCATCAGGTTTACGCTTCAGCTTGTATACCCACTTAGTGCCAATGGCCTTCTTGCCAGGAGGCAAGTCACATAAAGACCATGTACCATTCTTCATTATAGCATCATATTGAGATTGCATAGCAGCCATCCAATTTTTTGAATTTTGTGCTTCATCAAAAGAAACAGGCTCATTCTCATCACAGAGACTAGATGCAGCCATAGCATAGCAACTGATGCAAAGGAGGCACTATGAGAGCCTGAACGAGTACGATATGACAAAGGTGCATCTAATTTGCTGTCACGCAAAGTTTGCACTAGCCATTTTGGCATAGTTTTTGCCTGCTCAATATCAACTCTCTCATCAACAAGTGCATCATGTAAATTTGCATCAGAAATGGAATGATCTGCATCATCATATGAAACCTGCAAAGGCTGAGAAGTTGCCTCATTAGGACTAGCACTAGCCTATCCACCTGTAAAAAGAGGCATCAAAGTATCATACATGTCTTTGGAGCTAACAGATGTCTCCTTAGTACATGAAAGCAATGGCTGAATAGCATCTTCCACAAAGACAACATCACGGCTAACCAGAATGCGTTTGGTTTGTGGATGATACAGACGATAGCCTTTACTTTCAGAACTGTACCCAACAAAAATACATTTTACTGCCTTATCATCCATTTTTCTGCGATGTTGTTCAGGCACTAATGCATATGCCAAACAACCAAAAAGACGCAGATGAGCAACAGATGGCTTGCGATCATGCCAAGCCTCATATGGAGTGATAGACTGCAATGCTTTAGTGGGACACCTGTTCAGTACATATGCTGCACACATGACAGCCTCAAGCCAAAAACTATGTGGTAAAGCTTGACTTTTGACCATGCACCTCGTCATCTCCATGAGTGACCTGTTCTTTCGTTCAGTAACTCTATTCTGTTGAGGTGTATACGGCACTGTACATTGGTGTTTTATCCCACGTTCAACCAGAAATGCATTAAAATCTGAAGACATATATTCCCCCTCTCGATCAGAACGAAGGGTGCCCATTTTACATGCTGACAGATTTTCAGCCAAAACCAAAAACTGTTTGAAGCACATGAACACTTCGGACTTTGCTTTGAGTGGATATATCCATGCATGCCTGGAAAAATCATCAATGAAAGTCACGAAGTAAAGGTAATTTCCAAAAGAGGGTGTCTGCATAGGACCACAGACATCACTATGTACAAGCTGCAATTTCTGCGTAGCCCGAACTGAACCATCTTTTGGAAAGGAAGAACGCTGCATTTTGCCCAAAATACAGCCTTCACAAACATGTTTTCGAGGTGCCTCAAGTTTGGGCAAAGAGGACACCATTTCAGATTTCTGCAGGCGTAACAAACTAGCAAAATTCAGATGACCAAAGCGTGCATGCCAAAGCTTTGCATCTGACATAGCCTGAGAATCATGAACTGCACATGCCGAATCATTCATAGATCTTTCATAGTCTATGAGCTTATACAGCCCACGACATAAAATGCCAGAAGCAATAATCACATCGCCATTTGAGAGATCATGGACTGTACACTTGTCATCAACAAATTTCACAACCAAGCCAATCTTGGCTAATGCAGAAACTGATAACAGATTCTTTTTGATATCTGGCATAAATAAAGCATCTGACAAAGTGAAAGAACTACCATCAGCAGTAGTCAGAATGATCTTACCAACTCCCATAACAGGATAAGAGGAGTTATTGGCGCATGTGACAGTATTCCCTGTAGGGGCAGGCTCGAGTGAAGAGAAGAAACTGCGCTGAGAGGTAATATGTTTGGTCGCCCCACTGTCAAAGTACCAAACATCTGGGTCTACTGCAGACATGCACTGATCATGAGAAGATGGGTCAAAACTGCAAACAGTAGTAAACGCCCATTCTTCTTCCTGCACAAGATTTGCAGACTCTGTTTTTGGTGTAGAGGCCTCTGCAACAACCATTCCAACCTCTTTCTTCTTTGCCTCTTTAGCAGCCAGTTTTGGATAGTTCTTTATAATATGATCATTTCCTTTATAGTACTTGCAGAACAATTTTTGCTTTTCTGATTTCTTCTCATCTTTATCCTGGTTCTTCGATTGTGCAGCATTTGCAGATTTCTGCTTACTAGTAGAAGAGCTCCATTTTCCTTTGCCCTTCTGACTAGCCAAGAAAGCTTGATCTGCAACACGCATAATGGACCTGTTCTGCCTGGACTGATTTTCGTGCAACAGAACAGAGACTAATTCCTCAAATGACAAGGCATTCGGATTGCCTTTCATCATCAACCAAAGAGTAGAGGCAAAACTCTGATATGAGTCAGGAAGACTATTCAGAACGGTCTGCAGAAGTGAGCTATTTGGTATAACCTCATCAGCAAAAATCAATTGTTCCTTCAGGTCTTTGATCTTTGTAAGAAAACTGTCAATAGAATCACCTTCATTCATGTGCTCACTCTCCAACTGTTTTCGGAGGTAAGCAACACGAGCCTCATTCCTAGCCTGGTACAAAGTGGTAAGTGTATCCCAAGCATTCTTTGCTGTTTTGCAAGAGCGAATGTGAGGAATGATGGCACGTTTGACAGACAAAGCTATCAATGCATGTGCCTGGGCATCTCTGCCATCCCAATGATTCTGCTCTGGAGTAGGTGCAACAGAAACAGTAGCACGAAAAAGAATCTACAGAATATCATCTTCAACACCATCTTCATCAGCTCCAACACCTGTATTTGCAGTACTTGTCGTTACAGGTGTAACAGGACGTCTTTTAACACCCTGCAAAATGTTCCACAATCCTTTTGCAACCAGTACATGTCGCATCATATAAGCCCATAATGTTGGAGATAGACGTCTACGGAAGCACGCGAACAACACAAGGAAGAAGAAGAAGCTTGGAGCACAACACACAAGACTGAATATATTACTAGAGAATGTACAAAGAAAGGTAGCCCATTAGGGCAATAGGCGTATATACAAGCCGGGGGAAAAAAACCTCCTAAAGAGGGAAAAAAGTGCCCCGGTGGTCCTAGAGTGTTCACACACATCACTACCTAAATATATCAACAAATCCCCCCTGGGAGTGATGTGGTGAACAAGGAGCTGGCACTCATGTATAAGGAAGTGCGAAGCTATGTGGAAATCACTCCACAAAAGGAAGTAAGCCCAAAGCTTTGCGGAAAGCTTCAAACTTCTCCCTAGGAAGAGCCTTTGTGAAAAGGTCTGCAATGTTCTCCTGCGTGGGCACATATGCCAAGCTGATCTCCCCAGCAGAGAACCTCTCCGTGACATAGTGATAATGCACCTCAATGTGCTTAGTGCGAGCATGGAACACAGGGTTCCTCGCAACTGCCAATGCGCTCTGACTGTCAGTGAAGATGGTGGTGGCAGAAGACTGGCCAACACCCAAATCATCCATAAGGCGTCTGAGCCACACACACTCAGCAGTCGCTGTGAAAGCTGCCCTATACTCAGCCTCACAACTGGAAGTGGCCACAGTAGGCTGCTTCTTGCTCAACCAAGATATACATGAGCTACCAAGCATGAAGCAAAAACCACTGGTGGACACACGAGTGTCATAGCAACCAGCCCAATCTGAGTCAGAAAAAGCATGCAAATCTGGTGGTAGTGATGCCCCCTTGGGATAAAACAACCCAAGTAGCCGAGTACCACTCAAGTAGCGAAAGATGCGCTTAACCGCTTTCCAATGCGTGACTCCTGGGCAATGCATAAACCTGCTCATCTGTGAGACAGCAAACTGAATATCTGGCCGAGTAATGCATAAGTAAATCAAGCATCCAACAGCCTGCTGATAGAGAACAACATCAAATGCATCTCCAGCATCATGAAGACTCAATCGTAAACCCGTCTCCATAGGAGTGGCAATAGGCTTACAGTCTTCAAGGCCAAAACGCTGCAATAATGTGTCAATATATTTCGTTTGACACAAAGCCATTCCACCATCAACATGCATAAACTGAATGCCCAAATAGTGATGCAAATGCCCCAAATCAGACATCTCAAATGAGGCATGAAAATCAGCCTTAAAATCAGCAATATGTGTCTCAATAGGACCAGTGAGCAGCATGTCATCAACATAGACAACAATGATCAGAAGCACATCATTAGCACACTTAACATATAAGGTGCTTTCAGTTGGACTATTCTCAAAACCATGTGCAATCAGATAGGCATGTATCTTCTCATACCAAGCACGTGGTGCTTGCTTTAAACCATATAATGCCTTCTTTAACCTGCAAACCTGGTTTTCATGCCCTTTCTGCACAAAGCCACGGGGCTGAAAAACATACACTTCTTCATGCAAGTCACCATTCATGCTGTTTTAATATCGAACTGATGTACATTCCAACCATGATGGGCTGCAAGTGCACAAATGCTGCGAACAGTAGTCATACGGCATGTAGGTGCAAAGGTCTCATCAAAATCAATGCCTCTTTCCTGTGCATAACCCTTTGCATTAAGCCTAGCCTTATACCTGTCAACTGTACCATCAGGTTTACGCTTCAGCTTGTATACCCACTTAGTGCCAATGGCCTTCTTGCCAGGAGGCAAGTCACATAAAGACCATGTACCATTCTTCATTATAGCATCATATTCAGATTGCATAGCAGCCATTCAATTTTTTGAATTTTGTGCTTCATCAAAAGAAACAGGCTCATTCTCATCACAGAGACTGGATGCAGCCATAGCATAGCAATCTGATGCAAAGGAGGCACTATGAGAGCCTGAACGAGTACGATATGACAAAGGTGCATCTAATTTGCTGTCACGCAAAGTCTGCACCAGCCATTTTGGCATAGTTTTTGCTTGCTCAATATGAGCTCTCTCATCAACAAGTGCATCATGTAAATCTGCATCAGAAATGGAATGATCTGCATCATCATATGAAACCTGCAAAGGTTGAGAAGTTGCCTCATTAGGACCAGCACTAGCCTGTTCACCTGTAAAAAGAGGCATCAAAGTATCATACATGTCTTTGGAGCTAACAGATGTCTCCTTAGTACATGAAAGCAGTGGCTGAATAGCATCTTCCACAAAGACAACATCACGGCTAACCAGAATGCGTTTAGTCTGTGGATGATACAGATGATAGCCTTTACTTTCAGAACTGTACCCAACAAAAATACATTTTACTGCCTTATCATCCAATTTTCTGCGATGTTGTTCAAGCACTAATGCATATGCCAAACAACCAAAAACACGCAGATGAGCAACAGATGGCTTGCGGTCATGCCAAGCCTCATATGGAGTGATAGACTGCAACGCTTTAGTGGGACACCTGTTCGGTACATATGCTGCACACATGACAGCCTCAAGCCAGAAACTATGTGGTAAAGCCTGACTTTTGACCATGCACCTCGCCATCTCCATGAGTGACATGTTCTTTCGTTCAGCAACTCCATTCTGTTGAGGTGTATACGGCACTGTACACTGGTGTTTTATCCCACGTTCAGCCAGAAATGCATTAAAATCTGAAGACATATATTCCCCCCCTCGATCAGAACGGAGGGTGCCCATTTTACATGCTGACAGATTTTTAGCCAAAACCAAAAACTGTTTGAAGCGCATGAACACTTCGGACTTAGCTTTGAGTGGATATACCCATGCATGCCTGGAAAAATCATCAATGAAAGTCACGAAGTAAAGGTAATCTCCAAAAGAGGGTGTCTGCATAAGACCACAGACATCACTATGTACAAGCTGCAATTTCTGCGTAGCCCGAACTGAACCATCTTTTGGAAACGAAGAACGCTGCATTTTGCCCAAAATATAGCCTTCACAAACATGTTTTCAAGGTGCCTCAAGTTTGGGTAAAGAGGACACCATTTCAGATTTCTGCAGGCGTAACAAACTAGCAAAATTCAGATGACCAAATCGTGCATGCCAAAGCTTTGCATCTGACATAGCCTGAGAATCATGAACTGCACATGCCGAATCATTCACAGATCTTTCATAGTCTATGAGCTTATACAACGCACGACATAAAATGCCAGAAGCAATAATCACATCGCCATTTGAGAGATCATGGACTGTACACCTGTCATCAACGAATTTCAAAACCAAGCCAATCTTGGCTAATGCAGAAACTGATAACAGGTTCTTTTTGATCCGTGGCACAAATAAAGCATCTGACAAAGTGAAAGAACTACCATCAGCAGTAGTCAGAATGATCTTACCAACTCTCATAATAGGATAAGAGGAGTTATTGGCGCATCTGACAGTATTCCCTGTAGGGGCAGGCTCGAGTGAAGAGAAGAAACTGCGCTGCGAGGTAATATGTTTGGTCGCCCCACTGTCAAAGTACGAAACATCTGAGTCTACTACAGACATGCACTGATCATGAGAAGATGGGTCAAAACTACAGACAGCAGTAAACGCCCATTCTTCTTCCTGCACAAGATTTGCAGACTCTGTTTTTGGTGTAGAGGCCTCTACAACAACCATTCCAGCCTCTTTCTTCTTTGCCTCTTTAGCAGCCAGTTTTGGACAGTTCTTTATAATATGATAATTTCCTTTACAGTACTTGCAGAACAATTTCTGCTTTTCTGATTTCTTTTCATCTTTATCCTGGTTCTTCGATTGTGCAGCATTTGCAGATTTCTGCTTACTAGTAGAAGAGCTCCATTTTCCTTTGCCCTTCTGACTAGCCAGGAAAGCTTGATCTGCAAGACACATAATGGACCTGTTCTGCCTGGACTGATCTTCCTGCAACAGAACAGAGACTAATTCCTCAAATGACAAGGCATTCGGATTGCCTTTCATCATCAACCGAAGAGTAGAGGCAAAACTCTGATATGAATCAGGAAGACCATTCAGAACGGTCTGCACAAGTGAGCTATCTGGTATAACCTCATCAACACAAATCAATTGTTCCTTCAGGTCTTTGATCTTTGTAAGAAAACTGTCCATAGAATCACCTTCATTCATGTGCTCACTCTCCAACTGTTTTCGGAGGTGAGCAACACGAGCCTCATTCCTAGCCTGGTACAAAGTGGTAAGTGTATCCCAAGCATCCTTTGCTGTTCTGCAAGAGCGAATGTGAGGAATAATGGCACGTTTGACAGACAAGGCTATCAATGGATGTGCCTGGGCATCTCTGCCATCCCAACGAATCTGCTCTGCAGTAGGTGCAACAGAAACAGCAGCACGAACAGGAATCTGCGGAATATCATCTTCGACACCATCTTCATCATCTCCAACACCTGTATTTGCAGTACCTATCGTTACAGGTGTAACAGGACGTCTTTCAACACCCTGCACAATGTTCCACAATCCTTTTGCAACCAGTACATGTCGCATCATATAAGCCCATAATGGGTAGTTGGTACCATCCAACTTATCCTCAACAGCCAACATACGGAATACATCACTGCTTTCAGCCATGGCCAGTGACTAAAATACCTTGATGCAGAAAATTGACTGTATCTCAAAAAGTTGAACAGAACTGCCCAGACGAGTTCTGCTAGACCTGTAGCAGACTTCGAGACGCTTAAACTGGCGAACAGAAACTGGTATATACCTTTGGCACAAAAGGACGAAATAGCCTGCACAAGCGCTGCGATAGTGCGTTTGGAGGCCGAAACGAGCTCAGATCGCGATTTCAGCACCACACAGCAAAGCTGTTTTGATCAAGGAAACACCTTGAGTATGCTCACCAAATTTCGTGCGAATCTGAGACTGCAAACGGAGGAGTGTCTACGGCGCCCTAGAAGAAGCGACGACCTGCTCTGATACCAATTGTTGGAGATAGACGTCTGCGGAAGCACGCGAACAACACAAGGAAGAAGAAGAAGCTTGGAGCACAACACACAAGACTGAATATATTACTAGAGAATGTACAAAGATAAGTAGCCCATTAGGGCAATAAGCGTATATACAAGCCGGGGGAAAAAAACCTCCTAAAGAGGGAAAAAAGTGCCCCGACGGTCCTAGAGTGTTCACACACATCACTACCTAAATATATCAACACATAATGGGTAGTTGGTACCATCCAACTTATCCTCAATAGCCAATATACGGAATACATCACTGCTTTCAGCCATGGCCGGTGACTAAAATACCTTGATGCAGAAAATTGACTGTATCTCAAAAAGTTGAACGGAACTGCCCAGACAAGTTCTGCTAGACCTGTAGCAGACTTGGAGACGCTTAAATTGGCGAACAGAAATTGGTATATACCTTTGGCACAAAAGGACCGAATAGCCTGCACAAGCACTGCGATAGTGCGTTCGGAGGCCAAAACGAGCTCAGATCGCGATTTCGGCACCACAGAGCGAAGCAGTTTTGATCTCAAAAACACCCTGAGTATGCTCACCAAATTTCGTGCAAATCTGAGACTGCAAACGGAGGAGTGTCGACGACACCCTAGAAGAAGCGACGACCTGCTCTGATACCAATTGTTGGAGATAGAGGTCTGCTGAAGCACATGAACAGCACAAGGAAGAAGAAGAAGCTTGGAGCACAAACACACAATACTGTATGTATTACTAGAGAATGCACAAAGATAAGTAGCCCATTAGGGCAATAGGCGTATGTACAAGCCGAGGGAAAAAAGCCTCCTAAAGAGGGAAAAAAGTGCCCCGACGGTCCTAGAGTGTTCACACACATCACTACCTAAATATATCAACAGTTTCTCATTCTTGCTACTGACATGTATAGACCATCGAGGTAGATAGGTATTCCTTGCAAGTTAGTGGATACGTATTGAAGAGACATCCGATATTCCCCTTCCACTATGGACATAAAATCTTTCCTAGGCACTTGATTATGCATGTCTTCAGAGGCCAAGAGTCTCTCCCAATTAAATGACATTTTTGACTCACTTGTCTATGAACTCAGCACGTAGTGTTAACCACTGAGTTGTGAGTCCTTGACTTGGTTGTGTGGTTGACCTTTGTTTCAAGTGATTTGGTACTTTATCTATCTCTTCCTAAGTATCAACTTGAGCTTAGGTTCATAAGCCTTGTCTACAAGTCCACAATTGTCCTTTGAATTGCTCAAAATCTTGTGGAACCCCTTGCTTCCTAGTCCAACCTGAGGGTCAACTTAAAAATACCCTATCTAATAATCCTGGTATTGATTTTACCGTAGCCAGTCGATGTTTTTGTTGTACTCCCCACGAGCTTTCCAACAAACCCAAGATCACTCCGAACGGATTTCGTATGAGAAAGTTATGCTAGTTAAGGGATCTGGGGTTAAAACAGGGAAACAGGATCTCTTTGGGAACTCAGGACAGGTGATACGATGCCAGATTTCCACGATACGATACCTGTGTTTTACACGATACGATACTACTGAGTGGACCAAGATCACGATACCAAACCATACGATACGATACTGAAAATGGCCGCGATACGATACTACTCACTAGACGATACCACCAAGTCCACGATACGATACCAAAATAGTTCGACGATACGATACTTGGTCTGCTGACGATACGATACCAGAATTCACACGATACGATACCTCTGCATTTGACGATACGATACCAAGTTAGTGGACGATACTATACTTGACCATTACACGACACGATACCAGATTGATCACGATAGGATACCAATGAGACAGACGATACGATACCAAACTATCACGCGATACGATACTGCATGGTCAACGATACGATATCAGGACCAAGACGATACGATACCATGTGGACCGCGATACGATACCACTGAGGCGACCGCGATCGTGATACCAGCACTTGACGATACGATACCAGGATGGTATCGCGTTACCTCAAGTGGGTGTGCACGATACGATACCTCGACAAGTATCGCGATACTCGGGAATTCTGGTATCGCGATACCAAAACTCAACCGGACACGATACTTGGAGGATTTTAAGCCCAAATTCAAAAATTTTTGTAGATATGTGTACCTTATGTTCTCCTTCTCACTCCTATCAGCCTTTAGATGCAAAATCACCCTTCAATCTCATGATACGACCCTCGCGATACCAAACGCTATTCCTCTCACGCCGCGATACTCTTGCTCAGTTTTTTGATGTTTTAGGGATGCAAATCTCTATATTTCAAAGGCACCTAAGCTCTGAAACCTCTCTGAACTCGTCGCACAGCTAAGGATGAAAAAGAAGAGGCGAAAATCGGAAATGTATAGGCAAAAAAGCAAAAAAAAACAAAGAATGTGAAGGTGAGAGAGAGATGGTGGTGATGATGATGATGAAGATGGAGAAAACTCAGAAATTGAACTGAAAATGTTGATTGTTTTACCTTCCAACGTTGCTACTCTACGTCTTACCGTCACACGCTCGTTCTCCAAGCTCTCTCCCCGGCAACAGCGCCAAATTTGATGTCACTCTAGCACAATGGCAAGTACCAACATGAGGAGCTTCACCTCATAAATGTCAATCCTTGGAGACGTGAGGACCGGTATGAAGACCAAGAGCAAGTGAAGTGCACAAGTGCGTGAGTGAAAGCATACAAACATGCACACACATACACACACACGTGCACAAGGTAAGAGCAAGAGTGGAACAATGGAAGGACTTGAATTACAAAAGAACTCTCTTACAAAGCTGAAATCTACAACAAGCTAACCCCAAAAATGAGCTCTCCAGCCCTTTTTATAGTTTTTTGAGTAGTTTTGGCCCTGTCCAGACCTAGTGTGTGGCCTATTTGAAAATTAGGTTCCAAGGCTTATTTGGGGGCTCAAACGAAGTCTAAAAATTATGAAAATTGGTAGGATGCTACTTCTAATACTCCTCAAGCTCGAGAACTCCTCGGCTTGAAAAAAATGGAGTTGTAAAAATGGAAAATGGTATTTACAATGGTTTTTTAGTGACAAAAGTCACTATATTTATAGGGATTTCTTCTGAAAATTTGACATGTGCTTCTTGGAGCTCCCTTACTTGCTCCTCTTTCTTGTGTATCCACTTCTTTGATGCGCTTCCATGCTTTGTCCTTGACCTTGAGTGTTGAACACTCCCCCCCCTCTTGAGTCTGTTGTCCCTGACAGACCCTTATTGTAGTGGTTGTGCCATGTAGTACATTGAGGGGTAGTGTCCTTCATGTACCAGTAGGAGCGGTCCATCTTCCCATTGTAGCTTGGGCAATTGTCTGGTTCATCATTTTGTCATTGGGACCTTTGTATGGACTTCGCCCATGTATTCCAGCTGGATGGTGTCTTTGTGAGCTTTCAAAAATTGTGAGCTACTCGAAAGAGGTTGTCAATGTTGATAATGAGCAACTCTTATGGTGGATTGCTTCCTGGCTCTGGTGTTGTCGCCGTGATGTCCTCTGGTTCTTCCAAAGATGGCTTCCCTAGTTTCCATACCAAGTACTTGTGACCCACAATGACTTATGGGTAAGTGCATGAGTGCATGGGTTAGAAGAACAATGTGCCTTGTGCACGGCTCAGTAATGTAGCCCTATGCATGCATACTTGGGAAATGCATTGGAAGAATTATGGTGCAAGAAGTTGGAACTTGAGCTATGTGCTCAAGGGTAAGCTGACGAAGAGGCTTCCTAATCGATCATGGTTATGTTGTTGTTGAAGCATACAATTCTTACCATGGTGAAAATTCCGTCGATCTCTAACTCTTCGTGTTGAACTTCCATCGTGATGATTGACCATCAGCTTGTCTTGCGTTGTTGATGGTTTGCATTGGGGATTCCTCAAACACACACGCCCATCCTTTTTTTTGGTTGCCTTTTTTTTTTTTTTAAATAACAAGGTCACAAAACAAGAAGAAAGATGTTACTATCAATAAAATATTTTACATCTGTCCAATGTGTTATATGTGCCTAGGATTCTCAATTGTGTCTATGCACGACCGTGTAATGTGGCCCTAGATTAATGCGTACTTTGGAAATGCATGACTTGAATGGTGCAAAAGACAAGGTTATGCCAAAGGCACATGGTTGTTGTGGTTGAGGCTTTTTTTATGTTAATTCTAGACTTGATTCGATCTTTGTTTGGAGGTGTCGACTGAATCTTGCAATGATGTAAACCTGCTTATAGGGATCCATTTGAGAATGGTACGTGGCTTTGTGAAGATCACTTCTGGCCCCTTCATCGTGGAATGGTGTCTAAAATTTGGTATCTAGCGTGGTTGGCTCTTTGATTTTGTGGAAGCTGCTGATACTTTTGGCTTCTAAACCCATACCCTTTTTGGTTGCCTTTTTATGATTGTCGAAGAGGTGGGCTGATCTGTTTTGGTTCTTTGTGTGTGGTGTTGACCCTTGCTTCTCCTTGGCGTCTTTGTGGAAACTTTGCTTGTAAGGGAGATTTGTGGTGTTTGTGCATGTAAGAGTGTCTTGGGTACCCACATTTGTAATCGCCCTTGTTGAGCTGCAACTAACTTCTTTGACACCCAAATTTGTACGTTATTATGGTCGGCCTCCCTCGATTGCTTTGGTACCCAAATTTGTCGAAGACTATAGGATTGAGCTGGTCTTCATTTCTTGGTGCTTCTTTTAGCATGGTTGACTTGCCTGACTGGGAAGGGTTGTGGCAAGGTTGGTGGTTGTTCGCCTTTTCGTACCCAAATCTGCGTCATGCCCTGAGCTTCTTTCTTCTTGAATTCCGTCTATCTACTTGATATAGCAGATGTCATCTTTGCGTGCCTCTTTGTCGAGTTACACTTGCATTAGTATGTGAAGAAGAAGAGGGGTTTGCTGGACTTTGAGCTTTTGATTCCATGATTGAGTCCTTTTGGTTCGTAGGGTTTTTGACACACACGACATTTTCTTTACGAAGATTAGTTTCGGAAGAACTAAGAGAATGTGTGCTACTTGGCTTTGTGCTCATGCAATTCTCTAATTCTAATGTGATACATTGTTCAGGTGCCCAAACTTGAAGGAGTTGATGTCGTAGGTTCAAGTTGACTGCATGGTCGTAAATCCAATCTTGACCCAGGACAAGTGGCTCTATAATGTCTTCATCATGACATACTAGCATTTTGACTTTCATTGGAACATTTTGAAGGTAGATGGGAAGTTCCACCACTCCCAAACAAGGGGTTTCCACACCTCCCAAACCTATGAGATAGGCTTCTATAGGCTTTATGTTCAATTGCAAGTCTTGGCCATTAGGAAAAAGGGTGAACCCTGCATGGGCCTTGTAAGGATCCCTAATTTTCAGGGATTAAGCCTCATTCTGCTGTTGTCTAAGGGGACAAAGTGCATTTGATAGGGCACTTTTTAGTAGGCTGGAGTAGGCTTTTTTTAAGGCTTACTAGGCTCCTCTTTCTCTTCTTTTAGAGAGAGAGAAAGGGAATCTACTTTCCACATCATCAAACTCGAGCATGTATGGGAATAAAAAAATGATTTTTTTTTTAAAGTCTCAATTTCAGTGTTTATTTACTTGAAAGGGCTCATTTTTTAATATATATGTCAGAAGTGACCTTTTTTGAGTTTAGTTTTTAATTTTCCTTTTGAAAAAGCAATATTTTTAAAATCCCTCCAAAAGTAGAGTGCCACATCATCAAATCCGTAACTACTCTTCACCCAAAAAATGACTTTTTCAAAATTTCAACATTTTTGGCTATTCTCAGTGGAAAAACACACTTTGACCCATCCTCATCCAAGAAAACAAACTTTTCTTGAGAAAATCATGCTCTAGCATCTCTTCCAAACAAATTTCTGGTCTCTTTCTCAGTATTGTTTAATTGTTGGAAAAGATGGTGTTGACACCTATTACAAACCTCACATTAGGACGTCCTCATGCCCCAGCATCAACAAGTATCCATGTTCGTGTGCCAAGAGAGTTTGCTCCAAATACACAATGCAACAATGATGTGAACTCTCAAAATGAGCGTCGTGAAGCTGGAGAAAAGAATATTGATCTTTGGACTCATGGTTCATTATACCCTCCTGATCCAATGTCTTCTTACCATCCAACATTCCATAACCTCTCAACTTTACTTCAGTTCATCGGTGCCGGTAAAGCTGGGCTCTTAGGTTATTGTCAACGATTATCTACACATTCAACTACCATTACTAAGTATTGGATTCAACAATATCAACTAAATCATACAAGGTTGGTCACTTTTGAAAGCACAATCATATCTTTACAAGAAAAGCTTGCAGAGCTTGAAAAGCATATGGAAGAAAAGGAGAGAACAATTGAGAAATTTAAAAACACTGTCCAACACTTGAGAGAGACTCCACTTGGGATGCGACGTAGGAGACGATCATTAACATCCTTTGACTCTCTTTCAATTGGTGGTGGAGCACGCAAACGATGAGTTTTGGCAATAAGGTTTGGCTTGTATTTGTTTCTCTTTTTGGAAGACTTTTATATGTATATATATATATATTTTTCTTGTTATGTAGGTCATTCGTTGAAGATGTTAATGCATCATCAACAACAGAGGATCAATTCAAGTTATTAAATTCTTGTTTGACCAACAAGCAGGTGGTTAGTATTTTGGAGTCACGGATAGGAAACCTTATCAAGAAGAAAGTGATTAAAGATTTCACAAAAAAATTACAAGATATTATCACTCCTAGAGACGTGCAGATGGTATGTGATGAAGCAGGAATTAGTACTAAAGGATACAGTGCATTGTACAACCTTTTGAAGCATTCATTAGAAAGAGAAGGTATTTTACAGAATATGTTTCCATCTCCTTACAAGGTATCGCTAAAGAAGTCAATGTCCAATGAAGATATAACTAGTATTCTTGGAAACTACTTATATATAGAGGATATTATGCCTATGTCTAGTTATCATTTATCTACATCCAAAAAAGAGTTGAAAAGCGCAGTTGGAAATGGATTTCCTTACACAAAGTACAACAACATATTCGTGGATTTGGAGAGGCTTCAACAGGCAATGGTTCAATTTTACAAATCTACTATACCAGGTATGTGCACTATTGTTACCTTGATATACATTGTATTTTGATGTTATAAAGATTTTGCTAATTTATGCAGATTGTAATACCAAATTACAGTTTATATTGAAGTTAGATGAATGCCAGATTATAAAGGGACGACGAATGGAGAGATTGAGTTTGACACTCATGAATGAAGCTATGAGAAATGCCATATCTGATGAAAGTTGTAACTCTAGCTCTAAGTCTACATATAGTGTTCAATCCGAGAAAGAAATATGGTGGTTAGGTGCTATTGAAGTACCTAAAGAATCCAATGATGTTCTTTCATGGATTTTTAGTAGGACCCCATGGATCACTAAAGTAATACTTTCTCAAATTCATGGTGCAAAGCTCCACATACAAAACTTTGGTGATTTTGAGATAGATTGGCACTTGGGTGGGGATTTAAAAACTATCAAATGCATGTTAGGTTGCAAGCAAGGTGCATCTGCTCGTTATCCATGTCCATTTTGTTCTCGAGGCTACAAAGTAACAAAGGGACAACAAAAAGTACTATCTAGCTTAGATGAATACATAGATGCACCTACTTCCACGGAATGGGATAGACCTTTGTTAAGGTGTCCAATGTTAGAAATACCTAACCGTGACACATTAGATAAAGATTGGAATCCCATTATTCCATTTCCATTAGTTAATGTTCACTTTTGCACATTGCATGCTTTCATGAGAATATTTGATAGATTATTGAAGCTCCACATAGAATATGCATTTTCCATGAAGCCAATTGATAAATCTGTACAAGCAATCAAAAAATTGGAAGAGTTGCTTAATTCGATTGGTTGTCATGGTGGTAATGTAACTCTAGTTGTCAAAAAACCTGGTGAATCGCAAAATAGTTTGCAACAAGTGTCAATGACAGGGAAGAAGGCAAGAAAATTTTTCAGAACAGGTGTAAGCCCTAAGAAAAATGAATGTAGGGAGCTATGGAAAGACTTGTGCATGATCACCACTGATAATGATTCTCAAATTGACCTTAGTAATAGGCAAAAGAAGGTTTGGTCATGCTTAGATAAGTTGGTAGGTTTAATGAGTCTTAATAGCTCCAACAAAAATGACCGTCAGTTGTTTCAAGATACATTAATGGAGTTTGCAAAGTGTTTCATCCTATCTTGGGGAGAGAGCAATATTACACATTACATTGTAAGTTTTCTTATTTTTTCAATTTTCTTGTTGATAAGATTGTGTTATATGTACTTATATCATTTCAGCATATTTTATTTGCACATGGAGCATTTTTTATGCATCGATATGGTTCATTGGAGATTTTTAGTACACAAGGAATGGAGAAGTCACATTACAAGGCCCGAGGTGTTTACTTCAAGAACACACGACATGGTGGTGGTGCAATGCAATCAAACTATATGGAAGAGATGTTTAATTGGTTTTATCGTACTGCATTCTCAAGGACATATGCAATGGAACGAGCCAAGGAGTCGAAAGTTGCAAAACTTGCAAGATTTAATCAACACAACTTAGCTAGTGAAAAATGGAAGTCATCATTGGGACCTTTACGTCATGCTCAATGGCGGGCTACAAGAACACGACAGGGTTCATCATGGAAGTGAAGTCATTTAATACATTCATGGCATTTTCTGAATAATTCATAAGGTTTGCTACACACTAATCTCTTGTTTGCAATTTTTTCAGGTAATTTTTAATTTTTAAACTATTTTTTGTCCATTCAGATGTGAACATAACCTTTTTAAGTGAAACATTATAAAAGGAGACTCATTGTCTCATTTCAACATTCTAGCACTATAGAGGATGGCACAAACAAAGCAAACTGCAAGGAAGGATCCCATTAACTTTCCTACCTATGTGCAAGGCACTCAGAAGCCACCATGGATGAATCACCACAAAAGGCAACGTAGTGTCTCGCGCTCTGCATCCCATCGCGAAACAGGTGGTGGCCATACCTCTGGGAGTGAACAGTTGCATGAACAAGTGGAACATGGGCAATCCAGGGAAAAGGCCGTAAATCAACCCCAATCACCACCATCATCATATGATGAGCCTCCATCACCAAAGAGACCAACAAAGACAAGGGTGAAGGAGCGTGCTCATAGACAGGTAGTTTCTGATGATGATTTTGATGAATCGCATGAGGATGTGTCTCAACAACGTTCACAATCAAGTGATGAGAGTCAAACATTGCCACCATGGGGTAGCGAAGAAATACCTACAAATCATAGGGTTACTGTAGCGGGAAAGACACTACCATCAAATCAGGGGGCCATACCCAATGATCAAGAGAGAGAGCAAAGCCAGCAACAACATCTTGAACAAGGAGAAAGCTCAAGATGCGTGCAACGGAAGAAGAAATTCTTTCAACCTCGTCGTAGACCACCCCAACCAAGACCACAAGAAAATGTCCAACGAAGACCACCACCACCACAAGCTAGAGCACCACAACGAAGAAGAAGATATACGAATGCATTTGCAGAGATAAGGCACTATCAAAAGACAGCTGAGCTTCGCATACCTAGAAGACCCTTTGCAAGGGTGGTCAAAGAAGAGTTACAAAGGTATTGTGCAGGGTTAAGGATCCAAGCTCTAGCTTTAGAAGCTTTACAAGAGGCAGCTGAAGCATTTTTGATATCAATGCTAGAGGATTCCAACCTGTGCGCCATCCATGCTAAGCGAGTCACTATACAACCGAAGGACATAGAGTTAGCTAGGAGAATTAGGGGTGATCGTAGCTAAGTTTTGTAACTGATCTCTATGGACAAGAGATTTTTTGTAAATATTGCCATTTTCAATGAAACATTAGCACTTTTCCTCTATTCCATTTATAATCTCATTATTTAGAATGAAACATGAGCAGTCATTTTACATTTCTATGTGTTTTCTTGTGATAATCTCTCATATATGAATGATTGTTTTCTTATCTTGTCATTTTGATCTAGTGATAATATCCCTGTACTGAAATTTCTTTTTCATTTAAGGTCATGTATGTCTTGTAGGGCATTGGGAGGCCAAATAAGGCCCTGCCACAGAAACGCGGGAGAAGGCCCTGCAAAACGTTTGCAGGGCCTTCTCCCGCGTTTCTGTGGTAGGGCCTTATTTGGCCTCCTAATGCCCTACAAAACCTTTGAAATATGAAAGAGGGATCATGACTAGTAAAGCTAGTTCAGGGGTAGTTAATATGAACAAATTTTGACCTCCCTATACCTTTGAAACATATGAGCAGAGCATTTTGAAACTTAGAACATTTGCATTCTTGAAAATATCCATCTAGTGAAGGTTCAGTCTCATGTAAGGTAACCTTGGGCATGTCAGGATCTTTAGTTTCATTCTTTTGGACTCTTGATCATTGGGTAAGCCTCCATTAAGGTCTTCTAGGGCATTGGGAGGCCAAATAAGGCACTGCCATAGAAACGCGGGAGAAGGCCCTGCAAACGTTTTGCAGGGCCTTCTCCCGCATTTCTGTGGCAGTGCCTTATTTGGCCTTCCAATGCCCTAGAAGACCTTAATGGAGGCTTACCCAATGATCAAGAGTCCAAAAGAATGAAACTAAAGGTCCTCCCAATGCCCTACATGACATCAATACATCACATGCAGGTCCAAAAGAATTTTAGATAATATACTGAAAAAGAAATACTTGAGACAATTGTAAATAAAGCAAAGTGAAAATTTGATATTAATTCAATTGTTTACATCAATTGGCTTTGAGTTTCTCAATGACTCTCTTTCGACGCTCCAAAGCCATGGGTAGGGTGTAAGTCAAAATTGAGTTTGCTATTTGATCAACATTTCTAACACCTAGACCTAGAGATATACCTATTTGGCCTAAGACCTTTCCACGGAAGTTGGAACCTAAGGTTGTAGTTACAAGGGATTTCTTAACTAAAAAGATACAATTACTCCCCTGTGTAATGGTTGATAAACAAAGCAATTTACTTAAGGCCTTTAGACACCATGTCATGAAGTGGCCCTGAGGACTGAACTCTTTATGGATAATTACAAAATGGTCTTTGGGAAGTTTCCCAATGTAGTTTGCAAGGGATGAGCCACCTCCACGAGCCACTCGATCACCTCCGCTCCTTGCTGCAAACTTGTCGACTTCAATCACCTCCTGCACAAAGTTTTATGATTAGTAGCTGCATGTGTTTGTAAGAATGAATGACATGAATTGAAGATACTTACATCCTGAACTCTATCTTCTTCTTCTCCTCTCTCTTGAAGTTGTAAATTAATGCTAGAGTGGGACATCCCACTCTGCTCAATTACTGGTGAGGAGGGAATTTTTGATTCCAATATCCTTTCTTGTGCATTATTAAATTGTTCTTCTGTGATATGTTCATGTTCACTTGTGAGTATGTCATTGCAAACCAATTTTATTGTGTCGGCCACTGAGTCACCAAATGGCAAACACTTTTTCTCCAACAACTCAGAGGTACTATCCAAAGGACACTCTGACAAAGTACAAAACAAACTTAGGCATTCATCAAGCCGTAGCCCAAATGCCTTCTCTACATCATGTAAAAACAAATATTCTTGTCCTTCGACAAGAACCACTGAAAAAGTTTCAATCTCCACCTCTGGAATAGTTGCTTCTGGCTCCGAAGAGGTGGATGGCTTAGGCACTTCTTTCAACTTATCATCCACACCAAGAGGATAAGTTTTCTCAATAGCTTCTCTCTCTAATAGGAGATTCAAGGGTTCTTGAGGTGGTTCCTTTTTATCCTCGACAAAACCACCTGTAAGAAGATGAGGGATCTCATGAGGAATTGGTTCTGGTTCCTCATTCACAAAGAAAATTGTGGCAGCAATGAATGAAAGATATTTTGGACCCATCTTGCGTTTCCTATTCAATTTCCTTATAAGTGGCACAGTTTCATCAAGAAGGTGCCCTGCTTCCTTTGCAATTGCCTGGAACCGTTTCAATCGTTTTGCAAAAGCCTCATCACCTTTGTGAATGTAGGTGAGAAGGTCACATGGAACCCAAGTTCCATCATATGGTGGTATTTCAATGGAGAAACGCAATATATGAACTTGCATATATTGAAGTAGCTCCTCCAAAGCATCGGCATTCATTTGCACGGTTCCATGGAGGTCAGGAACCTTGGAGAGAAGATCATATAGGTCATGTTGACCTTTATAATCTGAATCCTCCAAAAATTCTAGAAACTTGTGGCGTGCACTCTTAGTAGGTACAGAGGTGGAAGCCATAGCTTGCAAATGCAGACTGTTCTAACACTCAATGTGGTTGCAAAAGTGAGAAATGAGGAGAGAGGACTCCTATTTATAACTTTTCTAGAATTTTTAAGTGGGGTCCCACTTTTTCATAGAAGTGAATTTTCCTTAAATTAAAACATAAGAGTCTTGAAAAGGAAAACTTTGACATTTGAGATCACATCAAAGGAAATAAACAATAAGAATGCTCTTTCAAGAAAAACCTTGAGAATTTACAGATACAAGTAGAATGTGGCCAAAATATCCTTGAAGCAAATGTGAAAAAATTTTCATTGCAAAAATAGGTTTGTTTACAAGTTTCACAGTATCTTTACAAAAAAGAGTTATGACAATGAAATGTCAGTTCCATCCATGCTCCAATCTGCAAGAACCTTGATTTTGTCTTCCAATCTCTTTCCAACCTGTGGACAATTCATAAAAGAGTAAAACATTTTCAAATCATGAACAATAGTGATAGAATAAGATATATATATATATATATATATATATATATATATATATATATATCTATATGTATATATGGAATACAACTCTTACCTTGTTCCCTCGTATTCGAAATTTGAAATCATGAAGATCGTCATATCCCATGATAAGTAAGTGCTCTCTCAAGTTGGCCAAGTTCCAATGTTGATTAACTAAAACCACCTCCATATCATTGTTTGGTAACTTCACATTAATTTCAAATGAAGCTAAAGATCCCTCCGAGCTTTGCAAAGGTATCCACTCTCCTAGTTTACACATCCAACGATCATAATAAAATCTGATGTACAATGAGGTGCGATGTTTTAAATAGCGAAACCCTATACCTGTGTCACCAATTCTACAACGATATCTATCCCCTTTTGACAATCCTTCTACATAACCCCAGTTTTCCCCTAACAATCCTTCTACTGCTTCGTATGTAATATCTTTACATAGGAACATTGTAGGAGTTTCTACAAAAGGAATGCCTTGAAATATGAAAACAAAGCAATGGATTGGTAGAGTCCAATGAAGACCTATTGATCTAGATACTCGTGTGAATTTCAAAGAGTTATGTATGTCCATCACCATCTTACGCTTGAAAGATGATATGGACCAAAAATCAGGTTTTGGCCACTCTAAACTAAGAAGAGAGTCAACTTTGATAATCTCCAACCTTCCATATTCACCATCTGTGGAAGGAACAATGTACTTGTGAGTGTAAAAGAAGATCCTTTCACGAATAAGTTTAGCAGGAGGTACATCTGGAAACACTAATGCCCCAATGTCTGCATGTAATGCTTTGAAAGTTCCTGTGAGACTATGAAGTGGTTGCTCTTCCACTAAACTAGAAGGAAATATGACTGTAGCAATGAAAAACATATGAGATGAGTAATTAAGACATTTAACACCATGAAGCATTGAGAAAATAGAAATACTCACAATGGATTGGATATCTAATTCTATTGGAGTTTTCTAACTTCATGGTTGAAACTGTGAAGACATGTTGTACAATAGCAACCATCCCACCATGTGTTTGCTGCTTGAAGCCTAAGAGCTTACCTTTCCAATGAAGATCCAAATTTCCACGATCTCGAACACGATGAGGACCAAGTCTAGATGGCTGCATGTACACCCATGCACCTTTGCAAAACTCTTGTGGTAGCCAACTTCCTTCCATTGTTTTGATGTTGTGGCACGTCATTGTGTGAACTTCGTCCTTTGGTCTCCTACGAGCTCTGGAGCTTTCCATGGGAGTAAGAGTTGTTGTCATTGCTGCAGAAGTTGGGAGAATGGTAGGAGGAGAAACAATGCTTCTGTTGTATGGTATGGAGGGAATAGAGGTGAAAAATATGACTTTTTGGGTTTTGGGTATGAAAATGGGAGTTTGAAGAGGGAAAATAGAGTTTTTTGAGTCATTTTGAAAAAAGTCACTTTTTTAGTCTACAAACATGCACGGATTTTGAATTAGAAGTCAAAAATAGCACTTTTGACCCTGAAAGTGATATGGAGGTCATTTAATGGTATTATGATGAGTTTTACAACTTTTAAAAAATTTTGAATTTTTGGGCCCAGCCTCATTACGAGATTTCTTCTCTCTCTAGAAGACAACCCTGAACATAGAGGAATCTTGTCTCCTCTTCCCCCTTCAGCCTAGTATTTTATAGGGTACAGACTGTGGCCACCACCCTCTAGTTCTGATTGGTCCATCACTAATCACTCCTTGAGCTAAAAGGCCCATCCAGGGTTCACCTTTTTTCCTAATGTAGTATGAAATTCTAACTGCACTAATTGCTGCACCTGAGTCAATCAATGCTCTCACAGTCCTTGCATTCTTCCCTTGTCCTATCGCTATGGTCACAAAGGGACGTCGATCAATTATTCGAGAAGCAGTTGCACTTGATGTTTGACATATGGCCATGTGGTATCTTGGGGCCTCATGATTCATATCTAGGCCTAGGCGTCTTAACTTATTTCTCCTAATGCGTTCTCTAGCATCTGCCTGTGCTTCTTCTCTAACCCTTAACTCTTCTTCTTTTCGCTTCTTAGCAGTGTTGAGTCTCTGTAGCATATCCTCTGTAAGAGGTTCTTGATATAGCTTGACTCGACAACCACTGATATAGTTGGGCAAGATATCACCTTCTAGTGTGGCCAATTGAACTGCACCGCTAGTGGAAATTCTATTGATGATCATGGGTCCATATCCTCTTTTTTCCAATTTACGGGCATGTTGCTTTAGTGTATAAACCAACACTAGGTCGCCCTCTTTCAAGCCTTTATCTTTGATATGTGCATCAAAGTATGCCTTTTGCTGTTTCTTTGCAGCATAGATGCCTGCCGCTGCTCGTAGTCTTGTCTCACCTTAGCGTTCGAGATCAAAGATCCTAGAGGATAACTCGTGTCCATTCCACTCATGCTCTTGTGCTACTTTTAAAGTTGGGATTAGGAAGTCCAAAGGTAGCACATCATTTTGTATGAAGACCATCTGAAATGGGGTTGCATTGAGTACCGTTTTATAGGCAACTCGATACGCCCAAACAGCATGATGGAGTTGTTTGTCCCAATCAGAGCATTTATTATTTACGAGTTTGGTTGGTACATTACATAGGATCTTGTTTGTGCTCTCAGCTTGTCCGTTAGCTTGTGGATGATAGGGGGCAGACTTCTTATGTATCACCAAGAACTCTTGGAGGAGATTTTCAATGACTTCATTCAAGAAGTGTGTTCCTCTATCACTTACTAACTCTATTGGTAATCCATATCTCGTGAACACGTTCTCGAATAAAAACTTTGCTGTAGTTTGAGCATCATTTTTGTTGTGGCTTTGACTTCTACCCACTTTGTGAGGTAATCTGTGGCTACAATAATGTATTCGGCATGGGAGTTTCTAGCTCGGGGGTTAATAGGACCTACAAAGTCTATGCCCCACTTCGAGAATGCACGTCCTCCCATCATTGGCCTTAAAGGCATCTCATCTTTTCTAATTGGGTACTGGGCACGTTGGCATGTGTCACATTTCTTCACATAGGTATGTGCATCCATATGAAGAGTGGGCCACCAAAGTCCTGAGAATAGAATAGTCTTAATTACTCTATCAGGACCAAAATGTCCACCTGCAACACTGCTATGGGCAGTTTCTAAGATTTTCAAATAGTCTGATTCGTGAACGCACAATCTTAGGTAACCATCTTTTCCTCTCCTATATAGGTTGTCTCCTACAAACGCATAGTCTTTAGCCTCTTGCTCCAAGCTTCGTTTTCTTGCTAGACTAGCGTCGCTAGGTAATGTTCCTGATCTCATAAATTCTACCAATGGAGCACTCCAATCTGGAATTAATGATATGTGATAAAGATTCGCATGCTCTATCGGGGGTCTCTTTTGGCACACTGGACAATTCTTGATCCACTCATGAATTTCTTTGTCTATACTAGGCCAATACACTCCTAAACGTTTTAGATTTTGCAATGTTCGTTGTTCAGAATAGTGATTCCCTAGAAATCCTTCATGGGCTTGTTGCAACCAACTACTATGTTCATCATCCTCAACACAACAAGCTAGAACACCTTCTGTATCTTGTTTATACATGCTTACTGCCAATATCTGATAGCTTTGTGACCGCACAATTTCATCCTTGTTCGTCTTCACCTTCTTATTTGTAGGTCCAAAGGTTAGGACTGGTACCAGCTTATTTGCCCATTTAGGAACAACTTCTAGATTGAACAGATAAGCATCGGGAAATTCATCAGACACTCCTTGCGGTGGCTCTCCTGAAGTGTTGCAAGAAAGGTGATCCGCTCTGAGGTGGGTCTTACCTTGCCTAACAACCACTTCAAAGTCATATTCCATTAGTAAGAGGAACCATCTTACTAAGCGTCCGGTGTTGCAAGGTTTATTGACCAAGTATAATAAAGCTTGATGATCAGTGAAAAATTTGAACTTGTTGACCAATAGATAGTGTCTAAAATTCTTCACAACATATACCATGCCTAAGCCTTCTCTCTCAGTTGTTGTATAATTTTGTTCTGCAGCATTTAGTTGTCTGCTCGCATATGCTATGGGCAAATCTAGATTGCCTTCACCTGTGGGTTGTGACAACACACATCCGATTGCATAATTGGATGCATCCACATGTACATGGAATGGTTTATTCCAATCCGGAGTGGTCAGTATTGGTGCTGTGCACAAGTGTCTCTTCAGCTCATTGACGGACTTCTCGCATTCATCGTTCCACTCAAACTTTGTCAACAAGGCATAAAGAGGCTTAGCTATAATTGCATACATGTTAATAAACCTACGGTAATATCCACAATGGCCCATAAAGGCTTGTACCTCTTTAACATTCCTTGGACTTGGTAGCTCCCCGATGGCTTTTACTTTGTCCTCATCTATTGATATTCCGTTCTTAGAAACAATATGACCTAAGATTTTACCTTGACGTACCATGAACACACACTTTTCTGGGTTAAGACACACTCGGTATTGTCTACACTTGTTGAAGATCTATCTGAGCTCAGGGACGTGACATCTCCTTTCTTGGGAATGAGCACATAAATCGTCCACATATACTTCTAAGTTCTGTCGCAAGAACTCTTTGAAAACATGACACATGAGCCTTTGGAATGTTGCAGGTGCATTGGTGAGCCTAAATGGCATCACACGAAATGCAAAGACTCCCCACTCTATGGCAAAGGCCGTTTTGTGTTGATCTTCTGTGGCAATGGCTACTTGGTTGTAACATGAAAATCCATCAAGGAAGCTATAAACTTCCTTGCCCGCAACACGCTCCAATAAATGATCAGTAATTGGAAGTGGACAGCTATCTCTAATCATTGCGGCATTAACTTTTTTAAGGTTAATACACACACGTAACTTTCCATTCTTCTTGGGCACCACTACAACGGGGGAAACCCATTCAGTTTGCTCAATCTCATAGATGAACCCCGCTTCAATCAATCTGTCGATTTCCTCTTTTACTTTGGCTGCATAGGTGTCATTATATGTGTAGGGCTTCTGTTTGGTGGGCTTGGTATCTACAATCATGGGGATTTTGTGAGAACAAACCTTCGGATCTACTCCCTTCAAGTCTCTATAGTGCCACGCAAACACGTCCCTATATTCCCTTAACAAAGCTACCAACTCTGCTTCCTCTTCTTTACTTAGGTCATCTCCTATGTATGTACATCTCTCTTTGTTTTCTTCAATGGTGACTACGACTTTTTTGGTCTTTTCTTTGTTATCATATGCTTCTCCTATTGTGGCCTCTCTTAGGCATTCATACCAAAATTTTTTGGTCTTCAACTTCATATTTCTTGAAATTTTCTGGTACCTCAAACAATGATTCCTTCTCTTCTTGTTTCACTCCTTGTCTTTTCTTTTTCTTTTGACCTTCTTCACTTCCATCCTTTGAATTGACAGTTTTAATGCTTGTGAGAGGTTCTTCTTCCTTTTGGGTAAATACTCCTATGTCTTTTAGATAGTGCTCCTCTGAAATAAAACAACTATCCATCACAATGGACTCTAGTTCATCATCGTTCTCTTCTTTTTCTATGAAGTCACTAGGGTCACATTCTTCGAGCAAGGGCTGACACATGAAAACTGAGATATCATAACCCTCCTCATCACAATGAGGTGTCCATTGTTCTTCATTGACTGCAATGTCCATGGTAGCTAAGATTTCTGCCCAGCCATGAGGCTCAAATTCCTCATCTGGAAATATCATTGGTGTATAGGCTGGGTCTTTAACTGGTCTCTCTCCTTGAGAAGTTCCTTTTTCTCTCGCTTTTAGGCGTTTCTCCTCTTCCTTTGCGACCTTGCACATCCACAAATGAGTATCTTCATGCATCCAGGATGTCTCAGATGAACTTTTAGAATGCACAGAGATCGAATCTTCTTGCTCCTTGTGGATAGAATTCCACTGTAGGGGTGGTACATCTCTGAAGGTGTAATCCTTCAAATTTACCTTGGTTGTGACCCCTAAGTGTTGCAAGTATAAGGAGTTGGTTCCCCAATCCTGTACAACTTGCAATTGTCGTAGGAAGGGCCTCACTAGGATCATTTTGTAGGTAGTAGTTTTTCCAAAGCTACATATAGCAAAGGTGTGCTCAAACTCTACACCACACGTGGTTAGAGTGATCCCTTCCAGCAATCCTAGAGGTCTTTCAACATGGCCGTCAGCCATCTGAAGCTTCATTCTAGTTGTTCTTAATGCAGGTTTACCCCATTGCTTCCACAGGGAGGTGGTCACAATAGCAACACTAGCACCTGAATCTATGATTGCTTTGGTTGTGTAACCTTGGTAGGTGATCGGAAGATAAGTATTACCTTCCTCACCTTCGCTCATGTCCCCTATTTTGTCTTGAGGTATCTCTTGAACTTTTTGCTTAGAGTCTGCCTTTGGCATATTAGAAGCAAGTTCTGGAACCTGATCCTTCACCTGATTCCATAGCTCAGGTTTTGCTTTGAGCAGCTCTTCTACAGTGAGATGACACTGAATCTTAGTGTTCTTCACAACATCAATGTTTCTTGGAAGCACTGAGTCTTCGTTTCTGATCAATATTGTGGGAGCTCTAATATGGAGAGATTTAGATTCCCATGGGCCTGTGAACTGTGGAAACTCTTGTAAAGAATTGGGTTCGAATCCTGAACTTTCTTTTTCTTGTTGCTCTACTTGGTCTCCATAAATAGATGGAATGTCTTGTGGGAATTGATCATGATGTTCATCAATTTCAAGAATAGGAGGGGAAACATCCTTCTCCTTGGCCCATTTCTCTTCTTGTATTTCCCGCAAGAACTTTTGAGTGTGTTGTTGAATTGAAAGAGGTTCTCTCTCATCTATGGAGTCAGGAACATAGACTTTCTGTGGTGATGAGCTTTCTCATTCAACTGTTGGTTGAGCCTGTGGAGGTAAAGAAACTTGAGGTTTATTTACCAACTGCTCTAATCTATCTAGTAAGCCCTAGAAGTGCAAACCCGATGTAATAGCATTCGTCTGATTGAATGATTGATTGGCCTCGAACATAGCTTGAGCTAGTTCCACCATTTTTATGAACATTTTTGTCCGTTCAATCTCTAAATCTGCTCTAGGGTAGCTCTTGTCTAGGTTTGCAGGTGTTGGCCCTTCTTGAAGTCGAGCCTAGTATGCCTTGAACATCACGTCCAAGTGTTCTGGGGTTGGATCTGCAAGAACAGATCCTGCTTGTGGTGGTCTATTTACAGTGGTTGGTGGGTGGGGATGAGGTGGTGTGGATGGATTTTTGACATCCGAGGGGTTTTGAGAGGCAATATCTTCTATTTTTGTTTTTGCATCTTTGAGGCTCTCTTCTAGTTCAGATAACTTTTTGGTCCACTTACGATTGGCTTTCTCCCTAGTATCCTTCCATGTTCTTGTTTTTCTCTTACTAGGCTCTCCTGATTCACTTGGCTCTGATTGCTCAGCTAGTTTAGCTTTTTGTAAGGCTTGTGCCCTCGTAACTGCATGGATAGAAGCCACTTTATCGCTATCGGAACTTGAATCCCCTACTAGGCCTACCACATTAACATGTGTAACCTTTGGTGCACTAGAGGGATGTCCGGGACAATCTCTCAGGAGCTGTTCTTTGCCATTTTCAAGACAAATGACGTGTATTGTGACATTTTGTCCTTGTGTCGGAGCTGGTGGGTGGGATGGTTGTTGTCCTGGTATAGGTTGAGGTTGGCCATATCCTCCATGTTCATACGGTCTAGTTGCTCCTCGTGGTCCTGGACAAGGGTTATACCTAGGAACTTCTCTGTCTTGTTCTCTAGGAGGGTACCCGTATGGTCTACATTGGGGTGGTGCAAGTAGTCGTGGTTGTCTATTCACTGGATAGTATTCGCTATTGTGGTTGGGGTACTTTTGTGCACTATAAGAGTACATGTTAGGCTCCTGATTTGAGTGTCTATCGTAAGGATAAGGTTGTGATAACCCTAATCCTTCTCTGGTGCAGACATGAGATGGATGATCTCCACCGCAGAGTGTGCAACTTCCTATCATTGGCAATCTCAAGGAAGAAATTTGGTAGTCCCATTGTCCTTGTACCCCTAATTTCTTGGCCACTAACGCTGCCACTTCCTCCACATAACTGGAACTAGAAGTCCCATTGCTCCTTGTGTCCTCCTTTTTGGTAAGATCTTGTGTGATTTTGAGATCCTTAGCTAAGTTGTCTTCCAAATCTATACATTCTTGAAGACACTCACTCAGAGTTTGCAATCGTTTTACGTATACTAACATTCTTAATGTTCCATTGGTTAGACCCTCTAAAAATAGGGATATCATTTTTTGCTGAGAAGGTCTCTTTGTCATAGGGCATCGGGTCACGTATTGATTAAACCTTCCTGCTGCATTTTTTACTATCTCGTTGGGAGCTTGTTTGAAACTATGTAGTAAGGATGATGAATTGTGCTTGATCCCTCGCTTAGTGAATTCCCAAATAAATTCTTGGAAGAATTGTTCGATATTGCCAAAGGAATTTGGGTCCAAGGATTGAAACCAAGCTAAGGCTATTCCCATGAGAGTTAGCCCAAAGGATTCATACTGCATGAAAAAGTCATCCACTTGCTCTGCTCGTAACACTTGCTTGAATTCTGCTAAGTGGTCATAGGGCTCTCCTGTGCCATCGTAAAGATTTCGCATACATTTGGCCAATTGGATTGGTCTCACTCTTTTGTCTGGCTCTGGAGATTGCATTATGATGGGGACACCTTGGGGTGGTTCTGTCCTAAAGGTAGGTCTATTCGCATTTCCCATTCCCTGGTTAGTGTGGTCATGGGGGTTAATTCCTGGCATGGTGAATTGCCCATGTGGTATATCGGGTATACTACCTTGGCTCATTTGTTCTAACATCACCTTTTCTGTTCTTTGCTGGGTCTCGAATGGGTTTTGAGAGGTAGTTGCGTGATCTCGAGCTAACTCTCCTCTTTCATTAATCTGATCAGGATTTTTTGTTACTACATAGATCTGGCCCATCTTGTCCACGTAGACTCCGTCTTCGTACTTGACAGCTGGTCTTGGAACTATTTCTAATTCCATGGTGTTTCTGTTGGAGATAGAGGTCTGCTGAAGCACGCGAACAACACAAGGAAGAAGAAGAAGCTTGGAGCACAAACACACAATACTGTATGTATTACTAGAGAATGTACAAAGATAAGTAGCCCATTAGGGCAATAGGCATATGTACAAGTCGGGGGAAAAAACCCTCCTAAAGAGGGAAAAAAGTGCCCCGGCGGTCGTAGAGTGTTCACACACATCACTACCTAAATATATCAACAAATCCCCCCTGGGAGTGATGCGGTGAACAAGGAGCTGGCACTCATGTATAAGGAAGTGCCAAGCTATGTGGAAATCACTCCACAAAAGGAAGTAAGCCCAAAGTTTTGTGGAAAGCTTCAAACTTCTCCCTAGGCAGAGCCTTCGTGAAAAGGTCTGCAATGTTCTCCTGCGTGGGCACATATGCCAAGCTGATCTCCCCAGCAGAGAACCTCTCCCTGACATAGTGATAATGCACCTCAATGTGCTTAGTGCGAGCATGGAACACAGGGTTCCTCGCAACTGCCAATGCGCTCTGACTGTCAGTGAAGATGGTGGTGGCAGAAGACTAGCCAACACCCAAATCAGCCATAAGGCGTCTGAGCCACACACACTCAACAGTCGCTGTGAAAGCTGCCCTATACTCAGCCTCACAACTGGAAGTGGCCACAGTAGGCTGCTTCTTGCTCAACCAAGATATACATGAGCTACAAAGCATGAAGCAAAAACCACTGGTGGACACACGAGTGTCATAGCAACCAGCCCAATCTGAGTCAGAAAAAGCATGCAAATCTGGCGGTAGTGATCCCCCCTTGGGATAAAACAACCCAAGTAGCCGAGTACCACTCAAGTAGCGAAGATGCGCTTAACCGCTTTCCAATGCGTGACTTCTGGGCAATGCATAAACCTGCTCATCTGTGAGACAGCAAACTGAATATCTGGCCGAGTAATGCATAAGTAAATCAAGCATCCAACAGCCTACTGATAGAGAACAACATCAAATGCATCTCCAGCATCATGAAGACTCAATCGTAAACCTGTCTCCATAGGAGTGGCAATAGGCTTACAGTCTTCAAGGCCAAAATGTTGCAATAATGTGTCAATATATTTCGTTTGACACAAAACCATTCCACCATCAACGTGCATAAACTGAATGCCCAAATAGTGATGCAAATGCCCCAAATCAGACATCTCAAATGAGGCATGCAAATCAGCCTTAAAATCAGCAATATGTGTCTCAATAGGACCAGTGAGCAGCATGTCATCAACATAGACAACAATGATCAGAAGCACATCATTAGCATGCTTAACATATAAGGTGCTTTCAGTTGGACTGTTCTCAAAACCATGTGCAATCAGATAGGCATGTATCTTCTCATACCAAGCACGTGGTGCTTGCTTTAAACCATATAACGCCTTCTTTTACCTGCACACCTGGTTTTCATGCCCTTTCTACACAAAGCCACGGTGCTGAAAAACATACACTTCTTCATGCAAGTCACCATTCAGAAATGCTGTTTTAATGTCCAACTGATGTGCATTCCAACCATGATGGGCTGCAAGTGCACAAATGCTCTGAACAGTAGTCATACGGCATGTAGGTGCAAAGGTCTCATCAAAATCAATGCCTCTTTCCTGCACATAACCCTTTGCAACAAGCCTAGCCTTATACCTGTCAACTGTACCATCAGGTTTACGCTTCAGCTTGTATACCCACTAAAGCCAATGGCCTTCTTGCCAGGAGGCAAGTCACATAAAGACCATGTACCATTCTTCATTATAGCATCATATTCAGATTGCATAGCAGCCATCCAATTTTTTGAATTTTGTGCTTCATCAAAAGAAACAGGCTCATTCTCATCACAGAGACTAGATGCAGCCATAGCATAGCAATCTGATGCAAAGGAGGCACTATGAGAGCCTGAACGAGTACGATATGACAAAGGTGCATCTAATTTGCTGTCACGCAAAGTTAGCACTAGCCATTTTGGCATAGTTTTTGCCTGCTCAATATCAGCTCTCTCATCAACAAGTGCATCATGTAAATCTGCATCAGAAATGGAATGATCTGCATCATCATATGAAACCTGCAAAGGCTGAGAAGTTGCCTCATTAGGACCAGCACTAGCCTATCCACCTGTAAAAAGAGGCATCAAAGTATCATACATGTCTTTGGAGCTAACAGATGTCTCCTTAGTACATGAAAGCAATGGCTGAATAGCATCTTCCACAAAGACAACATCACGTCTAACCAGAATGCGTTTGGTTTGTGGATGATATAGACGATAGCCTTTACTTTCAGAACTGTACCCAACAAAAATACATTTTACTGCCTTATCATCCAATTTTCTGCGATGTTGTTCAGGCACTAATGCATATGCCAAACAACCAAAAACACGCAGATGAGCAACAGATGGCTTGCGATCATGCCAAGCCTCATATGGAGTGATAGACTGCAACGCTTTAGTGGGACACCTGTTCAGTACATATGCTGCACACATGACAGTCTCAAGCCAGAAACTATGTGGTAAAGCCTGACTTTTGACCATGCACCTCGTTATCTCCATGAGTGATCTGTTCTTTCGTTCAGCAACTCCATTGTGTTGAGGTGTATACGGCACTGTACACTGGTGTTTTATCCCACGTTCAGCCAGAAATGCATTAAAATCTGAAGACATATATTCCCCCTCTCGATCAGAACGAAGGGTGCCCATTTTACATGCTGACAGATTTTCAGCCAAAACCAAAAACTGTTTGAAGCACATGAACACTTTGGACTTTGCTTTGAGTGGATATACCCATGCATGCCTAGAAAAATCATCAATGAAAGTCACGAAGTAAAGGTAATTTCCAAAAGAGGATGTCTGTCTGCGTAGCCCGAACTGAATCATCTTTTGGAAAGGAAGAACGCTGCATTTTGCCCAAAATACAGCCTTCACAAACATGTTTTCTAGGTGCCTCAAGTTTGGGCAAAGAGGACACCATTTCAGATTTCTGCAGGCGTAACAAACTAGCAAAATTCAGATGACCAAAGCGTGCATGCCAAAGCTTTGCATCTAACATAGCCTGAGAATCATGAACTGCACATGCCGAATCATTCACAGATCTTTCATAGTCTATGAGCTTATACAGCCCACGACATAAAATGCCAGAAGCAATAATCACATCGCCATTTGAGAGATCATGGACTGTACACTTGTCATCAACAAATTTCACAACCAAGCCAATCTTGGCCAATGCAGAAACTGATAACAGATTCTTTTTGATCCCTGGCACAAATAAAGCATCTGACAAAGTGAAAGAACTACCATCAACAGTAGTCAGAATGATCTTACCAACTCCCATAACAGGATAAGAGGAGTTATTGGCGCATGTGACAGTATTCCCTGTAGGGGCAGGCTCGAGTGAAGAGAAGAAACTGCGCTGCGAGGTAATATGTTTGGTCGCCCCACTGTGAAAGTACCAAACATCTGAGTCTACTGCAGACATGCACTGATCATGAGAAGATGGGTCAAAACTGCAAACAGTAGTAAACGCCCATTCTTCTTCCTGCACAAGATTTGCAGACTCTGTTTTTGGTGTAGAGGCCTCTGCAACAACCATTCCAGCCTCTTTCTTCTTTGCCTCTTTAGCAGCCAGTTTTGGACAGTTCTTTATAATATGATCATTTCCTTTATAGTACTTGTAGAACAATTTCTGCTTTTCTGATTTCTTCTCATCTTTATCCTGGTTCTTCGATTGTGCAGCATTTGCAGATTTCTGCTTACTAGTAGAAGAGCTCCATTTTCCTTTGCCCTTCTGACTAGCCAAGAAAGCTTGATCTGCAACACGCATAATGGACCTGTTCTGCCTGGACTGATCTTCCTGCAACAGAACAGAGACTAATTCCTCAAATGATAAGGCATTCGGATTGCCTTTCATCATCAACCGAAGAGTAGAGGCAAAACTCCGATATGAGTCAGGAAGACTATTCAGAACGGTCTGCACAAGTGAGCTATTTGGTATAACCTCATCATCAAAAATCAATTGTTCCTTCAGGTCTTTGATCTTTGTAAGAAAACTTTCCATAGAATCACCTTCATTCATGTGCTCACTCTCCAACTGTTTTCGGAGGTAAGCAACACGAGCCTCATTCCTAGCCTGGTACAAAGTGGTAAGTGTATCCCAAGCATCCTTTGCTGTTTTGCAAGAGCGAATGTGAGGAATAATGGCACGTTTGACAGACAAAGCTATCAATGCATGTGCCTGGGCATCTCTGCCATCCCAATGAATCTGCTCTAGAGTAGGTGCAACACAAACAGGAGCACGAGCAAGAATCTACGAAATATCATCTTCAACACCATCTTCATCAGCTCCAACACCTGTATTTGCAGTACTTGTCGTTACAGGTGTAACAGGACGTCTTTCAACACCCTGCACAATGTTCCACAATCCTTTTGCAACCAGTACATGTCGCATCATATAAGCCCATAATGGGTAGTTGGTACCATCCAACTTATCCTCAACAGCCAACATACGGAATACATCACTACTTTCAGCCATGGCCGGTGACTAAAATACCTTGATGCAGAAATTTGACTGTATCTCAAAAAGTTGAACGGAACTGCCCAGACGAGTTCTGCTAGACCTGTAGTAGACTTGGAGACGCTTAAATTGGCGAACAGAAATTGGTATATATCTTTGGCACAAAAGGACCAAATAGCCTGCACAAGCACTACGATAGTGCGTTCGGAGGCCGAAACGAGCTCAGATCTCGATTTTGACACCACAGAGCGAAGCAGTTTTGATCTCGGAAACACCCTGAGTATGCTCACCAAATTTCGTGCGAATCTGAGACTGCAAACGGAGGAGTGTCGACGGCACCCTAGAAGAAGCGACGACCTGCTCTGATACCAATTGTTGGAGATAGAGGTCTGCTGAAGCACACGAACAGCACAAGGAAGAAGAAGAAGCTTGGAGCACAAACACACAATATTGTATGTATTACTAGAGAATGCACAAAGATAAGTAGCCCATTAGGGCAATAGGCGTATGTACAAGCCGGGGGAAAAAAACCTCCTAAAGAGGGAAAAAAGTGCCCCGACGGTCCTAGAGTGTTCACACACATCACTACCTAAATATATCAATAGTTTCTCATTCTTGCTACTGACATGTATAGACCATCGAGGTAGATAAGTATTCCTTGCAAGTTAGTGGATACGTATTGAAGAGACATCCGATATTCCCCTTCCACTATGGACATAAAATCTTTCCTAGGCACTGAACTATGCATGTCTTCAGAGGCCAAGAGTCCCTCCCAATTAAATGACATTTTTGACTCACTTGTCTATGAACTCAGCACGTAGTGTTAACCACTGAGTTGTGAGTCCTTGACTTGGTTGTGTGGTTGACCTTTGTTTCAAGTGATTTGGTACTTTATCTATCTCTTCCTAAGTATCAACTTGAGCTTAGGTTCATAAGCCTTGTCTACAAGTCCACAATTGTCTTTTGAATTGCTCAAAATCTTGTGGAACCCCTTGCTTCCTAGTCCAACCTGAGGGTTAACTTAAAAATACCCTATCCCCACGAGCTTTCCAACAAACCCAAGATCACTCCGAACGGATTTCGTATGAGAAAGTTATGCTAGTTAAGGGTTCTGGGGGTTAAAACACGGAAACAGGATCTCTTTGGGAACTCAGGACAGGTGATACGATGCCAGATTTCCACGATACGATACCTGTGTTTTACACGATACGATACTACTGAGTGGACCAAGATCACGATACCAAACCACACGATACGATACTGAAAATGGCCGCGATACGATACTACTCACTAGACGATACCACCAAGTCCACGATACGATACCAAAATAGTTCGACGATACGATACTTGGTCTGCTGACGATACGATACCAGAATTCACACGATACGATACCTCTGCATTTGACGATACGATACCAAGTTAGTGGACGATACTATACTTGACCATTACACGATACGATACCAGATTGATCACGATAGGATACCAATGAGACAGACGATACGATACAAAACTATCACGCGATACGATACTGCATGGTCAACGATACGATATCAAGACCAAGACGATACGATACCATGTGGACCACGATACGATACCACTGAGGCGACTGCGATCGTGATACCAGCACTTGACGATACGATACCAGGATGGTATCGCATTACCTCAAGTGGGTGTGCACGATACGATACCTCGACAAGTATCGCGATACTCGGGAATTCTGGTATCGCGATACCAAAACTCAACCGGACACGATACTAGGAGGATTTTAAGCCCAAATTCAAAATTTTTTGTAGATATGTGTACCTTATGTTCTCCTTGTCACTCCTATCAGCCTGTAGATGCAAAATCACCCTTCAATCTCATGATACGACCCTCGCGATACCAAACGCTATTCCTCTCATGCCGCGATACTCTTGCTGAGTTTTTTGATGTTTTAGGGATGCAAATCTCTATATTTCAAAGGCACCTAAGCTCTGAAACCTCTCTGAACTCGTCGCACAGCTAAGGATTGAAAAGAAGAGGCGAAAATCGGAAATGTATAGGCAAAAAAGCAAAAAAAAACAGAGCATGTGAAGGTGAGAGAGAGATGGTGGTGATGATGATGATGAAGATGGAGAAAACTCAGAAATTGAACTGAAAATGTTGACTGTTTTACCTTCCAACGTTGCTACTCTACGTCTTACCGTCACACGCTCGTTCTCCAAGCTCTCTCCCCGGCAACAGCGCCAAATTTGATGTCACTCTAGCACAATGGCAAGTACCAATGTGAGGAGCTTCACCTCATAAATGTCAATCCGCGGAGACGTGAGGACCGGTATGAAGACCAAGAGCAAGTGAAGTGCACAAGTGCGTGAGTGAAAGCATACAAACATGCACACACATAGACACACACGCGCACAAGGTAAGAGCAAAGAGTGGAACAATGGAAGGACTTGAATTACAAAAGAACTCTCTTACAAAGCTGAAATCTACAACAAGCTAACCGCAAAAATGAGCTCTCTAGCCCTTTTTATAGTTTTTTGAGTAGTTTTGGCCCTGTCCAGACCTAGTGTCCAGCCTAGTTGAAAATTAGGTTCCAAGGCTTATTTGGGGGCTCAAACGAAGTCTAAAAATTATGAAAATTGGTAGGATGCTACTTCTAATACTCCTCAAGCTCGAGAACTCCTCGGCTTGAAAAAAATGGAGTTGTCAAAATGGAAAATGGTATTTACAATGGTTTTTTAGCGACAAAAGTCACTATATTTATAGGGATTTCTTCTGAAAATTTGACATGTGCTTCTTGGAGCTGGGTTAGAAGAACAATGTGCCTTGTGCACGGCTCAGTAATGTAGCCCTATGCATGCATACTTGGGAAATGCATTGGAAGAATTATGGTGCAAGAAGTTGGAACTTGAGCTATGTGCTCAAGGGTAAGCTGAGGAAGAGGTTTCCTAATCGATCATGGTTATGTTGTTGTTGAAGCATACAATTCTTACCATGGTGAAAATTCCGTCGATCTCTTACTCTTCGTGTTGAACTTCCATCGTGATGATTGACCATCAGCTTGTCTTGCATTGTTGATGGTTTGCATTGGGGATTCCTCAAACACACACGCCCATCCTTTTTTTTGGTTGCCTTTTTTTTTTTTAATAACAAGGTCACAAAACAAGAAGAAAGATGTTACTATCAATAAAATATTTTACATCTGTCCAATGTGTTATATGTGCCTAGGATTCTCAATTGTGTCTATGCACGACCGTGTAATGTGGCCCTAGATTAATGCATACTTTGGAAATGCATGACTTGAATGGTGCAAAAGACAAGGTTATGCCAAAGGCACATGGTTGTTGTGGTTGAGGCTTTTTTTATGTTAATTCTAGACTTGATTCGATCTTTGTTTGGAGGTGTCGACTGAATCTTGCAATGATGTAAACCTGCTTATAGGGATCCATTTGAGAATGGTACGTGGCTTTGTGGAGATCACTTCTGGCCCCTTCATCGTGGAATGGTGTCTAAAATTTGGTATCTAGCGTGGTTGGCTCTTTGATTTTGTGGAAGCTGCTGATACTTTTGGCTTCCAAACCCATACCCTTTTTGGTTGCCTTTTTATGATTGTCGAAGAGGTGGGCTGATCTGTTTTGGTTCTTTGTGTGTGGTGTTGACCCTTGCTTCTCCTTGGCGTCTTTGTGGAAACTTTGCTTGTGAGGGAGATTTGTGGTGTTTGTGCATGTAAGAGTGTCTTGGGTACCCACATTTGTAATCGCCCTTGTTGAGCTGCAACTAACTTCTTTGACACCCAAATTTGTACGTTATTATGGTCGGCCTCCCTCGATTGCTTTGGTACCCAAATTTGTCGAAGACTATAGGATTGAGCTGGTCTTCATTTCTTGGTGCTTCTTTTAGCATGGTTGACTTGCCTGACTGGGAAGGGTTGTGGCAAGGTTGGTGGTTGTTCGCCTTTTCGTACCCAAATCTGCGTCATGCCGTGAGCTTCTTTCTTCTTGAATTCCGTCTCTCTACTTGATATAGCAGATGTCATCTTTGCGTGCCTCTTTGGTCGAGTTACACTTGCATTAGTATGTGAAGAAGAAGAGGGGTTTGCTGGACTTTGAGCTTTTGATTCCATGATTGAGTCCTTTTGGTTCGTAGGGTTTTTGACACACACGAAATTTTCTTTACGAAGATTAGTTTCGGAAGAACTAAGAGAATGTGTGCTACTTGGATTTGTGCTCATGCAATTCTCTAATTCTAATGTGATAAATTGTTCAGGTGCCCAAACTTGAAGGAGTTGATGTCGTAGGTTCAAGTTGACTGCATGGTCGTAAATCCAATCTTGACCCAGGACAAGTGGCTCTATAATGTCTTCATCATGACATACTAGCATTTTGACTTTCATTGGAACATTTTGAAGGTAGATGGGAAGTTCCACCACTCCCAAACAAGGGGTTTCCACACCTCCCAAACCTATGAGATAGGCTTCTATAGGCTTTATGTTCAATTGCAAGTCTTGGCAGTATGAAATTCTAACTGCACTAATTGCTGCACCTGAGTCAATCAATGCTCTCACAGTCCTTGCATTCTTCCCTTGTCCTATCGCTATGGTCACAAAGGGACGTTGATCAATTATTCGAGAAGCAGTTGCACTTGATGTTTGACATATGGCCATGTGGTATCTTGGGGCCTCAGTGATATACACCGAATGCTTGGTGATTAATGATGTATCATAGCCATACCTTATGGGATTTTTACTCTCCCTTTGAGATCTCCTAAGTGCTTGATTGGAGGACTCTTGAATGTCTTCCAATTGCTTCATATTGACCTTGCCTTTTGACTTCCAAGCCTTGTGATCAATTTTCCATTCATCCTCTAAATTGATGTCTTCTGGTAATTGTTGATCTTGTTGGAGGAGATGGTGGATAATCACATGAGATGAGTTTGTGTAGCTAAACCTACTTCACACCTGATATAAGTGATTGTTGGAGAGTGTTGTGGGCCTCATTTTCCTAACTAATAAGCATAAATGATCACATATGTTTCTTGGAAGATGATGCACAAATGATAGAATCAAAACAGATAGGTAGGCATATGATTCAATGTACAAAACTTGCTTACAGTTTTGCAATATTCTCTGAGTACAACAACAATTAATAAAATTCCTTTCGGGGAACTTCAATTAGCTTAACAAGCTACCAACCATGAGTGATATCATTTAAAATGATAAACTATATGCAGAGAAATATGTTTAGCAAGTTAAACATCCATCCTAACTTTTATGGGCCTTGAGAGTCATAGACTAGTGCGCAATGTTTGATTAATATCTGAGGATCCATTGAACTATTATAAATGAAACTTTGTATGATTAAAGTAGATAGTATGCTAAAGATTCCATGCTTTAAATCACATAAAATGATGCACTATAGAGTGAGAATCAGCTCCGAAAAATTCAATGTTCAGATGAAGTGTGATAGAGATATGAGAGTAAGAAGTAATGATCATGTATGAATTAGATCAAGTAAAAATACAATGTCATTGGCAATAAGGCATTGTTCAATGAGTGAGGAATGAGTGAGCTATGATAAGAGTTCCTCTTATGAATGAAGATGCATGGAAATGATATCTGAACCTGAAGATATACATGCAGGCTTTTCATCTTCTCTTTTATAGCTTTTGTTGGAGCCAAGGATTTGAGTTTGAATTCAAATCTCTACCATTAAAGTGCATGCTAAAGTATAGGATTGATTCTCTCTTGACTCAACTACCAAAAGATATGAGATTAAATGCTTCCTAACTCCTCATGGGTTTATTACACTTCTACAATGAGTAATTATAACTCAAGGTTACAAGAGGTTTTACATATGAAGCCTTCCAAATGATATGCTAATACATCAAGTTTATGTGAAGTGATCAAGTGTGTAGGCTTGGGCTTAATTGCACCAAAAACTCCCCCTCAAGCCTAACATGCTTGAGCTTCATCCTTAGTACATGCATGAAGTGACTTAATGTACTCACTACATATGCAATATCTACTCTTGCCAAAGTAGCATAATTAAGACTAGCCACAAGTTGTTGATAACTTGTAACATATTCAAGTAGTTCACCTTGATGTGAACTTAGCTTATGGTTGATCTCCATAGGAATACCTGCAACCTAAGTGTTCTCCATCTTAAACTTTACCAACATATCATTTATGTACTTTCTTTGTGTGATGAATATACTTGAATTTGTATACAAAAGTTCTAATCCAAGAAAATAGGTCAATAACCCTAGATCATAGATTTTGAACTCCATCATTTGTTGAACCTTGACCTGCTTGATACCATGAGAATCATTACCTGAAATAATGATATCATTGATATAAACACATACGTAGATGATCTCCAATTTATTCTTCTTAACAAATAAAGAAGAGTCTGCCTTGCTTGCCACAAAGCCTTGATCCTGCAAATAGGTAAGAGGTCTATGATTCCAAGCTCTAGGAGCTTGCCAGAGACCATAGAGTGCTTTTCTAAGCTTGCATACATACCTTGCTTTTTCTTCATCTTCAAAACCTGGTGGTTGTGCCATATACACTTCCTCTAATATCCAACCATTTAAAAATGCATTCTTCACATCTAACTGATATAAATTCTGATTTTTGGATGCAACAAGACTTACCAATACATTGATTGTTGGCATCTTTCCCATAGGTGAAAATGTTTTTTCATAATCTACTCCATGTGTTTGGGCAAATCCCTTTTCCACTAATCTTGCCTTGTACCTACTTATAGAACCATGAGAGTTCTTTTTGACTCTATATATCCACCTTGAACCAATTACCTTCATATCAGGCTTCTTGGGAACTAGATTCTAGGTGTGGCTTTCTTGCAATGCTTCCACTTCCTCCTGCATTCTCTACTCTTTCTTCTTTTTAGCCTCTTGAAATGAAGATGGCTCCTCTGCCATTGAATCTTTAGTGATGTACACAGAGTGCTTTGTGACTAAGCATGTATCATATCTATACCTTATGGGCTTCTTACTTTCTCTTTGTGATCTCCTTAAAGCTTGATTAGAAGACTCGTGTAGATCCTCTAATTGCTTGTATTTGAACTTGCCTCTTGACTTCCATGCTTTGAAGTCAATCTGCTCCTCATCTTCTGAGTTGATGTCCTCTCCTTGGTGTTGTTCTTCTTGAGTTAGGGTTGGAAAATCATTTTCTAAATCATATGGTAATTTGACTTTCCTGTAATCATCTTCAAACCAAGGTTGCTTAAGAGCCTCATTAGCAAAGGAATTGAAAGCCCAAATTAGTCCCACAAAATCATACATGATAAGAATTGGAGGAAACATCATTGAGTGTCAGGGAGAGATTTCATTGTTTCTACATCATGGAAACACTACTATGAACCGAAAATTCTTAGTTTGCCCCCAAGGATACATATCAGCTAAAATTGACCACAACGAATTCTTAAGTCTTCTAGATGAAAAACCTTTAAAAACGCTTGGGAACAAGACACCTAGGGTGAGGAGTCTAGAGGACCCAATGCATGAACGTCAAGCAAAAACCTTGTACAATGATTGTTCTACTTCCAACTCACCTACATCTTGTCCTAAATTGCATGATCTACGTCTAAATTCTTCCCTAGAATGTGGACTAAGCAATTGAATGAGGTTAGTCTGCTTAGAGGAATTAGCAAGAAGATCAAGCCACCTGTGATCTCATGAACCACAGGGGCACAACAACACCCAAGAATAAGACAAGAATGGATTAGGAAAGATCAAATGGAAGAGTATGAATGGCAAAGGGAGGTATAGACATGCCAACACTCGATGGGATGAGAAGATCACAAAGGTCCAAAACTATGAAAAAGGAAATCTAGGATTCTACAAGTATGGATACACCCTTGCTGACGAAAAATAATTGAAAAATATATGGATAAGCATATACAATGCCCTCATCACCAGAAGCCAAAGTAATGGAATTACAAGGGAACCGGACCACAATCAAGTTCACCCATGAGTTGATTAAAGAGTTATTCCGATGGACTAAAGATGGTGTCATAGATCTGAAAGAGGAAATCCATGAAGCCAAAAAGAGAACCTTTTTGGATATAGATCGAATTAACATTGAGGAAGTGGTTCGCTTAGCGCTATTACCTTTGTGGTGGATCTCTTGAAAACTAAGGCCCAAGTGATGTTTTCTTGTAGAGCTTTAATCTCTTCTTCCACAACATGCTTCCATTCTGGTTTCTTCTTAGTTTCTTCATAAGATGAGGGATCTTTAGAGTTGAATTCTTGAGCTATGTAAATGAAGTGCAGCTAGCTACCAATGATGTTTCATATCCATACTTCTGTGGCTTCTTCTTCTTCTCCCTTGTTGATCTTCAAAATGTATTTTGAGAGGGTTCTACAATGTGGTACATCTACTACAATCATCAATGAAACATACATTATATCTTGATCTTGAGATGGATGGCTCCTTGATTGTTCCCCAAACATCATTTTTGACAAGATCCAAAATATCTCCATGTATGTACCCCTTCTTTGTGAATGGTTGCCTATGAGATTTACCAAATTCACATGCACTCCATTTGTAAATCATATGTTTCTTTGAAGTGTTAAATAGTCCAAGTACTCTTTTATCTCTGCCAACCTTTTATAGGGCTCTCTCTCTCCAATGTGAGTCACTATTTATTCCAAACCTCTAACTTTGATAGGGTTTGAGTTCCATAATTGAGCAATGTTATATTCCTAGTGTCTTGATGTTCAAAGATGAACAATATGCCTACCTTTCCTCCTTTGGCTATTTTCTTAAATCCTTTTTATGGATCCTCTATAGAAGCTCCATATTTTTGTGAACCTCAATTTCAATCCTTTCTCAACAATCTAAGATATAGTTATTAAGTTCTAAGTAATACTAGACACATAGAGAGATCTCGTCAACAAATTCATATTACCATTGGATGTCTTAATATTTCAAATCTTATCCACAAGATGCCTTATGCTATCTCTTGCTTGTACTTCATGCTTATTCTTAGGGCCTTCCAAATTTGAAAGTAATGCTACATTCTCTCTCACATGTTTTGAGCATCCAAATTCAATGTAAAATAATTGATCATCTTATTTAAATTCATTTATTGTCGAGTTCATGAGTAACAAATCCTTTGGAGATTGATCATCGATGTATTTTTATAGTCTCTTCATCCTATGTAACCACCTTGGTAATTTGTGTTGTATTTTTTGTTCTTGTTAAATTGATAAGAACTATTGTATCTACCTCTAAGAGCTCCATATCCTTCTGTGTTGTATCCTCTCTTTTTTTCCTCTGATTCTTGAAACATTGCGCAGTGATGTGGCTATTTAATCAAGATATGGCATGAGGTGAGGGCCTTTCAGATCTCCCCATCAATTAGTTTCTCATCTATGATCTTATCAATGCTTCCTAATTGATCAAAAATATTGTTCATCTTTGTGAAAAAGCCAATAATATCAATAATATCCTTCATCTTTGTGAAAAAATCAATGACGCTTTGGTTGGTATGCCTCTTGAGAGATGTGGACTCCATCCAGAGTTGGTTCTCCATGGCCTTGGTTCTTGAAGAGAATAATTCTTTCACAACATTATATGTCCCTTGTGATGTCAGACATCTCGTAATATGTGGAAGAAAGAAATAAGAGATAGATTTTAAAATGTATGATGTTGCCTAAACATCCTTTGCACACCACGTGTTCAAGCTTTCCTCCTCAACTGTAGTTGGTTGTCCTTTGGTCCTTAGCATAAGCATCAGATCATCTGCAGAAATGTATTCATAAACAATTCTCCCTTTTATGTGCTCTGATGACACTCTCAAGAGTAATGGCAGATTGAAGAGATGAGAGGGTCTTAGCAAGAATGTGCTCCAGACCACCACAGTTCTTACTTCAAATCTCTAGTAGACTTTGGAAGCTTGCAATCTATGCAATAATGAGACCATACTACCTTGGAGCATTGATCTCAAAAGTTTGAGTCAAGACTTACAACTTCAAAATATGCACATGTAGAAAAAATCTTCTATTTATGGAAGAAAGCTCTCAAATAAATACTTAGAGCTCATAGCTTGTTAGGAATTGACCCAGAACGTTTCCAGTAGAAATGTGCGTGAGTTTGCGCAAATTATTTTATGAAATAAAAGTGACTATTATTTTAGATAGATATATAAAAAATTAGGGAGTTAATCTTAACTTTTTAGGAACAAGATGATGCAACTCATAGCCTGCTAGAAACCTTTTGCACACTTATAAGAATTTTACCTTTACAACCCAATAAGTAAACAAGACAATGAGAGCATGAAATTACTTCAATAGCACAGAGAAGTTGAGCAACTTTGAGAAGTACACAACAATAGAAAGTAATAGCAAGAGATGATAATAAAACTTCATGTATATGTATTCATGATTGATGACATCCCGTGACCAAACTGACACTCTATAAGTACACTTTTTGAAAGTGACTCTTTGATAGATCTCATCTATTATTCTCACTGTTTTTAGAATTTATTTGAATTTAATTCAAGCAAAAGTCTTGGTTTTTGGCTCTCATTACAATCACAAGATTTTCTCTTCATTGAGTCTTTTACAAGTGGATAAAAATGATATGAATTTTAACCTTGGAAATGACTTCTAAGAACATTAGTGTACGCATGTCTACACTCAAAAGCATTGAACCGTTTTGAATTTATTGACATTGGGTATATATTGGCCAACCATGGACATAGACATTCATATGATATGTATGGAATTCCCAACCTATAGTATTAGATCACTCGTGAAACATGACATTCTATATCAAGTATCTTTAATACCAGATTGAAGAGAATCTTTGGTAAAATTTTTGCAAACAAAGACTTTCCCTCAAGAGATGAAATTGCCAAGATGAAAAAGCTTAGAGCAAGAAGCCCTAGATTATGCACCCATTGGAGATAATTTATACAAGTGTGGAAGAGATGGATACCTAAGACTATGTATCCATGAAAGTGAATTTTTGAAGATCTTAGAAACTACTCATCAAGGTGTGGTAGGAGGATATTTTGGACAAGATAAGGTGATCAAGGCAATACTATTTGTAGGACTTTGGTGGCCAACCCTCCACATCGATGCTCATCGGTGTGATACTTGTCAGTAAACTAAGTAACAGATATGCAAGGAAGAGATGCCATGGAGACCCATGATGGGAGGACATGCATTTTCTAAGTGGGGAGTAGACTTTATTGGTCCTATTAATCCCTCTGCCAAGAGTTCACATATTGAGTATATTTTTGTTGCCACATATTATCTAACCAAATGGATAGAAGTAAAATCCACTCGGAAGAACGATGCACAGACTACAACTAAGTTTCTACTTAAAAATGTGTTTACTAGATATGGCTTGCTAATAGAATTGGTCAATGACCATGGTACTTGTAATAAAGTAGGTCTATGGTCTAGGGATCTGACTGCTTCAGACAGATTTGAAATCGGACAGTGTTTGGTCACTTGTCTGTAGGACCAAAGATCTCAAGAATAGACTCAAGCATAAGTTCATGTGCTCTCATATTCAAGTGATCCACTTAGCCTAGTGGTTAAGTCTCTTGGTTGTGAAGGGTGAGGTCTTGGGTTCAATTCCCATGGGGAGCATGGGGAGAGAGTTTTGCCCAAGAAGCTCTAGAGCCTTCCAACTCAAGTTAACGTGAGTTAACTTGAGTCCTGAGAGACGTAACTCGAGTGGCAAGTACACCAACCACTAGTGCACTCTAGTGGAAGGTACTAAAGTAGTGGTCGAGACACTTTTACATGGCACACCTTAGTGACTAACCACTAACTACCATGCAAATCATTTTGGTATTGCAAGGGTCATATGGTCTCACCTCTTCTCTAATGCAATAATAGCATTAATTTATTCTTTTAGTAGATGCACACTTTAGTATCATAGTGCTAATTGTGGAGATAGCAGGCACAAGCTCTTAGGCAAGGACTAGTTACCAGCTTGTTGACATAGAAAGCTTGTCTATTCAACCTGAATCGAAGGAGTGGCCAAAGGATATGCAAGTAGTGCAAATTATCCCCATATAGGATCCACCCATGGGCCACACATTGAAAATTAGCAAATACTCACATTGGTTTAGTGAGATGGAAAGTCCTCTAGGAGAAGGTGCATACATGTGGCAAGTCAAGATTGAGTACAACAACACATGGGGAAAAGATCATTTCTTTACTAGATAATTTTATAAGCTAGAAAACACAGTCTACTTAATGCCTATGTGGTAGAAAGCAGGCTTAGCCGAGTACTTCGTTGTTAGATTACCAAAACTAGATTTCATGCAATGTTCCTATCTCATCAACTCATTAACTCCCCTCGAGGACCCTAGATCTTCAAGCACACTCGTAGCTCCACAATTAATGTGAGGGAATGATTTAAAATGATTCTATCTTAACAATAATCTAGTTCTAGAGGTCCTAGATATGAGAGGCATGCATATCCCCACTAAAAAGGAAGGATTGGTTCTAGAGAACATGAAGAATCAGAATTTGACAAAGCTCAAAGGCATGGTGGCTATATCATGATCCATTTGAGAATATTTATGCAACACTTTGTGTTTTGAAAGAAAGAGAGGTTCACAATGCCACACAAAAAGTTTTGGTTCAATTCGCGATTGGGTGACATGCAAAACATGATGATCAATCTTTCACATTGGATTATTGATCAAATTCATCAAGCATGCAAGGGGTGGCCAGGTAAGACAGTGTTACATGGTTGTTGTGCTCTCACGAGAATCATATATCGATGCCTCACATATGATGTTCCTATTTAGAGTGCTCTTTCCTGGAATAGAGTGTAGCAATTGAAGAGCAAGAAATCTTCGGTTCCACCATTCAACAAAATGAGGGGAATGATACCTTGGGGCACAACCTAGAGGTGCCACTCTAAGATGAGATATATCTCCTACACCACAAAGGGTAGTCAGACCATTCAAACTTAGAATATGGAGGCAAAGTAAAGATGGATCGAGTTTAATATTTCCCTTAGTGCCATCTAATCTAGAGTTCCCTAGAGGAGTTCTCTTGGAAGAGCTTAATAATGCGTATTTTGAAAAAATCCTTCACGAGGTAAATCTCAAGTTGGTAGAAGAATGCCAAGGCTAGTAGCAATGGCAACATGAAGATGGACAACAAGGGAGGCCAAAGAAGTTAAAAAAGAAGAAGAATATGAGGAAGTGAAAGGTGACAAGGAAGAAAGGCATGATCAATAGCAATAAGAAGCTACATGAGCCCCTTCCTACACTATACAGTTACAAAGACTCTATGACACAATTGTGAGTGTGAAAGAATGATACCATCTCTCCTTCAATACTAGAAAAGTATTAATTGAATAGATTCTATGTGAGGAAGGATTAGATCCACACTTCATCAAAACCCTCTAACTACTAATGGAGACTTTAGGAATAGCTAAGGTGGTTTATACCATGTTATAGAAACCAACACCCTACCATGATCGTAGTTGCCTCAATACATGATCACACATTGGTAAGAATATAAGAATATCCATGACAAAACACAAAGCGACTACAAAAGACGAGCCTAGTTCAACAACCATCGATCTTATGCTTGAAACATTTGTACAAGCCTTGCCAATTTAACCTGAGAACCCTCCATCCCCAATTGACACCGAGGTATAGGTAACCATGGAAAACGCTACAATTGCTCACGCCACCAAACCTATCTCTCAGACCCCTCTACACTCACACCTCCTACCCCCCACTCATAATTATTGAAAATGTGAACTATGCAACCTTTAAGTGGATAAAGGGGTCAAATGACCTTAATGTGGATAAAATGCATGACCCAAGTCACTTAGGGTAGTCTCAAGGTTAGGCAAGGTGAAGCAAGGTAGTCCTAAGGTGGTGGAAAAGTCAGGAGAGGCATCCAAAGCTATAAACAAAGGTGAAGGTGAAGATTCATCAAATGCAACAAAGTCTTGTAGGTCATTGAGGACTAGGAGACATACATTGAAAAAAGCTCAGAGAGAGAGAGAGTCATCCAAGGCTCAAGGAGCTGAAACTAAGCAGTTCAAGCTAGGGAAAATGTAGAAGAGGGTGTTATATGCAGAGACGAGGAGCAAAGAGGAGCTATCAAGCCCATTGCCCCTCTAGTCTCTTGTAGGTATAGATGTAGTCTGCTTATAATAGTTGTAACTTCTTGTGTACATATCCAGCTCAAAAGATTTAAAGTGCATTCTGTAGCTTATATATGTCGCTCAATTTTCCTAAGAGGGATTTTTGAAATCAATTTTGTGTGCAGAGAAATTGGTGTATCTTTGTAACCCTAAGTTTTGCATACCCTACATCTCTACATAGTCTATTTTGTATAGAGTTCTTTACTATTCTAAGCATTTCCATTTGAGGTGTTCTATAGCTTGTTGGAAAGCTTATGAACCATATCATGTAGATAAAAGCGTAGGTGATTTGGATTAGTGTAAGGCAAGTTAATTAGAGTTTTGTTGCAGGGTAGTAGAAAAGGTGTATGAAGGGACATAGGTATTGGGTTCATTTCACTTCTAGTGTGCAAATCAGAGGGGTTAAATTCCATCAATTGATATTAGAGCAAGAATCATCCTTTCAAGAAGCTAGGAGAAGGACACAAAATCTTGGATATCAAGGCTAAGAGGTACATTTTAGTGTAACCCTAATTTTCCATTCATTATGGAAGATCTAAGGCTAAAAGTGGATTTGCTTGGCAAAGAAAACTTTCAATAATGGAGGTTTAGAGCCATGAACTACCTAATGAGCAAAAGTTTATGGCCTATTGTGTGTGGAGATGAAAATAAGCCCAAGGGGATCCCAAAGGTCCAGAGATCATCAATCACGAATTGAAGATGTTGAAGGATTAGGAGGAAAGGAATAGGAGAGCTATCTTCAACATATCAAAGGTAATCTCTAACACTAAGATTGGTCATAGATCAGATTTTGATCATGTTAGAGATGTTTTGGAGGCCTTCGACAAGATATATGCCACTTCCACAAGAAACAAAAGGATGCATCTTTAGAATGGTCTCGATTGTTTGAAGAAGGGTAGTGGTCAATCTATTGTTGACCACACTTTGAAGGTGAAGGAGTTGAGGGAGCAATTGGCATCCATTAGTTGTTAAGTAGACGAGAAAGACCTTGTGCAGATTACTCTCAATGGGCTGAGAGGGGAAGATAAGTGGACACCCCTCATTACTACCATCTTGTATAGAAATCCTCTACTAACTCTTGAGGAGTTGATCCCACACCTAGTGGCAGAAGAGGTTGCCATAGAAAAAACATCCAAGAAGGATGGTCACTCACAAGTCCCATATGCTAGCAAAGGCAAAGAGTGGCAAGAAGGAGAAATGAGGAAAAAGCAAGTGGAAGAAGTTTAAGGCAAAAGATTTAGATTTAGAAAGAGATAGCAAGGCATCATCTTCAAGGAAGGGCAAGAATGGCAAAGGGAAGAACAACCCTCATCAAGGTACAACTTGTTTTATATGTGGTAAACCGAATCACATTTCTTCAAATTTCTAGTTCAAGGATGAGAAAGGCAAGAAGAAGAAGGACCAAGGGAACTATTCTAACAACTCCAAGAAGGGTGATAAAAAGGAGACCCTCCTAGCCATGAGACATGGCTACACTAGTTATCCCACTAACACAAAGTGGTACATAGAGTTTGGATGTTCTAATCACATGTCATGTATGGAGGAATCCTTCACTCATATGCAGGTCCCAAGCTCAAAAGTTTGTGTGGAGACAGGGGATAACAGTGAGCATCCCATTACACGTGGGAGATGTGAAGCTAGGTGAAGGTAAATCTAGCAAGACTATGTAGGACATATGGTAGAGAGAGGTATGCAGGTTATATTTGATGCAAAAGGGTGCATGGTGAAGCAAAGAGGCAAGTTCATTTACAACAGATGGAAAGAAGGAAGATTGTTCACACTAGATGTTGCTCCTACACACAACAAGGTATGTTATGTGATGCTCGGTAACAAAAGGATTGTAGAGATTGATCTTGGCACAAGAGGATATGACATATCAATATTCCCAAGTTAAAAAGCATGTGAAAAGTAGTTTTTAGTGTAGGGACTACCAAATCTTGAAGGCGAAGGTCTACAAAATTTTTGTGATGCTTTTCAGCTAGGTAAGCAAGCAAGGAAGTCATTTCCAAAGATTGAGTATAGATCCTCTAAGTTCGTGGAGATTATACAATCAAATGTATGGCGCCCTACCATAGAGGCTACATTGGGAGGAGCTAGGTTCTTTTTCACTTTCATTGATGACCACTCAAGAATTTTATGGCTATATGTTATCAAGGAAAGATCATATGTGTTTTCATGCATTCAAAAGTTTAGGTCCCTTGTTGACAAAGAATGTGATGCAAACATCAAGCCATTGAGATCAGATGGGGGGGGGGGGGGGGGGGGAGAGTATTTCTCTAATGAATTCAAAAAGTACTTGCGGGACAATGGCATAAAGAGGCACTTTACATGCAAGTACACCCCTCAACAAAATGGTCTTGCAAGGAAGAAGAATAGGAATTTGGTTGAGATAGCTAGATATCTCATAAATGAAGGTACGTTACCATTCTCTTATTGGGTTGAGGTTGTAAATACAGCTTGCTAGTTGATAAATAGGGTTCCAACAGACTTGACTCCATAAGAATTCTATTATGCCAAGACACCAACTATGAAGCACCTCAAAGTATTCGGATTTGTATGCTTTGTTCATGTTCCTAGTGAAGTGAGAACAAAGAAGGAACCCAAGAGTGAGAAATGTGTGTTCATTAATACTCAAATAAGAAAAAGTCTACAAGTTCTACAACCCTCTCTCAAAGAGGCTATATGTGTCAAGCAATTTTGTGTTTGATGAGTCAAGGTCATGGTATGGAGACGAGGGAAATGCAAATTTGGATGAAGAGGATCAATAGGAGTATGCAGATTTGATGTGCAAATTCAACCTTATGAGTCAATCACAATCAGTGGACTAGAGGCTTATGCATCTAAGGTACACTCATATGATCACTTTTACACTTATGATTATGAGATATCGTCCCCTACTTCAAATTATAGAAGGTTGCAAGAGATAGAGTATGACACTAGGGAAGCTTAAGAGGAGTCAGAAGAGGAAGAGTTTGAGGAGGTCATTACTCCTAATGTGAATTTCAATAGACTCAAGAAGCAATATCCCAAAGGTCAAGAGAGGAGGTCTACAAAGAAGGCAACCCCACAAAGGTATACATATGATCCTTTCATGGCAAAACACTATGCATACATGATGAATGTCATTGGAGATCAAGAGCCGGATTCTTATGAGGAGGCAAAGACCAAATTAGAGTGGAGGAAGTCTATGTATGAAAATTACATTCACAAGGCCTGACTTGTGCTACATAGTTTGGAGTTCTATCTCGATTCATGCATGCAACCATAGATACACATCTCAATCATGCAAAGAGAGTGTTAAGGTACATGAAGAGTATAGTTAATTATGGGTTGCTATACATGTATGATGAAGAACTTCAAGTAAGAGCATGGAATGATGCAGATTGGGTAGGGCCTATTGATGATAAAAGGTCAACTCCAGGCTATGTTTTCATACTAGGTACAAATGCAATTTTTTGGATGAGTAAAAAGGAGCCCATAATTGCATTGAATTCAACTAAGGCTGAACAAACAGCTTTAACCTTCACTACATGTGAAGCAATGTGGCTTAAGAAGCTCTTCAAAGATCTTGGTATACAGGTTGGACCAATTTGAGTTTATGGAGATAACATGTCATGCCTACATCTTGCTAAAAATCCCATGTATTATGCAAGGAGAAAGCACATTGAGGTGCATTACCATTATGTAAGGGAAAAGCCATGAGCTTTCCTGATATGGACACTAGCACTTTAAGCTTGATGGGGAGTGTTGAAAATGTGAACTATGCAAACTTTAGGTGGATAAAGGGGTCAAAAGACCTTAATGTGCACAAAAGTCACCACTCTAACCACTTAAGATGGTTTCAAGGTTGGAGAAGGTTGGGTAACCCGTCCTAAGGTGGTGGAAAAGTCAGGAGAGGCATCTAAAAGCTATAAAAGAAGGTGAAGAGTCATCAAATGCATGGAAGTCTTATAGGTCATTGAAGAGTAGGAGACATATACTCAAGGATGCTCAATAAGAGAGTCATCCAAGGCTCAAGGAGCTGAATTGTAGTAGTCCAAGCTAGGAAAAACATAGAGGAGGGTGTTATATGCATGGAGGAGTAGCAAGGAGGAGCTATCAAGCCCACATCCCATCTAGTCTCTTCTAGGTATAGAGAGTCTGCTTATAATAGTTGTAGCTCCTTGTGTACATATCCAATTCAAGAGATTTTAATTTCATTCTATAGTTTATATATGTCTCTTACTTTTTATAAGAGGTCTTCTTGAAATACACTTTGTATTTAGAGAAATTTGTGTACCTCTGTAACCCTAATTTTTGCATATGCTACATCTTTGCATAGTCTCTTTTGTACAACATTATTCACTGACCTAAATAGATCCGTTTGAGGTGTTACATAGATTCTTGGAAATCTTATGAACCACACTAGGTGTGATTGAAATCTTAAGTGATTTAGATTAGTGTAAAATAGGTGAATCAAAGTTTTGTTATAGGGTAGCAGAAAAGACACATGAAGGGACCTAGGCATTGATTCATTTCACTGCTAGTGTGCAAATTTGAAGGATTAAATTCCATCAATAACCACTACCTAAATCATTACATCCATAAATTCCTTCAGCTTCCAAGCATCCACTTCCCAAGAAACACTCTTTTCCCCCATCACTAACCCTCTGTACACTACATCCACCAACTCCTTGCACTAGTTATAGGTCATCCTTTAGTAACTAGTGTAGTAGGTCATCCCCACCAGATATAAGGAAGTACTGGTTTCCCTGTCACCTCTTGCACCCAAGTTCCATTCACCATAGACCCATATTACTATACCCTCTAACCTCCTATTGTTGCTACCAGCATACCACCATTCTAGTTCCCATTCATGGGAGGCTCACTCGCCCTTCCACACCATTCTCTTTGGGCCCAAACCCATTTGTATCAGCATCACTTTACATAGAAACCATGCACATCAATCCCCATCTTATGGTGGAACCACATGCATGGCACGTATGATCCCATGGAGATCTCTCGACACATGGTACCACCCCCTCCCCCCACACTTCCACAATCCCCTATTCCCCCTCCTCCAACATCACCATCACCCATTTCACCTTCATGCATAGTATTCACAACTCCCATTCCCGCTCCCATCACCCTTGCATTCACCCCTAGCACCCAAACATCTACACCTATACCTAATACATTTAATATCATGATTCAGTGTGTATCATAGCTCAAACAAGATTATCAAAAACTAGAAGAAAGATATGCAATCCTCTTGAGAAAATCTCAATGTTTATAAACTATAGTAGTAGATTTGGAAGGAGCTAATCATGAATTATAACATCAATGTGTTACCCTCCAACAAACACACGATGAACTAAATACCAAAGTGCAAAAGGTCAATATGGCAGATGTCCAAGACTTGGAGGATATGCTATCCAAACAAAATGCAAGGAAGGCTAAATTACAAAAGAATCTAGGTCTTTTGTGAAGAAATATGTCCACATCCATGGAGGAGAATAAGAGGTTTCAACAAAAACATCAAGATAATCTAGAGGCTGCAATGGGTGGAACCCCAAAGAACAACTATTAGTCCCACTAGGTTCCGCAATTAAGGTTAACACCACTAAGGGTTGTTCAAATTGGATCAACTATCCTTATTTCACCCTAGCGAAAGGACCACCCACCGTGGCTTACATGATATCAACCATATGCCATTGGTCATCGCGATTCAAGAATGTGCCCGAAATTGTTCCAAGATGTGTATGAAGACTTTTGAGCCAATGAAAATGGTCTTCAAAACCTTCAGGAACATCAAAGCCCTCTATATCTCCACTCTCAACTTCAATGAGGGTAATCTTGACTTGGCCTATTACATGAGTAAAACCTCCTCCATCAACACAATCTATGCTTGGCATTCTCAAATCATGTATCTAAATTCTTGCTATAAGAAGATTTTTGAGGATATTTTCTCCACACAGTTATGGAAATACCACTCACATATCTTCATTCCTAGACCCACACATTTATTGCAATTATTTACAGTAGAACAAGCCTTGCATGCAGAACATCTACGCATTCGACATCTGGATGTAGGAGCTCCTAATCATTGGAACAACTTAATTCTGGATCTAGCGAGAGGCCTTAGACTCAAAGAATGTCACTTGGCTATTGGTGTCATTGAATATTACATCACACACCCTTCACAACAAAGGTGTGCCTGAGAGGGGGTGTTGACATCATCAGTAGCCAAGTAGGTATAGGTGGCTTAATGAGACAAGAGGGCATGTGGCAAACCAACCAAAGAGAGTAAGAACACATGGATGACCAAGTAGGACTGAGCAGACAAGGAAGTCAAAGACAATCTAGCAAATAGGCCCTTCAAATTTTTCAATGCAACTTCTCATAAAATAGTGATTTTGATCACTACACACCAATGTAGATCTTGCTTTTGTTGATTCCACCTCCATTTTGTTCAATCTAAGGATTTCTCAAGCTTGAGGAGTACTAGATCTATGTACATACCAATTTTTGTAATTTTTAGCATTTCTTTGAGCCTTCAAAATAGCCTAGGAACCTAATCTTTTAAGTAGACTGGAGACTAGGTCTAGACAAGGCCAAACCTAGTGAGAAACTATAAAAAGAGCTAGAGAGCTCATTTTTGAGGTTACCAATTTGAGAACTGAAGTGAAAAGAAGCCATTGTAGTCTCACTTTTGGCTAATCAAAGATTCCAATGCTCCATCTCTTTGTCTTGTTCTGTGTGCATTGTCATGAGGAAAGAGATAAGGAAGAGAGCTCACAACACACACACACACACACACACACACACTCACAATCAAAGAGGAGCACACTCATAAATTTAGGCAAGGAAGAATGTTCTTCTCCTTCTTCTTCTATTACATAAAAGGAATGTACAAGAATGACCTAAAACAACAATACAACAAATGCAATATATAAAGAATAGAACATAAGGAAAATCCTAATGTTCCAGAATGAATGAGCTGGCAGAAAACAAATGTCCCATCACTCCTGGTAGATAAATATAGTAGAGCTCAATGAAGTATCCCTGACATATACCAACGTGACGACTATACATGCCAAAGAAATGAAAAGGTGATACATGTCACCCTGGTGTTGAAATGAAAGAAGTTACTCCTACTCTACAATTAATCACAAAATAAATTAACTATGGAGGAAGGAACAAAAGATATGAAAACATGATGAATAGATTAAAATGGAAATGAACTTACAAAGATTGCTCTATGAGCATGGAGACTCCATGAGGAGTGGGAGCACACTCTTGGCAATGAGCTAGAGTGGAATGACTTGTGAGGAGTGAAGGGAGGCCTTGCTTATATGGAGTTTGGGAGAATTCCCTTGCATGTGGGATATATGTGCTTACATGAGAATGAAAGTAAGTTGGGACAAAAGGGTGGAGCATGGATCTCTCAACACCCCCCCTCCATGTGATGATCCTTTTGTTTTTAATATGGGAACTAGTGACATATGGGATCACCTAGTCCATTTGGTTTTTAGGATCTAAGGGCATATGGGATCCTTAGACATAACTTGGACATATGGCATCCAAGTGTTGGACATATGGCATCCAAGTGTTGGACATATGGCATCCCTAGGATCTTGGGACATATGGAATTCCAAGACATATGCTTGGACATTTGGGATCCAAGTGATTTTTAATGGGATCTAGGGACATATGGGATCCGTAGACATGTACAAGGGTTTACATCATGGGGTAGGTACTGCTTATGATCCATTTACGTATTCTTCTTGTGGACTCCTTTTGCCTTTTTGATGTTGAATGTTGCTTTGATGGGATCTTTGGTAGCATCCTGAAGCTTTTGAGTTTTGAGCTTTGTAGCCTTTTGATGTGTAGAGCTTGATCTATGCTTGAAAAACTATGTATGTGCAAGCCATAGGGAAGGTCTTACCACTTTGTTATGTGGCAGTGTCTAGTCCCTTTACAAATGGCTATAGATATATATGTACTTATAATCTTTGAAGTTTCTATACCCTTTGAATAGACGTTCTTATACATATAATGAGCTTCAATCATATAGACATATTATCCTCTATAAATAGAAAGTAATGAATTGCAGTGGGTCGATTATCCTTGCATCTCACACAAAGCTTACCCCTTTTTGAAATGTAGGTGCCACTCGTTTTCTTGTGAATGGTGGAGAATCCTTGTTTTCTCCAGCTAGCATAGCGCATACCTCCTACTTATTTTAGATAAACCATTATTATGGAGCTACGATGCCGCCTCACTTATTTTAGAAAAATGCTGAGAGATCAGGCGCAGCACTCAGTTCATGAACTTAACTCCACGCACATCAGTCATCACTCAAGCTTTTAGTACTGAGTAACTGTGCACAGAACAACATCCATATCGCCGCCCGACGCAGAGCTATTGCCACCACGAACGTCGCGATTGCAGCCATGCTAGTGCTTTTAGGTTGATCGGTGCGACACACCTCCGATGCTCTGCCGCTGCTGGTCGAGTGGTTCTCTGTGGAAGAATTCCCCGACGAGAGAAGCGTATGCAGGGTAAATTCTAGCAGCCTGAGCGCTGAGCTGGTAAAGTCAAAAAAGCTCAATGACAAACAGCAGCGCGAGGAGGGATAGCGCAACACTCTGTTTCTCTCTCTCTCTCTCTCTCCTTGGTGCAGCTTCTTCACAGTGAGAGCCATCCGTGGGCTGTTGTCGCTTCATCAAGTGTGAGATATCGAGCTTGCTTCTGTTGTAGAACCTCCTTTCTTGGCTGGACAGACAAGAGAGAAGAAAATCATGCTCCTACCTTTGGGTGAACTCGAGCAGGCCTTCGAAGCTTAACATAAAATGGCCATAGCTGCTTTAGTAGATGTGTAATCTACAAGATCATAACGAGGACCAACTATAATTTTCTTTCTTGTGAAAAGAAGCTCATGGATTCTCTCCCTTAATCTCTACCAGTCTTAGCGGGTCTATTATTTTAGCCTCCTCCTTCTTCTTCTCTCCCTCATTAATAGCACCATGCTTTTTTTTTGCTACGGGCTTCTTTCCAGTAGGCTCAAGAGAAGGCCAGCTGTTGTGCGTGATAATAAGAAGAATCGTATAGTTCCCATACATATTCAACTTGTTGTGTTCTATCAGAGGTAGAACCTCCGATGCATCACCACTTGGGTCAACAAATGAGGGAGCTTCAGCCTTTGACTATTTGCACCTCTAAAGTATGCTCTATCTTCATCTTGGCTCCTTGATGTCAGATAGTAGTGTTGAAAAGCACTTTATTCTAATGGAAAAAAAAACTCAACTATACAAAGCTTGTCAACTAATGATGAAGCATTAGGCAATGATAAAGATGATAAGAAAAAAAATGGAATAGTGCTTAGTATTATTGAAGGAAACATGGGAGGGAGGGAGGGATTAACAAAGAAAAACATGCTAATGATGAAGATAACAAAAACAAAACTCAAAAAGAGAAATAGTTAACCTATGCTCTGATACCATGTTGAAATGAAAGAAGCTACTTCTACTCTACAATTAATCACAAAATAAATTAACTATGGAGGAAGGAACAAAAGATATGAAAACATGATGAATAGATTAAAATGGAAATGAACTTACAAAGATTGCTCTATGAGCATGGAGACTCCATGAGGAGTGGGAGCACACTCTTGGCAATGAGCTAGAGTGGAATGACTTGTGCGGAGTAAAGGGAGGCCTTGCTTATATGGAGTTTGGGAGAATTTCCTTGCATGTGAGATATATGTGCTTACATGAGAATGAAAGTAAGTTGGGACAAAAGGGTGGAGCATGGATCTCTCAACACCTGGATCATCACATGTTGAGCTTGATATCTCAACACTGCCCCTCAAGCTCAATGTCATATCCTGTAATCGAAGCATCTTCCGAAACTTCTTGAACTTCTTAGCCCCAAGTGCTTTAGTGAAAATATCAACAACTTGCTCATCTCTCCTGACATAAACAAGGTCAATATCACTTGCTAATACCTTTTCCCTTATGAAATAATAATATACCTTGATATGCTTTATTTTAGCATGAAAAACAGGGTTCCATGCTAATTGTATGCTGTTAAGATTATCACAATAGATGTAGATAGGCTTTTGCACTTCCACACCTAGATCTACAAGTAGCATCTTTAACCAAGATGCTTCACATGCTGCCATTGTAGCACCTCTATACTTAACCACTGTACTCATCAAAGCAACAATGGGTTGTTTCTTGCTATGCCATGTAATAGCTCCATTTCCAAGTGAGAATAGAAATCCACTAGTACATCTTCTATCTAGAATACTACTAGCCCAATCTGCATCGGTATATCCTTGAACCTGCAAATCTACACCAACTTCATAAAACAATGCATAATCCAAAGTAGCACTCACATAACATAGAGTGTGCCTCAGAGCATCTAAGTGTGGCTTCTTGGGAACCTTTATAAATTTACTTTCAATTCCAACAATGTAGCTTAGATCATGTCTTGTAATTGTGAGACATATCAAAATTACCACAATTTTCCTATATATAGTAGCATTTTTCCAGTGATTTTCTTCACGTAGTATCCAAGTTCAAATTCTGATCTTATGGCATAGAAATTGGCTTACAATCAGACATACCATACTTTTGCAGCATACTCATAGCATATTGCCTTGAGTATATCCATAAGGTCTATACTAGGGTGGTGTAGAGGGTCTGGGTTGTCTATTAAAGGGAAAGTTCTCTATACTATGGTTGTGGAGAGAGATGGTGGATGCAACCTGAAGATGAGCTGGTGCTGCTAAAACCAACTTCACACAAGCCAACTAAGACTTTAGAGTTGGTTAGTAGACCCTTTGAGCTTCCTAAATACACAAAAAATCACCCAAGTGCTTTGGAACAAGTATCTCAAAAGATTGAGTCAAGACCGACTAGTTGCAAAATGACTAGCTCCCAAAACTTGCTATTTTTGTACATACACCTTGTGGAAAAAATGAATAGTGCTCTCAACCTGGTAGGAGCTAGACAAATTCCTTTTGGACATAGTAAATAGACTTAGCAAGATTCCCAATCTAAGTTAAAACATTTCAATTCAAAAAATGAGCACTGAGAAAAAGTTTTCTCACAAATGGTAAATCTAATAGAAATAAAAGTCTTTGACCGACTTAAAGAGCTATCCAATGCACATTGAAACTCTGAAAAAGGGTACGTATAGCCCAAGATATGAGCTTCTTAAGTTTACTATTCTGAGTGAGTATAGTAGAGAACAAATAAGAGAAGAAGTAAATGATGAATGTATAGATTCACATATAATTACAACCTTCTTGGCAATGAATACTTGCACAATGGGAGTAGAATGATAGAGCTATGGATTAAGCTCTTCAATCTCTACAAATGGGCATCAAATAGGCATGAAATGGGGATGAATCAAGCACTCCTTTGGCGACTTCCTTCTTGCTCCTTTTATAGCTACTTTTGAATTTGAATTCAAAATGACTTCACCTAAAAGTGATGCTAGGAATTATGAAATATTCCCTCAGCTAATGGATTCATGGTTTTAGGTAGTTGGAGCCACGAATTCGCTTTTTACATAATGGATGACTTAAGCCAATCTTTCTTTTACAATTACAAGAGATAAAATGTACTCTTGAAGAATGAAGTCTAAGAGTAGTATACAAAGATTTTAATCACATGATTTCTTGAGTTGCATTAGCCAAACCTCTATATTCAGCTTTAGTACAAGATAATGCCATTGTTGGTTGCTTCTTGGATGACCAAGAAATGATTTTTGAACTTGCAAATGATACAAACCAAGATGTGCTTCTTCTATCATCTCTAGATCCAGCCCAATCTGCATATGATTAGACCTTTAGCTCAATATCTGAAGTAAATGGATAAAAAAAACCTTCATTCATGGTCCCCTTTAGGTACTTGAGGACTCTCTTGGCCGCTTCCATATGTGGTCTTCTCGGCTTATGCATAAACTGACTCAATATGCGAACACTATAGCATATATCCACCCTTGTGAGTGTTGCATAGTTCAAACTTCCAACCAAGGTTTGATAACTTGTGATGTGTTCAATTGGCTCTCCTTCATAAGCACTAAGCTTATGATTTTGCTCCATAGGTGTACCTGCATACTTGGTGTTTTCCATCTTGAACTTGATGAGCATGTCATGCACATACTTCCTTTGTGTGATGTATATACCTAAACTTGTATAGATTAACTACAATCCAAGAAAATAAGTGAGTGGTCCAAGATCACTTATTTTGAACTCCTCCTTCATTTGACTCTTTAGCTACTTGATTCCTTCAAGATCATTCCTTGTGATAATGATATCATCAACATACACACATAGATAGATCACTTCAAATCCATTCCTCTTTATGAACAAAGAGGTATCTGGCTTGCTAGCTTTGAGTCCTTGGTCCTGCAAATAAGTCACCAATCTGAAATTCCAAGCTCTTGGAACTTGCTTCAATCCATACAAGGCTTTCTTTAATTTGCATACATAGTTATGATGATGTGCATCCTCATATCCAAGAGGTTGTGCCATATACACTTCCTCAAAAATCCATCCATTTAAGAAATCATTCTTTACATCAAGTTGATAGAGCTTCCAATTTCTAGATGCAGCAAGACTAATGATAACCCTAGTTGTAGGCATTTTGCCAACAAGAGAGAAAGTCTCCTTATAATCAATACCATGGGTTTGAGCAAACCCTTAAGCAACTAACCTTGCTTTATGTCTATTTATACTTCCATCTAGATTCCTCTTGATTTTTTATATCCATCAAGATCCAATTACCGTCAGAGATCGCTTGTTAGGTACAAGATGCGAAGTGTCATTCTCCTTCAAATCTTCTATTTCTTCATCCATTGCATCTCTCCAAGCTTTCTTGCTTTGTGCTTCTTCAAATGTGGTAGGTTCATCATTGGTTGAATCCTTTGCAATGTAGATTGAGTGCTTGGTGACCAAAGAACTATCATAACCATACTTCTTTGGTTTCTTCTTCTCCCTTGAAGACCTTCTAAGTGGTTGATGTGAGATCTCGCGTCCATATGTAGTATCTTGCATCTTTTCTTTACCTTTGCTCTTCCATAGCTTTAGTCTTTCCAATTCTTCTAGGTCAATCTCTGAATCACATTCTTCAATTTGCTTTGGATCCTTTGGTTGAAGTGATGGAAAATCTTCATCCAAGTCATAAGGCAGCTTCACTTTCCTGTCATCATAAAACCATGATTTGTTATCATAAAACATTACATATCTACTCACAAAAATCCTTTATTATTTGGATTCTACAATCTATATACTTTTTGGTTTTGGTCATAACCAATAAATATGCACTTCTTTGCCTTGGGATCCAATTTCCCTCTTACTTGAGAAGGAATGTGAGCATAGGCTAAGCATCCAAAGATTTTAAAATGCTCTAGACTAGGTCTTCTTCCATTCCACACTTCATATGGAGTGGTTCCATCTAGTGACTTAGATGGACGTCTATTTATGTGATATGTGGCCGTAGAAACAACCTCTGCCCATAGGTAGTTTGGCAATCCCTTTTCATTGAGCATGGACCTTGGAGCTTCAACAATAGGTTTGTTCCTCCTCTCTACTACACCATTGATTTTGGGTGTATACCTTGTAGTGAATTCCCTTTTAATGCCTCTTTCATGCAAGTAGGCATCAAATTCAAAAGCGAAGCATTCTCGTCCACCATCTGATCTGAGTCTTTTGAAAGTCCTATCTATTTGGTTCTCAACAAGAGCAACATACTTCTCAAAGCAATTAAAAACTTCATCCTTGTGCTTCATGAAAAACAAAATGGTCCACCTCCTACAATCATCTATCAAAGACACATGATATCTTGATCCTGATATAGATGGCTCCTTACTTGGACCCCACATATCCATGTGCACTAGATCCAAAAGATTTTGATACACATATCCCTTCTTATTGAAAGGTTATCTATGAGCCTTGCCAAATTGACAAGCTTCACACTTATAAATCATGTGTTGCCTTGTGATATTAGGCAAACCAAGTACACTTTAGCCTTGGCAAATTTGTTTGAGTATCCTCTTACTAATGTGAGCAAGCCTTTTGTGCCATATCTCCAACTCTATGAGAGTTTGAGATTCATAGCTGAAAAAGGCTACATTCTTTGTATCTTCCACTTCAAAAGTGAAAATCCTTCCTGTCTTTTCTCCTTTGGAAATCCTTCTAAAGCCTTGCCTTGTGTCTTCAACAAACGCTCCAAATCTGTTGAATCTAACCTGCAATTCTTTTTCAACAATCTACCCAACACTTATTAAATTTTTGGTAACTATAGGGACATAGAAGGATTTGCTTAAGAGGTTCATATTCCCATCTGATGTCTTCACATTACCTATCTTCTCCACTAAGTGCTTTTTATCATTTCATGTTTGCACTTCATGTTTGTTGTGAGGACCTTCCAAATTAGAAAGTAAAGCCACATTTCCTGCTACTTGATTTGAGCATCTCGAATAAATGTAAAAGATGTGATCAACATCCTTAACCTTCTTCAGTGATAGATTCATAATCAATAACGAGTCTTCTTGAATTTGGTGCTTTGCATAGTTATTGTAATCTCTTCTTCCTCTATGGCCACTTTGATAGTTGTTGTTGTTGTTGTAATTGTTGTAATAGTTGTTGTTGTAGCCTCCATTGTATCTGCCTCTATTTGATCCATAGCCACCTCTATTGAGTCCTCTTCCTCTTGAGTTCCTCGGGTTTGTGAAACATTCTTCAGTAGTATGATTAGATAAGCTACATATATTGCAAGGTTGAGATGATTGAAATCTCCCCCTGCCTTTCTTTCCACCTCTGCCTCTTCCTCTAACTCTTCCTCTACCTGCAAAGTTTGCTTGGAAAGAGCTACCTTCATCTTCATTCTTCTTATTCTTTGACTTGTCCTTGATCTTAGCTTTATCAAAATATAAGGTAGAAGTTTGATTACCTCTTGAGGACTCACCATCGTTGCTAATCTTTGCTTCATGAATGAAGAGTTGGCCCATGAGTGTGTTGAGGTCGGGTACATGAGTATCCCTGTACAAATCCATGGCTGTTGTGAAGGACTCCAACTTGTCATCTACTTTGATTCCATTTATGATTTGTCTAATGATTTGTTCCTCTTCAATTACCCCTCCAATGCTTACAAGTTGACCTGAAATCTCCTTCATCTTTATGACATAATCACTCACACTTTGCTTGGGGCTTTTCTTCATTTTTCTGAACTCCATCCACAATTGGTTCTTTTGTGCTTGAGTGTTGGAGGAGAAGAAAGAAGCAAGTGCATTCCAAGTCTCTCTTTATGTCTTGCATCCCTTGACATGAGGTAAAAGAAAATTAGAGATCGAGTTTAGAATATCAGACCTTGTAGGTGCATCCTTCGAACACCAATTTGAAAGTCTTTCCTCTTCTTCATGTGATGGTTGCCCTTTGTTCCTCACGATTGTCATAGCTTCATCTCTAGATGTGTATCCTAATAGATTCCTCCCTTGAAGATAAGCCTCCATTCTTAGAGACCATGCAGGGTAGTTGGTTCTATCCAATATGTCAATTGTTGATGGAAATCCATCTCCCATGTTGATTGACTATGCTCTGATACCACTGTGGAGAGAGATGGTGGATGCAACTTGAAGATGAGTTGGTGCTGCTACAACCAGCTTCACACCAGCCAACTGAGACTTCAAAGTTGGTTAGTAGACCCATTGAGCCTCCTAAATCCACAAAAAAAATCACCCAAGTGCTTTGGAACAAGTATCTCAAAAGATTGAGTCAAGACAAACTAGTTGCAAAATGATTAGCTCCCAAAACTTGCTATTTGTGTACATACATATGCTCGACAAAATGAATAGTGCTCTCAACCTCGTAGGAATTTGAAAAATTACTTTTAGAAACAGCAAATAGACTTAGCAAGCTTCCCAATCCAAGTTAAAACACTTCAATTCATCAATTCAGCACTGAGAAAAAGGTTTAGCAAAATCTAAAACACTCCCGCCATTTTTGGGCTCTATAGAGATAGACTAGTGAGCAATGTAGATTTCTCACCAAATGGTAAATCCAATAGAAATGAACTTTTGTGAGCATAGAGTAGATTTGGAGAGCTATCGAATATTTTTTAAAACTCTGAAAAAGGTTACGCATAACCCACGATATGAGCTTTTCTAGTCTTCCATGATATGATACTAGCATAGCCACGATACACAATACATGAATTTAGAGGATACACGATACAAGTCTTCCATGATACAATACTGGCATAACCACAATACATGATACTTGAACTCAAATGATACTTGATACTTCCACTTGACGATACACAATACACGATTAGCATGATACAGGATACTCAACACGATAATACATGATACTTACAAGGTATCGTGATACATGGGGAGATGATACAAAACACATGATACACGATTAGCACAATACACAATACTCAACCTGGAAATACACAATACTTATGAGGTATTGTGATACATGGGGAGTTGAGGTATCAGCAGTACACTATACCTACCAAGAATTGTTATACATGGGAATTCAAGTATTATGATACCTGAACTCGACCATGATACTTGGTCTTAGCAAGGTCCAAATCTCAAATTTTTTTGTGCATTGTGCTATTCACTAGTTCCTAGTCTCCTTCAACTCACTATGGCTGCAAAATATCACTCACAACCCCTCATATCACCCCTGTGATACTTCCACTATTCCGTGTCACATCTAGTGAGTATTTATTTGATTTCTCGAGATTGGTGGAGTGAAGTTATCACCTTCAATAGTAGGCCCTCCAATTCTTGCCACAAAAAGTCAACAATTCTCTGTGCTCTCCATGACACAAGATCCATAATACTAGTCGCTACTCTTCCACGATACTTGATTCAAAGCAAGTGACTAGAGTAGTGAAGCATTTTGGTATTTTAGGTCCTTGGGTGTCCCAGACTAGAAATGAAAATAACTCAAATTTTTGGGTTTTCCTATGATGATTTTCCTACACAATTCTTACATCTTTCACCTACTTCTAATTCCTACTCTCTCTCTCTCTCTCACTCCCTCACTCCTAACCCTACTAACTCATTATACCAACCAGTAGAGTGTGAAGTAACAAGTGCAAAAATTTTTAGAGACTTGCCACTCACTGAAATTGCTTCTACTCACATGATAACTTCAGTCCTAAGCCATTACCATCATGTAGGCACCTTGATTGGATCAGTTCCCTAGCAATGACACCAAAAATGTGTGTACCTAAGTCGTAAAGACTTAGGGACTTATGCTAATTGAGACTATACCTCAATCACCCATAAGTTCATATAATGGAGGATTAATACATGCCTAATTATCGATCCGTGAAATTAAAAACATCAAGTGTATGAAGACTTGTACATACCTGATGAAAAATGAAGTGAAGTGCTAACAATGCATGTAATATAAGTCCATCTACCACTTAATCACTCATCCTTTTGAAAATGCACATCATGATATTTGTTGTAGTAGGAAGCACAAATTAGGGTTTTTCTCTCAACTCCGAGATGCAAATATGGTCAATAGTGGTTCGTCTTGAAGCTCTCTAATGATGGTATTTTTATCCTAATTTAACAAAACTTGCTTCAAGTTAGGAGCCAAATAGTGAGTGGTGGGAAACACCAAATGCTACTTCAGAACTCACCAAGCTTCACACATGCACCATAGTTGCTAAAAGAAGAGAAGGAAGGGTTGAAGACACTTGTACTCACACATTTTAAGCATCAAACAGACATACAAGATCATTAAGAAGAAGATTTTAGCATAGAAGAAGAACATTCAAAGCTTTAGCTTGATTACTCACAATGGCAAAAAGTTCTTTACAAAGAGTGATCAAGTGACTTATATATATGTGCTCTAAAAATGGGCCTTTCACATGAGACTAGCACTTTTATTGGAGATAACTAAATTCCTACTATTATACAAGTCTACTTTTACAATATTTGGGATTTATGCATCTAGAGGACTCCTCTAGAGGATAAACATGGCTCTTGATAAGGAATCATGGAAATCTAAAGAAGAAAAAATATGTCTAGATTTGAAAATATTTCGGGCTTGCTTCTTTCTTCTGCAACACCTAGGAAGCCACATATGGAAGTAGCCAAAAGGATTCTCAAGTATGTCCAAAGGGAACAACTAATGAAGGTCTATTGTACTCATATACCTATGGGATGTGGACATTATCAATTTCTTTGATGCAGATTGGATAGGATCAAGAGATGATAGGAGGAGAACCTCATGATATCTTTCATTTGTAGGTTCAAAGCTCATTTTTGGGTCATCAAAGAAGCATGGAGTTTGCTGAGTTTTGAGTGTGGACAGGTGTATATTAATGTATTCTCAAAATCCGTTTCCAATGTTAAATATCATGCCATTTTTATTCACTTCTAAAAGACTATATGAAGAGAGAATCTCATGATTCTAATGAGAGAAAAAAAAACCCATGATTTCATGTATCTCTATGATTCTAAAAGCCACATCCCACAATCATTATAACATATTGGAGATGGACCAACATGATGAAAGAGAGTGCAAGAGTAGAGATTGGAAAAACTCGCATATTAGGAGAATATCCCTAATGAGTGAGTTCTAAGAAATGTGGAAGAGTCACTCCATGATCCCAACTAGAGGGCTCTCGTGCAAGTAGAATATGATAATATCATGAAAAATGGAACATGGGAGCTAGTGGATCCACCCCCTAAGCACAAACAAATTTGCACCAAGTCAGTATTGAAGCTAAAGTACAAGTTGATGGTACTCTGTGTGAGGAGATGGTGAGATAGGTTCTAGATATGAGCTTGTGCTACATAAAACTTGTTCTACACCTAGCAATCTAACTTTAGGGATGCTTAAAAGACTCTTCTAGCTTCACAATGATGCATTTGGAACCACCAAGTCCTTTAAAACATCATTCTTAAATGTTTGCATCAAAATAGATAACTTGCATATGCAAGAAATGTGAAGAACCTTCTATCTAGGGAATAGAAGGTCTCTATATTCTGTTCATAGCTCACAACTTGGTATAAATTGACCATAGAGCTTTGCCACACATCTAACTGAAGTGCATCGCTAAATAAAGCAAGTTATTTCATCAACTTAGTTGTACACTACTATGGGAAATGAATCTAACAAGTCAAGGGGGTCATCCCAACTTTGAATGATCTAGAAGATGTGCAAACATAGTCACTTGTCAGGGGAGCACTAGATTGTGCTCTCTGACTACAGTAGACAAGATTTCCGAAATACACTTATGATTACAAGAACACCCACTTAGGAAAAATGATACAAGAATATGTGACTGATACAAGATGTCCCACAACCAGGGACCAATAGGTATGGAAAACTCGACTAGAGATGATACAGGAGATCCCACAACTCGGGATGGTAAGTATGAGACAAGATATTTGGAATACAAGGACTCCCTTCTGGGAGATGAACTGGATACATGAAATAACTCGACAGGATCTCGTACTACGAGATTACAAGGGGACAAGATAGGATGTCCAGGAACTAGACTAGAACAAGGAACAAGACAAGAACTAGAACTGGAACTTGAAGAGTACTTACTTGGCGGCCACGACTCCTTGAGCTCCCAAGACTGGTATTGGCAAGACTGATTATGAATGTGGCCAACCCCTCCTTATATAGGTTTTCAAGGGCGGTTGCGAATTGATGATGTCATTGATGATGTCATCAATTCGAAACATGAGCTCTGGATATCCGAATCAGGCAAGTAGACAGTCGATCTTAAGGTTTTGGCACGTTCTGAACGCAACGGAAGCATTAGTTTCTCCTAATTCTGAACCAATCATGAGATACAAGGCTCACATGGAATCTAAGGTTCAGGATGGTTTCCTTTGTCCATGACATTACCTCCCCCTCAAGCGACGAGTTCCACGAGGAGCGGTCATGTTATCTTGTCTTGGCTTCGTTGGATTTCTCTTGTGGAATTCTCGAACTTTGATTGGTGCTCTCTGAAGGTTTTCTGCAGGTTCCCAAGTACGATCACTGATGTCATACCCTTTCCAATGAATAAGGTATTCTAATCTTCCTCGGGATATTCTGGAATCTAGGACATGCTCGACTTCAAATTCTTCATGATCATCAATCTCGATAGGTGGAGAAGGACTAGGTCTCTCCCCCCTCAAGGGTGAAATCTGATATGGTTCCAACATGGATACTTGGAAAACTGGATGTATTCTCATAGTACTTGGTAGCTGGAGCTTGAAGGTAACTGGATTAATCTTGGCCAAGATGGTAAATGGACCAAATCTTTGATGATCTAACTTTGCACAGGGTCTTGAGGTTTGCAAATTGTTTCTGAGTAACCATACTTTATCCCTAATTTGATACAATGGATTCTGGACACGATGTTGATCTGCATAGTACTTATATTTTTCTTGAGCTTTATGGATCTCTTCCTTGAGTTCTTTGTGAATGTCCATCAGGTACTGGGCCTTGTCTCTAGCAGCTGGGTTCTTGACATGATTTGAGACTTGTATATCCATTCTTGGATGTTGTCCATAATTTGCAAAGAAGGGAGTCTGCTTGGTAGATGCATGAACACTATTGTTATAAGCAAACTCTACAAAGGGTAAAAGCTCAAACCAATCATTTTGATGATAGTTGCTAGTGCAACGGAGATATTGCTCCAAGACTTGATTCACCCGTTCTGTTTGTCCATCAGTCTGTGGATGATTTGCTGTGGATAGTTTAACTTGAACACCAATGAGCTTGCAAAGAGTGTTCCAAAAGCTGGATATGAACTGTGGACCTCGATCACTGACAATGTCATCAGGCAATCCATGAAGCCTAAATATATACCTGAGAAAAAGTCTAGCAGTGGCTGCACCTGTGATTGCCTTGGTAGTTGGAATGAAGTGTGCCATCTTTGTAAATCTATCCATAATAACAAGAATGGCATCATACTTATCTGACTTTGGTAGATCTGTGATGAAATCCATAGACAATGAAGCCCATAGCCTTTCTGGAATAGGTAGAGGTTGCAAGAGGCCATGAGGTTTATGTCAGGGTATCTTAGATCGATTGCAAGTATCATAGGTTCGAACGTATTCTTTGACTTCGTTCCACATCTGAGGCCACCAAAAGTCCCTTGATATGAGTTCAAGGTTGTCATGGTGTTGTTGAAGTACTTGGATCCTAGGTTTTCCTGGAGGGACATACAAAAGGTTCTTATAGAGTAGTAACCCATCTTTTTCCTGAAATTCGTTTACTTCTTGGAATTTTCCTTCTTGAGCTTTCTGCTTAACGTTACAAAACAATTCATCCTGTGGTAGATTCTCACGGATCAACTGATTCAAGGCTGAATCTTCATAATGGCTTGAAGAGATAGCTGCTAACTGGAGATGCTCAGGCTTGAGTAATACATTCTCTTTTTGATCAAAGGCTTCTTCACCCTTCTTTGGTGCAAGGTAAGATCTTCTGGACAGGGCATCTGACTGACATTGATGATGTCCTGGACGGTATGTGATGACAAAGTCGAATCTGGATAAAAAGTTACTCCATCGAGATTGCCTTCTAGTGAGAATCCGGGTGGTCATAAAATATTCTAGCTTCTTGTGATCTGAATACTCAATGACTTTATGAGCTTCTCCTTCTAGATGATGACGCCAGGTATCAAACGCGTCTACTATGGCAAGAAGTTCTTCATCATGAATTTCATAATTAATTTCTGGAGGGGAAAACTTCCTTGAATGATATGCAACTGGATGTAGGTGTCCATCATCTCCATATTGGGAAAGAATGGCCCCTAGAGCAAAGTCTGATGCATCTGTCTCAAGGAAGAAGGGCTTACTGGAATCAGGATGAACTAGAATTGGGGCGGTAGTGAATGCTGATTTCAAGGTCCGAAAGGCCTTTTCTGTCTTTGGTCCATGAGAATTTGGAGTTCCCGATAAGCTTGGTAAGAGGTGTTACTATCTTGGAGTAATCTCTGATGAATATCTTGTAGAAATTGGCAAACCCCAAAAAACATTGTACGTCTTGAACACATGAAGGTGGCTGCCAATCAAGGATTATCTCAATCTTCTTAGGGTCCATAAAAATCCCTTTATTTGATACAATGTACCCCAAAAATTCCACTTCTGTCTTATGGAAAGAGCACTTCTCCAATTCCGCATATAATCCTTTTTCTCTTAGTTTCTCTAAGACTATCTTTACATGGCATTCATGATCTTCTAGATTTTTGGAAAATATCAAGATATCGTCAAGATATATTACAACAAAATCATCTAAATATTCTCGGAAGATATCATTCATCATATGTTGGAAGACGGCTGGAGCATTTGTGAGACCAAATGGCACAACTACATATTCAAAATGGCCATACCTTGTTCGAAATGCTGTCTTCCATTCGTCTCCTTCTCTGATCCTGACAAGGTTGTAAGCTCCTCGAATGTCAATCTTTGTGAAGAATTTTGCTTTTCCAAGGCGTTCCAAGAGCTCGGATATGAGTGGTAGAGGGTATCTGTTCTTTATAGTGACTTTATTCAATCCACAATAGTCTACACACATCCCGAGAGTCCCATCCTTCTTCTTTACAAATAAGATAGGAGCTCCTGCTAGAGACTTTGAGTGTTTGATAAACCCCTTTGCTAGATTCTCATCAATGTTCTTGCGTAATTCTGTAAGTTCCTCTGAGGATAGTCTATAGGTTGGTCGAAAGGGCGGTTGTGCTCCCTCTTGAAGTTCTATGGCACAATCATAGGGTCTATGCTCTGGAAGGATGTCTGCATTCTTCTTTTCAAAAACATCTTCTAAGCCTTTGTACTGATTAGGTAGCTGCACTGGATCATCTTTCTTAGATTCTTGAGCTAGTATGGCATAGATCATATATGTCCATTCCTTCCTTACTGCATGTATGAAGGCTTTGGCTCCGACATATGTTGGGTTCTTCTCGATATCTCGAGGGGTAATTTTATTATTCTCCCAATTAATTTCTGGATTATGTTTCTTTAACCACGGCATTCCGATGATAACCATATTTACTGGACTTGATATTACATTGAAGCATATGTGTGAATCATGGTCACCAAGATGTACTCTTAGTGGTATGGTTTCCATGGTTATATTCCCCGAAGCTAGAGGTCGTCCATCTACTACTTTAGCTACTACTGGTCTGTTCTTCTGAAGTACTGGAATTCCATTTTTCTTAACGAGTCCTTCATCAATGAAACATGAGAACGCTCCTGAATCTACCAGAGCTATAAGGGAAAGGGTCTTCTTAGACATGATTAACTTGACAGGGGCAAGACATGTTTCTACGGGTGTGGATGGAATTATGAGACCCTTTCTTATATCATGGTCCGATTGTATGGTCTCTTTTACAACTGGCTTCCTCATTTCCCTGCTTTACAAGGGAGGCTGCAACTTTGGAGTTCGTTCTCTTGTTGGGATAATTAACTGCAAGGTGGCCAGGGTTTCCACAATATAGACATAATTTGTTATCCCTCCTTCTTTGTTTCTCTTGTGGTGTTAGAGGCTGGAACCTAGTTACATCTATCTGCATAGGTTCGGGCATAGGCTCATCTCTAGGAGCAGGCTGGAAAGGTTTCCATTGGCGAGGTCTTCCTTCTACTTATTTTTCGTGTTTCCTTTCAAAAAGGCGATTATCACATTCAATGGCTTGGTTGATGTATTCATTCAATGTCTTCACCTCTGGCATTGTGAATAGAAGGTCCTTCACATCATCCCTTAAGCCCCATCTAAATTGGCTTATGAAATAATCTTTATGCCAAGTGAGGTCACATATCAACTGCCTAAATTCTGATGCATAGGTAGAGGCAGGGTGGTTACCTTGACCTAGCTTTCGAAGTTTTGTTTTTGCCACTCGACTCATGTCTGCATCTCCAAATGTAGCGATGAGCTCTCTAAGAAACCCCTCATAGTCATGAAGTACGGCCATATCCTTCTCGAGGATTGGGGTGAACCATGATAGTGCTTGACCGTAGAGCAAGGTTCCAACAAAACCGACCTTGGATGCATCATCAGGGTATCTATCAGGCTGCATACAAATGTACAATTTGACTTGTTGCAAGAATCCTCAGAACTTTGTGCGATCACCATCGAACTTTTCTGGCATGCAGATCTTTGGTTCCTTCATGAAGGATGTACTAGGTCGTTGATTTACTTGCATACTCCCTTGATTTGTCTGAAGACTCCCGATTCGTTCTTGTAATTCTTGGAGGAGTGCACCTACATGCCCTGGATGTCCCATCTCGATTTGTGTCTGTCGATGAGTTAGGTCTTCAACTTGTTGTTGGAGACTCTGAAGTGTTGCTACAATCTGTTCATAAGCATTCTCCACGATGACTGGTCTTGGATTGAAGCTAGTCTTGCCAACATGTCAGGGGAGCACTAGATTGTGCTCTCTCACTACAGTAGACAAGATTTCCAAAATACACTTATGATTACAAGAACACCCACGTAGGGAAAATGATACAAGAATATGTGACTGATACAAGATGTCCCACAACCCGGGACCAATAGGTATGGAAAACAGGACTAGAGATGATACAGAAGATCCCACAACCCGGGATCGTAAGTATGAGACAAGATATCTGGAATACAGGACTCCCTTCTGGGAGATGAACTGGATACACGAAATAACTCGACAGGATCTCGTACTATGAGATTACAAGGGGACAAGATAGGATGTCTAGGAACTAGACTAGAACAAGGAACAAGACAAGAACTAGAACTGGAACTTGAAGAGTACTTACTTGGCGGCCACGCCTCCTTGAGCTCCCAAGACTGGTATTGGCAAGACTGATTATGAATGTGGCCAACCCCTCCTTATATAGGTTTTCAAGGGCGGTTGCGAATTGATGATGTAATCAATTCGAAACATGAGCTCTGGATATCCGAATCAGGCAAGTAGATAGTCAATCTTAGGGTTTTGGCACGTTTTGGACGCAATGGAACCATTAGTTTCTCCTAATTCTGAACCAATCATGAGATACAAGGTTCACATGGAATCTAAGGTTCAGGATGATTTCCTTTGTCCATGACATCACCTTCCTTACTTCATATCTCGAGATATAATGAACCAAACTTGATGATATTTCATATCTCAATACTAGATACTTATATCTAACTATGCTAAAATAAAGTATATAAATGAATTAGTACAAACAAAGAAATCGACTCCACAAGATCACTATAATGATGAAGATGATGCAATAGATAGTATACAGAGATGTACTTGAAGAATTGTATCAAAATGTATAAGCTAATGAACATATGATACAAGAGAAGCATAATGGACTACTCATAGATAGTGGGAGCTTAAGCTATGCTCAAGTTCTTAGTTCAATGCCTCTTAAAAATACTCTCTTATCCCGTGACTAAAAGTATGTGTATTTATACACATCTCTAGAGTTTGAATATGAATTTTCCCTCACCGAAAGGTGATCCTACACTTTAGGGATGATTTGAATTGATTTTTCATATGATGTGAGTCATGGGTTTAGCTCCCTAACTTTAGGAGATTAATTCTCTTTGCTTTTAAAAATATGCAAAGTAAATATGCTCAAAATGATAAGCATGGCTTTTCATGTAGTTCTCTCTTATGAGGTGATAAAAGAAATTGTAGTCCTAAATGATTAGCCAAGCACTTAGGCTTGCTAATTGCACCAATAGCTCCCGCTCAAGCCTAAGATGCTTGAGTCTTCAATCCTTCATGATCTCATGCAAGGCAATCATTAATGTGAATGTATTTGATTTTCTTCCATCCAAAGTCTTTGTCATCATATTTGCACATTGTTGATGAGTTGATACATATTAGAGTTGTAGTCTTTTCTCTAACATAATGGTAATGAAATTTCATATGTTTAGTCCTCAAGATTAGAAGCAAGATGTAATGAGCTAATATTATCTCCAAAATATGTGGAGTTGGAGTGATCAAACCTAAATATGAGTATAGGGTTCTAATCCACATAGCTTCTTGTTTAGCATGTGCAAGTCCTATTTATTCAACCTCAATTGATGAGAGAGAAACTGTGGGTTGCTTCGAGGACCATGAAATCAACTTTATACCTGCCATCCCATTCTTTTGACAGGAGTCTATTGATCAAGTATGTGGTTGTGGATATAGTGTCTGCCCACAAGTAGTTGGGTAATTTCTTCTCATTTAGCATTGACCTTGCAACCTCCACAATTGTCCTATTTGTTTTCTCTAACACTGAATTTTTCTCTGGAATATAACTAATAGTAATCTCTCTTTTGATTCCTCTCTCTTTGAGATAAGAATCAAATTCATGGAACAAATATTATCCCCCTCCAGCTCACCTTAGTCTCTTCAAAGTTTTACCTATTTGATTTTCTACAATAGCTAGGTATTTCTTGAAACATGAAAATACATCATCTTTATGCTTCATAAAGTATAATATTGTCCATCTGCTACAATCATCAATGAATGACACATAATACTTAGATGTACAGATTGAAGGTTCCTTGCTTGGTGCCCATACATCTGTATGGACTAGTTCCAATAGGTCTGCATGAATGTATCCTTTCTTTGTGAATGATTGCCTCGGTGACATACCAAATTGACAAGCACTACATTTGTAGATCATGTGTTGTTTGGAGATATTTGGTAAACCAAGTACACTCTAATCCCAATCGACTTGCATCAGAGCTCTTTTATCTATGTGAGTTTACCTTTTGTGCCAAAATTTTTAACTTTGATAGAGTTTGGCTACCATTATTGGACAATGGAATATTTCTAGTGTCTTGGAGTCCAAATGTGAATAATATAGTTGAATTGTATCCTCTTTCTATCCTCTTGAATCCTTGATGTGGATCCTCAACCAATGCTCCATTCTTTGTGATGTGACCTGCAAACCTTTTTCAAAAATCTGGCCTACACATGAGATTTTTGGTGATAGTCGGCACATACAATACCTTGCTTAATAAGTTCATGTTACCATCTGAAGTCTTTCCATTGTCTATATTCTCCATTGCATGCCTTGTGTCATCTCTTTTTGGACTTCATGTTTATTCCTTGGATCCTCCAATTGTATGAGTAGAGCTACATTCCCTGCTACATGATTTGAGCAACCTAAGTCTATACAGAATACATGTGCATGTGTTTTACCTTGCTTCATGGTCATGTTCATTAGAAGTAGTGAACCCTTTTGAGTTTGATCACTTGCATAGTTGTTGTAGTCTCTCCTTCCTATATGTCCTCCTTAGTAGTTGCTATTATAGTATGAGTTGTTTTTGTATCCATTATTTTTTATGAATATACCTTTTAAGCTTCCATAGCCTCCTCTGTTGTAACCTCTTCGTCTTTGATAAGTAGGATTCCTAAAACAATTATCAGTGATGTAGTTAGTTAGGCCACATATGGCACATGATAATGAGCTTTGAGTTCTCCCCTGCCTTGTCTTCCTCCTTTGCCTCTTCCTCTTGAGCATCTACCTCTACCTACAAAGTTTGCTTGAGAGGTATATCCCTCATCATCATAGTTTTTACCTTCACCTTTGATATCTTTATTCTTGTTCTTATTTGTATAGAGAACACAGGATTGATTACCTTTTGAATTGTCTCCATTCTTCATAAGCTTTCTGCATGTGTGAACAATTGTCCCATGAGGGTGTTGAAATTAGGAATTGCATATCCATGTAGAGGTCCATGGCTGTGGTGAAAGCTTCCCATTTGTCATCTACCTTTATTCGATTGATTACTTACTATGTACTCTTCATCAATGATTTCTCCAATGCTTCCAAGTTGGTCTGCTATGTCCTTTATTTTGGTGACAAAATTAGCCACACTTTGCTTGGACATCTTCCTGAGTGTGGTGAATTCCATCCATAGTTGATTCTTCCTTGCCTTGTTACTTGATGAGAAGAAGGATTCAAGAGCATTCCAAGTCTCTTCTGAAGTCTTGCAACTCTTGATGTGTGGAAGTAAAAAATTAAGAGATTGAGTTTAGAATATATGAATTTGCTAAAGCATTCTTTGAACACCATGTGTTTAACCTCTTGTTATACTTTATGGAATAATGTAATGTTATATGGATTTTAATATCTTGAGGGTTTTAATGTGAATTGTGTTTTGATTTAGCGGTGAAGACTCATGAGGGTGTGAATGCACATGGACTTATTCATATATTTTGGAAGATATCTAGGAGAATATTTAGAAGATAATATTTTAGTTATTTGTTTGTAAAAATAATAGATCATGTTAGAAATTGATGTTTTTGTAAAAATAAGATCACTTGAAAAGCGATGATTTTTTAAATAAGGTAGAATTTTTTAAATGTATGCTCTTTGAAGTGCCACTGACATGTTTCTTCTATTCAGGATGTAATGAAAAATAACTGTAAATACACATGCTCTGATAGACTCATCCATCAAAGTATGTGGGGGGAGATTGTACCCAATCTCATATCAAGTCCCTTGTCCCTTTCTATTCTCTGAGTACTTTTGTGGGATTTTATTCTTGTACTATGCTCTACGTAATTGCCTCTATGGGATCTGGACAACAGTGGTATCAGAGCCAAGGCATGTCTGTAGAGGTGGTTTCTTGGTGTCTGATTGTGATTTGCAGTGTTCGTTTGTGATTCGGCATGCCTCTCAACTATTTGATCGAGGTTTTCATTTATCAAGTTCTTTTGTTTTTGGTTCACCGACTTCTTTTTTCATTTTTTTTTCAAATCTGGTACTATGCACTATGCTCTTGTCACACTATGCAATGTGCTCACTGTACTCACTATACACCCTATGCTCGTTGTGCTCATCGTACTCATTGAGACCCCTCTACCTCCTATGCTCACTGTGCTCAATGTACTCACTGTACCCCCTGTGCTCAATGTGCTCACTATGCACTGTTCACTGTTTGAGTTCGGTTTGGTTACCAAATTAGTTTATCAAGTTTGTTTATCAATTCAGTTATCATTTAGTTATCATTCGGTTACTCCAAGGCATCGAGTAAGGCATAACTTTGGCATCTTTGGCTTCTTTGGCACTCATGGTTCTCTTGGTTCCCTTTGGTTCCCTTTGGTTCCGTTGGCACTCGATGGCTATAAGTGAGCCAATTCTAAGTTATGAGTGGCAATAAGTGCTTAGTTATTTCTCTAGTTAACCTACTTAGTTCCTTATTTAGCATGTAGGGGATTTGAACCCACAATCTCATACTTGCAAGAGATAAGCTTTATCCAATAGCCTATTTTAACTTATTAATACCCCATTCCTTTTAATTAATATTTAATACAACTTTTAACACTCTCTTCATCCTATTTATTCATTTACTTATATATTGATTTATTTATTTATTCAACATGCCTATTTATTTTATTTATTTATTTCTATTATTCATCAAACACTCCCATTTATTTTATTTATTTATTTATTTATTATTATTATTATTATTATTATTTTTTGTATACACTATTGTTAAAATCTTTTTCACATGCTTAGTCCTAGGTTTTGGTTCTATATAAGGCCAAGGATCCTACCCATAATACGAAGGATTTTAGCACATCACCCTACCTGGGGTACCGATTGAGGAACAATTGGGGCTTTTGCGACATGTACTCCAACATGCTTAGAACGAGATAAAAGAACATGATGTTGCACTCCAACAAGTACAGAGTGATGAAAATAACATAGTTAGAGTGGGGAAGGCCATTATCACCACTCAAGAACAAGGCACATTGTCCAAGATTGGTGTGATAAACTTCCAACTTTTGCAATTCCATGGCTGAAAGGACGGCCAATTCCTTCTTTCATGGGCATCCAAATTTGATGATTTTTATTCTGACAAATCATATTCTAAAATTGAAAAATTGAAATTTGTTGCTAATTATTTGGTGGGTAAGTCCCAATTATGGTGGAATGTTTTGTGGCATAGCACCTACCACCCCACCACATGGATCGCATTTCAACAAAAGATCAAGGAATCCTTCCTTCCTCCCTAGTTCCACTTACATGCTCATGGATCATGGACAACTTTTGGATGGAAAGATGGTGATACTATGTTTACCTACATTGAACGATTTTGGCAATGATTACTACTTACTTGTTTGCTTGAAAGGATCCCTGAAGATACCTTGCAATGAGAGTATGAAGATGGTTTGGAGATGGGAATTCAAGCCAGAATCAATACACTATGTCCCACGACTCTCTATGAAGCTGTTTCTTTTGCACATGCCGAGATGGAGTTTCAATCCATCACCAAGTCTATTTGCTTACACCAAACACATTAATGACAACAACCAAGCAAGCCCAATTTTCCTTTCAAGCATTTTTCACTACTTTTTCTTCTCCTACTTTTCAACACCCTCCTACATTTCAATGACCTCCTCAATCTTATTTCACACTAGTTCACAAACAAACCCCCTTACACCCTACCAAACCTCCAAATCTTCAAACTATGGTTATGGATGCTCAACAAAAGAGGCCCTCTATCACTTGTTGGCATTGTGTTAAAAACTAAAGCTAAATGTAGGTTCTAAACAAATGACATGAAGCCTATAAGAGCTCAAATACACAACATGAAGGGGGCTCATGAAGACACTCAACCTGATTGGATGGAAGAAGCATTGGAAAAGGATCTATGTTCCATGGGTAAAGAAATTTCTATTCATTATTTACTTTGCACGCAAGGTTTTATTAATGGTAAAGTTATTAATATTTTACATGATGATGGTAGTTCCCATGAATTTATTTCTTATACACTAGTGCAAGATCTTCAATTAAATCCACTTCCTTCTATGTATGAAGTTAAGGCTGCATTTCAAGGAAATAGATATAACATTACAAGTGAAGAGCATAACATTCAGATTTGTATAGGCTCATACAAAGATGAATGCACATTTTTAATTATTGCTTTGCAATCCTATGATGTTATACTTGGTATGCCTTTTCATCATCATTATAATCCATGCATTGATTATCATACACACAATCAATTTTAAGTTTAACAATGAAGATATTTCTTTGTATGCAACGCTTTACTTCTAACCCTTTCCATAATTAGTCATACTCAAGTAAAATGTGCATTTAAGAAAGGCTCCAATTCCTGTATTATTTTTGTCAATAAAATAGTTGATTACACACATACACTTCCTAATGCACATAAATCATTTATGGATTCTTATAAGGATTGTTTTATGGCTGATTTTCCTTCCAAACTACCACCTTCTAAGGGATCTCTTGACCATAGTATAGACTTAGCTCCTAGTAGTACTCCTCCCCATAAAGCACGTTATAGGCATGGACCTTTGCATAAAAAAGAAATTGCTAATAAAATTAAGGATCTTCTCCAAAAAGGACTCATAAGAACTAGTTCCTCTACCTTTGGAGCACCTGATCTCTTAGTGGAGAAGAAGTACAAGACTTATAGGATGTGCATTGGCTATAGAGTGCTCAATAAGATCACAATTAAAAACAGATATCCTATTCCTAGGATATATGATTTGCTAGATAAACTTTTTGGAGCACGTGTCTTTAGAAAAGTTGATCTTAAATTTGGGTATCATGAGATACGAATGACACAAAATGACATTTACAAGAATGCCTTTAGAACTCAGACTGGTCACTTTGAATTCATGGTAATTCCTTTTGGACTCGCCAATGCACCTGCTACATTTGCACTATGATGAATATTATTTTTCTTGATTACTAAGCTTTTGTTCTTATGTTCTTTGATGATATACTTGTCTATAGTGAGAATGACAATGACCATGAAAATCATTTAGCAAGTATTCTCTTCAATTTATTATGCAAAAGCAAACTTTATGCCAATCCTGAAAAGATTTATTTTTTCCAAAAAGAATTAAAGTATTTAGGCCATATTGTTGCTAGTCAAGGCATTCATGTAGATCCAAAGAAAATAAAAGTAATTGAAGAATGCACTGTATCTTAGTCTGTGAATGATGCCACTTCTTTCTTAGGGTTAGATAGTTTTTATCAAAAGTTTGTAAAAGGTACTTCTTGTTTAGCACTCCAACTCTACATTATTGTTAAAGAAAAAGTTGAAATTTTCATGGTGGTGAGTATCATAACAAAAATCTTTTGAAAAACTCAAAGATGCACCTGTTTTGCAATTACTAGATTTTGCACAACCTTTCATTCTAGTTATAGATGCTAGTGGTTTAGGTATAGGTGCTTTATTAATGCAAAATGATCATCCCATTGCATTTGAAAGTAGGGAACTTAAACCTTTGGAAATGAATTATAGCACATATGATAAGGAACTTTTAGTTGTAGTGCATGCTTTGAATATTTTGAAACACTACTTGATGGGCTCCGAGGTTATAATCACAATAGACCAACATGCTATTAAGCACTTATTAAATCAACCATTGATTTCTAACAAACACATTAAATGGGCTTCATTCATACAAAATTTTCAGCCTATGATTCAATATCAACTTGGCAAAGCTAATGTTCTAGCTGATGCCCTTAGTGGTTTCTCATCCCCACAAACAAATATTGTCTCAATCAATAATACTTTCGCTACTCATATTCATTCATTTAATGACATGATTCCTAGTTATACATATGATTTTTATTTTTCACAAACATGGAACGCTTTCAACAATTCTAGACCATCTAATGAGGATCACTACATTTTCATAGTGGTTTTTTGTATTTCCAACGCAAGTTATGCATCACACAAGGTTTTAAAGAATTTGTTATAAAAGAGAGGCATGAACCACCATATATGGGTGATAGGGGCATACAAAAAGTACTATTTCTTTGTGTAAAGAATTTTTTTTGGGCCAAATATGGAAAATGATATTGCATAGTATGTTCACCATTGCATTTTGTGTCAACATGTGAAAAGACATCATGAAAAACCATGTGGATTATTTGTGCCATTTCCCATATCTAATGGACCATGGAAACAAATTTCTATGGATTTTATTACTAGTCTTCCTACAACTTCATCTCATAATGATATGATTTGGAAAATTGTTAATAGGTTTAGTTTAGAGCAGAGGATTCACGTGGACCATATATGGTGTATTTGTTTAGGACATTGGGATGGGCCCCATTCATTTTTGGTGTTAGTTTGGGATACATTCGTTTGAGGTGATTGCGCTTGTCAGAAGGAGAATGCAACTTGACTGTCTGATGGAAAGGTGACAATGGTCATCATATGGAAATGGCTCCATCACATCCTCACCTTTGCCATTCCTCCTTCCCACACCCCCCTCTCCTCCACCCTCCACCATCCCTCCGTCTTGCACCCCCTCATCTCCACCCTCCACCATCCCTCCATGCACCCCCTCACCTCCACCCTCCCCCATCCCTCCATGCACACTTTCACCTCCACCCTCCACCATCCCACCTTGCACCCCATACCTCCACTCTTTGCAATCCCTCCATGCACCCACCACCCCACCCCGTTGTCGTCGAGATTTTCTCTCCTCTCTCACTTGTGAAGGCCTACAAAAAAAAAAAAACATATTTGGTGAAGGTAGCCAGAATTCCCCGAGAAGTCTAGGATGCATCAAGGATGTCAAAGGAAGGTCACATACAAAGTTTCAAAGAAATCAAGAAAGTCCATGGTAGCGGTCAAAGTTGGTCAAAGCTGGTCAAAGTTGGGAAATTAGGGCAAAAATTTCATTGTCACCAAATTAGATGAAAATCCATATACTTGTAAAGATTGTCAAAGGCAGTCTATAGCCCAAATTTCAGCAGAAAATGGATTTTGTAGCACATTGATATGCTATGTTCATTTTGTAAAAATGTATTTTTTCTAGTTTGACCCTACAAATTCTTGTATAGAAATTTATGTTAGCCATATGGTTTGGCATGTATAAAGACCATATGTGGCTACATATTTGTATAAAGTTTCAAGGCTATCCGAGCTTCCTAGATACCTTAATGCCACCTTGCAAGCTTCCAAATGTAGTCAAACTTGTACAAGTTAGATTCAGATGGGAGTTTTTTCTGCATATTCCTGAAGGAGATCTTTGGAAACATAGTCCTACAATGTTTCATCTTCATCAAAGACTATTTGGAGGGTCAAAGAGCACAAAGTCCAGTTTTCAAGGTCACCGCAGTTTTCTAGAATAAGAAAATTGAAGGCTTGAATGTCTGCCACATGTCAAAATATGATTGAACCATGTTGTATGGTCAAGATGAGCTCATATTCAAGGGTGGAGATGCACTAAAGCATAAAGGAAGGAGGATCCACGAATTTTTTCCATAAAAGAAGACCTTTTTTACAATCGAAGATCAATAATGCAACATTTCTCCAAAAATAGTGGCTTATCTTATCCGAATTGATGTCAGCACTGATCCGACGGTCCAGATCATCCCCAGATCCAATGGTGGAGAATGAGGGCGCCTAAATTTCACTCCTTTACACTAGATTTGATAGAAAGAACAATTCCAAGCCATTGATTTGATTAATCAAATGGTTGTAATCGAAAGTAGTGATCCTAGAGTTGAGAGTTGATTTCTCTAGATCCAAGGGCCCAAATTCATTCAAAAAAATATATAAACCCCCCTCCAAACTCCTAGAGCATCATTGTTAGGCATCCATAGGGCTCATGCTAGCTTACGGTTTCCTTGAGACGATCACCCTCGGTTGAGCGAGTGAGGATCCAAGGTGAGCTAGTATGAGTATAGAACCTAGTTTCAAATTTAAGTTAGAACTCCTATCTAGGATAGGCTCTTGAAACCAGCATCTCTATCTTGACTCACCCTCGGTGGAGCGTGTGAGTGAGTTAGAGCTGATTTTAATGAGTCTTAGACTTCTTTAGTTAGACGTTACGAGCCTAGACAGACATAGGGTCACTGGAGTGGAACTCACCTTCTTACGTGTGACATTCGGTTGAACTGTCATGGTTTGAGGGTCGGAACCACCTTTGATCAGTAGACTGCTTAGCATGACGTACCACGACGATATTTTACATGTAACTTAATTCAAATCCTTTTAATTCATGTCACTTGTCACTTGTCTCTTGTCTCCTCTCTCAGTCTCTTAAGTATTTTTACATGTCTTCTATTTCTTCTATGTGTGAGAAGGCTCCGCAGTATTGCGTTGAACCAGTGAGGATGTTTCTTTGAGCTTGTGAGTAAAATCCATCATCATAATTCACTTGCATGCATATAATCCATACAAATCCATACATATTTATTAGTTTCTGAAAGTGTATAAGAAGCTCCAATATTGGACCATTCTTCCTTTCGAAACTGGTTTATGTGTAAGGGTTCCATCTATTCTCGTCATGCATACATATCATCCAAAGAAGACTATGCATATGGATTGGAGTTAGGAAGTGTTTAAGAAGCTCCTTCAATGGACCATTCTTCCTTCCAAATTTCATTCGTATGTATGGTTCTCTTTCATTCTTATCATTCATGTTCATAAATCTAACTTGCACTCCTACATTCCTATTCCCATAATCATTTCAACATCTCTCTCTTCTCCATACTCAACATTAATTTCACTTTCATGTCCTTAAAGCTTCCAACATTCATTAGCTTCATACACCCTGTGTGTGCCACGACCGGACCCGATCCACCCGGATTGCGTTCACCTCCACATTTGAACCCGACGTGAAACGCTTCGTGGCATTTGCTTCTGATCTTGTTGGGAGGTTGTGATCCATATCCTTTGTTTCATTTTTTTCATCCTCATCATATCATCATCAGTCTTGAGTGTTGCACTGGATTTCTCACAATATCGTGCACATCTTCGTCGTGAAGTAAACGCATTTGTGAGAGATCTAGAGCATCGTGCATCACTTGCTTATTCACACAAGATGGAGGAAGGATTCAAATCCCTTATTGTTGAGAAACAAGGCCAAAGAATAGTCTCTTCTATGTTGAGAGAGAAGGGAAAATTCAATGGCATCAACATCACAAGCTACTTAGATTTGTTTGAAGAGCAAGCTATGATTTTTGGTCTTCCCGAAGATCTTTTGATATCATTCTTTGAACGAATTGTTGATAGCTCTATCATAAACCGTGTCACTCAATATGATAGTCTTCCTTGGAGTGATTTTAGAAAGGAGATGCTCAAAGAATTCTATCTTGAAGATTATAGCCAACATAATCGAGATGGATTCTTACGATGGGTCAATTCTCCAAAGCCTAGTAGCTCTATTACTCACTTACAAAATGAGTATATTAGACGCTATGAACAACTTCCTGATGAGGATAAGATAACTTTGGAACCTGATCTTGTGATCAATTTTCTTAAGCTTCTTCATCCTGAAACTCGTAGGGAAGTTGAACGGCGATTAGAAGAACCAGATAAGCGCTATGGTCTTACTGACAATTGGCAAAAAGTGCGTAAAGTAGTAGAGGCTGTAGCCCATAGACATCAAAGACAATCCATGCTTTATGAGCAAACTAGTCTTCCTCAAGCTAGCCTTCCACAAATAAAGGAGCAATTTAGAGAACAATCCCATGTTATGCTTTTTGACTCTACTCCTATTCCTCAAATGATGGAGCCTACTCAAGGTTTTAAAGTAGAGCCAAATAAAAGTGTAGTTGAACAATCTCAAGTGGATATTATCACTAAGCAAATGGAAAGTCTTATTGCTACACAATCCAATTTGGCCAAGACTATAGATGCTTTACAATCTAATTACACCAAAACTTTCCAAAATCAAATGAACCCAATGACTTTTCAAGAGCCTAATCAACATGTTATAGCTACCAATCAAAATCCACAAGTAGCTCCTACTCAAGCATATCAAGTTCCTCCAATGCATAATCCTTCAATGCATAATCCTTCAATGCAAAATCCTCATCCTCATGTGCAAAATCCTCAAATGTATCAAAACCTGTATCCTCAAGCTTCTCAAATAGCTTTTCAAAATCCTCAAAATCAAAATTTTCAAAATCATCAACCGTATAATATGGAAGCTCCTCTTGCACCTCAAGTACCACATGTTGCTCCCCAAGCTCCTCAAATACATCAATTGCATTTTCAAAATCCTAATTATCATGTTCAAGCGATACCTTATCAACAAAATCCTCAATTTCAAAATTTCCCACCACAAGTTAATCAAAATCCTCAAAATCAAAATGGTTTTGTGCGTGGCCCTCGTAGGTGTCCTTGGTGTGATTCGTTAGAGCACTTTTTGAGAGATTGTGAATTATTGAAGGCTGCTAAGGAGCAACGACTAGTAATAGACATAGACAAGAAAATCTGTGACTATCGATCTAGGCTACCTTTGCAAGGAAATTATGGTAAGGGAGGAATGAAAAAACATTATGAAAATATAACCATAATGGACGTAGGAACTAGAGGAGTGAAACTAGAAGCTCTTGATGAACAACAAGTAGAATCAAGTAAACCCACAAAGGAAGGTGATTTTTCCATAGAGGCTTTAGTAAGAGCACGGGATGAGATTAGGAGAATAACAGCTTGGGAGTCACCGATAGAAGATCAATCTCTTATTTCTCACATATCCAATGTAGAAGAAAAACGAAAAAGAGATGAAGCTGAGCCTAGTGAAAGAAGAGTGACTCGAAAACAAACCTCAGAGGGAAAAGAAACAATCATAGAGCAAGGAGAAACATCACAATCTAAAGATAAAAAACAAAAATCAGAATCCAATGAACAAAAACAAGAGGAGAAACAAAAAGGGAAGAAGACAAAGCAAAGAAAAATAGAACCAAAGCCTTTAGATAAACAAGAACAATCAAAACAAACTAAAGACCAAACACGAGAACATGAACAAAAACAAGACCCTGAGCAAAAACAAAAGAAACCAAAGAGAAAACCTAAAGCCATCTTGATTTCAGAAATTGAGAGAAAAATAGATCCTATGGAGATTTTAGATGACATTTTGCTTAAGAGTCAAGTGACTATGTCTTTAGAACAAGTTTTCTCTATTGCAAAGCCTGTTTTTAAAGATAACTTTATCGGCCTAATTAAAAGGAAGAGGTTTCCACTTAATCTAGATACTGAGATGCAAGATTCTCTAGATCAAGATCAAGCTATGAATGAAGCCTTAAACTTTGATGAATCTGATGAAGAGGACTTTGATGATGATGAAGTAAATGTTAATAAAAATTTCTTGGGACCTATTCAACCTGACCATGAAAATCATGAAAACAATCCTGAAAGTCACTTTAAAAGAAAATGTTGGTCTAGAGGTACATCAGAGATGCATGTTAAAATAGGAAATGATAAGAACACTATCACTGTAAATGCATTAGTAGATTCTGGCTCTGAAATCAATGTGATTTCAAGAGAAGTCTATGATAAGTTTCGATGGCCCATAGATAAAGATTGTGGATGGCGTATGAGAACTGCAGATAATGGTGTAGGTACCCTGTATGGAGCTTGTGCTAGTGTGCCCATATCCATAGGAGGAATCACAGAAGAGTTTCACTTTTTTATTCAAGATAATTGCTCCTATGAAGTTCTCTTAGGTCAACCCTTTATTTGTGAGAGTCGTATGGAAACTAAAGCCATGGATGATGGGTCTACCTATGCTAGATTTAAGTCTAAGGATGGAATGCAATCACTTCAAGTCATGACAGTAGGAGTGAATCATCCTAGGAATCGATTGTCAATTAGAAAGAAACCTATTATTACTCAGAGTCATGAGCATGCTTGTAGTGATTGTGCACCTCGATTCATGTTTGGAGCTACATATGATCAAAATTTCGGATAGAATCCATTGTTGAGCGGGACAACAGTGGATATTGGTTTGACATCTCGCATCCAACCAACATGTACAATAGTTTGTCACTTTGTTTTCCACATTCTAGATTAGATTTTCTTCATAAGAGTCAATTGTCCAAGTCTTTCATCCAAAAAACCCAAAAAAATTATAAAAATAACAAAATCATGGAACATGATGAGAACATTGAGCATGTGATTGAAACATCTCATTGTTTCTCTACTCTTGAGGAGTTAGAGTTATGTCTTCAACAAAATTCTAATTCCCATATTATTCTTCTTTCTTCCCTCGATGAGTATGCTCTAATCCAAGAGTATGCTCTCAATGTTGACAAGTGCTCAAAATTTAACCAAACACATGATGCCTTAGTTGAAACAAAGTACAAAACTGTAGACAAAAAAATCAAACCCATAGCTCAACCATTACCTCAAGGAAGTAATGAAAAAATTATTGATGTGAAAAATGATCCAATTCTTCGGGATAAGAAAAACATAGGACATAAATTCACGGATGAGACAATCAAACATGTGAGAATTGGTAGAGATGATGACTTTCTTTTGCCAGCAGAGAGAGATAAATTTGAGAGAGTTATACGTAGCCATGGAAAAGCCTTTACTATGTATCCTCATGAGATTGGTTGTGTAGATCCTAAGCTAGTTGCACCCATGATAATCTTTACTATTCCACATATTCCATGGAATCTTCGTCCTATACCTGTTCCAAAGGCTCACTTACCTGAGCTAATGAAACTACTTAAGGAGAAGATAAACATGAGAATTTTAGAGCCATCTTTTGCACCTTACTCAAACAGATGGTTCACTGTGCCTAAAAAGAATGGGAAACTACGTTTTATTCAAGATCTCCAACCCGTCAATAAAGTCACCATAAGGAATGTAGGAACAGGACCCATTGTAGATGAGTTTGCTGAATCATTTTCAGGACATTCTATCTATTCAATGAGTGATTTATATTCTGGATATGACCAATTCCAGTTAGCAATTGACAGTCGTGACATAACCACAATGAAAACTCCTTTAGGCTTAGTGCGAATGTGTACTTTACCTCAAGGAGCGACTAATTCTGTGGCTCATATGATGAGTGCTATGAATATGGTCTTACATGACTTTATCCCTCATATAACTATGCCATTCATTGATGATATTCCAATTAAAGGGAGTGAGGAACGTGTAAAGGACATTACTTTAGATTCATCGGGATGTCGTAAATTTGTTCTTGACCATATCTCTGATTGTGAAAGAATATTTCAACGATTTGAAGAGGTAGGTCTCACATTTTCCATAGAGAAATCTGTTTTTGGTGTCAACGAGGTACTTATTGTTGGACATTTATGTGGCCATTATGGTCGAAAGCCATACCCACAAAAAGTTGATGCCATTAGCAAGATTTCTGAAACATGTAACAACGTGAGTGAGGTACGTAGATTTCTTGGTGCTTGCATCTTTTATGTTATTTGGATCCCTCACTTTGCTCATGTTGCTGATTGTCTTTATGACTTGTTGAGGAAGAAACGAAAATTTATTTGGACTGACAAACACACTCAAGCTATGCGTAAATTGAAGAAATTATTGCTTGAAGCTCCCATCCTTAAGCATGTAGACTATTCTGCTAACAAACCTATTATATTGACTGTTGATACTAGTCCTATTGGTATAGGTTGGGTCATAAGTCAAGATGATAGTGAAGGGAATATATATGCAATTAGGTTTGGTGCCAAAATTCTACATGAAACACAACAAAAATATCCACAGATCAAACGAGAACTATGGGGTATGGTAACAACTTTGAAAACAGACAAAGAATATTTCATTGGTGCAAATGTCAAAGTTGAGACTGATTGTTTGCCTCTCATTGGAATGATAGCCAATTGTTCATCTCCTGATATAGCCATGCTTAGATGGATCTCATATATTAAGTTCATAAATCCTGAGTTAGTTCATATTTCAGGTAAGTCAAACTCAGTTGCTGATATGTTATCGAGAGCTAGATTTGATGATGATCTTGAAAGTGATCTAATAAAGAATGTGAATTTAGTTGACTATGTTCCACATATATATGAGTATGAGAAATTTCATGAGTCTGAGTACGAAGATGAATGGAGAGACATAGGAAAGTATCTCAGTACACTACAACCATTACCTAGCTGGACTACGAATAGATTCCGTAACATTAGGAAACGAGCTTATAACTTTTTCCTATGTAATGGTTATCTTTGGAGACATGCTAAGGGTAAGGTTAAGAATCCACAACGAGTCCTAGGAAAACGAGGTCTTCAATTGCAAGTAATGAAGGAAATGCATGAGACATTATGGGCCGGTCATAAAGGATTTTTTGGAACATATGAAAAAATTAGAAGTACCTATTATTGGCCTAGGATGTATGTTGACATTAGTAGCTATGTTTCTACATGTTCTACTTGTCAACTTCATTCATCAGTCAAACATAGAGATCCGTTGCATCCTACTTATCCACCTTGTATTCACTACAAGTGGGTAGTAGATATTGTAACTATGCCTAAAGGTATTGACAAAATGCGTTACATTGTACTTGCAAGAGAAGATTTAACTAATCATGTAGAGGGACGTGCATTACGATCTAAGACCACTTACAATGTTTGCAAATTCTTGCTTGAAGATGTCATAAGTCGCTTTGGGTACATAGAGAAAGTAGTTGCCGATCGTGGAGAGTTAAATGCGAGAGAGGCTAAAGAGTTCTTTGAGCGTCACGGTATTCGTTTGTCTCTCACTACTGCATATAACCTAGAGGCCAATGGTAAAATAGAGAGAGGGCATCCACCTATTGTGAAAGCCATATCTAAAGCATGTAATGGTGACATCAAACAATGGCCTAAATTCTTACCTTTTGCACTTTGGGCAGATAGAATGACATGCACACGTACTACTGGATATATGCCTGCTGAACTCATGTACTGTCAAAAACCATTGTTTCCAATTCAGTCTCATATTTCTGCATGGTCAAATTTGCCTTGGTCTGAAAACATGTCTACTGATGATTTTTTGAGTTTGCGTATTAAACAGTTAGAACAAGGTAAATTAAGACTTGATGATGCTGTTGAAAAATTAAGAGAATCTAGAATGAAGAACAAGCATTATTTTGATAAAACTCATCGATTGCGTCCTAAGCCAATTGAAGTAGGAGATTGGGTGCTCATTTATGATAGTACATTTGACTCTCAATATGATGCACGCAAAAAGCTCACTCAACGGTGGTTTGGGCCATACATTGTATCAAAAGTCAACAACAATGGTACGTATGCTCTTTGTGAATTAAATGGTGTTGCACTAAAAACTTTGATTGCAGGTAAAAGGATAAAGTTATTCAAGAAGCGTGATAATGACGAGTACATTTTGGATGAGGACATTGGAGAAGATGACAACAATGAGGCCGATTCATAAACAGGAGTATCCATGTTATTAAAAAAAAAAAAAAAAAAAAGAAAAAAAAATGAAAAACATCATTAATTTTTCAAGTTCATGTTGCTTTGTTTTTTTTCAAGTTCATTCTATTTTTTTTCCATGCTTGTTTCATGCATGTTTTTTTTCAGTCTTTGCATTGCATTGCATTGCATATCCACATCACTTGAGTCAAAAAAAAGGCAAATGATGATTTCTCTACTTGTGTAAAATTGTATCTTAAGTAGTAACTTATCTACTAAGGAATTGATTATAATCTAGGATTGTGGAAAGATAGGGCATGTAGATTTGGAGGTTTATTTTGGTGACATGACTTTCATATATAAACATGCATATGTATCCTATATCGAAAGCATAATTGTTGAAATCCTAGCTCCTGCTATTGCATGTTTCTACATCCTTAGTCCATCTCACAGCACTTGTATCGGAGTTTAAACGACTGTTCTCCGTCATCAAAAATGGTTGTACCTTGTATCGGTGTTTAATTTTTCCTCGTCAAAAAAAAAAAAAAAAAAGCTACATGTTACCAAGAAGTTTACACTTTCTTCCACCCCAAAAAAGTGATCGTAACCATAAAGTTGCCGAATCATCATCATCATCGAAAAAAAAAAAAAAGAGCAAGCCAAAGGAGGATAAAGAGGCATAGTAGAATAAATCACGGGCTATATAAGCAGATTTATGCATTAGTGGAGTTTAGTTAGATTTCCTTGCATGTTATTAGAGAAAGAGCATATTCATATTTATGTAGGAAAGGAGTTGATCTAAAATAAGCTAAAGATGAAAGATGTCTCTTGAAAATCCTAAATCTTTGTTTATAATCATATTTAAGGTAGATTGCTTTATGAAAAAGGTACAAATTTTTCTTCAAGATGAGAGGAACTGATGCTTAAAACGACTCAATACAACCACTTCCACTTCATATTGATGCTTGTTTTTTTTTCTTTCTTGTTGCCAATGTTGCTTGTTCATTTGCATATATGTTGCCTATTTGTTCATGCATATTCATGTTTCCTGTTTCAATTATTTCTTTCATGCAAATTTTGCTTCATGTCACGTTACCTACTTATTCATGCATATAATCAATTTTCCTTCCATGTTTCTTATGTTGCCTATAATAGAATTTGATGCCTGGAACATTTTGTTTTTCACAGATGCTAGAGTGGCGCTTCCGGAGGAATCGCAGGTTTAGTGGGGGCGAATGTCGTCGAGATTTTCTCTCCTCTCTCACTTGTGAAGGCCTACAAAAAAAAAAAAACATATTTGGTGAACGTAGCCAGAATTCCCCGAGAAGTCCAGGATGCATCAAGGATGTCAAAGGAAGGTCACATACAAAGTTTCAAAGAAATCAAGAAAGTCCATGGTAGCGGTCAAAGTTGGTCAAAGTTGGTCAAAGCTGGTCAAAGTTGGGAAATTAGGGCGAAAATTTCATTGTCACCAAATTAGATGAAAATCCATATACTTGTAAAGATTGTCAAAGGCAATCTATAGCCCAAATTTCAGCAGAAAATGGATTTTGTAGCACATTGATATGCTATGTTCATTTTGTAAAAATGTATTTTTTCTAGTTTGACCCTACAAATTCTTGTATAGAAATTTATGTTAGCCATATGGTTTGGCATGTATAAAGACCATATGTGGCTACATATTTGTATAAAGTTTCAAGGCTATCCAAGCTTCCTAGATACCTTAATGCCACCTTGCAAGCTTCCAAATGTAGTCAAACTTGTACAAGTTAGATTCAGATGGGAGTTTTTTCTGCATATTCCTGAAGGAGATCTTTGGAAACATAGTCCTACAATGTTTCATCTTCATCAAAGACTATTTGGAGGGTCAAAGAGCACAAATTCCAGTTTTCAAGGTCACCGCAGTTTTCTAGAATAAGAAAATTGAAGGCTTGAATGTCTGCCACATGTCAAAATATGATTGAACCATGTTGTATGGTCAAGATGAGCTCATATTCAAGGGTGGAGATGCACTAAAGAATAAAGGAAGGAGGATCCACGAATTTTTTCCATAAAAGAAGACCTTTTTTACAATCGAAGATCAATAATGCAGCATTTCTCCAAAAATAGTGGCTTATCTTATCCGAATTGATGTCAGCACTGATCCGACGGTCCAGATCATCCCCAGATCCAATGGTGGAGAATGAGGGCGCCTAAATTTCACTCCTTTACACTAGATTTGATAGAAAGAACAATTCCAAGCCATTGATTTGATTAATCAAATGGTTGTAATCGAAAGTAGTGATCCTAGAGTTGAGAGTTGATTTCTCTAGATCCAAGGGCCCAAATTCATTCAAAAAACTATATAAACCCCCCTCCAAACTCCTAGAGCATCATTGTTAGGCATCCATAGGGCTCATGCTAGCTTACGGTTTCCTTGAGACGATCACCCTTGGTTGAGCGAGTGAGGATCCAAGGTGAGCTAGTATGAGTATAGAACCTAGTTTCAAATTTAAGTTAGAACTCCTATCTAGGATAGGCTCTTGAAACCAGCATCTCTATCTTGACTCACCCTCGGTGGAGCGTGTGAGTGAGTTAGAGCTGATTTTAATGAGTCTTAGACTTCTTTAGTTAGACGTTACGAGCCTAGACAGACATAGGGTCACTGGAGTGGAACTCACCTTCTTACGTGTGACATTCGGTTGAACTGTCATGGTTTGAGGGTCGGAACCACCTTTGATCAGTAGACTGCTTAGCATGACGTACCACGACGATATTTTACATGTAACTTAATTCAAATCCTTTTAATTCATGTCACTTGTCACTTGTCTCTTGTCTCCTCTCTCAGTCTCTTAAGTATTTTTACATGTCTTCTATTTCTTCTATGTGTGAGAAGGCTCCGCAGTATTGCGTTGAACCAGTGAGGATGTTTCTTTGAGCTTGTGAGTAAAATCCATCATCATAATTCACTTGCATGCATATAATCCATACAAATCCATACATATTTATTAGTTTCTGAAAGTGTATAAGAAGCTCCAATATTGGACCATTCTTCCTTTCGAAACTGGTTTATGTGTAAGGGTTCCATCTATTCTCGTCATGCATACATATCATCCAGAGAAGACTATGCATATGGATTGGAGTTAGGAAGTGTTTAAGAAGCTCCTTCAATGGACCATTCTTCCTTCCAAATTTCATTCGTATGTATGGTTCTCTTTCATTCTTATCATTCATGTTCATAAATCTAACTTGCACTCCTACATTCCTATTCCCATAATCATTTCAACATCTCTCTCTTCTCCATACTCAACATTAATTTCACTTTCATGTCCTTAAAGCTTCCAACATTCATTAGCTTCATACACCCTGTGTGTGCCACGACCGGACCCGATCCACCCGGATTGCGTTCACCTCCACACCGTGGGTATCTTTTTATCTCTCTTTTAGGCGTGCTAGCTTGGGCAAGAGATATATTATTGATGTGGATGGATCACATTGAATCTTTAGTTTTGCAATTGCCCATCCCCTCAAGTTGTCATATTTTGATTGATATTAGCCTTTTGCATTCTACTTGCTCTTACCCATAGCCTGCTCTTACCCATAGCCTGCTCTCTCTCTCTCTCACCTCTTGCACTCACCACCCCTCTTGCACTCACCTCTCCCTTGCACACCCACCTCTTGCATCCCTTCATCTCTCTCTCTCTCTCGCACTCTCTCTCTCTCTCTTTCTCTTTCTATCTCTCTCTCTCTCTCTCTCTCTCCCTCCCACCACCCTCCATCTTTCCCCACCTATAGCCCTCCACCCACCACTCTGCAACCCCCTCTCTCTTCCCTCTCTCTCTCTCTCTCTCTCTCTCTCTCTCTCTCTCTCCCTCCCTCCCTCCCTCCCCATCCACTATCCGCAACCCACACATCCGTAGTCCACACTTGCGGATCTCTCTCTCTCTCTCTCTCTCTCTCTGTGTGTCTCTCTCTCTGCCAACCATGGCCCCGCAACCCCACTCACCTCAGTCTGTGTATCCTCTCTCTCTCTCTGTCTCTCTTTCTCCCTTACCACATCTTCACCAACCATGCATTCAACCCTATACCCCACACACCTCCTGCGCCTGCAATTGCTCTCTCTCTCTCACTCTCTCCACTTGATGTGAGAATATGAATGCACAAACAGTCCAGTGGGTGATGATGATGGAAATAATTATGGAATTATAGATGATAAAAATTACATGATTTCATGAAAATCAAAGTTAACAAGCAATTCATTTTATTTCAACTCCACATAAAACATAATTCTATACCATTTTAAGAAAGGAATTAGAACACATCTATTGGAGGAATCTTTTTCCATGATGTGATAAGGGTTTCAAGAATAACAATGAATCATATAAGGAAAATTCTATTTAGCTATACCTCAAATATGAAATCAATGCTCTCTCTTGACAATACATAGCATAATCACACAAAAACTAGTTTGTCACACATGTGTATTAATAGTAATGGGCGATTATGCCAAAAACAACACCATGAGCAAAAAATGAATAGGTGAACTTAAATTGAGTGCACATATTTAGAGAAAACACCATCCCTAAAATGCATATCATCATACATGATTCTTTGGTGTCTGATAGTTCAAATGAAAGATCAAAATCAACGAAATGATTATAATGATGGCACAATGTGCTATACAAGACAAAAATCTGATAATATCCTAGTTATTGCTTAAACATGTCAAATCAAAAGAAATGCATATGAAAATGAGAAAGGATTCTATATTGATGGAATGTTTTCTTAGACTAAATAAGATATGTTTTGAGAAGAAGGCAAGAGAAAAAGGACTAGGATGCTATTACAACTTTTGGATCTCCTTAGTAATGACAACTATGACATGTGGGTGAGGACCTAAAGGGGCTCCAATTGATGGGAGCAAGAAAACATTTTATCAAGATTTTAATATAGAAGGAGCCATGAGAAAGGCAATTTGTGAGAAAACACAAAGGTTATCGAGATCATGCTACTTTGGAGTCCCATGGAAAGAGAGAGAGATGTGACCAAGAGCTCACATCTCATAGAGGTCTTATGATGGAAAGGGGAAACATACCACAAGCTTCCCCTATCATATCGTATCTTATAAAAGACAGACATATTCTCGAGCGTCAATTTTCGCATTTCATGGTGGAAACTAGGAAAGATTAATATCAATTTTCCCAACTATCATTGTAGTGCAAGTCGCACTAACGTCCCAAGACCTCAACATTGAACTACTTTCCCTTTCTTCTATTTATTCTTGTGCATCTTCAACTCTTATCAAGTAGTGATAAAGAAACTGTTTTGATAAAGTATTTGGTATCCCTATAAACTCATTTTGTATCCATCGATAGTACTTCAGTACATTGTGCTTCTAAAATAATCGAGTACCTTGTGATCATATGTCATCGTGTGTTAAAATACTAAGAAATGGATATTTGGATTTCCTTGTATTTGTTTTGTTCACATCCCAATAAATGCAATTTCCTTTATTGGTCATATATTCATCAAGCACCATGCAAACCCAAGAGAGCTCTTCAGTTATGAAGGTGTCATTATTTGGAAATATGCATTCTAATGGCAAAGCCTCTCCTCTACACATTTCACTTTTTATGCAAAGCCTCGATGCAAGAAATGGATGCTAGGATTTATTGCAATGATATACGAATCATTGAATTGTGTTTTGGAAAGTTAAATACTATGCTTTTCAACAAGAATGAATGATTTTTAATGAAGATGAAGGGGAGGAAATGCCAATAAGGCTCTTTTGTATTTGGCGCTTATTCTTTGTATTATGTTCCTACTAAATGGAGTATATTTTGCATAAAAGCATGATTTTGACATCATCTTTAAGGGGATCGTTGATGTCAAGCATTGACTTCATGCAGGTCGATGCAAAGCATCGACTTCTTGTTGAACACCCCTATTTTTAGGAAGAACCTCATGTCAAACATCATGTTGTTGCATGCAAAAAATATCCAAGAAGAGGATGCGTGGCATCCAATTGTTCCTACCAAAGGGACATTCTGAGA